>JAGDQO010000511.1:17500-1217500 GCA_018342035.1 Solanum appendiculatum
AAGGGAAGTTGTAACCTACCAAAAGCCGATCACGCGCGCTCTAAGACACTCAATTGGAGATTTTCCCTTCCGAACGTCCTCAGACTGCTGCCACGCTACAAAAAATAGAATCACATCGTCAATACGGTCGTTTAGACACCAAAATTAACAAATTCGGAGACAGACCAATTTTTTGTCAAAATCAGGCAAAGTGGGACCCGCTCCGAATTTCCCGGAATTGACTCCGTCAAAAGGTCCCAAATCCTTCCCCCAACAATAATCCTAAACTAGTTTATCAAATAGGGGTCGGATCATCTCTCAATCAACCAAACAATAACAAATCTAAAACTAACAAAAATAGGCCAAATAAGTGGTTTACCTCTGATTTCACGTAGAACGAGGTGCACCCATCGAACCCCAACCTCAAATCCACGAAGCCAATGATAACTCGAACACTTGGGATTTTGAATCACCAAAAATGGAGCTCTAGAACTCGAGATATCAAAATTTAAAATGAAGAAGAAATCATAAGTTGATGAAAGCAGCTTCGAGCTGAATTTCACCACAAACGAGGGTTCACCAACACATTCTGTCACTCCACTGAGTAGCCACAATCTCCACGATCATACAGGACTTCGAATCACTCAAATCGAAGCTTGGATGAGGGAGAAACCGGCATTTGAAAATGAGGGTGAAAGCTAAATTTTCTGGGTTATAAAACCCGAACCTCATCGCTAAAGACCATTCCTGGTCGCTAAGAGTCTAATTTCTGGTCACTAAAGGTCTGCACCAGAAACCAGATTTTTGCTATTTTTTTAAAGTCTCCGAACGGACCCTCGAAATTCGTTCGGGACCCGATGAAAATAAACCAGATATGCTACCCCACTAAATTTGACATTTCGGACTCAATGGCGTAGTCAAAATTTCCATACGAGGTTATTTTGACAAAAAGTGGGTCCCACACCCATTATGCCATTTTAGCCAAATTCTACCAAGGGCCTCAGATTTTGATCGGAAGCTCCCGGTAATTCTTGAAAGTTCGTTCTAGACCAAACTCGACATTTCGAAACTAACCGTACTGTTGGAATTTTCATTCGAGTGCGTTTTCCAAGAAAGTTGACCAAAGTCAACCTTAGGCTAATTTCCAAAGGCTAAAGAGCTAATCGGCCCCAAATAAACACCGGAAACCCCGAGACTTATGTGAACCATGTTTCTAGCCTAATTTGGCCTTTTCGGAGCTGATGGAACCGTCAAAATTCTCATATGAGGTCGTTTACCTAAAGTTATGACCAAAGTCAACTTTTCAAGGTTCAAAAGGTCCAAAACATAAAAACGGCCATAAAACCCAAACGAACGACCAGGCGACCGAAGAGTCAGTGCCAGCAAGTCATAAATGACTTAGGGTCACTATAGGAATGCTCTAAACGATAGAAAGAAGGCATTAAGACATAAATGACCTGGAGGGTCATTACAATATAGCTGCTACACCAAAACTAGTTGAAAAGAACCAACCAGACTGACCTAGTGGATAAATCAGAAATAAAGAAACAAAAAGAACAATTGGACCAAAGAATGCGATTGCATTATAAGGTCTCAATTGAACAGATCGAGCAAGCTCGAATTAACATAACATGAAACCTATTAGGCCAAAAGCTCCATGGAGAGCAACAAAAGTCCATAGACCCCCCAATTGACACCAACGAGTAAAATCTCCTTATGCTTAAGGACCCCATAGTAACAACAACGAATGTGCTAAACTATTAGCAAGAGTAGAAACCGCGGCAGTTAAGAAATTGCAGCCTTCCAAATAAGAACTGGCCAATCCATGGGTATACCATGAAGTTACAAAGGTTGTACCTGTGAACCAACCCCTACAACGAAATAGGCACAAGGAAAGAGCAATAGATCGGACCAGCCTACAAAAATGAAACGGTCCCTCCATAACCACACATCCATAATATCAAATAAATCATTTTCGTCTTTGGTAAACTTACCAATGGCTATAGTCATAGCGATCCTCCTATTCAACTACTTTGATCATTTTCGAGCACCTCATATCTTTTTCGGGGCGTCCCAAGATCCGATAAGTTTTGTATGATTTCTCTTGCACTGCCCTTCCCAATGGGTTTCGAAGATAAAAATCCTTTATTGATTAGCCCATAATCTAATCTATGTAAATCCATGAACTCCATTGGATTATTCCTTCTGACTAAGCATATGAACCATAAATTGTCTTAATAAGATAATTCAATCCATGAACTCCATTGGATTAATTCTTTATAGGAGAGGACAAATCTCTTTTTTTCGATGCGAATTTGACACGACATAGGAGAAGCCGCCCTTTATCAAAAATTCAATTAATTTTGATGATAAAAGGGGGTTCCAATATATTAATATATAGTGAAGTGTTCCCCAGATTCAGCACTTTTTTTTAATACACACAATCTGTATTAGTTAATAATCCTGGTGATTGGATTTCTATGCTTAGTCTGACAAGAAATAAGATATTCAAATAAATAATTTTACAGTGAATGACTATTCATCTATTGTATTTTCATGCAAATAGGGGGCAAGAAAACTCTATGGAAAGATGGTGGTTTAATTCGATGTTGTTTAAGAAGGAGTTCGAACGCAGGGGTGGGCTAAATAAATAAATGGGCAGTCTTGGTCCTATTGAAAATACCAGTGAAGATCCAAATCTAAAAGTGAAAAACATTCATAGTTGCAGTAATGTTGATTATTTATTCGGCCTTAAAGACATTCAGAATTTCATCTCTGATGACACTTTTTTAGTTAGTGATAGGAATGGAGACAGTTATTCCATCTATTTTGATATTGAAAATCAGATTTTTGAGATTGACAACGATCATTCTTTTCTGAGTAAACTAGAAAGTTCTTTTTCTAGTTATCGAAACTCGAGTTATCTGAATAATGGATTTAGGGGCGAAGATCCCTACTATAATTCTTAAATGTCTTACATGTATGATACTCAATATAGTTGGAATAATCACATTAATAGGTACATTGATAATTATCTTCAGTCTCAAATCTGTATAAATACTTCCATTATAAGTTGTAGTGAGAATTACGGTGACAATTACATTTATAGGGCCATTTGTAATGGTGAAAGTCAAAATAGTAGTGAAAACGAGGATTCCAGTAGACGAACTCGCACAAAGTGCAGTGATTTAACTATAAGTGAAAGTTCTAACGATCTCGAGGTAACTAAAAAATACAAGCATTTGTGGGTTCAATGCGAAAATTGTTGTAGATTAAATTATAAGAAATTTTTGAAATCAAAAATGAATATTTGTGAAAAATGTGGATATCATTTGAAAATGAGTAGTTCGGATAGAATTGAACTTTTGATCGATCCGGGTACTTGGGATCCTATGGATGAAGACATGGTCTCTCTGGATCCCATTGAATTTCATTCGGAGGAGGAACCTTATAAAAATCATATTGATTCTTATCAAAGAAAGACAAGATTAACCGAGGCTGTTCAAACAGGCATAGGCCAACTAAACGGCATTCCCGTAGCAATTGGGGTTATGGATTTTCAGTTTATGGGGGTTAGTATGGGATCCGTAGTCGGAGAGAAAATCACTCGTTTGATTGAACACGCTGCCAATCAGAATTAACCTCTTATTATAGTGTGTGCTTCTGGGGGGCGCGCATGCAGGAAGGAAGTTTGAGCTTGATGCAAATGGCTAAAATATAGTCTGCTTTATATGATTATCAATTAAATAAAAAATTAATTTATCTACCAATCCTTACATCTCCGACAACTGGTGGAGTGATAGCGAGTTTTGGTATGTTGGCGGATATCATTATTGCCGAACCCAATGCCTACATTGCATTTGTAGGTAAAAGAGTAATTGAACAAACATTGAATAAAACAGTGCCCGAAGGTTCACAAGCAGCTGAATACTTATTCCAGAAGGGTTTATTTGACCTAATTGTACCACGTAATCTTTTAAAAAGCGTTCTGAGTGAGTTATTTAAGCTCTACGCCGTTTTTCCTTTGAATCAAAAGTCAAGCAAAATCAAGTAGAGCACTAAGTTCAACTATTGTTTTTGTGTTTGTAGGAAAAAGTAGTTAGTTTATCGGAATCAAAGTAAATAAGATAATAATGGCCTTTTCTTTGGTGATAGAAGATCGAATTGTAGAAAGAAATCGAATTGTAGAAAGAATCAAAACTAAAGTTGAGGATAACTCTTTTTTTGACCTATATTCCTGATTACGAATCAAGAAACCTTTATCACCAAGAGTTAGTTCTTCCTTTCGTGAAATTTGTAAAATAAAACGAATTTGTTCTTGTCTTAGGTATATAATTTGAAATTTAAATATAGATAATAGAGTTTTGTATCTTTCTCTATCTCCCGAAAAACCATTTTAGCTAAAAATCCATGTTGGGTCGGATGCGAACGAATCTTTCGATAATCGGTAAAAAAACTCTTTATCTATTTTTAGAAAATTAGAAGACAAGAACAAAAGACAAAGAAATGAAGAAAAATAATAAAGTTTATTATCATTATCATACATATCTTTCTCATGTAGGAGAGGAATAAGTCCATTTATTTAGTTCTACAGTTCTACATTCTTTGCACTTATTCTTATTATACGTACTCAGTTAGATTTAGATATATCGATACTTCGATCTATACTAAGAATTTTAAATTCTTCAAATACTATTAATAATTAATAATAAATAGTATCTAATTAGAATTCAAATTCTTAATTTAATTATAATTATTACAAGATATCTTTATTCATATAATAACATAATAACATATACAAATAGTAAATCGAGGTACCCCTTCTATGACAAATTTGAACCTTCCATCTATTTTTGTGCCGTTAGTAGGCCTAGTCTTTCCGGCAATTGCAATGGCTTCTTTATTTATTCATGTTCAAAAAAACAAGATTCTTTAGATCCGCCGGGACACAATCTCATCCTTTTTTTTTCTAAAACGTGGACTTGTATCATAACACGGATATCTATTTATTGAAATATAGTATAACATGTGATTTCCACCGAACATAAAGGAAAAAACTCTTATGCCCGCAGAAACATGATATATGGATATATCAATTCTAGCAATTTTCAAATTGATCAGGATCTCTAGATGGCTGAAATGTAGTCGGTGAATCTATATGTATATCGATATGTATAGTGGGATCGTATTAAATAAAGAGTATGTTACTATTTTAGATTTAACCAATTTGATGAATTACTCCTAAAGGTTGACATCAAACTAGTGCTAGTTCTCTCTCTCTCTCTCTCTCTCTCTCTCTATCTATCTATCTATCTATATATATATATATATATATGTGTGTGTGTGTGTGTGTGTGTGTGTGTGTGTGTGTGTGTGTGTGTGTGTGTGTGTATATATATGTATATATATATATGTGTGTGTGTGTGTATATATATATGTATATATATATTTGTAATTATAATTTTTAATTTTTAATATTATAGAGAAGGCCAAAAGTTTTTATTAGGATATTAGAATAGTATTTTCCTGAAATGACAATTCTTTTCCCATTCCCAACTATACCATTAATGCTTAATATATTGAATGTGATTAGAGGATGTTGAATAATATTTTTTTCTTTCCTTAATTATAATACAATTGTAATTAAACATTTGTTTTCCCTTAATGATGATTTTCTTTCCATTCTTGTAATGTAATTAATGCTTAATATTTTGAATGTAATATAATAAAACATATTGTATTTAATATGAGAAAAATTCAAAAAATTGAGAAAATAGATAAATAGGAATCCTGGCTTCTAAGAGGTGCCACATAAACGTTTTCACATACAGCTTTATATATATATATACTGCACAACTAAAAATCAAAATTAAAAATAAATAATTAAATGAATGAAAAAATAGTCAAAAAATGAGAAAAAAGATAAATGTGAATGGAGTCAATAGAGAGGTGTCACATCACCTTCTCTATGTTTCTCCTTTATATATATATTAATTAATATAATATGATGATATGATTAATATTTTATATTTAATTAGATGTTTTATTAGATTTTTTATTTCCTCCAAGGGCAAAAATCGTAATTCAACTTTGAAGATGAGAGTTTCCCACTTTTAATATAATATGATGATTGGATCAGAAAAGTGAATAAGCAGAGACCACATTTGAGTGACACGTGTATATGTTTTAATATTATATAAATAATATTGAAGTATGTGCCTAAGTTGCAAGAATGGAAGCCAGATATAAGCTGATTGCATTTTGAGTCTATATGGAGTTCAAACTCTATCAAATGTGTGTCAAGAGTGCCTTCTTAAATGGGTTTCTACAAGAAGACGTGTTTGTTAGACAACCTCTTGGTTTTGAGGGTTATGACCAACCTGGCTACATGTACAAAGTGGACAAAGCTTTGCATGGATTGAAGTAGGCTCTACGAGCATGGTACGACATGTTGTCTAGTTTTCTGCTGACACACGGGTACCTGAGAGGAAAAATCGACAATACACTATTTCTTAGAAAAAGGGACTCAAATATGCTTATTTTTCAAGTGTATGTCGATGGTATCATTTTTGGAAGAACAAATGATAACTTGTTGTTAACTTTGCACATCTCAAGAGCAGCGAGTTCGAAATAAGCATGATGGGAGGATTCAACTTCTTCCTAGGGCTTTAGATCAAATGTTCTCCATTAGGAACAATATTAGTGTCATCAACATGGATAAGACTCCAGTTCTACACAAAAGAACTAAGCACATTGATGTGCGTCATCATTTACTTAGAGACAATGTCGCAAAAGGTTTCATTGTTATGACATTCGGCAAGACAAAGGATGAGGTGGTTGATATATTCAACAAAGCATTGGGAAGAGAGTAGTTTGAGAAAAACCATCTCACACTGGGTCTCATTTACCGGTAAACACATTTATTTTTTGTTGATCAGGAAGTTGGGACTAAATAGTTATCACATGCTTAGCTTAAACATTAACTCATTCTTGTACTGTAAGAGGTACACACACACAACTAGATAGAACATAGATGCTCAGGTCTAATGATACAACCCTTAGTTTCTTATAACAATACAATACTAGATCGATTGCTCATGGGAATCAGGTTCTCGACATATCAGGTTTGCACTCTTCCTTATTGCTCTTACTAATACAATACATCATCCTATGTGTCAACTGCATGATATGAAGCAAAGGAATCTGGTTCATCCCTTGCATACCACCTGTTGTTTAAGTTCATTTTAAGTGGGAAATTCACTGTGTGATGAAAATCAATAGGGGAAAATAGAAGTTCCAATTAATGAATGATTATCTTATGGAATTGATATTTACTGTCATTGCAAAGCACTAACTTATGGAAAAAAAAATTAAATTATGAATGTGAGAAAATCCTTTATTTTCTAGAGATGAAATCTGAATTTAGGGAGTGAATAAGTAGAATCCACATTTGAGTGAACCCATTCATAGTTTTAAAAAAGAGTAAATCAAAATATTATAAGGATAGAAAGTTAATAAAGAACAAACTATATATATAAACATACATACATACATTTAAGCTATGATTAAACAAAAGAATTTGCAACTTACTTATGTGACATCTCATTTTTCGTTAAAAATTGAACTCACTAAATGATTGCAAATCATGCTTCAGGTTTTCTAGGAAGAAGAAGAAGCGCAGAAAACTTAGAAAATTTATAGTTTAAAAATTGGAGAAAACCCCTCTATTTATAACCATCAAATAGAGTATGAATAGGTGCTTATTGTGCCTTATTAGAAAAGTCACAACCTTTCAGAAAAGTTGCAACTCTTTGAAAAAGTCACAACTCTTCGAAAAAGGCACAACTTATCGAAAAAAATCATAACTTATCATTAAAGTCACAACCCTTCAATGTGAAAAGGTGTCTGCTTTTAAGATAATATAAATATATAATAGAAGATATCCTAAATTGATTGTTTCTAGTTGGGGGTACTATAGTAATTAAACATTCGAATTAGGGAGCTCGTGCTTTTAAGGTAGGATAGAAAGATAGATCATTTTATTTGTATGCATAGTATAGGGGTTTATCGACGGTTTATTGTGCTTCTAAAAATAATGATATTGGATGTCAAGACCTTGTCCAAAATGGACTTGTATATGCCAATAGACAGTGACAGATGCAAGATTTTATCTCGAAGATGAACAAGGAAGGCTATGTAGTAGTAATATTTTGAATATTTTTGCATGATCCATTAATTCGTGAGGGAATAAAGTGCATTATTTTATGTAACACACACCTATATTGTAATTCATAAGGTATTGAGAATAACTTGTATATTACTCAAAGAGAACAATGGTATAAATACATGAAGAGAATAAGCTAACTATCGTAACTAAATATTCAAATCCCCAAGAATCAGCTATATTATCTATCTAAATTATTATATAGATTCTGTAACACTCCCCCTCAAGCTGGAATATAGATATTGATCATGTCCAGCTTGTTACAAAGGTAATCAACTCGAGTTCCATTCAACGCTTTTGTAAACAAATCTGCTAGTTGCTCTCCTGTCTTCACGTAGCCAGTGGAAATCAAGTTCTTCTGAATCTTCTCACGAATAAAATGACAATCAACCTCAATATGTTTAGTTCTTTCGTGATACACTGGATTTGAGGCAATATGAAGAGCAGCGTGATTATCACACCAGAGTTTTGCTGGGGTATGATGCTTCAACCCAATTTTAGATAAAAGATGATGTATCTACATAATCTCACATGTAGACTGTGACATAGCTCTATACTCCGATTCTGCATTGGATCGAGATACAACACCTTGCTTCTTACTCCTCCATGATACTAGGTTCCGTCCAACAAAAATACAATAGCCTTTAGTAGATCTTCTATCAATTTTGGATCCAGCCCAGTCAGCATCTGCAAAACACAACACGAGTATGACCATGATTGCTATACAAACTGCCAAGTCCAGGAGCTCCTTTCAAGTAACATAGGATTTGTTCCAAAGCTTCCCTTTGACCGTAGGTGCACTCATGAACTGGTTAACAACACTTACTGCAAAAGCAATATCCGGACGAGTCACAATAAGGTAGTTTAACTTCCCAACCAACCTTCTATATCTCTCCAGATCATCAAAAGGATCACCATCATCTTTCATAAGGTGCACATTGGGAACCATTGGAGTACTACAGGGTTTGGCTGCTAACTTTCTAGGGTATCTGCAAGCAAGTCAAGAATATACTTTCTCTGAGACAGAAAAATTCCCTTGTTGCTTCTGTTTACTTCTACTCCCAAAAAGTATTTCAACGGACCCAAGTCCTTTGTATGAAACTTAGTATGCAAGAAAGTTTTGAGGGAAGAGATTCTAACATAAATCACTTCCTGTGATGATAATGTCATCAACATATACAACAAGGAGGATAGTAGCAGATGCTGATTGCCGATAAAAGACTGAGCGATCACATTTGTTCATTTTCATCAAAAAATTCTGAACTACCTCACTGAACTTGCCAAACCAAGCTCGAGGACGTTGTTTCAATCCATAAAAGGACTTCTTCAAATGACAGACTCTCCCATACTCCCCTTGAACAATAAAATTAGGTGGTTGCTCCATATACACTTCTTCTCAAAGATCACTATTAAGGAATGCATTCTTGATATCTAACTGATGTAAAGGCCAATTCTCGAGAGAAGATAGAGAAATGAACAAGCGGACAGATGTGAGTTTGGCAACCGGGGAGAATGTGTCTGAATAATCTACCCCATGTGTTTGAGCATACCCTTTAACTACAAGTCTGGCTTTAAGTCTCGCTAAAGATCCATCTGCATTAACTTTAACTGTGAAGACCCACTTACATCCCACCGATTTTTTGGTTTGGGTAAATCCCATGTGTGATTTTCCTCTAAGGCCTGTATTTCATCAAGCATTGCATCAGACCATCTAGGATGATTCAAGGCCTCTTTCACTATTTTGGGTATAGAAACAGAGTCTAGAGAAGCAATCAAAGATCTAGACGTAGAGGATAAGTGGCCATAGAAAACAAAATTACTAATGGAATATGAGGATTTGCAACTACCTGTACCTTTGCGAAGAGAAATTGGGAGGTCAAGATTTTGTGGAGGATCAGACGAACAAGGATCTAATGACAAAGGAACTGGTGCAACACATGTATCATTAGCCTCTCGCCTCCTCGAGTAAACTTGAACAATTGGCAGTCTTGCCACATAAGATGGAGAAGGAGCTTCTAAAATAATAGTCGATTGGTCCTAAATACAAGTACTGAGAGATGGAGGGACAAAATTTGATTCTTTTGTCAAAACACGGGTGACTTGATAGACTAACCGCTCATCTTCCTCCACCTGACTTGTAGAAACACGAGGTGCATAGAATAACGGTGTAGTCTTTGAAAATACCACATCTGTTGACACCTAATATTTGCCAAGTTCGGTAGAATAACACTGATACCCCTTTTGGAGGCGAGAATAGCCCAGAAAAATACAATTCAATGCCTTGGGATCCAACTTGGTAACAGATGATTGAACATCTCGAACATAGCATGTGCTTCCAAATATCTTAGGTTCCACCAGAAATAGTGATTTGTTTGAAAAAATAGCATTGTAGGGCACATTACCAGCAAGCACAGTAGACAACATGCGATTAATCAAAAAACAAGCCTTAGAGACCGCATCTGCCCAAAATTGTTTAGGAACCTTCATTTGGAACAAAAATGCTCGAGCTGTATGAAGTAAGTGCCTATTCTTCCTCTCGGCAACTCCATTTTGAGAAGGTGTATCGACACATGAAGACTAATGGAGAATACCATGTTGTCTCATATATGACTGAAATATTTCTAACATATATTCTTTAGCATTGTCACTCCTATGAATATGTACCGAAGCATTGAATTGTGTTTTGACTTCAGCATGGAAAGCACAAAAGTGAGTAAACACTTCCGAGTGACTCTTCATAAAATAAATCCAAGTCAATCGAGAAAAATCATCCACAAAAGTAACAAAGTACTTATGCCCAGTTTTAGAAACAACAGGACACAGTCCCCAAATACCAAAATGAACTAACTCAGAAGTTGACTCAGCCCGCTTATTAACCCTTGGACTTAATGAGCTGCGATGATGTTTCGCAAATCTACATGACTCACATTCTAATGAAGAAATATTCTAGAACTGAGGACAGAGCTTCTTTAATAGAGGCAGAGAAGGATGTCCCAATCGACAATGTGCTTCAAATGGAGACACAACACTAGATCAAGCAACAAACCAAGGTTCCCATTCATCAAGGATTTAGAGATCGTCAGATACATGTCCTTTACCAATAACCTGATTCGTCTTAAGATCACGAAACAAACAATGATCGGAAAAGAACGAAATATAACAATTAAAGTCTCTGGTAACTTTGCTAACAGAAATCAAATTAAAGGCCAACTTTGGTTGACTTAATACAGATGACAGAGTAATAGAAGAGGTTGGTCTAACCATCCCATATCCAACACTATTGCAAGTTGATCTATCAGCTACAGTAACTAGAGAGGGTTCTTTATGTGCTTGAAAGCAAGAAAAAATATTAGGATTACCTGTCATGTGATTTGTGGCACCTGAATCAATCACCCATTTATTTGAAGAGGTGATAAGACATGTTTTATTAGATTCAACAAAGGAATTAACTGAAGTGGATTCCTTCGAGAATTTCTGGTATTGAGAGAATTTAGCAAACTCCTCCGCTGAAATTAGGACCATTTTGTCAGATAATGGACTACAAGCACCAATAGCTTTAGACCTTTGAATTCTCTTATTATAATAAGTCACTTTTCCCAACAAGTCCAACCAGATTATATCCTAAAATCAGACAATACCCAAGATAGACAGTAACCTATTTTGGAACAATAAACAAAGTAATTGTTGTTCCCCACACCAGCTCCACTCAAGGCTAGCTATCCAACAAATTAGAGACCCAAAAATAACTCTTGATAAATCAGAAAATCATCAAATAAAGAGCCACGTAAAAGTGTTGATTGAAGAGCAAAACCTGATGATGCTACAGCAAAATCCCAATGCTAAAAATTTTAAGACACGAGTGAACTCAGAATGTCAAATATTAGATAGATCTAAGTATTAAATATTGTAACGAAGCTCCATTATTTTTGATAAAAATAATACAAATTAATTATTTTATTTCGACAAAAATTTATTATTATTTCTTGTAATTATGATAAATGATTATTAATGAAGAGAAGATGAAGGCAAGTAGGAGATTTTGAATGAAGTTGGTAAGATTTGACCAAGAAGAAAAAGAAGAAAGGGGTTGGGGGTGGGGGTGGGGGTGTTTAGGTTAATTGAAAAAAATATATTTTTCTTAAAATGTCTTCTTGAATATTTAAAAAGAGTGATTTTTAAATATTATTTAGACCTGGTTGTCACATGTCATTAGTTCATTCATTCATTTGGTATATTATTTGAGTGTGAGTTACATGCAACATTGTTTTTTAAGAGATTGTCATTTTATGTCAAATAGGTATAAATTTATTAAGATTGAATTGTTCAATAAATATAAGTCTGAGTTCAAATGTCCAGGTAAATTATATAAACAACTTTAAGGGGTAATATATAACTTAAGCCAAAGTTTTTGTTAACAAAATAGTAGAGTTGCCTTTTTTTAATGTTATCATCTAGTGTATTGTTTTACATATGTATTTGGGTCTTATATTTTTTATTAGTGTCGTTGCAATGTTTATCATTGCTTTTTATGCTACCAAATTAATTTGTCGCTACTAGAAATTATAGTCATGTTAATGGTAGAATTTGATATATACTTGTTTTTTTCTTTTTTGTTTTTACCTTTTTCTATGAGTTTAATTTTATCTTTTTTACTTCTTTGGTGATTGGAATTCACGATCTTAGGACTGAACGTTAAAAGTGTTTATCATCCGAGCAACTCTCTCTTATCTACATACTCGTTTTATTCGCTCTACTTAACAAAATCATCTAAAAACTCGATTGGTTAGTCCAAATACAACCGAGAAAATTTTGTTATAATATTTATAAAAGAAATTGTTGGAGACTCCCTACAATCCCTTTTGCTTGTCATAATTAATGTTTTTCTAAACCAACTAAATGAAGAATATATTAATTAAAAGAATAATTTGACAACATTATCCTTATTTATTTTTTGATCTCAATTTAATACTATTTTCTTCTTCTTTTTTTTCATGTTTATTAAGATGAATGTGAGAAGATTTGAAAAAAGGGTCATTTCCAAATCTTGAATTGCAAAATGTCTATTGAATTTTGTTTCATTTATATTTTTGTTTTTGTTTTTAGAAAATTGAGAAAATGTGGATTGGGTTACTTGTTATAATATAAAAAAATTTGGAATATACTTGGATTTAGGGGTGTGCACTATTTAGATTAAATAGGAAAATCAAATCGAATTCTAATTTGGATTGGTTTTTTGATTTGGTTTTGAATTAGTAATTTACTTTGTTTGGATTTTTGGTTTGGTTTCGGATTTAGAAATTTTTTAATTATATTTTATGTTTGGACATCTATAATTGATATACTCTTAAGTATTGTGTTTTAAGTTTTACTTGTGATTTATCTTAGAAGGTATATTTAAGAGATTCAATATATATATTCAATAATTAGTTATTTCTAATTATTGTATAACCGAATAACCAAATCGAAAAAAAATCAAACAAAAAAAGAGAAAAACCAAATCGAACCAAATTTATCTTGGTTCGAATTGGGCTACTCTTCCTCAAAACCAAAAATCGAAAAATCTAAATCGAATAGTACAAAACCAAACCAAAACACCGAATGCACACTCCTGCTTGGATCTATATATCCGGTATTCAAAAATAGAAATAACTTTTTTTTTCTCTCTTCAAGTCTTCATTTTAATCCGCTTTTTAATTTCTAACTTTTTCAATCTCTCTAGTCCGATTTTTCTTAGTGATCGTCCTCAGATATATTATATTCTCATTCCAAGCATTTATAGTTCCTTATTGAGATTATATATTTTAGAAAGTTTATATTTTCTTATTTGTTAATGAACCTTAGTGTTCATAAAGTTTTGCTGTCCTTTTTTTTTTTCAATTTTTTGCAACTTATCCCTTTTTTGTCAAAGTTTATGATATTTTTAGTTATTTTGCTTCATTCAATATTGCTTTTATCTGTTTATGTTTATCTATCTTCATAGTTGTTTAATACATTTTTAAAATTATTTATTTAAATACATGGAGGTTTATTAAGACATTAGACATGGAGTTTGCTTTGTTCTATGAGTTTAAGTTTTGTACATTGTCGGTGTATTAAAATTTTATGAGAAAAGGCTGAAAATAGTCCATTATCTTTGAGTTTAGACTCAAAATAGTCCTATTTCTTTTTAGTGGAGCATTAATAATCCTAATTCTTTAATTAAGTGGTACATTTTCAGTGTCTATCCTAACCATCATGAGTTTTTTTAACAGAGCAGTAGGTTGTGCACGTGACTTCTTCTCCCGAGCAAACTAACTCCTCAAATATCATTCTCTTCCAAAGTTTCTCTCTCCCTAAACAAAACATATCATTCTCTTCCCCCATTTCTTTACCTAGTGTAGTTTTTTCTCTCTTTCTAAACAAACCAGATCATTCTCTTCCACCATTCTTTTTCCCAAAATTTCATAATAACCCTAATTTACAGATCATTCTCTCAACTTAATGGTTTATGGCAACTCTCTTCATTTGACATTTCAAATAATCAAATTTATGGGAATTTACCACAATTTTCATTGAAGATCAAGACACTATCACTAGGCCACAACTTGCTATCAGGACACATTACCCCAGTGCATAAACTTAGACATCTAAGAACATTAGACCTTAGTGATAACAAATTTTCAGGAGGAATAAATAAAGGAATATTCATGTTACCTGAACTAAGTCACGTAAACGTTTCAGTAAACCGGTTCACAGTGTTTGAGGTGGTGGAATTCTCTGATAAAGAAACGTACATATCAATCGTCTACATGGTCATTTGCCTGTGAACTTGGTTACTTACCCAAACTTAACAGAAATAAACCTTGGACATAACTTGTTTTCGGGTTAGATTCCATTGGAGTATTGGTCAAGACTGGAGTTTTCATGGAGAAGTCTCAACTTGGAATATAATAGCCTGGAGGGATCGGTGCCTCGAGAGCTCAACAGGACTTTAGAAGGGGTTCAGGGAAGTTTTGAACACAATTATCACATTTGTCCAAAGGGATTGCAGCTATGTCATGGACAGAGCATAGCTTCAGAATGTCATGGAGGAGACCATAATTAGTTGACATATTTATCTTTTAAATGTTTTGAAAATTACATTGCATTTTTATATGTTTTTCTAGTTTCCAATATAGTTTATAAGTTGCAGTCTGTTATTTCAAGGAAGAAAAGAGTAACATCGAAAGCTCCTTAAATTTGTCAGTATATTTTATTTAGACACTCGAACTACAACATGTATAAAGGCAAAATCCCTTCAAAAAACCCGATATCCTTAAGGAATTCCGGGATATCATGAGCTGAGTATGAAACATTTGGGGTAACAACAAGTGGTGTTTTGGTGTTAAACACTTTAGGAGAAGGCAAAAGCCACATGTTACTTTCAGAACTCCTCTATTCTTTCCTTACTGGTAATGGATTAACTAAAGTCACACCAAGTGTGTTAACAGAAGAAAAAGTGAGCATTTGCATAATTGCTCCTCCCCATGGTGTGGCCAATGCTACAAAGTGTTTGATGTATTTTTGGGTCCTATGATTTCGAATTCCGAATGAGTAGTTGATAGACATATAAACCTCCTAAGCTGTGAGAAACAAGAATAACAGGTTTACCTCCATTTGAATTGCTTGCACTTTCTATCAGTTCTTTCAAGTCCTCGAGAAATTTCAAACCAACATGACTTGGATGACCCTTTGCAACTAAACCATAACGAAAATCGTATGGTGCTCCAAACAAATTTTCGCCATCTATATAGCCTACTTCTTTTGATGACAGTGACAGAAATAAATTTTTTTTTGTTGATACGCTTAATCAAGTGGAAGCTAGGAAAGAAAAGTTGAAAGAGAAGAAGAAATAGCTAATCAAGTGGAACCTGAAAGTGGTAAAGGGATATCAAAATACCAAAAAAATATGTATTAGCACCTTGTGAATGAACGGTTATATGTTATTTGGTCTGATTGATTTCAGATTTTAGTTTTCAATTGTATTAGCACCTCGTGAATGAATGGCTAAGTTGAAGACGACACTGACATACTAGAAGGGCACAAAGATAACATGATTTTAGAGGTAAAGAGATATCAAAATACAAAAAAATAGAGAACAATAACTGCAACACAACATTAAGAAGTGCAGCATAGTAGCAACACCAGAAAAAGCAAAACTATAACACCATTCTAAATTATAAAACACTTGAAAATGCATAAAAATAACTCCAAAAGTACAGTATATTGGCAACACCACAACACCAAAGGATTTAGAACAATACAAAACTTGAGAACAACAACACTTGAAAATGAAATAGAGGAACACCACATGAGAATGCAATATAGTTGCAGCATCATATCCACCAACAATCTGATAGCAATATAGTAGCACCAAAAGGGAGATATCAACACCTGAAAAATGCATAGATAAGCACTTGGATAAGGCTAAACTACCATTAACATTGAACACATATTAGCACTCGAAAAAAGCTAAATTACCAGATTCAGTTTAACTTTGTGTCTGTTGAGAGTATATCCAACCAGAATCTATATCAACTACTTCTTCTTGTCCAACTATTTTTTATTGTCCAGCTCCTTCTTGTCTAGCTTCTTCTTGTCCTGCTTCTTCATGTCCTCTTCTAACCTGAATCATAAATACACATATAATTTGTGTTAATACTACAGATAGTTTTTGACGAGCTGAAGTAGTCTCTTGTGACACAACTTTATATTTGCAAGTTTTTTTGTTATGACCAGGCTTGTTGCATGTACTGCAGTCTAGAGATTGTTGCTTTCTTTTCATCCTTGTTCGACTTGCTCCAACTTCATCGACTTCCTTTCTTCTCGCCTTTTGTTTTCTTCCTCTCCTTTTCTTTCCTACGATTGTTGGAGGCAATGGAGGAACTTTAGTTGATTTAGCCCACATTTGTGGCCCATTTATCGGAAGAATTGCATGTTCATAGATTCTTCTATATGTTTCAACTTTGTAACAATCATCTACATAGTCAAGAATGTTATCTTTCTTCGCCCAAATTTCCACAATAGCATGCTTGCAAGGAATTCCCATGATACTCCATTTTCTACAACTACATATTCTGTTCTCCAAATCAACAGCCCAACTATCGTGAATAGTAGCTCCTATTATCTCATAATTCTATTGATTAGATTTTCTAGGAATATACTCCCCCGCTGCAGTCTGATTTTTGTGCAAAATATCCTTAATCTTTGGACAAACATCATTCAAACTCCATTTATGCGCTTTCTCCCTATTAGCTAACACTAGTATATGTACCCGCACGATGCACGGATTGTATATATTTATTTATAGTTTATGAGTCGTATATATAACTGAATAAGATGTAGCTCAATTTCTCCTAAAGTGTCACAATAGGCTTGTCTCTAGCATCAAGGATCATGCTATTAAACACTTCACAAATGTTATTTCATAAAATATCACACTTGGCATCTGAAGAGAAATGAGACCTTGACCACTGGCTAGGTTCTTTGTCATTGAGCCAATCAGCAGCATTTGGATCTAACTCTCTTATACGTACCATGCAAGCTTCAAATTCTTTTACAGTGGTAGCCTTTGCAGCAGCCCAAAATGATTTTTTTAATGTGAACCCACCATAACCAGCTCTCTTAAAATTGTTATGAAGATGTCTCGCACACAATCTATGAATAACATAGAGTAAAACCTCATTAAAAGCTTCAATAAGACCTTTTTGTTTGTCGGACATAAAGATCCAACCAGTCTCATTTATATCTAAATCACCTGCCAAATAGTTCAAAAATCAAACCCACGACTCTCTACTTTCTTTCTCAACAATTGCATAGGCAATGGGAAATATATTATTATTACCATCAATTCCAACATCAGTTAACAGTTGAGTCCCATACATTGGACCCTTCAACCAACAACCATCCACGCCTATTATTTTTTTGCATCCTACCTTGAAAGCTAGCTTACAAGCAGTAAAACAAATGTATATCCTTTGAAATATGTATGGCTTGTTCGGTATCTCATTCTCAGTGAACTTCATGTGAATTGTACTATCTGGATTTGTCCTATCAATTTCAATACAATAATCCCACATCATTTTGTATTGATCCTTGATATCACCATCAATCAATGCAATAGCTAACATCTTAGCTCTTTTGGCTTGAGATAAAGTCACATGAGCTCATAGATCTACACTTACTCTATCTCTAAAATCAACTAAGCTCCAAGCCCTATTTGATTTAATTTCTGTGAGGTATTTTCTTGCTATGAATGATGATGTTATTTTTCTATTATCATAATTCCACTCCTTGCAATTATGTGTAGGAATGTACTTCTTAATCTGGAAAGCCGTATCCCTTTGCATTTTATATATATGCTGTGATTTCCCATTTGCACTCTGAATGTATACAAACAACCTTCATTCTTTCTTTGTCATTTTTGAGCCACTGGATGTACTTTCCTTTCTTAATCTCATGAGTAACTACTGCACTTTTAAAATCTTTCTTGCTTTCAAAAACACATTCTAGAGCCAAAATCGGATTGTCTCCGTCTATTTATGGATTGAATTTAGGAAAGTTCAAGATCTCATTTTCAGAATCACTATGCAAACTTTTTGTGTCCGTAGAATCAACACAATTAGACTCTCCTTCTGGAGCTGTCATCTTTCTCTGTACTTCGATACTAAGGATCTCCCATTCATCCACTATGTATTGTGCAGTCTTTTCATGTTTATCAACAAGCAAACTATTAGTTAAATCAACTTCTGAGTCGCTAAAATCATCTGCAGCAACATTTGAACTATGTATAGAAGCCAAATCTTCTATATTGAAATATGAATCCAAGTGTTCGAAGTAAATTTTGATCATGTTGTCATTTGGGATGTTTTTGCAAACTGCACGGGCTTCATTATCTGTAGACACCAACCTCCATCTATTATTGGATCTTCCACATCTATGCCAAAAAGTTATTGAATTCTTTAAGTATCCACAAATCTCTTCCATCTTCTTAAACTCATCAAGATCCAATTTGTTTGCATTAACATAATCAATATAGTCTATATTGCCCTCAACATAATGCTTTCCTGGAGTACATTTCATAACTCCTCCGTGGTGTATTTTGATACTGGAAAAATGATGTCTCTGCCATCGATTCTGAAATAGCAAAAAATATATTCTAATCAACACAAATAATACATATAAAGCATGATATTAATATTAAATTAAAGCAAATAAAAAAGTATAAATTTCAGCGGCATTGATTAAGTCATAAAACTTCTAAAATATTAACAAAGTTACAAAGTAACTGTTGGGTTTTAAAGGTGTGAATAGGAAATGAAGAGTCGTGACTCTCCTGAAGGGTTGTGACTTTATTGAAGGATTGTGACCTTTACGAAAGATTGTGTCTTTTCTAAAGGGTTCTGACCGTTTGAAAGGTTGTGACCTTTCATGAAAGGTTGTCCCTTTTTCAAAGAGTTGTACCTTTCCGATAAGGCACAATTAACACATTTTCATACTACCCTTTGTAGGCTATAAATAGAGAGGCTTTCTCTCATTTTTCAGTATGAAATTTTTCCTTCTTTTGCATATATTTTCTTACAAAACAAAATAGAGTCTATGTGTGATTCGTTGCTGTCTTTTTGAGTTCGTTGAAATTATCGAAGTTTGAGGTACCGCTACTTCTTTAATGGTTAATCCATTTTATCTTGGGAGGAATTAATCTACAACCTCGGGTACTTGAGGGCATTAAATTTCTTAAGGACACACAGTGGGTTCTGTGGACTCGGATAGTTCTTTTCTTTTTCTTTTCTTCTTTTATTGTTTTTGGTTTGCTAATCTGATGAATACAGGAGATAACAAGCTTAAGAAATTTAATTTATTGATGGTATTTTATATGGTCAGGAAATTACTTTTATTTTCTGTGTTTTTTTTTGTTGGGAAAAAAAGAAGAGAAAGAGAATTATTTTATCATATGATAAAAGAGATTTGGGATGAATTAGTACTACTTTAATATGTTTGAGTATATTTTCTGTAGTAAGTTTTCCTTGGATGGGTAAGATTATTTTTGTTTTCTTCCCAAGTGCATTCAAGCATTGCACCCCTTCAGTTTTCTTTTCAATGAGAAAATCTATTTGGTGCATAAAGGCCAAGATGTGAACTTTAATTATTTTTTCTGTATTTTGTGAATTTATATAACTATGAGAATAAGTAAATGAACATATGTTATCTCCTAACAATATTTGAACATGAGTTTAGTTTCTATTTGAAAGTCAATGTCTTCTAAGGAAAATTGAAATATGATGGAAACTGGGAAAGGAAAAAAATTAGCAAGAAAAGTGACTTGCATGGAATCATTGCTGACAGATAGAATGGGAGTAAAAGTCAGGTTCTATCTTTATATCCCTTGATTATTTTTTCTCTATCCTTTATAAGTTATGAGATTTGTTTCATAAATGTTAGGATAGATGATCATTATGTGATAATCTCATAATATATATTTAGTATTAATAATATGTATTCTGTTTGGAGGGGGAAAAAAACTTTTGTAGTTTTCTACTCCATGTGAAATTTGATTGTGTCTGAATTTTGGAGACTAAAATTTTCTGTTTTTTTTACTCCTTTGGTTTGAAGAATATAAGAACTTCACCAAACAAATCAGACTGTGCATTGATTTGAATAATATTAAAAACTCCACCAATTTGTTAAATACTCTGTTTGAATGAATATTCCGACTTCAAGAGTATAAAACTTCGTCAGGAATATTAAGGCTAAACGATTTGAAGAATGTAAAAACTTCATCGTTAACTAGAAATAGTATTGTATTTAAGGTTTCTGGAGATTAAAGCCTTTTTTGGTTTTCTAATCTATCTGAATCGGAAACTGATTCGAAGAATATCAAAACTTCATCAGAATTCAAGGTTCATTCGTCTAACGATTAGAAGAATATAAAAAATTCATCGTTAAACTAGAAACAAGTTGTATAAAGATTGAATCTTTATTGTTAGTATTCTAAATACTAAATAGTTTGTCTAATTGTGACAGAAGGAAAAAAAATATCAGTGACATAAAATTAGTGATTTTTGTGCCTGCAATGAGTGTTTCTATGGATTAAATCTCCAAAAAAAGGTTAAATGTTGCCAATGTGTATTTTGATGGTATACAAGTTGAAAGCATGGAAAAAAATATGTGAAAATAATTTCAAATACTAGAAAAATATTTTTGAGATCATATTTAAAATGTGGGGGGTTCTTTACTTGTGATAAAGACAAAATTAGACTTATTGTCTAGTTTAAATTTGAAAGTACAAGATATGAAATTCAATGACATTCTTGTATTATATTAGACCCACAAAATTCTTGGAGTATATTTGATATTGTGGTCGCTGAGTCTCTCTTTACTAGTATATGATATGACTAGTATAAAACCACAAAATTATATTACTCGTTCAAAAGATTTGTATTCTTTGATGAAAATGTGTCACTTAAAATATTGTGATTTTTCATGAAAAGATATGTTTATTAAAATAAATTTATTTGTATAGACATGAACATTGGTGAAAAGTGATCTGTCATGTTTGTGTTGTAAAAGAAGCATTTGGGTTGTATGCTCTTTTTCGACCCAATGAGACTATGTTCGTGGGTAACTATGCAATGACCAAATTGAAGGTTATGAAAAAGTTCTTCTGGAAAGGACATCTGGCAATGTTCTGACTCTAAACAATGTCTGTATCTGACAAAGTTATAAAAAGTAAAGAACAAAATATTTGTGAGAAAAAGTTACCACTTGGAGGGTCTTTTCAAACTCAATATTTCTATTTGTTCTTACTTGCTTGAGTCAAAATGTTTGTAACATGAATGCTTGGGACATGTCAATTACAAAACTTTGCAAAATCTGATCAACTTAGAAGGGTTGCCTAACTTTGAATGCAATAAATAAAAATGTCAAGTTTGTGTTGAATCGAAGTAAGTTAAGCATTCTTATAAATTTGTGGAAAGGAATTTTAATCCCTTAGCATTGATTCACGCTGCCATTTGTGATATGAAGTCAACACCATCTCATGGTGGGAAAAAGTATTTTATAACTTTTATTGACAACTGCACTAGATATTGTTATATCTATTTGCTGAATGGTAAGGATGAAGCAATGGAAACATCTAGGCAATATAAAACTGAAGTTGAAAATTAGTTGGATAAAAAAATTGTCATGATTAGAAGTGGTAGATGTGGAGAATATGAATCTTGTTTTGCAGAAATATATTTGGAAAATGGAATCATCCATCAAATTACTACACATACTCACCTTAATCTAATGAAATTGATGACAGGAAAAAACCGAACTTTAAAGGAAATGTTGAATGTCCTACTTATAAGTTCAGGTTTACCACAAAATTTTTGGGGAGATGCTATCATTATAGTAAAAGAGAACAACAAAAAGTTTGTCTGTTTAGAAAGAGAGAAACAAAAAGTTTTGTTTGTTAAGAAAGGGAGCAACAAAAAGTTTTGCTTGTTCAGGCTTTATTGTATCCTGATAGAGAATTGTTTGTCACCCTTTAAAGTATATACAAGTAATAACTCTTGAAAGATAGTGATCATATAATTTTCAATATAATCTATTGCATATGAGAAATGGAAATGAGGGAAATCCAACTAAAAATATTTCATAATGTGGGGGTGTCTAGGAAAAAATCAAGTTCCTATTCCCAAAAGAGTCAAAATAGGACCTAAGACTGTGGATCGTATGCTCATTGGATATGCTACAAATATTAAAGCATGTCGATTTATGGTTCATAAGTCCGAACTATTAGATAGTCAAGTGAATGGTCTAAACGACCTTGAAAAGAACCAAAGAAGAATGTACTTAATAAAGAAACTCAGAGGCGTAGTAAATGTCAAAGGACATCTACTTCCTTTGGATTTGATTTTATAACATTTTTTCTTGAAAATGAGTTCCAATCTTGAGCAATCATACTTGGAAGTTGGTTGATCTTCCTCCAGTAAATAGATCTTTGGGTTCAAAGTGGATCTACAAAAGGAAAAGAAAGTTGATTGAACTATTGACAAATACGAAGCAAGACTTGTTGTCATAGGCTTTAGACAATAAGAAGGCATTGATTATTTTGACACATAATAGCCACTAACTAGGATTACATCAATTCAGATGTTAATAGCGCTAGTTGTGGTATATGGCCTTCTAATTCGTCAAATGGATGTTAAAACAACTTTCTGAAATGGAGAATTGGAGGAAGAAATTTACATGGAACAACCCGAGAGCTTTGTGGTTCCTGGTAAAGAAAAGAAAGTGTGTAAACTTGTTAAGTCATTTTATGGACTAAAAACAATTACCCAAACAATGACATGAGAAATTTGACCAAACCATGTTGGCAAATGGATTCAAGATTAATGAATGTGACAAATGTTTTTACATTAAAGACACTCCAAATCACAAGGTCATTATTTGTTTTTATGTTGATGACATGTTGATCATCAAAAGAGACATTTCTGACATAAATGCTTCTAAGCATATGCTAGAAAGTAACTTCGATATGAAAGACATTGAAGTTGCTGATGTGATTGAAAATATACTTGACAAGTTCAAGTATTTGGATTTCAATATTGTCAAGACTCCAATAAATGTGAGCTTTGTACTTCAAAAGAATGAAGGAGAAAGTGACTCATAATTGAATTATGCTAGAGTATTGAGAAGTATGATATATATCATGAAGTGTACGCGATCAGATATAACATGTGTTATTAGTAAATTGAGTCGGTTCACGAGTAATCTCAATCAAACTTATTGGATGACAATGAAAAGAGTTTTAGAGTATTTGAAACATACTTTAAAAAAATTATGCTTTGCATTATAACTAATATTCAACAGTATTGGAAGAATATAGTGTTGCAAATTGAATCACCAAGTCAAATGAAGTAAAATCCACAAGTGGATATGTACTTACTCTTGGTGGAGGAGCAGTCTCTTGGGAATCTTTGAAACAAAAATGTATCGCTCGCTCTACTATGAAATCTGAGTTTATCACTCTTAATAAGGCTGGTGAAGAAGTTGAATGACTCCGAAATTTCTTGAAATATGTTTTTTTGCCCAAACCTTTAGCACCGGTATGCATACACTGTGAGAGTTAAGTTTCTATAGGTAAGGCATGGAGCACAATGTATAACGAAAGTCTCGTCATATATGACGTAGACATAATATCGTTAGAGAACTACTCTCTAGTGGAATTATCACAATTGACTTTGTAAAGTCAAAGGATAATGTGTCGGATCCACTTTTTAAAAAAGGCCTAAATAGAGAGGGAGTTGATAGATTATCAAAGGGAATGGTTCTATGGCCGAGGACTAGTCATTGTGGCGGTAACTCTACCTAGAAGACTGGAGATCCCAAGATCTAGGTTCAAGGATATCAAACAAAGTCATTAATGACGGTTCAACATTGCCAAAAATTATTTTATGGTCCATTCTCATGATGAGACAATGTTCAGTAACCAGGATAAAGGCATTAGGACTTTTTAATGGTTTCTAAGTTTGATACAGGGTATATCAAATGGTGTATCTACGGGATAACACATTTAGAAATCACCAATGTATGTGTGAACTGTAAGCCGCTTTAAGGAGAATTCGGTAAGGCCAGTTCTCTACGCACTTATAAACCAAGACGTGTTCATGGCTGAAACGAACAAAACAATGAGAACCAAAAATAGTTCAAGGGTTGATTGTGTGACTTATGTTGTCTAGGTATACACCAAAACTCGACGGTTCAAAGATATCAAATATACCGATTGACCGAGTATATCCGATATATGTTCATTATGGAAAGTTCAAAGGGAAACCCACTTATCCAGATGTAATCAATCCTTACTTACGAATCACACCATTTTTTCATGCATATGTTTTAACAATAGTCATTCCCTATTAATGTGGGGGACTGTTGGGTTTTAAAGGTGTGAATTGGAAATGAAGAGTCGTGACTCTCCTGAAGGGTTGTGACCTTTACGAAAGGTTGTGTCTTTTCTAAAGGGTTCTGACCGTTTAAAAGGTTGTGCCTTTTCCAAAGGGTTGTGACCTTTTATGAAAGGTTGTCCCTTTTCCAAAGAGTTGTGACCTCTCTAATAAGGCACAATTAACACATTTTCATACTACCCTTTCTATGTGTGATTCGTTGCTGTATTTTTGAGTTCGTTGAAATTATTGAAGTTTGAGGTAACACTACTTCTTTAATGGTTAATCCACTTTATCTTGGGAGGAATTAATCTACAACCTCGGTTACTTGAGGGGATTAAATTTCTTAAGGACACACAGTGGGTTCTGTGGACTCTAATAGTTCTTTTCTTTTTCTTTTCATCTTTTATTGTATTTGGTTTGCTAATCTGATGAATACAGGAGATAACAATGACGTCTTTATATATATTCATAAACGTGCTTCTTGTATTGAACTATTTTTTGCGATAGTGGGATTTGATTTAAAAAATTTAAAATAAAATCGTACTTACCATAAATTGGAGGTGATTCTCTTTCATCATTGCTCCTTAAAAATATTATAACTTCCAAACTTTGATTATGTTATTGAAGAAAGTACAATGCAGGCTTCAAATTTTAGGGTTATTTGGAGATTAGAGATAAAGAGGGAAAAAAACTAAGAAAGAATTCTCTAATGTTTCAAAAGGAGAAGCCCAAACGACACTGCAATAGCGAGTCTTTAAGTTTGAAGGGAAACATATGAAGTTTGGAGGGAAACATATGAGGAGCACGTGCATAACGTACTGCTCTGTTAAAAACTCACGGTGGTTAGGATGGAAAATGAAAATGCACCACTTTATTAAAGAATCGGGATTATTAATGCTCTACTAAAAAGAAATAGGACTATTTTGAATCTAAACTCAAAGATAATGGACTATTTTAAGCCTTTTCTCAATTTTTATACTATCAGGTAATTTTAATTATATTTAACCACAATAACTTACTTTAATAAAACATTATAATTATAAAAAAGAAAAGAAAAGAAAATCAACCATTTACTAAAAAGAGAAGAAGAATATCAACAGTTGAGTCCTACTTGGATTCTAACCAAATTTATTTCCGTAATTAAATTATTTTCTTCCAAAGTTAATTACAACAATTAGGTTTATCATAGGTTTTCCTCTATGATCATCGCTCATGTAATTCTTCAAAGCATTAAACCTTCTGAACCTGGTAAGAAATAATTTTTAGAACTTCAAACATTCTGAAACTTGACAAGCTTCTTCTACTCAACGGTATGTCACGAGAACAAATTTTATATTTTTTCTTGTTTACAAGCATAAAAAAGCGCCTTTTGAAGACATCTTCATTAGGAAAAAAATCAATGCACTAAAAATAGGTGAATATAGCGTCGAGAGAGGTGATTATTGCATTTGAAGTGTTGTCATATCGTCTCCAATTCTTTTGCTCTACTCTTCAGGTTGTTGGGAAGAAATCTTATTAGTTGAACTTTCACTACTAAATATATTTTACAAAGGAAGTGTTGAATAAATAAATAGACTGATTCATAATTGTAAGCTATCTAACATTCATAAATGTATTTTGCAGCATTAATGGAAAACTCAAACTTAGATGAGCAACATACAGAAGTTGAAGTTCTATTAGAAGAAAGTGTTATGGAAGAAACAAGGTAGATTGTTTCCGAAATAGGAGTTGGAAATTTGAGAGACCCCTATATCGGTAAGGAGCTTCAGTCACTTGATGATTCATTTAAATTTTATCTTGATTATGCCCATCGTAGTGATTTTAGTGTGCGTCGAGGTGGTATGACTCAGTCAAGAAAAGATAAATCAACAATTGGTCAAGAGTTTGTCTGTTCAAAGCATAGATTTCGTTCAAAGAAAAATTTAGAAAGTAATAAACCATGAGATGAAATCAGAGAAGGATGCAAAGTGTTGTTATATATGTCGAAGAAAGAAAAAAGTAATTGAATTGTTTGTAGGCTTGTTGCTGAGCACAATCATTGACCTGCATCTCAAAATAGTCAAAAATTCTTGCGGTGAAACAGAAAAAAGTCGAGGCCCAAAAGAATCTTATGGATTTACTTGATAACTCTGCAGTTCGTCCAAGTAAAATAGCATCAGTGTTGATAAATCAAGCTAGGGGTGTAGATCGACTGAATTTAACAAGTCAAGATATCCAGTATTATTTGTAAACTAGAAGACAAAAAGATCTTGAAAAACGAGATGCACAATTAATGCTACAATATTTTCAAAGGCGTCAATCTGAAAATCCAGGTTTCTTTTATGCAATTTAAATTGATGTAGATGGTCATTTAGCTAATTGTTTTTAGGTTGATTCTAGATCTAGGATTGCTTATAAGAATTTTGGGAAAATAGTTGTTTTTGATCCTACATATCTGACAAATAAATATAAGATGCCTTTTGTTCCATTTATTGGAGTTAACAATCATTATCATTCTATTTTATTTTGATTGTGCTCTACTTTGAATGAAACTCAAGACACTTTTGAGTGGTTACTTCGTACTTGGCCAGAGGCAATGTTCGGGGTTGCACCTCATACAATTATAACAGATCAAGATTTTACTATAACAAATGCAATTGCAGCGATATTTCCTAACAGTAAACATCATTTTTGTATGTGGCACATGTAATGACCCTGAAGGTCAATTTTGGTCACTTTTGTAAAATGACTATTTTGCCCCCTCCCGAGAGTTGCCCCAAGTCATGTTTGAAATGTTTCCGAAGTTGGTTTTGTAAAAGTGTGAGTTAAAATGATGTTTTGAAAAGTTTGATTTGTAATGGCTTAAGTTGCCAATTTGTGGTATTAGAGGTCATTCGGAGTTTCGGGACTTGGATGTGAATTCTGTCGATTCTATCAATTCCGAAATGTGGATTTTGGCCTAGGAGAGTTGACGGAGTCAGTTTTGGGGCTGTTTTGTGGACTTGAGGTCCTAAGTTGGAAAATTATGGAAAATTTATCATATGGTTGACTTTAGTCAACATTCAGAGATTCGATGCTCGGATGTCGATTTTAACAGCTCCGTTGGATTCGGGGGATGATTTTAGGCCTAGGGTGGCCTTGGTTGAATTTTGAGGTCCCCGAGATTGTTTTGGAGTTGTTGAGACTTGAGTTAGTTTTGAGGTGCTTTATTGGGTTTCGATTCAAGGAGACCTCGAATCCAAAATCCAATGGTTCCATTGAGTCCAGAACGTCAAGTTTAGTGGGGTTACATATCTGGTTTGTGTGTACGGGGTTCCGAACGAATCCCGAGGGTCCAGTTGGAGACTTGTGAAATTGATGGTTTGCTGTCATCTGAGTTCTGGTGCAAGCTTCTCCGCGTTCGCGCAGCTTGATCGCGTTCACGAAGAAGGCTGTGTGTAGAGCTCCGTGTTCGCGTGGTCTGGCCGCGTTCGTAGAGGGTCGGGACTTTATTCTCCGCGTTCGCGAAGTGTTAGCTCTCCTGGCAGCGTTTTGGTCTCCGCGTTCGCGGAGGGTGTTCCGCGTTCGCAGAGTATTGGGTGGTTGAGCTCCGCGTTCGAGGATGGGGTTCCGCGTTCGCGGAGTGTGTGAGAGCTGGTCTCCGCGTTCGTGGAGGTCATTTTTGACCTGAATAGTGTAAAGTCGGGAAGTTGGCCATTTTCACCATTTTCATGGTTTCGGAGCTCTCTTGGGCGATTTTTGAAAAGGAAATTCTTGGGAATCAGTGTGGGTAAGTAATTTTAACCCTTGGCCTTGATCACCCAATGTTTATATCATGATTTTGAATTGGAATTTGGGATTTTAAGTGTGTTTTTGGGGGGTTTTGATGGAACTCCAAAAATTTGAGAGAAAAAATGGAAATTGAGGGTTGTTTGAACTTCCTTTTCAAATGGGTTTTTCACCATTGAGTTCCTATGATATTGAGGATGATTTTTATGAAAGAAATTTTGAATTCTAGTTCCGTTTTCGAAATCGGAGTTTTGGGTTGTTTCATCTTTTCCTTTCGAATTTCGTGTTTTTGGCATTGATAGACCCGAATTGTGATTGGATTTTTATATTTGAATAGATTGTGTTGTTTTGGATTACTCACGAAAGGGAAAAGCTCCGATTGTTGATTGATTCCGATTCGATTAAGGCAAGTGAACTCTTTAAACCTTGTAAATCTTTTAGAATTCTTACTTCCTTACTTGATTGCGTTAGGGAGTAATGGGATTGAGGTATTGGGTGAATTCTTACATGAATCAATCTAATAATAACCGGTGGGATTAATAAAATGGCTCATGTGCTATGTGAAAGGCCAATGTGTGATTGGGCCATGGACTTGATATTGTTGAAGGCTTGTTGTGTTGCCATGATAGTCTCGATGTGATTATAATTGTGTTGAACATGTCTTTTGCTCATTGTTGATTATGGGACTAGACTTGAGACTTTTGCTAGTCGGTTGACCCTACTTGAGATGAAAGGGGTAGAGAAATGGAGACTAGGCAATTGACATCATTAATAATATATATATATATATATATATATATATATATATATATATATATATATATATTGAGAATATTGAGATAGTGATTGTTCCTATTGATATATGGATGATAGTGTGACGTGATTTATCTTGATATGAATTGCGTTGTGATTGTGAACACTATCTCTCTCTCATTATTTTTGTGAACACGCTTGTGTGCATTGGTTCTGAGACACAATGATGAGACTCTTTGATGATATATGGTCCATGTGAGGCCAGTGATGAATATGCCTAGGTTTTTGCCGGTGGTGTGTTATGCCGAGGTTTATGCCGGCGATATGTGATGTCGAGGCTTCTGCCAGAGATATGTGACGTCGAGGTTTCTACCGGCGATATGAGGTGCCGAGGTCTTTTCCTGTGGATACATGGTCCATGTGTGGCCCTCATGGGTTCCGGTCTGATATTCAGTAGATGTGTATCATAGGACAGACATGCATTCATGACATGGCATTGCATTGCATTGTATTGTCTGATCCTTGCTATTGTGGTGCTATGTTGTGCCTTATGATTCTGAGCTGACTCATTGATATTTGAGTTGAACTTCCTTGTTGATTTGTTAGTAGACTGCTATTGAACTGTTGTGGAACCGTATTTTTGATATGTTACTGATTTGTTGAGGATCTATTGTTGATTTGTATCATTTGATCTATGACTTGGAAATCTGTTAGGTTGAGCTGAATTTTTGTGCAGGTTGTACCTATTGGAGGTTCGGTTGGAAGTCGGGGTTTCGTGATTCTTTTAGCTTTGCTTCATTTTATTTGTTAATTTGCTGAATATCGTGTTGTTTGGTACTCACCCTTGCTTCCACACTTGTGTAGGACCCGAGCCAACACCGTGATCTAGCTTCTCTTCCCTTCTCCGAGGCTCGTTGAGGATACTAGAGAGGTAGCTGTTGATGCCGATAGTTCCTCTCTCGGCCTTTTACTTATGTTTGTTCTATTTGAGACACAAACATTGAGACTTGAAGTTTTGTTTTGAATTCTGTAATAGAGGCTTGTACATGTGACAACCAGTCTTGTGTTTTGTTTAATAGATGAAGTCTTCTTCCTTTCAGTTTTTCTTTGAGACACAAACATTGAGACTTGAAGTTTTGTGGTCTTCTGCCTTTCAGTTTTTCTTTCGTTATTCTGCTATTCTTTTCCACTTGTTGGGTTTTAGGCTGACTTGTCCTGGTGGGATAGGACAAGTGTCATCACACCCAATTTTGGGTCGTAACAAATGGTATCAGAGCCCAGGTCTCCATAGGTCTCACGTGTACAAGCCAAGTCTAAGTAGAGTCTTGAGGATCGGTACGGAGACGTATGTACTTATCTTCGAGAGGCTATGAAGACTGTTAGAAAACTTTTGTCATTTCATTCTCTCTTATCCTGCATGGTTCTATCGCTTGTGCTGAGTGTCGCATGTTGTTTTGGCAGATGCCGAGGACCAAAGCTTCAGTTTCGAGCGATGGACGGGAGGCAGTCCCCAAGGCAGCAGTTGAGGCCCTAGTCAGAGGTCGGGGTAGAGCCCGAGTTGTGGGCCGTGCTCATGGAGCAGCATGTGGTAGAGGCCATGCCCGAGGAGTGGCACCTGCTAGAGGTCGTGGTCGAGAGGTTTCTCCAGAGCCACAGATTGAGGGTGGCCAGGGTCAAACTCCTCCAGGTTTCTCAGCACCGTTCTTTCAGGAGACCTTATTGAGTATGTTGGGAGTGATGGAGAGTTTTACTCAGAGTGTTGCAGGCACGCCTCAGGGTTCACAGACAAGACCAGGGGCACAGACCCCAGAGCAGCATCAGGTTCCAATTGTTCAGGATCTGGTGGGTCAGCAACCTTTCGTTCCAGTGCCGGTTGTTGGTGCACAAGAGGATTTGATATGGTTTTGACAGTGGAAGATAAGAAGTGTTATGAGAGGTTTCAGAAGATGAGACCACCCCTGTTTCATGGTGGTAAGAGTGATGATGCTCATGAGTTTCTGACTTTGTGCTGCTAGATGCTTGGGGCAGTGAGGATGGTAGATGCGAGGGGTGTCCGTTTTGTTGCTCTTCAGCTCCGTGGGCCAGCAAGGGAGTGGTGGAGGTCTTGGACGGAGTCCCTGCTGGTGGGGTCTCCTTCGGTTGAGTGGGATGCTTTCGCCAGTGCTTTTTGTGATCGTTTCATTCCTTGGAGTGTGCGTGAGGAGAGCAGGCTGAGATTTGAGAGTTTGACTCAAGGTAGCATGTCAATTGCTGAGTATGAGGCGCGTTTCTATCAGCTGTCTTGTCATGCCGCGTCTGCGATTCCTGATAAGAAAGAGAGGGTCTGCAGGTTTATGAGGGGTTTGAATTTCTCCCTCAGATCGTATGTGTTCAGATCATCCCGTGAGGGTGCTTCCTTCCAATCCATCGTGAGTATCGCCAAGGAGGCAGAGTTGATGGTTTGGGAGGAGTTCGAAGACTCCAAGAGGGCTCATTCTAGCGGTCAGTTTTCTGGTGCCTCATCTGGAGGCAAGGTTTCACAGAGAGGTGGTACTTTCTTTCAACGTCAGAGGCCGGTTCATGCTTCCATGCCAGCGGCCGAGGGGGAATAGGTGCCCCGTGGTTCTCATGGTTCTGGCCAGGGTGGCCGTGGTACTTCATCTGGATCATCACAGCAGATCACTGTTCTGAGGTCTTATTTTACTTGTGGGGATCCGGGTCATCTGATGTGACAGTGTCCTCTTCAAACTCATTTAGGGCCCAGCGTACTTATTATGTAGCTCCAGAGAGAGATTCAGTGCCTCCGGCTAGAGGTCGGAGCAGGGGTCAGTCAGCTGGTAGGGGTGGTGGAGCTTCAGATGGTGGAGCTGTGGCTCAGCGTGGAGGTAGAGTTGCGGCTCCGACTGGTGGTGGTAGAGGGGCTCAGTGTTATGCTTTTTCGGATAGACCCGAGGTTGGGTCTTCTGATGCAGTCATCACAGGTATTGTTCCAGTCTGCCATCGAGATGCTTCTGTATTATTTGATCCAGGGTCTACTTTCTCCTATGTGTCTACCTACTTTGCATCTAAGTTTGATTTGGTAAGTGATCGTATGCTTGTGCTTGTGCATATTTCTACACCCGTGGGTGAGCCCTTAGTGGTGGATCGAGTGTATTGATCCTGTCCTATTTGTTTGGCTGGGTATGACACTTGGGTAGATTTGATTATTCTGGAGATGGTAGATTTTGATGTGATTTGGGCTATGGATTGGCTTTCTCCTTATCATGCGATTCGGGATTGTCATGCTAAGACAGTCACCCTAGCGATGCCTGATGTTCCGAGGGTTGAGTGAAAGGTTAATAGTAGTTCTTACCCTAGTAAGGTAATTTCCTACATCCGAGCCCAGAGATTGATTGATACAGGGTGTTTGTCCTATTTGGCCTTTATTCGGGATATTAGTGTGGAGCCACCTCCCATGGAGTCCATTCCTGTGGTTCAGGAGTTTGTCGATGTGTTCCCTACTAATCTTCTTGGTGTTCCTTCGGATAGGGACATTGATTTTGCTATTGACTGGGAGCCGGGCACTAAGCCCATTTCTATTACCCCGTATCGTATGGCTCCGGCTGAGTTGAAGGATCAGTTGCAGGATTTGTTGGGCAAGGGGTTTATTCGCCCCAGTGTGTCCCCTTGGGGAGCACCAATTCTCTTTGTTAAGAAGAAAGATGGCTCTATGAGGATGTGCATTGATTATACACAGTTGAACAAGGTAACTGTCAAGATCAAGTACCCTCTTCCTCGCATTGATGATATATTTGATTAGCTTCATGGTGCAGCGTTGTTTTCTAAGATTGATTTGAGGTTCGGCTACCACCAGTTGAAAATTAGGCCATGTGATATTCCTAAGACAGCTTTTCGGAATTGTTATGGCCACTATGAGTTCTTGGTGATGTCGTTCGGGTTGACTACCGCTCCTGCGGCGTTTATGGAGCTGATGAATGTAGTGTTCCGTCCGTATTTGGACTCCTTCGTGATTGTGTTCATTGATGATATCCTGATATATTCCCAGATCGAGGAGGATCACGTCCGTCATCTGAGATCGGTACTTCAGACCTTGAGGGAGCTAAAGTTGTACGCCAAGTTCTCCAAGTGCAAGTTTTGGCTCGAGTCTGTGGCTTTCTTGGGACACATCATGTCCAAGGAGGATGTTCGGGTTGATCCAGCCAAGATTGAGGCAGTGAAGGGTTGGACGAGGCCTACTACTCCTTCAGAGATTCAGAGTTTTGTGGGGCTAGTAGGCTACTATCGTCAGTTTGTGCAGGGTTTCTCCACTATTGTAGTGCCATTGACTAGATTGAATCAGAAGATTGTAGATTTTCATTGGTCTGATGAGTGTGAGGCGAGCTTTCAAAAGCTCAAGGCTTTGTTGACTTCTTCTCCTGTATTGACCTTGCCCGAGGAGGGTATGGGTTTTACCGTATATTGTGATGCCTCCGGAGTTGGTTTTGGAGGTGTGTTCATGCAGAAGGGGAAGGTTATTGCCTATGCTTCTAGACAGTTGAATGCTCATGAGAAGAACTACCCTACTCACGATTTAGAGCTTGCCGCGGTGGTGTTTGTGCTTAAGTTGTGGAGACATTACTTGTATGCGGTTCATTGTAAGGTCTTCACCGTTCATCGGAGTCTTCAGTACATTTTCAGTCAAAGGGATCTAAACTTGAGACAGTACTGAAGGACTATGATATGACCATTCTGTACCATTTTAGGAAGGCCAATGTTGTGGCCGATGCTTTGAGTAAGAAGACTCCTAGTATGGAGAGTCTCGCCGCGATCAGTGTTGATATGAGGCCCTAAGCTAGAAATGTTCAGAGGTTAGCCAATAGTTTTGTCAGGTTGCAGGTTTCTGAGGAGAGCGGTGGTTTAATTGCATTCATTGAGGCCCGTTCTTCCCTAGTTGAGCAGATTCGTGAGCACCAGTTCAAGGATGAGAATTTGTGTCTTATTCGAGATAAGGTGAGGAGAGGTGAAGCCAAGGAGGCTGCACTTGATTCCGATGGAGTTTTGAGGATCGGAGGCCGGATTTGTGTGCCCAAGGTGGGCGAGTTTATTAGACTGATTCTAGAAGACGCTCATTGCTCTAGATATTCTATTCATTCGGGGACCGCGAAGATGTATCATGATCTGAGTCGGTACTACTGGTGGTGTGGTATGAAGAGAGATATTGCAGATTTTGTATCTAGATGTTTGACCTGTCAACAGGTCAAGTGTGAGCACCAACGGCCAGGAGGTATGTCTCAAAAGATGCCCATTCCTACTTGGAAGTGGGAGCGGATCACTATGGATTTTGTTGTGGGTTTTCCTACCATCGTCGGTGGTTATGATTCTATTTGGATGGTTGTTGATAGGCTGACTAAGTCCGCCCATTTCATTCCAGTTCGGGTGAAGTATACAGCAAAGAAGTTAGCCAAGCTCTATATCAGTCAGATTGTTAGACTTCATGGAGTGTCGGTATCTATAGTCTCGGATCGGGGTTCCTTGTTCACCTCACATTTCTAGAGAGCTTTACAGCATGGTTTGGGTACTCGGCTAGACATGAGCACAGTCTTTCACCCTCAGATTGATGGTCAGTCTGAGGGACTATTCAGGTGCTTGAGGACATGCTCCGTGCTCGTGTGATTGACTTTGGTTCTAGGTAGGATCAGCATTTGCCCCTAGCGGAGTTTGCCTATAACAACAGTTATCATTCCAGCATTCAGATGGCTCTATTTGAGGCTTTGTATGGCAGACGGTGTAGATCACCGATTGGGTGGTTTGATTCGTCGGAGATGGATTCCTTAGACACCAACTTTCCTAGAGATGCCATGGATCAGGTTCGTGTGATTCAAAGTAGGATGTTGATTGCTCAGAGTCGGCAAAAGAGTTATGCCGACCGAAGAGTTCATGATCTTGTGTTCATGGAGAGAGACCATGTTTGGCTCCGAGAATCACCCATGAAGGGTGTTATACGATTCGGGAAGAAGGGCAAGCTTAGCCCTAGGTTCGTTGGCCCGTTTGAGATCTTAGACCGGGTGGGTGAGGTGTCCTTTAGATTGGCCCTACCACCTAGCTTGTCGGCGGTGCATCCCGTGTTCCATGTCTCTATGCTACGGAAGTACATCCCGGATGAGTCGCATGTGATTGCCCTTGATTATGTGGAATTGGGTCCTGATTTGACTTTTGAGGAGGAGCCTACAGCTATTGTTGATAGACAGGTTTGTAAGCTTAGGACCAAGGAGATTGCTTCAGTGAAGGTGCAGTGGGGTCACCGTTCAGCTGGAGAGCTACCTGGGAGACCGAGTCTGACATGCGTGCCAGATATCCTCAGCTTTTCGAGGCTTCAGATACTTTCTTTTACTTTATGTTCGAGGACGAACATGGTTTTAGTGGTAGATAATGTAATGACCCTGAAGGTCAATTTTGGTAATTTTAGTAAAATGATTGTTTTGCCCCTCCCAAGAGTTGCCCCGAGTCATGTTTGAAATGTTTTCGAAGTTGGTTTTGTGAAAGTGTGAGTAAAAATGATGTTTCGAAAAGTTTTGATTTGTAATGGCTTAAGTTGTCAATTTCTGGTTTTAGAGGTCATTCGGAGTTTCGGCACTCAGATGTGAATTATGTCGATTATATCAGTTCCGAAATGTGGATTTTGGCCTAGGAGAGTTGATGGGGTCAGTTTTGGGGTTGTTTTGTGGATTTGAGGTCCTAAGTTGGAAAATTGTGGAAAATTGATCATATGGTTGACTTTATTCAACATTCAGAGATTCAATGCTCGGATGTTGATTTTGACAGCTCCATCGAATTTGGGGGATAATTTTAGGCCTAGGAGTGGCCTTGGTTGAATTTTTGAGGTCCCCGAGCTTATTTTGAGTTGTTGAGGCTTGAGTTAGTTTTGAGGCGCTTTATTGGGTTCTGGGTCAAGGAGACCTCAAATCCAAAATCTGATGGTTCCATTGAGTCCGAAACGTCGAGTTTAGTGGGGTTGCATATCTGATTTGTGTGCACGGGGTTCCGAACGAATCCCGATGGTCCAATCGGAGACTTGTGAAATTGCTGGTTTGCTGTCATCTGAGTTTTGGTGCAAGCTTCTCCGCATTCGCGGAGGCTTGACCACGTTAGCGGAGAAGGTTGTGTGTAGACCTCAACGTTCCCGTGGTCTGGCCGCGTTCGCGGAGAGTCGAGACTTTATTCTCCGCGTTCACTGAGGAACCCCCGTGTTTGCGGAGTGTTAGTTCTCCTGGCAGCGTTTTGGTCTCCGCGTTCACGAAGGGTGTTCTGCATTCGCGGAGTATTGGGTGGCTGAGCTCCGCGTTTGAGGATGGGGTTCTGCATTCATGGAGTGTATGAGAGCTGGTCTCCCCGTTCGCGGAGTAAGTGGTTCGCGTTTGCAGAGTTCATTTTTGACCTGAACAGTGTAAAGTCGGGAATTTGGCCATTTTCACCATTTTCATGATTTTGGAGCTCTCTTGGGAAATTTTTGAAGAGGAAATTCTTGGGAATCAATGTGGGTAAGTGATTTTAACCCTTGACCTTGATCACCCAATGTTTATATCATGATTTTGAATTGGAATTTGGGATTTTAAGGGTGTTTTTGGGGGGTTTTGATGGAACTCCGAAAATTTGAGAAAGAAATGGAAATTGAGGGTTGTTTGAGCTTCCTTTTCAAATGGGTTTTTCACCATTGAGTTCCTATGATATTGAGGATGAGTTTTATAAAAGAAATTTTTTATTCTAGTTCCGTTTTCGAAATCGGAATTTGGGGTTGTTTCATCTTTTCCTTTTGAATTTCGTGTTTTTGGCATTGATAGACCCGAATTGTGATTGGGCTTTTATATTTGAATAGATTGTGTTGCTTTGGAATTCTCACGGAAGGGAAAAGCTCCGATTGTTGATTGATTCCGATTCGATTAAGGCAAGTGAACTCTTAAAACCTTGTAAATCTTTTAGAATTTCGACTTCCTTACTTGATTGCGTTGGGGAGTAATGGGATTGAGGTATTGGGTGAATTCTTGCATGAATCAATCTAATAATAACCGGCGGGGTTAATAAAATGGCTCGTGTGCTATGTGAAAGGCCAATGTGTAATTGAGCCATGGACTTGATATTGTTGAAGGATTGTTGTGTTGCCATGATAGTCTCGATGTGATTATAATTGTGTTGAACATGTCCTTTGCTCATTGTTGATTATGGGACTAGACTTGAGACTTTTGCTAGTCGATTGACCCTACTTGAGATGAAAGGGGTAGAGAAATGGAGACTAGGAAATTGACATCATTAATATATATATATATATATATATATATATATATATTGAGAATATTGAGATTGTGACTGTTGTTATTGATATATGGATGATAGTGTGATGTGATTTATCTTGATATGAATTGCGCTGTGATTGTGAACACTATCTCTCTCTCATTATTTGTGTGAACATTCTTGTGTGCATTGGTTCTGAGATACTATGATGAGACTCTTTGATGATATATGGTCCATGTGAGGCTAGTGATGAATATGCCGAGGTTTCTACCGGCGGTGTGTTATGCCGAGGTTTCTGCCGGCGATATGTGATGTCGAGGTTTCTACCGGCGATATGTGATGCCGAGGTTTTTGCCAACAATATGAGGTACCGAGGTCTTTTTTGGCGGATACATGGTCCATATGTGGCCCCCATGGGTTTCGGTCTTAGATTCAGCGTATGTGTATCATAGGACAGACATGGCATTGCATTGCATTGTATTGTCTAATCTTTGCTATTGTGGTGCTATGTTGTGCCTTATGATTCTGAGATGACTCGTTGATATTTGAGTTGAACTTCCTTGTAGATTTGTTAGTGGACTGCTATTGAACTGTTGTGGAATCGTATTTTTGATATGTTACTGATTTGTTGAGGATCTATTGTTGATTTGTATCATTTGATCTATGATGGAAATCTGTTAGGTTGGGCTAAATTTCTGTGCAAGTTGTAGTTATTGGAGGTTTGGTTGGAAGTTGGGGTTTCGTGATTCTTTTAGCTTTGATTCATTTTTATTTGTTGATTTGCTGAGTACCTTGTTGTTTGGTACTCACCCTTGCTTCTACACTTGTGTAGGACCCGAGCCAGGACCGTGATCTAGCTTCTCTTCCCTTCTCTGAGGCTCGTTGAGGATACTAGAGAGGTAGTTGTTGATGCCAGCAATTCCTCTCTCGGCCTTTTACTTATGTTTGTTCTATTTGAGACACAGACATTAAGACTTGAAGTTTTGTTTCGAATTCTGTAATAGATGCTTGTACATGTGACAACCAGTCTTGGGTTTGGTTTAATAGATGAAGTCTTCCGCCTTTAAGTTTTTCTTTCGTTATTCTGTTATTTTCTTCCGCTTGTTGGGTTTTAGGCTAACTTGTCCTTGTGGGATAGGACATGTGCCATCACACCCGGTTTTTTGGTCGTGACAGCATATAACAAAGAGGATTCCAGAATATCTAAGTCATGTTTATCATCAGTATGATGATTTTAGTAGCAAGTTTAGTTGGTGTATTCATGGTACAACCACTCTTGAGGAATTTGAAACAATATGGATAGAAATAATGGAGATGTATAATTTAGGAGAAAACAGTTGATTGTAGAGAATATATGAAATTCATGAAAATTGGATACCAACATATGTGCGTACTACTTTTTGTGTAGGCATGTCAACAAGTCAAAGAAGTGGGAGTTTGAACAAATTTTTTAAAGATTATTTGAATTCTAGTACACAAATGAGTGTATTTGTGGTGCAATACGATAAGGTTATTGATGCTAGATATGATGAAGTAAGGGAGATGAATTACAAGATAAAATATTCAAGGCCTATCTTGAAAACTTTGTATCTTATGAAGGATGAAGCAGCTAAGGAATATACAAGAAAGATATTTTATATTTTTCAAAAAGAACTAATTCAATCTCAAAAATTTATCTCTGAAAAGATTGAGGTTAAGGACGGAATAAACATCTATAAAGTGCATCAGCTTCAAAGACAAAGGCTGGCATACGTTGTTAGTTTGGATCTTGCATTGAAAAGAGCCGTTTGTTCATGCCACAAATTTGAGTTCATGGGAATTCTATGTAGACATGTACTAATGGTATTTATAAAGAAACAAATTCACTCGCTTCCAACATATTATTTATTAGATCGATGGAGTAGAAATGCAATTAAAGAAAGAGCTAATGATCCTTCAAATGAAACAAAAAATTTGAAATCTTCTACTTTATGGTTTAATAACATTATGATGCATTCTATTGGGCTATCTGAACGAGATACAAGGCCTGAAAAACATTATCAATTTGTACATCAAAGATTATTGCAATTGTGTGAAGAACTTGATGAACTTCCTTATGAATCTAAGGAAGATTGTATATCGGGTGGTCAAGATATGAGAAATATTGTGAAATAAACTCATGTGAACAAAGTCAAGATACTACTCTGCTTGACCCTCCAGTAGCGGCAACTAAAGGGCGTCCGAGATCTTTGAGAATGAAGGTGCTCTAGAAGTTACTCAAAAGATCAAAAAAGTCTCTTTTCCAAATACAAAAAAAGTTACCTTTCAGAAACAAAAAAGGCAAACGAAAAGTATGAAATTTAAGAGAAAGGAAACAAGGTAATTTCACTTTACAAAATGCATATTATTTCTATTGCGAGTTATTGTTGTTATAACTTCTAAAATTTTATGTGCAGTTCAAATTATAATATTGAAGCCGAGCAGAAAGGTACAACAATATCTAACGAGGCTCATACAATGGTAATTTTTTTATAATAGCTTATGTCAGCTGGCTTACTTTTCATGTACCTTCTTCTTCAACTAACAAAATTCTTTGAAATTTTATCGTATAATTTATCAACAGTTTCAACAATATCCAGAATACTATCAAGAATTTATTGAGAACACTAATTGTGCTTCTGCCACACCATTTACGGTAAAGAACTATTTGTTTTTATTCTATCGTTTATATATTATGTACATGCTAAAGTGCGTGTTGATGAATTATAACTTTTTCTTTCAGGAGTTGATGAAAGTAGCTTCAACTCCATTCCAATAACACCATCCTAGTTAGTGAGAAAGAATATGAAAGATTTGGAGCTTTGAGAATACAGGAAACAAGAAGCAGCAGTTATTTAGACTTTAATTTATTAGTTTTTCTTTAAAAAAAATTAACTTTTGAATAGTCCTTCCATTGTTTATTTTGACGTGTATATGAAGTAAAGATAGTTTTAGCATTTGAACATGATAAAATTATATACTTGTATTGTAGTCTGTCATCTATTTCTGGGTCAAATAAATGATATTTCATATTACGTGTGAAAAGAGATGCACTTTGTATCATTCGAAAGTGAACATGAAATATGAAATTTCTCTGCAAAACGACAAATTTTACTATTAAAATAGTTGATGTAATAACATGTGTTGTCGAAAATCTTAATAAAATATAGTTGTGCCAAAGTACAATTATATATAGATAGTATTAATCTTGAAATGTTTTATGGTGATGCTGAAAACTTAATCTTTTATGATATGCAGGCACATATGATGCACAAGATGTGATTGAGTTTTTTACCTCATCCTCCTCCCTAACCAGTTGCTAATAACATCAGGAGTCTATGGGTTTCCTCTTCATATCTAGGTTTCAAAGATGTAAAACATGAGATATATGTCAAAAATCATAAATGTAAGTAAAATCACTTATCCGATACATTTTTATTGATAAATAGTACCAAAATGGTACACATGGATCTAGACTTGTATTACAGTACATATTTAGATTCCAACAAGTCCAGCAAATCTGTCGTACATAGAATGAAACTTAATTTCATATAATAGTACAAATTGTGATACATTTACATTTGAAAGTATAAAGCGTCTCTCTTTTCTCTTCGAAGCATCTTTCATTCCATTTATTCCATATAGTATATGTGTTGCTTGGATGGACAAGGGGAGCAGTATATGCATCATTATCGAATCATTGCAAAGATAGAAATATGTCTCAGCAAGAGCTAGAGGGAGCATCTTCGAATGACTTTGTTCAGAAACAATGAAAAAGAAGAGATTATCTTGGCGTGCATATAGAAGCCGGAAAGCTATAGCTTTATTGATCTTCATATTTCGGCTAGTCGTGTCCACGCAGACGAAATGAATGATCTAGCTCGTTTGGCTGTTGAGTATGGTTCATGAGAGCTCGACTCATTGTGGAACAGAACACGATTATTCCCAACATTGATTACTGAAGGAGTTCAAATGCAAGTATCTCTGCAAAAATCTCACGTATTGAAATATTTGAAAAGAATTTTTTGTGGAAGAAAATATAATATTTTTATGTCATTTAATATAGGGATCGCTATAATAATTGGAAAATAGAATAGTGTTTAATTGATTGTAGCATCCCTTCTTATTTGGCTATCTATTTTATTGCATCATTTATGTTCTCACGATTATCATGAACCAACATTATTATTCTTATACTTATGTTTTTTGTTCTCTTATTCTCTCATTATTGAATATTTGAAATGTAAGCTTAAATACTTTAATACAAAGCGAGATCTTGAACACGATAATTTTACATAGAGATCGTTAGGGGCACATACCTGATGCGAAACACATCATCACAAATCGTAAATTGGTTTCTACCTCCTTGCCCTAGCCTTACGTTACCACAGTCATCAGTGATGGAAATAATGTAAAGAGTATGTGGTAACTCTAATGCATGGAGGAAGGACCAATTTATAGAGATTAAGACTTAATCCAGTACGTCCATCAAGTAATCGATGCATGGACGAGATCTATTCTTCATTAAATGTTATTTATGATTTTACTTGGGTCATAAGTAAACTTGGGTCATAAGTAAGATAATATTCTTACATTCTCCCACTTGGCCCAATGACCATATAACATTAATATTTCATAAACATTAGTTGCGCATACAATAAATCTCTTTTATAATGTCCATCATACATACCACAGTATGACAAATTACTAATGCGAGTTATGGCGGTTGTACATAATTTTATGCTACATACTTCCTTCCATATACTACTACATTAGCAACTTATCATACTAGGTTCATAAGCTATAAAACATATAACATTACGGTCCACAACAATGTCTCATAGAAACTTATCTTGTAATATCTCAAAAGAATAATGTGTACATCATTATGAGAAACAAGAGATTCATTAATGTATATCAGAAACACATTATTGAGCTCAAAGTGTCAAAACATCATAAATACATCAATCTTAAGTACAACCAAGACCCATTCTTTGAACATGTTCTTTAAATGTCTTTGGTAGTAAGCCCTTTTATTAACGGATCAGCAATCATAAGATCAGTTCTAATATTCTTAAGTAACACTCTTTGTTTCTGAACTTCTTCCTTGACATCAAAGTACTTTAATTCCATATGTTTGGCATCTTTGGAGTACTTATCATTCTTGGATAAGAATACTGTTGCAGTATTATCACAATAAATTTTCAGTGGCTTGGTAATGGTGTCGACAACCCCAAGTCCTGAAATGAAGTTTCACAGCCATAATGTATGAATTGTGGCTTCATAACATGCCACATTTTTTTCTTCCATTATGGATGTAGCAATGACAAATTATTTAGCACTCTTTCACGATATTGCTCCTTCAGCTAATAGGAACAAGTAACCAAACGTGGACTTTCTAGTGTCAACACATCCAGCAAAATCTGAATTCGAGTGTCCAGTAACTTCTAAGTGATTGGATCTCCTATATATGAGCATGTAATCCTTCATTCCTTTCAGGTACCTCAAGACTTTCTTTGCAGCTTTTCAGTGATCAATTCCAGGGTTACTTTGATATCTTCCTAGCATTACGACCGCAAAACTAATATCCGGCCTTGTACAAGTTTGAACATATATCAAAATTCCAACAATAGAAGAGTAAGGAATTGATTCCATTTTCTTTCGTTCTACATCATTCTTTGGGCATTGCATGAAATTAAATTTGTCCCCTTTTTGAATAGGAACAATTCTTGTTGAACAATTGTTCAGCTTAAATCTCTCTAGAACTCTTTTGATATAGCCCTTTTGAGATAGTCCCAATAATCCTTGTGATCTATCATGGAATATTTCTATCCCTATCATATAGGATACCTCACCCATATCTTTCATTTCAAAGTTCATAAAGAGAAAGTCTTTCGTCTCATGCAATATGCCTAAATCATTAGCAGCAAGTAAATTATCATCAACATACAGGAATAAAAAATATAAACTTACTTCGACTGATCTTTAGGTATATACACCGATCAACGGTAATCTCCTTAAATTTAAAAGATATTATGGTATCATTAAATTTTATATACCATTGTCGTGAGGCTTGTTTGAGTCCATATATCAACTTCTTTAGCTTACATATCATTTGATTTTTTCTTTAATTTCAAAACCCTCTGGTTGGTTCATATAAACTTCCTCCTCGAGGTCTCCATTAAGTGAGGCAGTTTTCACATTCATTTGGTGTAACTCTAAATCATAATGAGCTACCAAAGTCAAAACAATTCTTAATGAGTCTTTCTTTGAGATCGGTGAAAAGGTCTCTTTATAATCAATGCCTCCTTTTTGAGTATAACCCTAGGCAACAAGTCTGGCTTTATATCGTTCAATATTACCATTTGAATCACATTTGGTCTTGAAGACCCATCTACACCTGATTCTTTTTGAACTTTTTGGCAATTGAACGAGATCCCAGACTTTGTTGTATTCCATGGATTTTAACTCTTCCTTCATCGCATCAATCCATTTGTCAGACTTAGTGCTTTCTATGGCATGTGAAAATGAAATCGGATCTTTATTAAGTCAATGTCAAAATCTGACTCTTGAAAATAAATCACATAATCATCTAAAATGGCCGATTTTCTTTCTCTTTGAGATTTTCTTAATGGCACTGTTTGTAATTCATTTGCGTCAGATACTTGTGAGTTAGTTTCTTCTTGAAGTGTTTCATCCAAATGTTGTTCAACATTATTAAAATGTTCTTAAACAAAAGGAACAACTTTTGTTATTGGTGCGGAAGTAGGAACATTCATGGGGAATGGAATATTTACCCTTACCTCATTAATTTCCACACTTTGTCGTTCAACACTCCCACTAACTTCATCATTCACAATGAATCTTGCATTATCATTTTCAACAATTCTTGAACTATGATTTGTACAGCAAAACCTATACCCTTTAGATTTCTCTGGATAACCAATAAGGTAACCACTTACTGTTCGAGAATATAATTTCTTTTCATGTGGATTATAAATGCTAGCTTCCGCTGGACAACCCAAACATGAGATGTGTCTTAAACTAGGTTTCCTTCCGGCTCACAGTTCAAAAGGGGTCTTTGAAACTGCTTTACTAGGAATCCTATTTAATAAATATACAACGGTTTCAAGAGTATACATCAATAATAATTTGGGTAATGAGAAATTACTCATCATACTCCTAACCATATCCATAAGTGTTTGATTACGCCTTTCTGCAACACCACTTTATTGAGATGTTCCTGGCATAGTATATTGTGCACGTATGCCTTGTTCTTCGAAGAATTTTGCAAATGAACCTGGACATTGTCCTGATTCGTTATACTTTTCATAATATTCACCACTTCAATTTGACCTAATAATTTTCACTTTCCTATCTAATTGTCTTTCAACCTCATTAACGTATACTTTGAAAGCGTCCATTTCTTGAGATTTTTCTTTCAACAAATAGATAAATTCATAACATGAAAAATCATCGATAAAGGTGATAAAATATTTTTCTCAATCAAAAGATGAAATATCAAAGGGTCCGCAAATATCAGTGTGTATAATTTCAAGAAGTTGAGTGCTCCTTGTGGCACCTTTCTTAGTATGCTTAGTTTGCTTTTCTTTATTGCAATCAAAACATACATCAGGATTAGTAAAATTCAGATTTGGAAGAATTTCATTCTTTACTAATCTTTTTAATCTTTCTTTGGATACATGACCCAAACGTCTGTGCCACAAGTAAACATAACTTTCACTCAGTGAACTACGTTTAATTCCAACATTTTGATGAGTAGTAAGAAGGGATTAAGAAAAAATATTATCGATTTTCAATCTATATAAATCATCAACAAGAACATCAGAACCATAAAAAAGTATTCTTATATTAATTGAAACATTCATGTCCAAACTTAAAATCAAATCCAGAAACATTAAGTCTTGAAAGAGTAATCAAATTCCTTGAAACTGAAGGAATATAAAGAGTCTGTAATAGATCAAGGTGATGTCCAGTCTCCAAGATCAATCGATAAGTGTATGTGCCTTCAATTTGAGCCTTCATAAGATTTCTCATGAACAAAAAATCCATATTTGGATTTGTAGTTTGGATCGTATTAAATCCCTGCAACATAGTGGATACATGAGTAGTTGCACTAGAATCAAGCCACCAAGTATTATTAAGAACTTCTACTAAATTTGATTTGAAACATAAATAGCACTAAATGTACCTTTCTTTTCAAATCAAGCTTTATGTTTCTGGTAATATTTTTGATAGTGTCCTTCCTTTCTACAGAAACGACACACATCAGCCTTGAGTTCCTTATGAGCATCCGTGAAGCTTTATCAGGTACTCTTTTCTTTTTAAACGTGTTGGCCTTCACTTTAAGTCCTTTACCAGCTCATTGACCCATGAGGTTAATAGAATGACCTTCTTGTTTCAAAAGTATTGACTCTTCTTGAATAAGCATACTGGACAATTCATTAACATCCCACTTATCCTTAATAGTATTATAGTTAATTTGAAATGGTCCATACTCAAGAGGCAATGAGTTTAGAATAAACTGAATCAAGAAGGTGTCATCCACTTTCATCCTCAAGGTCTGAAGTCTTGCTGCAATGTTAGTAATCTTGATGATATGATTTTGCATACTACGTGACCCATCAAACTTCATGATCGTGAGTTTAGCCATTAATGTACCAGCGAGAGACTTATCAGTAGAAAGAAAACGTTCTTCCACAAACTTCAGATATTTCCTGGTACTTTCTGTTTGTGGAAAAGTATTCTTGATGTTGTTAGAAACAGTCATTCGTATGAACATAAGACTCAATCTGTTAGAGTGCTCTCATGATTTATGAAAAGACTTCTCATCCTCACTGCTCTTATAAGTAATGGCAGCAGGTTTGTCATTTAGCAGTGCTAAGTCAAGATCCATCACACCTAAGTGGAACTGGACTTGTTCATTCCATTAAAAGAAGTTCAATCCATTGAACACACTAACAGACGAAGCATGCGAATGAAGAGGAATAACTGTAAAATAGATATGCATGCTCACAATCAGAAAATAATGTGAATTCAGTAAAACGATAAAGGCATATCGTATTTCTCCTTTGGGTAGATACTACGACACATTATCATAATTTAAATGGTAGTTTTATCTTTAATAGGCAATTAAATATTTTTAATCAAACATATACGACATCTTTGGATATACAATATGTGTTTGACTGAAAATATTAATTTACCTTATAATATTCACTATTCGTAGAATGACTGATTCACCTTTGGGTAAATTCTTAATTTCTAGCAATAATGAAAGTCAATTTATCTATTTATTTTCAATATATAGGCATTTCATTAACTTTCATGGATAAATGACAATTTATGAATGCATATTTTTCTTAACCATACTAGTTTGGTCACTTTGGTGACTAACAAACTATATGAATACAAATGCACACATAATATCATAAAATTTTGTGCATATGAATAATTTTAAACATTTAAGTTTGATCACTTTAGTGACTAACAAACTATAGAAACATAATACACGCATCAAGTGATCATAAAGACTATGTGTGTAGACGTTAATTTCTCTAGTTTAGCCACTTTAGTGACTAACAAACTATATTGCACTAAGTATACACATATTATTGATTGCTTAGTATAACGACCACTTTAATTTATTACACAATCTAAAATAAAATATAATTATTATTACATTATGGAAAGATTAAGATTTTCAGAATATGTGCAAATTAAACTTTGCTAACAACACTTCATTAACTTAAGAGTCCAAACACCTTAAATAGTACAACACAAAATTACTCTACTACAAAAGGATCTAACGATATGTTTGAAAATAATTTGATTGGACAAAATTAAACTTACAAGAAATTTTCTCATTAAAAGTGTTGCTAATCACAAATTATTAAAATAACCAACAGCAGGCTGATGCGTGTAATGTTTGGACAAAATAGCAAACAGTAGCATTTTTATATCCTCTGTGATTGGACAAAATAACAAGCAGTAGGCTATACCCATGACAAATTTTTCTACTTATTTTAATTAGTTACAGAAGATATAATAATATAAAGTTTTTATTTGCACGATGAAGAATGTTTAATATACAAAGATTATCAATTCAAACTATCCAGGCTCTGATACCACATATAAGTTTAAATACTTTAATACACATCCGGATCTTTGAACACGATAATCTTACATAGAGATCGTTAGGTGCACATACCTGATGCGGAAGACATCATCACAGAGAGAGAAGCGGATGGGTTAGTCGTAAATTGGTTTCTACCTCCTTGCCCTAGCTTTACATTACCACAACCATCAGCGATGGAAATAATGTAGAGAGCGATGAAAATAATGTAGAGAGTATGTGGTAACCCTAATGGGTGGAGGGAGGATCAATTTATAGAGGTTAAGACTTAATCCGGTATGTCCATCAAGTAACCGATGTACGGACGAGATGCATTCTTCATTAAATGTTATTTATGGTTTTACTTGGGTCATAAGTAAGATATTATTCTTACATGAAAATCTCTCAAATGATCAAACCGTCTACATTATACAAAAATCTATTGTTGTGTGTTTATAAAAGGATCAAATTTATTTTTTGTTGTCTTCTTCAAACTTCAAGCACTAAAACTAATCAACATTATTTTAATATCATTATATCAACTTATCAAACTCAGCGCAACACTATTTCGATATCATTATATAAACTTTTTAAATTTTTGAGTCAGCTTTTATTATTCTAACTTTATATTATATATTATTCATTGAAAATTTACATTATTTACATTCTTACTTCATAATGTCTGCATAAATCTTACATCTTCATACTTCATATGTAGGATTACGCTAAGAATGTTATAATTATTCAATTTATTTATGTCAACTAAAAAAAATAAGGTCTCTCTATAAAGTTAAAACAAAAAGTCTCTCTTTGAGTCAGCTGTTAAAAGAAGCAAATAGCATGCAATTAGAAAAAAAATTAAAGCAAGTGAGATGTATCGATTAAGTAGTACGGCAAGCAACATATAGACAATTATTGTGTTTAAGACCTTAAATGACAAGAATATTGTGTTTAAGACCATAAATCTACTCTTTTTTATTTATAACATTAAATTTTTAATTATAAACATAACAATATATAAAATAAATGTTTTTAGTTGCTATTTTTTGAGTTAGTCTGCTGATTTTATAAGACTCATAATTTATTGTATTTATTTTTGAATGCTCAAACACAATTATAATGGGATACATTTCTTTAATTAAAGATTTTCTCTCTCTTAGAGCCTGTTTGGCATTGCTATTGGAGGTCAAAAACACTTATTTTCAGGGAAAAAAAAATTTTTTTAAAAAAAAATAAGTGTTTGGCAAACCTATAAAACTGCTTTTAAATGGAAACAGAAACAATTTTTATGTCGTTGGGAAGAAGATAAAAATTTCTACTTCTTAAAAAAAGTAGAAGAAGAAGCAGAAAATTATTTTTTAAAAAACTAAAATATCTCTTCCATATATACATATTTACCAATATATCTCTTATTAATTAATTAGCATATCTAATAAGTTTGGTTAAGTTTCATTTAATAATTTTATTTTTTATTTTTATATAATAAATTATATATTTTATTTACGTTTTGCATATTATTATTTTATATTTTATATATTGTTTTACGTATTATTTGGCAGAATTAGAAAAACAAAAGTAACAACAATATTTTTGCAAGATTACCAAAAAACAACAATTAAAAATTTCAGCCCTCCCAAAAAAAGGTATAATAGTAATTGAAAATTTGAATATGTACATTTTAATTTAATAAAAATAAAATTTTATTAATTTTTTTTATAATTGATGTTTAAAATAATTTCTCTCTATAAAATAATCTTAATATTAAAAGTACATTGATACTTGCCCTTTTTCCTAATTTAACTCTCAAAAGATTTTTTAGAAAAAATTAGTCAAACACAATTTGCTTATGAAAAACACTTTTCAAATAATTAGCCAAACACAAATTGCTTCTTTTTCTTTAAAAAGCATTTTTCTAAAAAGTCATTTTTAAAAAATACTTCTAGAAATAAGTAGTTTTTAGCAGCAATGTCAAACAAGCTCTTACTTTCCTTTTCAATGAAATCAAACCATTTAATTGGTCTACCTTCTCATCTCTTCCATTGTTACTTTCTAGGTATAATGATTCTCTCTCTTCCAATTTCAATTTGAGTAGCCACTTTTTTTGGTTAACTTTTTTGGATTTTGGTGCCTAATTCTTTTGGAGTGAGAATTTATTATATATAATTAATAGAATTCTCATTATTAAGCATATTTCTTAGTTGATACAAATACTATTGGAAAATGATTTTTCTCTCTATCTCTCTTCAATTTCGTTTCAATTCTTTTGGACAAATCTCTTTTTATTTCTCTTTCTTCAACTTTATATATTTTAGTTACAAAAAAGATAATGAATATATTAAATTATGTATATTTTGGGTTAACTTGGTGTCCCTTTTTAAACTACTTACACCAAACTATAATCAAATTGCATACCTATTATAAATCATTACACTTAAAACATTATTTTATAGTTTTAATTTAAAAAATGAGTATATTAAATGGTTTATATTGTGAATTAAGTTTAGTGTACAGTTTGTTTTTAACCACAATGAAAACCTTACACTAAAAAATAATTAAACTTCACACCAATTAAAAATCATGTGTTATAAAATTGATTTTAGTTGTATACTTCATCTATTTGCTGTCTTATCCCATAATGTCATCAACTATCTACCAATTATTATCATCAAATTAATAAATAACTATACCAACATATATGAAAACATCACCGGTGTTAGTAAAAAATTTATTCATAAAAATATTAAATTACAAAATATTGTATCTATTAGTATTGTTTAACAAAACAAACCAACATATCAAATAATTACAATAAAATACATCAACAAATTATGATTTTACACTACAAATATATGTTCAATTGGATTTTTTTTCGCAATCTTAATTACACTGTCATGATTGGTGTGTGTATCAGAAATGACTCCTTCAGTCTTGAAATCCACATATCATCCTGCGATAAATTTCAAAGTAGAGTTAAAAATATACAAAATATCAGTCTTAATCATATTTATCAATTCTTAAAAACTTAATAAAAATTATAAGCCATCAGATTTAAAACTTAATATATTTTAGTTTTTAAAAAAAAAGAAATGAATATATTAAATGGTGTACATTTTGGGTTAACATTGGTGTCCAACCTTTTTTCTACCATAATAAATAACTTACGCAAAAATATAATCAAATTTCATACCTATTTTAAATCATTACACTTAAAACACTGTTTTATAGTTTTAGTTTTAAAAATGAGCATATTTAATGGTGTACACTATGGGTTAAGTTTGATTAGGAATGACAATTGGGCGAGGCTGGGTGGGGTGGGGCGGGGTGGGTTTCAAACTATGCGGGGCGAGGAGGGGGAGGGTGCGGGGCAAGTTGTAGTAATTTTTTAAAATTAATGTGGGACGAGATAGATTACGGTCTATGTTGGCTTGATTTTATTTTTGACTTTTTACATGTTATAAAAATGATAGAGCACCCTTCATAAGTAAGAATTTACAACGATGCATTCTAATTTACAAAAAACAAAATTGAAAAAGATTTTTTTTTTTGAAACCACTAAGACGACTTAGGCCTCATTTGTTTTCATTAAGATTAAGACGACTGAATCGGAAGTGAAAATTATATAAATATACAATATAAGACTTTAATTAACAATATATGTATGCACTTTTATTTAATTACAAACATAGTTTTTAATTTACCAACATAGCAGCTTAATAAATTTTTTATTTTTATTTAATTTTAATTTTCGTTTTTTCCTCCCCCAATTAATGGGATTATGTGCCTTTTTTATCTCCTTTTTTAAAATCTATAACTGATCACGTTTATACCTTTATTGTAATTTTATTTTATTTTCTTTCTTTTATTCATTCAATGTATAAAGATGTTTACCTTTACAAGAAGTCTTTAATTAAAGAAGGTACGGAGTCCTAGGTTACTTTATCGGTAGAAGTTACATCTTTTCTTCTTCTCTTCTCCATTCAATTCACCTCTTTCAACCTTTGGTCTTCTTTCTTCCGTTCCCATTTTTCACTTTCATTTTACTTTTCGCTTGCTGCTCACAATAATCCGTTGCAGGTGCTGCATCTTTATATTTTTTTTCCTAAGTTCATCCCCATTTCTCCGTTACATTCAAGGGTTAGGGTGTTTAGGGCGGTATATTTCTATGGATCGAACTCCTCGTAAAAGCCCAAGGCTTAATAAACCAATTGTAGTTGACGATAGCCCTCTAATTGCATGTTCACGACCGTCGTTTAGGTTGGATGCATTCACTCAAACTCCTGTTAAGGACGGCGCAGGCGATCTCAACAAAATGGTAAAAGAAAAAAATGAGTTGATTGTCATCGGTTCTTCATCTGGCAAGCCTAACAAACCGCCTGTTTTAGATGTTAATCAAAGAAACAAGGGTAAGGAGAAGATGGTTGATGTTTCTAATTCGATTGACTATCAGCATGACAGTGATTTCGAGGACGAAATCCCGATTTCAAAAAGATTAAAATTAGGCATTGAATCTAAGTCTTCTGGAAAATCAAGTGGCAAGGTAAAAATATTATTTCCGATTTAATTTTTTTTTCGTTTCTGTTACATGCAATTTGAAGTATTAATTTTTTTACTGGTAGAAGTCTTCTGATGTTGCTGGGAAGAACGTTTCGAATGAGAAAGTTGTGAAACTAACAAAAAGAGGAAGAAATTGAATCCATTTTTAAAGGTATTTTTTAAAATTATTATTTAATTTTTTTGATTATTTAAGTGTTTCACTTAAATTGCTTTCATTAAATTTTCTTTTTAGCTATATATTTTAGTATTGCAGGATCTTACAATTTTAGTGTGTTAATTTTTATTATATTGTTTTGTAGATTAAGAAGAAACAATACTCCCGTTGGTGTTCATATGTCAATATGAACGTCTTTGTTGAAATCACTAATTGTCTTTCAAAAGTTAGTTCGCTGCATTTGTTTCAAGAGTCACCTTTTGGTTATCTTCTTGATTTACAACCAATGAAGGTTCAACCACAAGTTATTAGGAGTTTGGTTCATCACCAATCGTCAAACAGTCGTGATGACATGTTCATTTTTAACTTGAATGGTAAGGAAATTCATTTTGGACTTAAGGAATTTAAGATTGTTACAGGGTTTAAATGTGGCGGGTCAATGGTATTTGATCACGATAAGGGCAAGCAGTCCATGTTAATGTGTCGTTACTTTTCGAATTCTAGTGATAGAGTGCTCAAAGCTGATCTTATAGGGGTTTTCAATGAGGAAGGATTGATTAGCTCGGAAGACATATTTAATATGACAATGATTTTTTTCATTAGTACGTATATACTGTCATCTCCACCAAATCTTTCCTATGTACCAAAATATCACTTTCTATGTGTTGAATCTGGACAGTACAGTACATACCCTTGGGGTAATTTATCTTTTTTTTAGCTAAGGGATTCAATTAATAGTCAAATGGCCAAGGACCAAGGATATGTGAAGTTTTCTGGGTTCTCACTTGCATTACAAATATGGTTCTACGAATGTTGCAATAATGTGGATGAATCAATTGCAATTCGCACATGCCACCGCACTCCTCGCATATTAAATTGGAATATTTCAAAGAACAAGATTTATTTTGAGCATCTCAAGAAAGGAATGTTTCGGAAGTTTGGCAATCAGGTAGTACTAATTATCTATTTCAATTATTCATTTTGACTTTTGCTATTTTTATATATTAATATCATTTTTTTTATTTATTATTGCCATGCTAGTATACCTTTGAAGATATCTTGTTGATGGATGATGAGATTGAGATTTTGGAGATGGAAAATCTCGCTGGTTTGTATGACTCATCACTCAATAAAAGTAGAGAACCTGGATGCCCTCTACATCAAAATGAGAATGTTCAGTCTCATAAAGGCAAACGTCAGTTTGAAAAGGATGTTCCTCCTAATTCATCACATCAAGTTGGTGAAAAATTGAGCAATAATAAAGATTTTCAGAATCTCATGCAAGAAGTTGTTAAGGTGTGTGTTTAAATTAGCCTTCATTTACAGTCTATACATTCACCAAAAATTTGTACTATTAACATGCTGTTAGGTGCGTGATGACTTGAGGAAATTCGAGAAAAGGGTAGATGATCAATTTACTGAAATGAAAGTTTTTATGGATTCATCATTCAAAAATATCATCGAAGAGTTGAAATCTCTCCAAAAGGATGATTCAAAAAATGAAAATGTTGGTGTTTCTCATAAGGTTAGTTTTGTTCTGCCTTAAATATTTCTTTATTGGTGAAAAATGTTATATTGTTATATAGTTTTAAGGTGTTGTATAAGTTAGCGAATGATTATATTTAATGTTATAATATTTGTATACATAGTCGTATAAGTTAGTAGAAAATAATATTGTATACACCTGTTGGAGATTAAATAGCATGCCTTGTATTTTATTATTCAACATGACTTATGTGAACCATATATTGTGTTGTCATTATAATTTGTTTGTATCATTTTTTTTTGGAACTTCTTATAAGATTAGTGTTGTTCTGCTGTCTATGTATCTTTATAGTGACAATGTTATATAGTATGAGAAAGATTGGTATAAAGCATGGTATGATTATATCAAATTTTATATTACTGGCATACATAACCAGTTTAAGTGGACCTGTATTTTCAAATGTCTTTCTTGCTAGTATGTATATTGATTTATATATTGTAAGTTAGAATTAAAACTATGGTGATGCGACTGTTGAATTAAACAATGCATGGCTTGTATTATTATTGTTCAATATTAATTAGTTGAATTATATATTGTGTTGGCATACTTTCATATGTTTATTTTTCATGTTACGATTTATATTTTAAGGCATTAACTTGATTGTTGTGGGTCCCCTGAGAACATTAAGGCAGCCGATCATGATATTAGAAGAGAAAGTTTTGATGTTCAAGATGATCATATGCATGATGGTGTGGATGAAGATCGCGTCCATGTTGATTCCATTAATCAACATCTGTTTGAAAACACTTGTAAGTTTGTTTGTGTTATTATTTAACAACATTTGAATAGTAAAAAAATGGATATACAAGCTTTTATATTTGATAAAAATTGAACCATTTAGTAGGTGATAATTCAGTTGCATTGGAAGGAAAGAGCAATATTCCTACACTAGATGACTTTGTGTTGCCAACAACGCCTGAATCACAATTGGTTGCGTTGGAAACTGAGAAAACATATGTTCCATCATTGGTTGATGTTGAATATGAAAACACACATGTGACACCATTGGGTGATATGAAAACTGGACACCAATCTATGTCTTCATTGGTAGATGTTGAATCAGATCACACACATGTGAAGCCTTTGGCAGTGATTGTAACTGAAAATACACATGTGACACCAGTTCAACACGTTCGAACAAAATTACCAGGGAAGTATGCACAATCACCATACACTGATCAGAGTGAATCTGGTGGCTCACCTGCAAAGGCATCGATATACTGTTCATGGAGACACCCATTTGAAAATTACTCTGGGTTTGTTGTGCACACTGAAGTGATTCCTGCCTTCAAACAATGGGTCGATAATAAACTATCCAAGAAACGTGGCAAGTATGTATTTATCTTGAATGGTCTTTAGTAATGTTGTTAGTTGTATATATGTTATAACTCTATCTTGTATATTTGACAGGTAAATCAGTTTTTTCACAGTTGCAAAAAATCCTATCGCCTCCTTTTGATTTCGGCGTTGGAAAAGTGAATTTAATGGATTGGTTTTATCCTTTGGCTTACCCAGGACGACCTTGAGGTGATTTGGTAATGTTTTATTCTCGTAACTTTATGATAAACTAAGTTAGATTTTGATGTAAAAAGGGTTTTGTGTTTATTTGGTTCGTACTTGTGAAAGCATGAGTGTGTGTTTGTTAGGTATAAATGAGTTAGCAATGGGGCAGATTCAGTTGATTTGAATAGGCCCACTGATTTTGTAAATATATTGTTGGTTGTTAATTGATACTAATTTTTTTACAGCATGTGGATGTGATAATGTATTACCTCCGTAAACTATGCAAGTATGGTCCTAATATCAGTTCAAGAGTTACAACGACAGACCCATTTTTCATCAAATGGGTTGATCAGATCCATGATGCCTGGGTGGCTAATGCCAAAGATGCAACACTGATTTCTGCAAACCATGAAGTGACTCAGTACATAAGAGGGGCCAAGATACTTGCTAACACTCCATGGGTAGATGTTGATTACGTTTTTATCCCAATCAACAGTAGTGATGTTTTTCATTGATTTCTTGTTGTTTTTTCCATACGAAGCAGGGCTCTTTACATATATGATTCTCTACTTGGATATGGAGCAAAGCATACAAAAGTTGTCACGAGGCTGGTGGAAAAGCTAGCAAAAATTATTCCTTTGTTCCTAGACTGCACTGATTTTTACAAGGAAAGAAAAGATATTGACTGGATTTCGAATATTCATTATAATGTCAAAGCAATTGGAGATCCACTGTTTTACGGCAATCATGAAAATATCCCGCAACAAAGTGATGATTCAAAGTAGGTACTTTCTATTTATTATTTATAATTTGCACCATTAGATGTTTGCATTCTGTTTCATTTTATATTTTTTGGCAGTGACTGTGGGTTGTATACATGTGCATTTGCTGAGTTTATTTGTCGAGGAGATTTGAGCATCCCAGAGTCAATTTTTGATGCTGCTAATATGAGGTTGAGATATGGAGCATTACTTTGGAACTATGGCAAAAGGAAGATTGATACCGGAACTGTTAGTGAAAGTGAATCAACTCGTGAAGGTGGTCGGTTAATACGGAAGGCGAAGAATTGAAATGTAGCATGTTGTTGAAGGTTTAAGACAAATTTTATAAGGAACTTGCAGTTGAAATTTGTTCTCTTTAACAAAAGTTGGTTGCAGTGTTGGAATTCGGTTTAAGTACTTTATGGTTTAGTTATGGTGCATATTTTGTGTTGAAACAACTCACAAACACTTTTTTTGATATTTTAGACCATTTTGGTGCTTTTTTTGTATTTTGATCAGTGTGGGTTGTTAAGTGTTTGTGTATATTTTTCTACTTACATAAGTCTTTTTGAATTGTTGGTATGTTACACAACAAATCTGCTATTACCATGACAGGCTCAGCAGTAATATATTTTTGGATCCTTTTGGTGTCTAATTTGTGTTCAATGAATCGAAAAATATATTTTTTTAGTTAAATATGTTGTACGAATGTGTGTTATTTCAGTTCATTTTACTAAAGATAAAATACCAAGTTTAATATCAGTTACACATTGAAGTATACATAATAATATATACCAAATTTAAGAGTAATTACAACTTATACTGTACCACAAACATTCATACCACTTGGTTCATTTACACGCAACTAAAAATTACAGAATTTCACACTTTTTCACCAAAAATATATTAGCTAATATTTGTGTATATACATAATTTAGTATGATTTGTGCGGCAGAACATAAACATAAAGAATTTTATGAATTATCACCTCTTTACAAAATTTCATTAACAGTATACCAATTCATTATGTACAAATGCAATAGTATACCAATTCACTTTGATTTTTCCCCACCAAGAGTACATTAACTACTAAACTAACATACATAGACAAACACTCACTAACACCAACAAGTAGTATTCATATAATTATAAAAGACGCAGAGGTTTCTCTAGAGCCACAGGTTGAGGTTGTTGAGGACCAAGTTCCTCTCGGGTTTGGAGCTCCTTTGTTTTAAGAGACTTTATTAAGGACGCTGGGTGTGCTGGAGAACTTCTCTTAGGGTGGTGAGATAGGTATGCCACATGATTCTTAGTCTGGATTGGGGGCACAGACCCCAGATCACTAGCAAGCTCCGAGTATTCATAATCAGGTGGGTCAGCCACCAGTGGTTCCTGCATCGGCTGTTGGCGCACAACTTGCTCCTGAGGTTATTCTAACAACGGCTGATCAGCAGTGCTATGAGAGGTTTTAGAAGATGAAATCACCTAGTTTCAGGGTGGTAAGAGCAAGGAGTCTCATGAGTTTTTGACTTTGTGCCATGAGATGCTTGAGGCAGCGGGTATGGTTGATGCTCGTGGTGTTCATTTTGTTGCACTTCAGCTTCGTGGACCCGCCAAGGAGTGGGGGAGGACTTATGTGAGGTCTAGACCAGTTGGATCTTCTTCGGCAGAGTGGGATGTATTCTGCAGTGTTTTTCAGGACCGCTTCATTCCTTAGAGTGTGAGAGAGGAGAGCTGATTGAGGTTTGAGGGCTTGACTCAAGCTAGCATTTCTGTTACAAAGTATGAGGCCCGTTTCTACCAGCTGTCTAGACATGCCATGACTATTGTTCTAGATAAGGCGGAGAGAGTTTGCAGATTCGTGAGAGGGTTGACTTTCTCCATCAGGTCTTATCTGTTCAGAGCAGTTAAAAGTGGGTAGGTATCCCGATGGTCTTATGATTCTGGCCAACATGGCCATGGTAGCTCATCAGGTTGGCAGTAGCAGTCTTCCACTCTGAGATCTTTTTATGGGTGTGGAGATCCAGGTCATATGATTTGACAGTGTCCTTTACAGACTCACTCAGGACCCAACATACTTATTCAGGTGCTCCAGCTAGAGACTCAGCACCTTCGGCTAGGGGTCTCGGGAGAGGTTAGTGAGGTAGAGGTCAATTCGGTAGGACTTCTGGTAGAGGTGCTACGCTCTGCAGAGTGGAGGTCGGGGTACTACTCAAACTGTAGGTTGTCGAGAGGGGCAGTGTCATGATTTTCCAGAGAGGCCTAAGGTCTATACTTCTGATGCTGTGATCGTATTGTCCCAGTTTACCATCGACCTGCGTCTGCATTGTCTGATCCGTAATCTACTTTCTCGTATGTGTCTACCTATCTTGCTGCTGGATTTGATATGATGTCTGATAGCATATCTGTTTCTATTCATGTTTCTACACCAGAGGGTGAGTTCTTAGTGGTGGATTGAGTGTATCGATCCTGTCTTTTTTCTTTGGTTGGGTCGCATTTCTGTCATATTGTTGGGTTTGAGGCTGACTTGTCTTGGTGGGAATAAATGAATGCCATCACATCCATTTTTGGATCGTAAAAGAACGTTAAAATATGTATATTTTGATACATCACTAACAACCACCTTAGATCCCCAAGAACATCCCAAAGAGATTGGAGAAAGATATCTCAATTTCTTTTGCTTCATTGTTCTCTAATGGAAGCATTACCTAATTTTTGAATGAAATAACAAAATATAAGTGATTTTTCAAATATAAAGGGAAGAAAGGTAATTTTTTTACTGAAATAGAAAATACAAAGAGATTTTCCTAAAATTAAAGGAAAAAGATATAACTTTATAACCAAATATGCTATTGAATTTAATAGTTTATTAGCATGTCCAGACTTTTTTTAAGAAGTCAATACAGTTCCTCCTTTGACCAATGGTCAGCAGATCTTGTTTACCCCCAAAAAGGTACCATTGAATTTGTATACGAGTTTTCAGGGACACGTGGATTGAATTGATTGAGATAACTAAATGGATAAGCAAGAAATATTTTAAATTGTAAATAAAAAATAAGCTAAAAACAATAAAATGAATTTGTAAGATTAAGTAATTATAGCTCATTCCGGCATGATTATGGTGGTAATCTCGATAAAGATGATTCTGGATAAACTTGATAAATACAAGAGCTCGAAAATAAATAATTATATGAATGAGCTTGCTAAAAAGTAAGAATTCAATATTCGAAGTGAAAATATGATGATATGCAACATGCATGCTTATATTATTTTATATGGGTGAATTCTCAGCGTTTGATGTCCAAGAATCATTTTTCATTTAATTCGTATTGAATGTCAAATCAAATGATATTTAAGTGAAAAGGAGTAATGTCTGTCGCAGTCATCAAAACGATTCTGTAACGGCTGGTTGCATTCGATGACTCTATCTTCGAGTGCTCGAGCCTTGGTCTGATCTCATTCCTTTGAGATGATCCATGTTTAAGATCATCGAAAGTAAAGTCATTTCCTTTCTGATCTTCCATTTGTATTCATCTAATTTTGCTACACGTCTTGTCAACTTTGTCCTATATATATAGTCCACATACTTTGTAGATAAGATTCTTTTTGTCCGGTGAGCATATATTATTTGCCGTCCACCTTCAATATATCTCAAGTATAAGCTTTCCTCTGGAAAATTGAATTATGCCTTCCTTAAGAAGAAAATAAAGTGTCATTTCTCATTAATGCTCTCAAAAAATGTTATTCATTTCCATCTTTTTAGAGACATGTGGCCGCGCGCAATTGGTTCTTGTAGGTTGGTTCTGTTTTTGAAGCATCGTAATCTCGACAAAATCATCCCTTTCCAACTTCTTTTTAGATTGCCTTTGAAGTGTTGAATGATGACAAAAAATTCTGATAAAATTTTCACTTTCCTCCTATTTATTTTGCCTTTTGAAGCATCTATTTTCTATTCACTCTTTGGTCACACGTCTCTCATTTGCCGTTTCTAGGTTATAACTACAGTATCGCCTATAAATACTTCCCTTCCTTGAGCACTATTTTCTCATCCCTTGATTTTGAAAATTTTTCTCTTCTTCAATCCTCCTAATATATTTCTTAGAATAAAGAGAGTCCAGATTTTTTATTACCGAATTTTTCATCTTCCATGACCGTCCCTTAGACTCATGCTTTGCTTCATTCCTAGTTTCTACTTTATCCTTGACAATTATTTGATTTTGGGCATTTCATGTTGTATTGGTTTGTTTTCTTGTAGGATTTTAGCCTAAATTTAATGTAACAATTTGTGTGTGAAGCTATATAATCTTTTTTGAAATAATACTCCCTCAGTTTCAATTTATGTGACATTTTTTTTTTTGTATGTCCAAAAAAAAATCACATTTTCTTATTTGACAACTATTTAATGCTACCATCCCCACTTTATATTTATTAGTTCTCACTTAACAATTTATTGTGATGAAAAAATAATTAAAAGTAAGCACTAATGTGACTTTAATAAGGACAATTTGGTAAACATAACAAAGTATTCTCATATTTCTTAAGCTTCATTCCCTGCCAAACGGTGCCACATGAATTGGGTCAGAGGGAGTATTGTATTAGAGATAATATTGACTTACCAAAATAATATAAGCATACAACTCTGGTGGAACCAAAAATTTTGCGAAAGATATTAAAGGTTTAATATATATAAGTATAAAAATATTTTTTTATCTACATATACACGGTATAATTTTACGATAAGTTGTTCAACTAACCACGTTTTGTTCTATATGGCTATGTCATTGGCTCTGTTAAGTGTTAAGTACCTACCTTGGCATGTGAATGCTTAAAAATAGACCTTAGGAGTGTATTTTGAGCAGAGTTTATGAAACTAATATCATTCCATTTAACAATAGTGGCTAAATAATGGAACTCTAGCTAGATCATGATTCAAATTCAATCATTTACGAGTAACTAATAGTCGTATTATCTCTTTTAAAATGGAATAACTAAAAACTAGACTTTTAATTGTTATTAAATAGAATGTGTAACGAAACACTAAGTATACTAATAGATGTATTGTCTCTTTTCTTTCTCAACATTACAATAAAATAAAATAATACATTATTTAAGTAAATGTTACAAGGTTCACCCGAATATGTAACTAGACAGACTTCTACCTCCATCCCTTATTCTAAACCCTATCTACTTTAAGCATTTATATTTTTTGATAGATAAAGAGAATTATTTATCATATAAATGAACTTTTGGATATTTTTTTAGCATATAAAGAGGTTTTACGGGTGGGATACTAGGTCAAATAATAGAATTTTTGGTTAAAACAGTCGGTGGTTTAACATTTTTTTTGGGCTAAAATCCAAGGTCACGTCATTAAATTTAGCCAAATATGTATCACTTTCCAGCTTGAGTAACTTTTTAAATAAAATAACAAAGGATGAATGATTTTTATGATATAAAAGAAAGAATGGTAATCTTTTGAGAGAAATAGCAGTTAGTAAATGAATTTTTCTAATATAAATAATTTTGTTACCAAACACGTTCTTGAATTTAATAGTTTATTAATATTTTTAGATTTTTTTAAAGAAGTCAAAATGCTTCATATAATCTTACCGGCCTTTGACCAATGGTCAGCAGATCTAAGAATATGTGATATAAAATTTTGTTGACATAAAGAATCGGTCCAAAATCTACAACTAGTAATTGTATAGATTTGATTTCCATATATGAAACAACATTGCACCAACATCTGAATGAGAGCTAACATTCTAAAGACAATTGTAAAATCTTGATCCAGTTTCATCATAGAATAAAAATAATATGTTAAGGACTTACCGCAGGAGAATAGCAATCATAGGTCATCCTAAACATTAATGAAGGTAATTCAAGATCAATCATGAGCAAAAACTTCTCAAGTGTCAGCATGCATGAACACTTACTAGAATGCAGGTCGCAAGTCATCTCCAGAAACATTCTTAATAAAAATTACATATGTATCTAAAGATGACTTGCAACTTACATTCTACTAAGAGCAGTCATATTAATCAATCCAAAAATCTCTTTTGAGTGTCATCCTACATGTTAATTTCATAAAAATGTAACTTTACTTTCATAAAAAATAGCGTAACAAGTCAAAGCTTTAGAAAAAAATTGAAAGATACAAGAGGCTCATGAAGGTCTTTCACATAGAAAGAAAAGAGTTTGGAGGCTAAGTGAAAGTAGGGTTTTGAGGGATAAAGAAAGAAGAGTGGAGCTTTTATAGTTCAAAAAGACCTTACACTTTTTAAGAGTTTTTAAATTTTATCCCTCACAAATATATTAATTGGAAGTAAGTCCTTCTTTATTTTTGACTAAATATATATATAGCCCTTTAAATTTAGCATTAACTGTCTATTTGATATTCCAACTTTTTAAATGATTATTTAGATATCTTTACATGATAGATATGTGTCTCATGAACATCTCAGGATGACATGAAAAATCATGTGTCTCATGAATATCTCACGATGACATGAAAAATCATGTGTCTCATAAACATCTCACGAGGACATGAAAAATCATGTGTCTTCTACTTAGCTAATACTAGTGAATTTGCTCAGAAAACTATAAAATACTATGTGTGTGTATATATATATACTAGTTTTTTGACACGTGCAGCAGTTATGTATTAGTTGTGTACACTACAACAAATATGATATATAGCTACGAAATTATTAGCTACGACATGAAATTCGTCACTAATTATTCATTTTTAGTGAAAAAAATTACTTTTCGTGCTTAAATATATGAGATAGATACTTTTAGTGACGAAACATAAAAGTTCGTAGCAAAGTTTTGTCCACTAAAGTTTCCCACCAAAAAATAAATTGGCGCCATTTATTGGGTACTGTTAGTCACGAATATAAAGTTACTAGTGACACATTATTTCGTCACTAATGATGTATCTAATTCGTGACAAATTATTTTTGTCTTAAAATTAATTAATCTTTGGACACAAAATAATTTCGTCTCAAAAACTATGTTTTTTACAATGGTGACAAATTAGTGTTTGTAGTTAAATATTATAAGTTTTAGCTATAAAAATTTATATTTAATTGTGACATTTATTTTCTTCACTAATAATATAAGCAATTGGTGACAATCATTTTATTGTCTTTAATCAACCCGCAATTCAGTGACAAAAAAAATTGTCACAAAATATGTAGGTGTCAAATAGCGACGACTTAAAATTTGTAGTTAAATAATTCAACTATTTGCTACAAAGAGAGTTCATAGGTAAATACAAAATTTTCTTTGGCTACGATTGTTCATAATTAAAGAAAATGTCATAAATGGTCCCTGAACTATTGGATTAGGTCTAAAATAGTCTCTTAACTATACATTTATCAGATTTAGTCCTTTAACTATTAAAAATGTTACCAGGTTTGACCTCTTAATTAAATACTTGCCATTTTTAGTCCCTTAACTGTACATTTACTAGTTTTAGTACTTTAACTATTCGTAGTCACTTATCTTATTGCCACAAAATGAGATGAAGCAGTTGCGACAAATAAATGTTGCGACAAAATGTATAGTTTTAGTGGCGACCCTTGAAATCGCCACGAAAGATAACATATTAGTGGCGACTTAATCTCCGTCATCACAAATAATCCTACAAAAAATATGCCTGAAAAATTGCTGGGTTGCGACGAAAAAATTATCACTATAAAAGGTCTTTTGGCGACGACATTATCGCCACTAAAGAGGATTTGTGGCAATTTGGTAGTCTCTACTAATTTTGTTGTTTTTATAAATATTTTGGACGTAATTTCAAAGTTTTATTACTAATGTATCAGGTCCATTATTTGCACTATATGTTTCAACCACGCAATACAAAATTTAATTAATAAAAATAGTAGTAAACTTTATTATAAATTTTAAAAAATCTCTATTTAAAGGATAAGTAAATTTTACATAATAATATTTTATTAATGATAATTAAAACTCATTTATCTATATTGACAGTAAAAAGTAAGATAAAAGTTAAACTTAAATATACACATACACAAACATATAAACCCACCAAAATGAAAAAAAATATAAATATTTTTCCTCATACCAAACACATCTATACATCTTTGATTTAGTGAATGTAAAATGAGAAGAGAGAATGACTTTCATCTATTTGGATACGGATAAATACAATACGAGAGTTATATTGGAAAAAAAATTGTCGTGCAAACTCTAGCCAAATATTGGCAGACATAAAATATAATCTACATTTGAATGAATTGTGGGTGGTAAATTTCATGCATTTGTGTATGTGTATAAATAATCATATAATATATTATTTCTATAGAAGTAAAATTTGAAAAAAAGTGAATGAAGTTAAAAATAAAATAAAAATGAGAGACAAGAGAGAGTTGATCGGATGGTAAACATTCCTCACTTCCAACTTTAAGGTTGTGAGTTCGAGCCCCCAAGGAAGCATATTGTGGGAGTTCTAGGGAGGGGTTAAAAAAAATTGGGAGGAGATAAATATGAAAAAAAAGAAATTATATATGTATTTGAAAGTGAAAAGTATTGTAATTGCAATTGAATAATTGGATTAAATCGACAAAATGATAGATTTAACGAAAAAATTATTAACCTTTTATTATAATAATAAATTTTTCCCTAATTAATACATTTAAGGACAAAATAATTTTTTGTATATAAAATATAGTCATTAGTGACGAAATTAAATTTTGTTCAACTATGAAATACATATAAATTTAGAGACAATTGATGTCGTCACTGATTGAAGTAAAATAATTAGCGACGATATAATTTTGTCACTAGTAATAACCTTTTTAGTGAAAAAACACACTATTAACTACAAAAAATTATACTTTTATGACAAATAAATTTGTCACAAATGTTTATGCATTTGGGACGATTTTTCTTTGTATAGTTAATATAACACTTTTAGTGACGAAACACTAAATTGTCTTTGTATACTTTTAGCGACACACATTTAGTGACGACTGATTGACGAAATATTTTTCGTCTCACAAGATTTTTAGTGACGAAATATGATTTATAAATGACGAAATAATTTGTCCCTGATAATCGAATTTGTTGTAGTGGTAAAATAATTTCAACATAATCAAAATATTTTTTTGACTAAATATTTATATATAAAAGAATAAAGTACATGTTTTGTGAAAGATTAATATGAATTATCGTATAATGACTTGTTTTTCAAAGTCAGTATTATTAGAATCTTCAAAGTTGAAGAATATTTTTTTTGTCAGATGCATATTTTTTTTACTTATTTTGCTTTAATGAGTACAAAAATGTAATAAAACATATCTTATCTAATATTTTTTATAAATGATCTTCATGGTGTATCTTTCTATCGACAGAATAAATTCACACCTACCACAAATCAGCATACCATAAATCTAGAGAGAATTTAAACTAAAATAACTCATACTTCCCCTGTCATAACTTATGTGAACTTTTTAAAACTTTTTTGAAAATTAATTTGACTAATTTCTGAAGAAAAATTGTATTAGATCAATTTAATATTTTCACCTTAAATTTAAATATCCAAAGCTACCGAAAAAGAAAATCATAAATTACAAATTTTCACATACTTATATGATTAAAAATATACTTTAGAATATATATCAAATTTAAATAGTTTAAATCTTGACGAACTAAAAACCCACATAAGTTGAGAAGAGAATATAACCTCACCATAATTAACCTTATCCATGACCTTAGACCTTACTACATTTGTAATAAAATTTAAGTATTTTCCTTTCTAATTCAAAATTTCTGCCTTATATTAAAGAAAAAAATTAAAAGAGACAATAACAATTGGTGATATGAATGTTCTACGAACATATAATATTGTGAGTTGTACTATAACTAATTTTCACATATAATAAATATTGTATCAAATGTATGTCTAATACTCATTCCATTTAAAACAAGAATGACCTAGTTTGACTTTCAAAAAAGAAAAGGGGTCATTTAAAAAAAAAAAGACTAAAAAAATATGTAGGAATTTTTCTTAAAACGAAGAAAGTATTATCAAAGATTGGGGTTGAACAAAATAATTATGACTGTAAAATATGAATGAAAGTATATCTGCATATCCAAACCAAATGAAGGTCAATTTGATCTACTTCTCCTAAAGAGGAAAAATAAATGACATTTAGGATCTATTATTTGATATGAAGGACAATTCTTTTTTTTTTAATGAAAATAAGTGTATTTCTTACTTATTTTGTTGTGTTCGACACGCAAGTAAATCTATTATACTAAAATATTTTTATATATCTATGAAAAGAATATGGGAGGTGGTGACGGGGGAGTGGGTTGGTGGGAAATTGGGAATATATAGACTATAGGGGGTGGGTGAAGATAAGGTTTGTTGGAGGTGTGAGGAGGACACAATGAATTTGGAATGCTACTTGTAGAACTTGTTTTACTTACTTCAATTAGGCAAGTCATTTTCATTATATTTAAAGAACTTGATTTCCTGGATAAAATATTTTCCTACAATTTTAATCAAACAAACATGAAAAAAAATCCATACCAAACACATCCTTACTAATTACTGCAATCTCACTATCTATAACCATTTTGCATCACTTTGTAATCAAGTAAATGCATATAAAAAAAAAAAGGAAGTGATAATTAGTAATACACCATATAACCCATATTCATTAATGAAGTAGTTACTAAAATTTAGATCCCTAACAATAACACATGGTTCATGTGTATACAAATTCAGACCAAAGAACATTCATGTGTATACAAATGACACAATTCCTTATAAAACCTGTCAACTTTCTCTAACGCTTTCATTACAACATGTTTGTGTTTTTTCTCTAGTCCCTCAAATTACTTAAGGTACTTCGTTATTTTTGTGCTTCAACATCTTTAATTTACATTCATGACTCTTTTTCCCAATCACATAGTATTGTATTTGTTTATGGAGAGTACTATAGTAACTAGTAAGTGATCATTTTGAGTTCAAAAAAAAATGTTAAATATAAAAGGCCAAAATTTATAATTTCAACTTTTCAAGAGAAAAGATTTTGATGAGATTGAACATAAAATAAAATAGAATTACTATGGGAGACTTGTCTAAGATATTATAGATAAAAACACTCATTTCTTCAATAAAGCATACAACGCAAATAGTGTTTAAAATTTGCACAAGAATTCATTTGACAATGCCCTTCAGGATTAAAAAATTTGTAAATATTTGTATGATCTGATCCGTTATGACTCACGTGATTTAGTTTTCATTCCTTAAAATGGATTTCAATGCGATTATGTTATTGTTTTCATTGTCTTTAGTAGACCGATCGATTAGTGATTGATAGTCCATAAAGTTGCACAGTTTGACTTTGTCCCATACTAAAAGTGCAGAATTTGACCTAATGGTTTCATGCCACTTCAATCTCCTCCTCTTGATCAAACACTGTATATTTTTTCCACTGTTCCATATCTTGCTCTACACTTCACCCATATTTTAAAAAAAATAGTTTAAAATTAAATTAATACTTAAAAAAGGAAAAGTTTAGAGAGCAGAATAGTACGCATTTGGGTTAATTAACAATTGAAGAAATAAAAATGTAGAAAACAGATTACTACTTGGTTTGGGGTTTGTTTGTAGCCGTTTTATTTTTACGGCAGCCCTTTATATGATGTAGCGTTTGGTTTTTCTGGTATAAGTAGTTGTCAAGAGAAATGATATATTAGGGGTCTCTTCCTTGTGTGGTACCTCAAATTTCATTGAACTTCGAACTTATTCAACTATTGCAAAGCACACATGAAATTGTTTAAGAGAAGAAGAGTAGAAAACTTAAAAAATTGTAGTGTAAAAAAATAGAGGAAACCCCTCTATCTATAGCTAACAAATGGTAGTATGAATAGGTACTAATTGTGCATTATCAAAAAACTCACAACACTTTGGAAAAGTTACTACTCATCAGAAAAGTCACAACCCTTCGAAAAAGTCACAACTCATCGGAAAAGTCACAACCATTAGGATAGGTCACAACACTATGAAAAAGTTACAACTCATCAGAGAAGTCACAACTATTCAAAAAAGTCACAACTCATCGGAAAAGTCACAACTCTTCAATGTGAAAATATGTCTACTTTTAATATAATATAATTAAATAAATAAACTAAATTCAGTATTTTTTGTTGGGGGTATTATAGTAATTTAACATTCAAGTTTGGGAGTTCATGCTTTTAAGGTAGTATATATATATATATATACACACACATAATAGTTCTTTATTTTATATGTAAGTGTGTATAAAATGTCTTGAATGTACTGCAATTTTTTTTATAAAATGTCTTGAGTACAAAAAAATAAAACGCCCCGAGAATGATTAAATTTTACGTATTGTGAATCATACTTTCTTCCCTTAGAAATCAACTTCCAAGTTACATAGTATTTATTTTTGTCTTATTGAGTGTTCCAAGTCAACAAAATTCAAGTCTAAATTGCTCACCACCATCTCCGTGACCAATAAAAAAATAACATCATCTCATAACAACTCTCTTCATGCGATAAAGAATTATCTACGTTGAATATTATATGCATTCAATGAATACAACATGTATCTACAATATCACTTAATAAAATTATTGTACTTAAATTTTAGTAATCGTACGTTAAAATAAGGATATTTAGATACATCACTATCAACCACCAATGATCCCCAAGAATATCTCAAGGAGATTGAGAAAGATATCTCGATTTCTTTTTCTTCACTGTTCTCTAATGGAAGCATTACCTAATTTTTGAATGAAATAACAAAATATAAGTGACTTTTCAAATATAAAGGGAAGAAAGACAATTTTTTGAGTGAAATGACAAATACAATTAACCAACCTTCCTAAAATAAAAGAAAAAAGATATAAGGGTATTTTTAATACTTTATCTCTAAAAATTTTCTTTCTTTTATATCCTCGAACTGAGTTAAGTTAGTGGAAAAGAAGTGAACCCTAGTTGCATTGTGTTTTCACGCGCTCAGTTAGGAGTCTTCTTCCCACATGCTACTTTGGCAATCACTTTGGGAAATATAGTTATACATATATTTTCTAACTCATAAATATGACATCATACTACCTTTTTAATTATTATTTTATATTAACTTATATTATTTAAGTAGTAATAAATAAAATGTTAAATTTAGTATATTATTTTTTAATATAATAAATTCGATATTTTGAAAAATGAATTTAAAATAAATATAGTTGATCCTAAAAGTAAATTAGAAAATAAGTAATAAATTATTTTCGGATTTTTTAAAATGGATAAATTAAAGGTGATCATTTATTTTTAATATTAATATAGTAGACAGGTAAAAATGGATGTGTAAAATATTTTCTTGCGGTAGTCAACTCATACATGGATGTGTACATATGAACACCATAAGTTTGGATTAATTATAAATCCTGTTGTTGCTCCAAATAATATTTTTATCAATATTAATAACATTTATCAACAGTTAATATTAATCATGAATATTACTTTATTTATTCATAATTATGTGATAGTATTTAATTGATTTCATTATTTAATAGTTAAAGAAAGATCGTAGAAACTTGCATCTCAAAATAAATCATAAATATATGTGTTGCTATAAATTATTTGCATTAAGAATTAAAAAAAAATTAAATTGATACACTAATAAATATAAAAAGTTTTACAATTTTTTACGTATGATACTATAAATTACGACGTAATATATTTAAAAATTATTTTTAAAAAAATTGGGTGACTCTCCATATTCCATCTGTGTCACATAAATTGGGACAAAAAGAGTAACATATTATTTTAAAATTATGTAATACTATAAGTCACAAAAAGTTAACAAATTATATATATATATATATATATATATATATATAAATTTGGGTGGCTCTCCAAATTCCATATGTGTCACATAAGTTAGAACAAAGTGAATTTCATGTATATGTTTTTCACTACTAAAAAAATTATTAAATATTCTATAAATAACCTATCCAATCCCGCCTTGTTGGCGAGGGTTCGATTCCCCATAGTGTAATCCCCTCCCCATTTCTCTTTCCCTACCCCCAATTAAAAAAAAAAAAAATTTTAAAAAAACCTTCTCACACCTATGAGTACTTACAAAATATAAGTCATTAAGTAATCTAATAAAATCACCATACTATATATATATAATCCTCCTGATTCCTCATGGACGGGTGATGTGAAGTGATAAGATATGACTTATAAGTCTTCGACGACCTAATATGAACACATCAAACGTGTTTGATCCCAACCTTGTTGGGTTCTATATTTGATAGCGATTACTTTATACTTTTCATATGTGTAATTTGGGCATATAAGTTGTATCAACTAATACAATTGTATCAAGTGTATATTTTCCTTGTGTATTCACCCCATATCAAGTGTATCAACGAATACAATTATATCAAGTTGTGGCAGGTTGTATCAATGAATATAATTGTATGTGTTCCTTGTGTATTCACTTTGTATCAAGTGTATCAAAAAATACAATTGTATCAAGTGTATCAATGAATACAGTTGTATCAAGCTGTATACATTTGTATAATGTGTTATACATTTATATCATGCGTTGTATACTCTTTCAAAATACGATTGATACAATATTATATATCTTCCTCATTCACGCATATTGAGAGTCTGAGTATGAAATATAAGATGAGAAAAGGAAGAAGTGATGTCTCCACCATCTCTCACCTGATACAAATCTCTCACCTTTATTTGGTAGAGTACAATTGGCAAAATACAAATACAATTGATAGAATACAATAGGCAAAATATAATTGATATAACTTCTTTTGTAATTTGGTGTGTTGTATTAGGCTGGAGATATAGAGAGGGAGGGAGAGGCGAGTGGAATAAGGCAAAGAGAGAGGTCACAAGCGAGCGAGAGAGGGAGAGAGGGAGAGGGGAGATAGAAATTTATTATAGAACCTAGCTATAGTCTATAGCTACAAGTTATAACTCTTTTAAACTATAGTTGTGCATAGTAAATACATATCATATGGTTGCCTTACCATGTAATTTTCCTTTGTATTATTACACAATTAATGGATTAATATTTAATATAAATATCAGCTTTACAAAGACACATTGTAATGCAAAGTTGTATAGTAGATTATAACATATAGTATAAGTTATTAGTTCAAATAATTAGCACTTACAAAATCGTATTGTGATTTATTATTGAATTATTTTGTCACTAATAAATTGATATCATATCACAAGCACATTTTTATTTGCAATTGATCGTTAAGATATTGTTATGCTATCAAACTAAGAAAGACTCAACAAAATTGGTTGAAGTAGCCATTAATGCATGCATTAGGGAAGGTTGTCTATATCACACCTCTTGGAGTGTGACCCTTCTCCAGACCTAGTTAACGTGAGATGTTTTGTGTACCGGACTGCTCTTTTTTTCATTGTATGTTCAAAAGTCCTAAATATAAGATTGTTTGGCATTGTAAGTACAACTAGCAATCTGCCGCTGTTAGCTTGATTAAAAGTTCTTGAAATTCTAAAGAACTTTGAAGAATAATTGGGTGAATCATCAAGAAGAAATGAAAAGCAGAGTTAATTCTCAAATCTTTTGACGGAAACGAAAACGACATGCTAGTGTGGAAGCCGTCCTCTTCAGATGAGTTATTGTTGTTTATCATTTTCTTCTACGGAGATTTCTTCACAGAAAACTCCCTACAAATTCAATCCATATGCTTCATTAAGGTTCTTTTGGTTATTTGCATGAGTAGGTGAACACAAAGAGTTATGAACAGAGTGTTACTTTCCATTTTTCAACTTCTGTTCAATTTCTTGATTTCTACATATAAGGAAAGTTGTGGATAGATATATTAATTGAGTTTCTACAAGTTTATACAACTCCAACTACGTCTATCTGTGTGGTATGGAAGCGGCCAATACATTTTAGAAGGAATAGCAGTCACATCATGGAGTGCGTGGGCTAAGACTCAACTCAAACTGGACAAGGTGGGTTGAACTTTCGAACAAAGTGATGAAGATTTGTGTACCAACTTCTGTCCACAGATCCAAAGTTTGTGCTCGGCAAGAGGAAACTGAGTCGGGCTCTTTCCAGTGAAGAAGGATCCATAGATGAGAAGGGCATTTTACCACCATAAAAATCAAATTCCAATAAATTTGGAGCTTGAATCGTGACTTTTTCCAGACTCTTCAACTCTACTAAGGTGAATTTCTTGAGTTTTTCACTCTGAATCTCTATATTTTTCATCTTATAGCATCTTGTTAGATCCAATTCTGAAATGTTTGGGAACTTATAGAATACATCTCGAAACTGTTGGTCCGTGATGCTGGCACCAATGAGCTCGAGTGTTTCTAAAGTATTGTAACCATCCAATATAACAATTTCACGAGGAAGAGAATTGTTCTCAGTATATTCTTCATATCTAAAGCATTGAAGATTTGGGGCATGGACTATCACACAATCGAGTTTGCAACAACTTGCAGTCAAATACAGGAGATGTTGTAGGCCAAAAACATGTAATTTGCTCATACCCTGGCAATGCAGTAGCCTTAGATTTTTATGGACGGGCATCAGTCGATAATTCTTTGCAATTGGTCATCTAAAATATGGACATCACACAAACAAAGATCCTCAAGATAAGAAAATCTTATGCAAGTGGTGCTAATATCAAATTAAAACTTGCACATGCTTAATGACAATGTTTCTAGGTTTTTAGCATCATAAATAACATCATTGAAAGAGTTGGTTTTGTCCTTGCGGAGACAAACCTAATAAAGATGAATTAATGTGAAGATTTGGTAGGAAGATAATTCTTTGGTACAAAATAAAAGGTCAAGATAGTATCTTTGTAGGTGAAATTTAGGTAAACCATAAAATGGTTTCACATTTTAAACCTTGACATTTTGACACATAGTGATGTCATGGATGACATCAATAGGAAGAATTCACTCCTCTAAATGGGTAGCTCTTAATTCATTTGTAACACGCCTCTCACTTGCCTTTTCAACTTCTAAGGCATTTGATCTCCTCTCTCTCTTGTAGTATTTCACTTGTATTCTTTTTGGAGTGAAATAAATATTGGTGCAGTTGTTTTCTGGTGGACATAGGATCATTCTGATTCGAACCACGTTAAATATTGTTGTTCTTCCTTGTTCTTTATTTTCACGTTTCCGCTAACAATTGGTATCAGAGCCAAGGTTCTGTCTGAGTATGCTCTGTGGTTACAGCACAGTCTGAACTTCCACATCAGAAAAGAATTACTTTGGTTTTCTGTATTTCCAAATACTTTGTTGTAGAAGAGGAAGAACAAGTAAAAATGAGTTCCATGAAGTTTGAAATTGATAGATTTAGTGGGCGCAACAACTTCAATATCTGGAAAATCCAGATGATGGCGTTACTGTGGAGGGAAGGTTCAATCCATGCTATTGACAGAAAGTACCCCGATAAAACATCGGATTCCGACAAGGAAAAGATTGAAGAAGATGCATTGAGTGTAATCCAACTGTCCCTTGCACCTAACGTGATTTATGAAGTGAGTACAAGTACTGATAAGATGGCCAAACAGTTATGGGAAAGGCTAGAAGTGATTTACCATGACCGGTCAGTGACAACAAGGATGTTGTTACAACGGCGGCTTCACACATTTAAGATGGAGTCAGGTAGTTTTTTGCAAGACCATCTAGATGCGTTCAATAAACTTGTGATTGACTTACAAACTGTTGGAATTAAAAAGGATGAGGAGACGCTTGCATGTGCTTTGCTATTTTCATTGACTTCAAAATATCGTGATATTGAGAATTCAATGATGTATAGTAAGGTGCCTATCACTCTTGAGCAAGTGCGGCAAGCACTTAAATCTTGTGATGTGCGGAGGCACTTTGAAGGAGACAATGGCGATGAAGCTAGTGGGCTCTTTGTGAGAGGCCGAACTAGCCAACAGGGAAGGAGCAAATCAAAGTACAAATCAAAGTCTCGTATGAACAAGAAGAATGCGGAGTGTTGGGGATGTCACAAGAAGGGGCACTTTGAACGAGATTGCCCTATGCCTAAGTCCAAAGAAAAGGCGAGTGCATCCATTGTTGAGCAGGTACATGATTCTGATGATGATTATGTACTAACAACATCATGCAATAGTGGAGTCTATGACAAAAAATGGGTGTTAGAATATGGTTGTACTCTACATATGACATTCTGAAGAGATTGGTTCAGCAACTAAGAGACAAGTGGAGGAACCGTAATAATGGGGAATAATGCAACTTGTAAAATAGTTGCCATTGGTTCAGTTCGGGTTTGCTGCCATGATGGAATCGTGAGGACTATTACAAATGTCCGTCATGTTCCTGATCTGAAGAAGAATTTGATCTCTATGGGTACTTTGGATAAACAAGGCTACAAGTATATGAGCGAAGGAGGAACTATGAAAGTGACTAAATGGTCTTTAGTCATGCTGAAGGTCAAGCTGGAGGATGGCCTCTACACACTAGTTGGAAGCACCATTGTTGGCTCTGTAAATGCATCTACAGCGCAGTTGTCTAATGATGACAATGCAAGATTATGGCATATGAGACTAGGTCATATGAGCGCACGAGGACTAGAGATGTTGAGCAACTGCAACCTTTTGAATGGTGAGAAGATCAGCACACTTGAATTTTGTGAGCACTGCGTCTTAGGGAAGCAGAAGAAGGTCAGCTTCAGCACTGGCAAGCACAAGACGGGAGGGGTGCTAGACTACATCCATTCAGATTTATGGGGTTCCTCTAAGCCTCCATCGAAGGGAGGAAAGAGGTATCTTCTCATATTCATTGATGATTTTTCACGAAAGGTTTGGGTGCGTTTCTTGAAGGCAAAAGGTGATGCTTTTGAAGCATTTAAAGAGTGGAAAATTTTGGTTGAAAATCAAATGGAGAGAAAAATCAAGTATCTTCGCACAGACAATGGCTTGGAGTTTTGTAGTGAAGAGTTCAATGATTTCTGCAAAGTTCATGGGATTGCAAGACATAAGACGGTCAGGCACACACCACAGTAGAATGGAGTTGCCGAGAGGATGAACAGAACTCTTCTTGAGAAGGCTCGTTGTATGCTCTTACAAGCCAAAATGTCCAAAGTGTTTTGGGCTGAAGCAGTTCACACTGCTTCTCATATTGTCAATCGATCTCCAACATCAGCGATTGACTTTAAGACTCCGAATGAAGTATGGTTAGGTGAACCCTCTAACTATTCATACTTGTGAATATTTGGGTGTCCAGCTTATTATCATGTTAATGAAGGAAAGGTTGAACCAAGAGCTAAGAAGGCAATATTCGTAGGGTATGTAGATGGAGTAAAAGGGTACAAACTTTGGTGTTTGTCTTTACTCAAATTTGTAGTTAGTAGAGATGTTACATTTGATGAATCCTCTATGCTTGATCCTCGTAAAGTTTCTGTAGAGTTATCAAGAAATGAGAACAACAAGCAGATAGAGCTTCCGGTGGAGCTTACCAAGGAAAAGGATCAAGAGACTCAAATTGATGAGTCAAAAGATGCAGATCTTGAAGAACTTGCTGTAAATGAACCATAAACAATTGCAAGGAAAGGGAAGGCAGATACGGAAATCAGAACGTCTCATAGAGCAATCAAATCTGATTGCTTATGCGTTCATAGCTGTAGAAGAAGAGATTAAGGATCTCGAGCCCTCCTCTTATGTTGAAGCAACTTCTTGCAAGGATGGTGCACAATTGCGGTTAGCCATGATAGAAGAGATGGAGTCTCTTCACAAAAATGAGACATGGGTCTTAGTTAAAAGGCCAAAAGGGAAGAGGACAGTTGGATGAAAATGGGTCTAAGAAAGAAAGATGGTATTCCAAAAGTGGAAGATGCTAGGTTCAAGGCGAGATTGGTTGCAAAGGGTTTCAGTCAGAAAGAGGGAATCGACTACAATGAGATATTCTCTCCAGTCATGAAACATAGCTCAATTCGAATGCTACTAGCATTGGTTGCACAATTTCATTTAGAGCTTCAACAGCTTGATGTCAAAATGACTTTCTTACAAGGTGATCTAGAAGAGACATTCTATATGGATCAGCCTGAAGGTTTCCTAGCTGAAGGAAAAGAAGATCATGTATGCCAACTGAAGAAGTCTTTGTATGGTTTGAAGCAATCTCCTCGACAGTGGTATAAGAGGTTTGATACATTCATGACTACACATGGATTCTCGAGGAGTGCATTTGATAGTTGTGTGTATCACAAGAAAATGTTTGGTAACTCTATGATTTATATATTATTGTATGTTGATGATATGCTTATTGCTGCTAAAAACATCATAGAAATAAATATTTTTGAAGAAACTGTTGAGCAAGGAATTTGACATGAAGGGTTTGGGAGCTGCAAAGAAAATCCTTGGAATGAGATTTCAAGAGAAGACTGTGTTGTACATCTTTCTCAGAAGAGGTACATCAAAAAGGTTCTTGAGAGATTCAATATGCAAATGAGCAAACCTGTAAGTACACTGTTAGTTTCTCATTTCAAGCTCTCAAGTTACAAATGCCTCAGTCTATGGATAAGGTGGAGCATATGTCAAAGGTTCCCTATGCTAGCGCAGTTGGCAGCATTATGTATGCTATGGTGTGCACACGTCCAGATATTGCTCAATCTGTAAGTGTGGTAAGTATGTACATGGCAAATCCAGGAAAAAGGTATTGGGAAGCTATCAAGTGGATATTGAGATATCTCAAAGGGGCTTCTGATGTTGGCCTAACCTTTCGGAAAAATGAAGGTATTTCAATTCTCGGTTATGTAGATTCTGATTATGCAGGGGATCTTGATAGAAGGAGGTCCACAACAGGATACATCTTTACTCTCGTTGGTAGTGCCATTAGTTGGAAATCGACTTTACAGTCGATTGTCGCTTTGTCTACAACAGAGGCAGAATATATGGCAGCAACAGAGGTGGTGAAAGAAGCTATCTGGTTGAAAGGTTTGGTGGCAGAATTGAGTTTGGTTCAGCTGGAATCAACTCTAAGATGTGATAGTCAAAGTTCTATTCATTTGATTAAAAATCAAAGATTTCATGAGCGCACCAAACATATTGATGTCAGATTCTATTTCATTCGAGATGTCGTTGAGGAGGGAACTATCAAGGTTGAGAAGGTTATCACAGACAATAACGGTGCAGACATGTTGACCAAGATAGTCCCGCTTGCCAAGTTTGCACACTGCAAGGCCTTGGCGTGAGTATGCATCAATTGATGCAACTCTGAGGGAACAACTATTAGGTGGAGCTAGTATGTTTAATAAAGGTTTGATTCTTCTTGTTTCTTACAACGGGATTGCCCTGTAAGCTTAGAAGTTTTGGCCAGAGTTGTTCATATACATGCTCGGAACGCAAACCAAGGTGGAGATTGAAAGAGTTGGTTTGGTCCTTGTGGAGACAAACCTAATAAAGATGAATTAATGTGAAGATTTGGTAGGAAGATAATTCTTTGGTACAAAATAAAAGGTCAAGATAGTATCTTTGTAGGTGAAATTTAGGTAAACCATAAAATGGTTTCACATTTTAAACCTTGACATTTTGACACATAGTGATGTCATGGATGACATCAATAGGAAGAATTCACTCCTCTAAATGGGTAGCTCTTAATTCATTTGTAACACGCCTCTCACTTGCCTTTTCAACTTCTAAGGCATTTGATCTCCTCTCTCTCTTGTAGTATTTCACTTGTATTCTTTTTGGAGTGAAATAAATATTGGTGCAGTTATTCTGTGGTGGACGTAGGATCATTTTGATCCGAACCACGTTAAATATTGTTGTTCTTTATTTTCACGTTTCCGCTAACAATCAGGTAAGCTATATGATCTCAAAAGGACATGGTAAATCCGCAGCACTCTGACATTAAGTTTAACCGCCAATTCAACCCAAGTATCCAGGTGAGAATCCAATTCTGGATGACAATATGTAAGGATGAATTGTTCAAGATGTAAGTTTTGTTCAACATGGGATCGCAGGGCTTGATCAATCAACTTGACATAGTTTTGGCTATTGTTGTTTCGTATTCGTAATTGATGGAATATCAGATTAGGTCTTGAAGTCCAGCAATAGTAGCATCTCTTGGACAACATACAACTTCTCGCCGCCTCTTTCACGTCGAGGTTAGTGCAGCATAAGATGTGATGGATGATATGCACATACAATTCTGATATTCTGTTCTCTCCACAAACCATATTGCTTCCTTTTGATTTCTTGTGCCCTTCTTTAAGTGCGTTTGTTGTTTAGGTCTAAATATTAATCATTCACATCCAGCCCATTAAGTGTGTTTGTTGTTTAGGTCTCAATCTTAATTATTCGGATTCAGCCCATTAAGTCCATTGGTTTCTTTTTTTAACTTATTTAATAAGACACAAAAAATCACAATCATCTCTTTCTTTGTGCAAACTTTTCCTCTCTCTTGCTACAGACTTCCTTACTCTCTTTTCTCAATCAAACACCATTTTATTCTCTCTTGAACGGTTAAGTTTTCATAATCTTTACAAGTATTTTTTTTATATTAACAATTTTTTTTTGGGTGTATTGATGTTTGTCCAGAGTTCTCCTTCCCTTCACTTCATTTTGTGTTCCAGTTAAGCCTTAGATTGATTAGAAGTTCTTTGAAAAACTTGTCTTGAACCTTGTGCGAATCTGCTCGAAGCTCTTTCTTCTTTTGATCAAATGTTACTTCTAGTAGGATGTATCTTATTTGATAGAAGATGAGTTATGGATTCTCTGTTTACTTGCTGCTATATTTAAGCCGCTGCTATCTTTTGTTGCTATTTGTCATATTTGCGTCTTTTGGGATAGAGTTGAGGTCAAACGATTGCGACACTTTAGGTATATTATATGTTGCATTTTGGCCAAAGTTTGCAGCGTTCAGATGTTTAATATCTGCTACATTCTTGCTATTTGTCCTCACTAATGACCATGGTGATTAAATTAACTTATTTTCATCTCAACATCTTCCTTTTAGAAGTTTCACTCAGGCAGGATGTGTGCTTTAATCATGATGTGCCTCATGTCTAGCTTCGTTGAAGTTTTCCTTTCTCTAATCATCCGCACATACAGCCAATGACCCTTTAATTTATTGAAACCAGTGTTGGGTTTTAAGTCGTCCGTCTTCACTGTTTTATCCGGTAGTAGTTTTCAGTTTTCTTTTTGTCTGTTTTGTTCATCATATGACATAGTTTGCCGCAATAATTACCCTTCGTTTTAGTATCTATTGCCTGCGACTTAAGAGTTAGATGTGATTTCTATCTATTCTCATGGTGTGAGAATTCATGTTACTTTGCTTCCAATGATTTTCTGATGACTATTGCTTCAGAGAATGTGTTACTGTGATGATTGAAAGGAATTCGAGCTCCCTGCTTATTATCTTAATTTTAAACAATGATCATCCTTTGCTGACCAGTAACTTGCTAGTATAAGGTTATTTGAATATATGTTTGAGTTCATTTGGTTATAAACCACTTAAATAACTTGGCATCATTTGACATTACTGCTACCTTCTTCATTGCTAATTGCTTCTTCCTCTTCCTTTTTTTACATGAACTCTCTCGTTTCAGTCCAATTGGACTTCCCATCTCTTGCATATTTCTCTCTTCAAGTCAACCTCCAAGTCGTTGAAAGAAAAATAAATATTTTTGGGTCAAAATCCAAGAAGCAGTAACGAGGCAGCAACACGACAGATTGGAATTGTTTAAGCAGTAGCGACAGAAGCAAATTGGAGTCACAGTCCAAAGAGTGTTTCAGCAGCAAATGAGAAGTAAAGAAATGGGCTAAAACAAAACATATGCAGCTGCAACAGTAGTCACGAGAAAGAGCAAAATTTGGGCTCAATCCTATCTCCTTCCTCACTTCTTCACTTGTTATATTTATTCTATTGTTTAAATACTAATATTTTAATAAACTTAGATGAATCCTTGGGAGATTTTCAATGACCTCTCTTCTTGGAAAGTTGTTAGAACTGTTAGAGTTAACTGAAGGTACTCGAGCTAGTCCATTAGATTATAGAGTTGTAATCTGAAACAACTTTTTGAAGTTAGTGAAGGCTGATGGAGATCTCACACACTGTAGGGCGCGGTTTTTACTCCCTTGAGCAAGGAGGTTTACCACAGTAAATCTCATGTTACCCTTCAAGAACTTGTTCTGCAAAGGGCTTCTCCAAGAGCTCCTTCTCCACCGGGGCACCAACCGCAGCTAGCCCTTCTTCCTCGGTGTTGGGTCAATTGTCAATCGTCAATTGTCAAGGACTAAAGAGTTCAGAACAGAGTGTTACTTCCCATTTTTCATGTTACAGTACTTCTGTTCGATTTCTTGATTTCCACTGGTTAAAATATGCAAGGAAAGGCATGGATAGATCATAGATATATATAGTTTCTACAAACTTAAACCACTCCAATCACATCTCTCAGGAAGTGTCCAATACATTTAAAATTAAAATTGTCTTTACCAAAAGGAAATGCAGGATACAATAGCTATTGCTGAAGCTGATGTGATTTTTCAATCTACAAGTACTCACATCTTTTAGATCATACCTAACACTACATATGAAGGGAATAAAGAAGAGAAACAGAAGTAGGGAAGTCGGGAACAAAACCAAAATATTAATAAAATCAAGACTTTACAAGCACATTGCTTATGTGTAGTAAACATGGCAAAAAATCTGGTGCACCACAAGAGACTAAACACATTGATGTGCGTCATCACTTTCTCAGGAATAATGTGAAAAAATGTCATGAAGTTATGCAATACAGAGGATCAGGTTGCTTATATATTCACTAAGGCTCTTGGCAAAGAGTAGTTTGAAAAGAATCGTCTAGCCCTTGGCCTCATAAATCGACATCAGTCTCGTACTGTTGCAGGTACACACCCACAACATTACCAGGAAATTGATGCAAAGGTCTAACGATATTACCTTTACTGTCTCAATAAGATGACTACCAGTAATCATAGGGGATCAATACAAGAACCTTGTCCTATATTCCTAAAACCCTGTAAACTCACATGAGCTGGAAAATCAAAACTGATACTTGGAAATCTGACAAACACTGAAAACCATCCCCTTTCTATTTTTTCAAAGTTTTAGTACTGTCACTTGAAAACCATCCATCAAACCCTTTTCCCAACACTCTCTCACCTTCTCTCCTAAATGCGGTCACTCCTCTATGGCTGTGTATGAGGCAGAGGTGAGAGAAACTTTCTGTGCTTGAGGGTTGGATTGTGAGTACAACCATTTAAGGTGTTGAGATTGTGTTGGGAAGTGTGAAGCAGGTGAAATCTTGCAAGTGCCTGCTGCAGGATTGGATGAGTATGAGTGGAAAAAGGATGAGGAGTGTTTGAAGACTTGGAGGTTCTCTAAGGAAAGGGTTTAGAAGATCCTCGGGAAGGTTCTGAAAGCATTTCATAAGCTGTTGTTTGAGGTGGTAAACAATGAAATCTTGCCAATAGGTGAGAGTAGACATGAGGCCCCTTCCCTCATGATAAACACATTAAGAGAATTATTACCCTCAAACTTGGGCCTTATACTTTAGCCAATGGGTTCTTGTTGTCCTCTTATGGGGTACAACTAAGTGCTGGTAAGAAGGATATGATCGATGACGCCACTCTGATGGAATGTGACTGCTTGCCCAACAAAGGACATAGTTTATCTTCATCAAAGTAGGGGAAATTTTACAAATTGACTGTGTGTGCATGTATGTATATACGTTTAGCATGAGTTAGATCGATACAAAGAGTTCAGAACAGAGTGTTACTTTCCATTGTCAAGATATAGGAATTCTGTTCTGTTTCATCCCCCGGGTTGAAATTTGCAAGAGATTAAACGCTGATGGTTTGTCATTACCAATAGCAAGAGTTAAAATTATGTTCTATTTCATTCAGGAAATGCAGAAAAGAATAATTATTGCTGAAGCTGGGGCGAGGATATTACAACTGCAACTAAACTACAGATATGTAATAAATCATACTTTTTCTGAACACACTAATTAACTCTATTTGCGGAATTCCCTAAGACTCTTGGTCAAAGCTTCTTATTTCCATTTTAACATGAAATTATTCACTTGGTCAACTACAGATGTGGATTTCCTTTTTAACATGAAACACTAAGTATACTAATAGATGTATTGTCTCTTTTCTTTGTCAACATTACAATAAAATAATACATTATTTAAGTAAACGTTACAAGGTTCACCCGAATATGTAACTAGACAAACTTCTACCTCCATCTATTATTCGAAACCTTATCTACTTTAAGCATTTATTATTTCTGATAGATAAAGAGAATTATTTATCATATAAATGAACTTTTGGATAGTTATTTAGCATATAAAGAGGTTTTACAGGTAGGGTACTAGGTCAAATAATAGATTTTTTGCTTTAAAAAGTCGGGGATTTAACGTTTTCTTTTTGGCTAAAATTCAACGTCATGTCATTAAATTTAGCCAAATATGTATCACTTTCCAGCTTGAGTAGCATTTTAAATAGAATAACAAAAGATGGATGATTTTTAAGATATAAAAGACAGAATGGTAATTTTTTGAAAGAAATAGCAGTTAGTAAATGACTTTTTCTAATATAAAAGAAAAAATATAATTTTGTTACCAAACATGTTCTTGAATTTAATAGTTTATTAATATTTTTAGATTTTTTAAAGAAGTCAAAATGCTTCATATAATCTTACTGGCCTTTGACCAATGGTCAGCAGATCTAAGAATATGTGATATAAAATTTTGTTAGCATAAACAATCGGTCCAAAATCTACAACTAGTAATTGTATAGATTTGATTTTCATAAATGAAACAACATTGCACCAACATCTGAATAAGAGCTAACATTCTAAAGACACTTGTAAAATTTTGATCCAGTTTCATCATAGAATAAAAATAATATGTTAAGGACTTACCGCAGTAGAATAGCAAGCATAGGCCATCCTAAACATTAATGAAGGTAATTCAAGATCAATCATGAGCAAAAACTTCTCAAGTGTCAACATGCATGAACACTTACTAGAATGCAAGTTGCAAGTCATCTCCAGAAACTTTCTTAATAAAAATTACATATGTATCTGAAGATGACTTGCAACTTACATTCTACTAAGAGCCGTTATATTAATCAATCCAAGAATCTCTTCTGGGTAACATCCTACATGTTAATTTCATTAAAATGTAACTTTACTTTCTTAAAAATTGCGTAACAAGTCAAAGCTTTAACAAAAAATTGAAAAATACTAGAGGCTCATGAAGGTCTTTCACATAGAAAACAAAAGAGATTGGGGGCTAAGTGAAAGTAGGGTTTAGAGGGATAAAGAAAGAAGAATGGAGCTTTTATATAGTTCAAAAAAAACCTTACACTTTTTAAGAGTTTTTAAATTTTATCCCTCACAAATATATTAATTGGAAGTAAGTCCTTTATTTTTGACTAAATACATATATAGCCCTTTAAATTTAGCATTAACTGTCTATTTGATATTCCTACTTTTAAAATGATTATTTAGATATCTTTATATGATAGATATGTGTCTCATGAACATCTCACGATGACATGACAAATCATGTGTCTCATGAATATCTCACGATGACATGAAAAATCATGTGTCTCATGAACATCTCACAAGGGCATGACAAATCACGTGTCTTCTACTTAGCTTATACAAGTGAATTTGCTAAGAAAACTATAAAATACTATGTGTGTATATATATAATAGTTCTTTATTTTATATGTAAGTGTGTATAAAATGTCTTGAATGTACTGCTTTTTTTTAAAAAAAAAAGTCTTGAGTACATAAAAAATAAAACGCCTTAAGAATGATTCAATTTTACGTATTGTGAATCATACTTTCTTCCCGTAGAAATCAACTTTCAAGTTACATAGTATTTACTATTGTCTTGTTGTGTGTTCCAAGTCAACATAATTCAAGTCTAGATTGCTCACCACCATCTCCGTGAGTGATAAAAAAATAACATCATCTCATAACAACTCTCTTCATGCAATAAAAAATTATCTACATTGAATATTACATGCATTCAATGAATACAACATGTATCTACAATATCACTTAATAAAATTATTGTGCTTAAATTTTAGTAATCGGACGTTAAAATATGGATATTTTGATACATCACTATCAACCACCATAGATCCCCAAGAACATCTCAAAGAGATTGGAGAAATCTCGATTTCTTTTGCTTCACTGTTCTCTAAGGGAAGCATTACCTAATTTTTGAATGAAATAACAAAATATAAGTGACTTTTCAAATATAAAAGGAAGAAAGGTAATTTTTTGAGTGAAATGGCAAATACAAATAAGTGACATTCCTAAAATAAAAGAAAAAAGATATAAGGGTATTTTTAATACTTATCTCTAAAATTTTCCTTTCTTTTATATCCTTGAACTGAGTTAAGTTTGTGGAAAAGAAGTGGACCCCAATTGCATTGGGTTTTCACGCGCTCAGTTAGGAGTCTTTTTCCCACGCGCTACTTTGACAATCACTTTGGGAAATATAGTTATACATATATTTTCTAACATATAAATAAGGCATCATACTACCTTTTTAATTATTATTTTATATTAACTTATATTATTTAAGTAGCAATAAATAAAATTTTAAATTTAGTATATTATTTTTTAATATAATAAATACGATATTTTGAAAAATGAATTTAAAATAAATATAGTTGATCCTAAAAGTAAATTAGAAAATAAGTAATAAATTATTTTCGGATTTTTTAAATGGATAAATTCAAGGTGATTATTTATTTTTAATATTAATATAATAGACAAGTAAAAATGGACTGAGAAAGTAAAATATTTTCTGTTCTATTTCATTGAGGAAATGCAGGAAAGAACGATTATTGCTGAAGCTGGGGCGATGATATTACAACTGCAGCTAAACTACAGATATGTAATAAATCATACTTCTTCTGAACACACTAATTAACTCTATTTGCTGAATTCCTAAGACTCTTCGGTCTAAGCTTCTTATTTCCATTTTAACATGAAATTATTCACTTTGGTAAACTACTGATGTGGATTTACATTTTAAAGTGAAACACTAAGTATACTAATAGATGTATTGTCTCTTTTCTGTCATTACCAAACTTGGGCCTTATAGTTTGGCCAATGGGTTCCTGTTGTCCTCTTAAGGGGTACAACTAAGTGCTGGTAAGAAGGATATGATCGATGACGCCACTCTGATGGAATGTGACTGCTTGCCCAATAAAGGACATAGTTTATCATCATCAAAATAGGGGAAATTTTATAAATCGACTGTGTATGCATGTATGTATATACATTTAGCATGAGTTAGATTGACACAAAGAGTTCAGAACAGAGTGTTACTTTCCATTGTCAAGATATAGGAATTATGTTCTATTTCATCCAGCCGGTTGAAATTTGCAAGAGATTAAACACTGATGGTTTGTCATTATCTATAGCAAGAGTTAAAATTCTGTTCTATTTCATTGAGGAAATGCAGGAAAGAACAATTATTGCTGAAGCTGGGGCGATGATATTACAACTGCAACTAAACTACAGATATGTAATAAATCATACTTTTTCTGAGGACACTAATTAACTCTAATTGCTGAATTCCCCTAGACTCTTCGGTCTAAGCTTCTTATTTCCATTTTAACATGAAATTATTCACTTGGTAAGCTACTGATGTGGATTTCCATTTTAACATGAAACACTAAGGGGTCGTTTGGTAGAGTGTATTAGAGAAAATAATGTTTGCATTAGCTAAATGTATTACTAATACTTTGTTTGGTATACTTTTCTGCATAACTAATGCTTGTATTAGTAATACACTCTATTGTGTATTTAAGAGTGTATTTCTAATACCACAGATTTCTATGCATTAGTAATGCAATGGATTTTAATGCATGCATTAGCATCATTAAAGACAAAATTGTCCTTCAAAAACTTTTTCACATCCTTTCCACTATATTTGTGGAGGGTAATTTTGTAAAAAACTATTTTTTTTAAAAATGTTATGCAATGCATAATATTTTTAGTACACCAAACCAAACGTTGCATAGAAAAAATCTCAGCATAACTAATGCAAGAATAACTAATACACACATTACTATTACATTATATTTTGCATTATTCTTATACACTCTACCAAACGACCCCTAAGTATACTAATAGATGTATTGTCTCTTTTCTTTGTCAACACTACAATAAAATAAAATAATACAATATTTAAGTAAATGTTACAAAGTTCACCCGAATATGTAACTAGACAGACTTCTACCTCCACCTCTCATTCTAAACCTTATCTACTTTAAGCATTTATCATTTCTGATAGATAAAAAGAATTAATTATCATATAAATGAACTTTTGGATATTTATTTAGCATATAAAGAGGTTTGACGGGAAGGGTACTAGGTAAAATAATAGATTTTTTGCTTTAAAAAGTTGGGGATTTAACGTTTTGTTTTTGGCTAAAATCCAATGTCATGTCATTAAATTTAGCCAAATATGTATCACTTTCCAGCTTGAGTAACTTTTTAAATAAAATAACAAAAGATGGATGATTTTTATGATATAAAAGAAAGAATGGTAATTTTTTGAGAGAAATAGAAGTTAGTAAATGACTTTTTCTAATATAAAAGAAAAAAATATAATATTGTTACCAAACATGTTCTTGAATTTAATATTTTATTAATATTTTTAGATTTTTTTAAAGAAGTCAAAATGCTTCATATAATCTTACCGGCCTTTGACCAATGGTCAGCAGATCTAAGAATATGTGATATAAAATTTTGTTGGCATAAACAATCGGTCCAAAATCTGCAACTAGTAATTGTATAGATTTGATTTCCATATATGAAACAACATTGCACCAACATCTGAATGAGAGCTAACATTCTAAAGACACTTGTAAAATCTTGATCCAGTTTCATCATAGAATAAAAATAATATGTTAAAGACTTACCGCAGTAGAATAGCAAGCATAGGCCATCCTAAACATTAATGAAGGTAATTCAAGATCAATCATGAGCAAAAACTTCTCAAGTGTCAACATGCTTGAACACTTACTAGAATGTAAGTCGCAAGTCATCTCTAGAAACATTCTTAATAAAAATTACATATGTATCTGAAGATGACTTGCAACTTACATTCTACTAAGAGCAGTCATATTAATCAATCCAAGAATCTCTTTTGAGTAACATCCTACATGTTAATTTCATAAGAATGCAACTTTACTTTCATAAAAAATAACGTAACAAGTCAAAGCTTTAGCAAAAAATTGAAAGATACTAGAGGCTCATGAAGGTCTTTCACATAGAAAAAAAGAGTGTGGCGGCTAAGTGAAAATAGGGTTTTGAGGGATAAAGAAAGAAGAGTGGAGCTTTTATAGTTCAAAAAAGACCTTACACTTTTTAAGAGTTTTTAAATTTTATCCCTCACAAATATATTAATTGGAAGTAAGTCCTTCTTTATTTTTGACTAAATACATATATAGCCCTTTAAATTTAGCATTAACTGTCTATTTGATATTCCTACTTTTAAAATGATTATTTATATATCTTTATATGAAAGATATGTGTCTCATGAACATCTCACGATGACATGACAAATCATGTGTCTCATGAATATCTCACGATGACATGAAAAATCATGTGTCTCATGAACATCTCACAAGGGCATGACAAATCACGTGTCTTCTACTTAGCTTATACTAGTGAATTTGCTAAGAAAACTATAAAATACTATGTATGTGTATACACATAATAGTTCTTTATTTTATATCTAAGTGTGTATAAAATGTCTTGAATGTACTGCATTTTAAAAATAAAATGTCTTGAGTACATAAAAAATAAAATGCCATGAGAATGATTCAATTTTACGTATTGTGAATCATACTTTCTTCCCGTAGAAATCAACTTTCAAGTTACATAGTATTTACTATTGTCTTGTTGTGTGTTCCAAGTCAACAAAATTCAAGTTTAAATTGCTCACCACCATCTCTGTGAGTGATAAAAAAATAGCATCATCTCATAACAACTCTCTTCATGCGATAAAAAATTATCTACATTGAATATTACATGCATTCAATGAATACAACATGTATCTACAATATCACTTAATAAAATTATTGTACTTAAATTTTAGTAATTGTACGTTAAAATATGGATATTTTGATACATCACTATCAATCACCATAGATCCCCAAGAACATCTCAAAGAGATTGGAGAAAGATATCTCGATTTCTTTTGCTTCACTGTTCTCTAAGGGAAGCATTACCTAATTTTTGAATGAAATAACAAAATATAAGTGACTTTTCAAATATAAAAGGAAGAAAGGTAATTTTTTTTTAGTGAAATGGCAAATACAAATAAGCGACATTCGTAAAATAAAAGAAAAAAGATATAAGGGTATTTTTAATACTTATCTCTAAAATTTTCCTTTCTTTTATATCCTTGAACTGAGTTAAGTTTGTGGAAAAGAAGTGGACCCCAGTTGCATTGGGTTTTCACGCGCTCAGTTAGGAGTCTTTTTACCACGCGCTACTTTGACAATCACTTTGGGAAATATAGTTATACATATATTTTCTAACATATAAATAAGGCATCATACTACCTTTTTAATTATTATTTTATATTAACTTATATTATTTAAGTAGCAATAAATAAAATTTTTAATTTAGTATATTATTTTTTAATATAATAAATACGATATTTTGAAAAATGAATTTAAAATAAATATAGTTGATCCTAAAAGTAAATTAGAAAAAACAGTAATAAATTATTTTCGGATTTTTTAAATGGATAAATTCAAGGTGATTATTTATTTTTAATATTAATATAATAGACAAGTAAAAATGGACTGAGAAAGTAAAATATTTTCTTGCGGTAGTCAACTCATACATGGATGTGTACATATGAACACCATAAGTTTGGATTAATTATAATTATTGTTGTTGCTCCGAATAATATTTTTATCAATATTAATAATATATATCAACAGTTAATATTAATCATGAATATTACTTTATTTATTCATATTTATGTGATAGTATTTAATTGATTTCATTATTTAATAATTAAAGAAAGAGTTAAAATTCTATTCTATTTCATTGAGGAAATGCAGGAAAGAACAAATATTGCTGAAGCTGGGGCGATGATATTACAACTGCAACTAAACTACAGATATGTAATAAATCATACTTCTTCTGAACACACTAATTAACTCTATTTGCTGAATTCCCCAAGACTCTTCGTTCTAAGCTTCTTATTTCAATTTTAACATGAAATTATTCACTTGGTCAACTACAGATGTGGATTTGCTTTTTAACATGAAACACTAAGTATACTAATAGATGTATTGTCTCTTTTCTTTGTCAACATTACAATAAAATAAAATAACACATTATTTAAGTAAATGTTACAAGGCTCACCCGAATATCTAACTATACAAACTTCTACCTCCATCTCTTATTCTAAACCTTATCTACTTTAAGCATTTATCATTTCTGATAGATAAAGAGAATTATTTTGTCACGATCCGAGCCTACACCCTGGACGTGGCCGGCACTCGAGAACCATTGCTTGTCCCCAAGCGAACCCTTATCCTGGCTGACTACAAGCGGAAGACTAACTCAAGTATACACAAGCATCAAACTGAAAGAAATGCTAAATCAACTGTTTCTTTAAATCTCAAAAGTCTCTAAATATGCTAAGTATGAACATATGTTTAAAATAAAACATCTGAAACTGAAAGACTCTCAAAAATTGTCTATCTATGAAGCCTCTACTATGTATAGACGAGTGTCGGGACAAGACCCACGACTACTCAAAATGCTACTAATACCAACAACGCATAAAACTAGAGTCCTCCGAAAGTAAGGAGACCTCACTCGAAAGCTGACAAGCAGATGAAGTGATCTCAACGGACTCTTGTTGAGGATCCTAAGTACCTGTATCTGCATCATTAAAAGATGCGGGTCGAATGACATCAGTACATTGAATGTACGAGTATGTAATATAGCTGAATGGATAAATAACTGAACTGATAGGGCTGAAAGAATACTTACCTCAACTCAACTCAATACAAAGCAATAACAAGAGATGAAAACATTTAAAGCTTTATAAATAAAAGACGTTAACTCAAGGATGTATATAATAATACAATAAAATACTTTTTACTCTTATTTGGGAGATTCTCTAACCGACAACCATCACTATGAGCTACATGATGATACAGCGTCTCGCCCACGCTGCCAGAACTATCCTATACCGTGCCGGGGTATAGAACCTCTCAACTAAGTGGATCCACTAAGCTATAAGGATTCATCTAAAAAGTATGATCCTGAACCCATGTTGGCAAGACATGGTTTATGGAGGCTGTGAGTTGTTTGAACTCTCCCCCATATCGGTGCTCAATGCTACTCCAAAAATTATTGTTCACGCTGAATGTTAAAATCATTCTCTTTTCTCAATTTGAGGTAATTACTCAAAATATCCTTTTAAAAGAGGTTACTGCTCTGAAGTATCTCTGTACTCATAAACTCAATTAGAAAGCAAAGTTTCTCTTTTCTCAAGTTAAAACTATTATCTTAGGGAATTTCTTAGTTCCCTATACTTTTCTCAAAACTCATCTTTTACTCTTTCTCAGAATAAATTTTAAAGACAAAGCATTTGTTCTAAAAAGATTCTCAAACTCATCCTTACTTTCTCAAAAAGTCAGTTTAAAATAAAAATATTGGCTTTAAAAGATTCTCAAAATTTATAACTCAAAGTAGGATTCATGCTGAAATATTGACATGAACAACTCAACTCAAGGATCTCAATAACAATATAGAAAAACTCAATACTCAGAACTCAAGAACTCAAAGATACTACTCATCTCAAGAATACTCAGTTAATAGGATTCATGCTGAAATATAGACATGGACGAATCAACTCAAGAATCTCAATGCATAACATATAGCAATTCAATAATTAGGAATAGAATTTCAAAAATTATTAGGAACTCAAGAACTCAGAATCAACTCATCTCAAGAATACTCGAATCTAAGGATAGAACCTAGATTACTCTTTTACTGACTTGAAAGTAGATGTAGGGCGTGAGGACGAACTAGTCCAACACTATGATAGCCTTACATACCTGGAAGAACAAAGTTCTTGAAGAATCTTGAAGAAGAACTTGATTGGAAAGCTTGAAACCCTAGCTTGAAGAAGAATAATCAAGAAAACCTTTCTTGAGATTCTTGAATTAGTTTCTTGAAAACTCTATGGCCAAGAATTATGATTTTCATTAATGATTCATAATTGTATGAAGAAATTTGAGTTGGAAAGAATGGAATTCTTGAAGAAGGACTTACCATGAAGACGAATCTTGAAAAAGATTGAATGAATCTTGAATGGAAGTCCTATGCTTTGATTTTTCTTTAGGGTTTGAGAGGGAAGAGAATAGGGAATTAAGAGGTGAAAATTTTATTGGTTTAGGACTTTTATTAGTCAAGAAATTTGTTTAGGGTTTTCTTAGAGCTAAAAAGACAAAAACGATCCTTTTTAATGTTTTTCCGTCGGCTAATTCGTCACTGCACTGTATTAGGTTACTAAAATGATCATAACTATTCACTCAGACCTTGGATTGACTCAAAATTGGTGGCGTTGGAAAGAGGATTCAAATACCTTTAATTTGATATTTTATGGGCCACGTAACTCTTTATATTCTGAGAGATATGTTTATTTGAAGTACTTTCAACTCAACTTTGTGCTAAGACATTCTTGTGACCTTAATTCATGTCCAAATATATTCTCAAACTAAAGAATTGACTTTAGAATCTAAGAAAATTAAGAATCACTCGGTACAACCTTATACGCAATTCAAGAATGGTTCGGTCTTAACTTAGAAACTTTTTTGGGGTGTTACATATTTGTCATATAAATGAACTTTTGGATATTTAATTAGCATATAAAGAGGTTTTACGGGTAGGGTACTGGGTCAAATATAGATTTTTTGCTTTAAAAGTCGGGGATTCAACGTTTTCTTTCTGGCTAAAATCCAATGTCATGTTATTAAATTTTGCCAAATATGTATCACTTTTCAGCTTGAGTAACTTTTTAAATAAAATAACAAAAGATGGATGATTTTTATGATATAAAAGAAAGAATGGTAATTTTTTGAGAGAAATAACAGTTAGTAAATGACTTTTTCTAATATAAAAGAAAAAAATATAATTTTGTTACCAAACATGTTCTTGAATTTAATTGTTTATTAATATTTTTAGATTTTTTTAAAGAAGTCAAAATGCTTCATATAATCTTACTGGCCTTTGACCAATGGACAGCAGATCTAAGAATATGTGATATAAAATTTTGTTGGCATAAACAATCGGTCCAAAATCTACAACTAGTAATTGTATAGATTTGATTTCCATATACGAAACAACATTGCACCAACATCTGAATGAGAGCTAACATTCTAAAGACACTTGTAAAATCTTGATTCAGCATCATCATAGAATAAAAATAATATGTTAAGGACTTACCACAGTAGAATATCAAGCATAGGTCATCCTAAACATTAATGAAGGTAATTCAAGATCAATCATGAGCAAAAACTTCTCAAGTGTCAACATGCATGAACACTTACTAGAATGCAAGTTGCAAGTCATCTCCAGAAATATTCTTAATAAAAATTACATATGTATCTGAAGATGACTTGCAACTTACATTCTACTAAGAACAGTCATATTAATCAATCCAAGAATCTCTTTTGAGTAACATCCTACATGTTAATTTCATAAGAATGTAACTTTACTTTCATAAAAAATAACGTAACAAGTCAAAGCTTTAACAAAAAATTGAAAGATACTAGAGGCTCATGAAGGTCTTTCACATAGAAAAAAAAGAGTTTGACGGCTAAGTGAAAGTAGGGTTTTGAGGGATAAAGAAAGAAGTGTGGAGCTTTTATAGTTCAAAAAAGACCTTACACTTTTTAAAAGTTTTTAAATTTTATCCCTCACAAATATATTAATTGGAAGTAAGTCTTTCTTTATTTTTAACTAAATATTTATATGGCCCTTTAAATTTAGAATTAACTGTCTGTTTGATATTCCAACTTTTAAAATGATTATTTAGATATCTTTATATGATAGATATGTGTCTCATGAACATCTCGCGATGACATGACAAAACATGTGTCTCACAATATCTCACGATAACATGAAAAATCATGTGTCTCATGAACATCTCACAAGGACATGACAAATCACGTGTCTTCTACTTAGCTTATACAAGTGAATTCTCTAAGAAAACTATAAAATACTATGTGTATATATATAATAGTTCTTTATTTTTTATGTAAGTGTGTATAAAATGTCTTGAATGTACTGCATTTTTTTTATAAAATGTCTTGAGTACATAAAAAATAAAACGCCTTGAGAATGATCCAATTTTACGTATTGTGAATCATACTTTCTTCCTGTAGAAATCAACTTCCAAGTTACATAGTATTTATTATTGTCTTATTGAGTGTTCCAAGTCAACAAAATTCAAGTCTAAATTGCTCACCACCATATCCGTGAGTGATCAAAAAATAACGTCATCTCATAACAACTCTCTTCATGCGATAAAAAATTATCTACATTGAATATTATATGCATTCAATGAATACAACATGTATCTACAATATCACTTAATAAAATTATTGTACCTAAATTATAGTAATCATATGTTAAAATATGGATATTTTGATACATCACTATCAACCACCATAGATCCCCAAGAACATCTCAATGAGATTGGAGAAAGATATCTCGATTTCTTTAGCTTCTCTGTTCTCTAATGGAAGCATTACCTAATTTTTGAATGAAACAAAATATAAGTGTCTTTTCAAATATAAAAGGAAGAAAGGTAAATTTTTTTTGAGTGAAATGGCAAATACAAATAAGTGACATTCCTAAAATAAAAGAAAAAAGATATAAGGGTATTTTTAATACTTATCTCTAAAAATTTCCTTTCTTTTTTATCCTTGAACTGAGTTAAGTTTGTGGAAAAGAAGTGGACCCCAATTGCATTGTGTTTTCACGCGCTCAGTTAGGAGTCTTTTTCCCACGCGCTACTTTGACTATCATTTTGGGAAATATAGTTAGACATATATTTTCTAACTTATAAATATGACATCATACTACCTTTTTAATTATTATTTTATATTAACTTATATTATTTAAGTATCAATAAATAAAATGTTAAATTTAGTATATTATTTTTTAATATAATAAATACGATATTTGGAAAAATGAATTTAAGATAAATATAGTAGATCCTAAAAGTAAATTAGAAAATAAGTAATAAATTATTTTCGGATTTTTTTAAATGGATAAATTAAAGGTGATTATTTATTTTTAATATTAATATAATAGACAAGTAAAAATGGACTAAGAAAGTAAAATATTTTCTTGCAGTAGTCAACTCATACATGGATGTGTATATATGAACACCATAAGTTTGGATTAATTATAAATATTATTGTTGCTCCGAATAATATTTGTATCAATATTAATAATATTTATCAACAATTAATATTAATCATGAATATTACTTTATTTATTCATATTTATGTGATAGTATTTAATTGATTTCATTATTTAATGCAGCATAAGATGTGATGAATGATATGCAAAGGCAATTCTGATATTCTGTCTTCTCTACAAGCTCTTTTCGCTATATTGCTTAGTTTTTTTATTTTGTTGGTGTGGTCGTATGTCCTCTTTTAAGGGTTTTACATTGATCACTAAAAGCCTCCATCATATATATTACGTGAATAGCCACTTTTAACACCTATTGTCAAATAGTAACCACTATTTTTAAAAGCTATTAATATTCAGCCACTGCTTTGACATACTTAACAAAGTTACTGTGGTTAATTACCTTTTGAGATTACCTCATGGTGTTACAAGTTTAGTAAACTGACTTAAACACTCAATTGATAAATAAATTGGAGGATTTTCTTTTTAATTGTCTTCAAGCAATGATGGCAACCTCTACTTCAAGTAGACATCAATATAGATATCGGCATATATTGAACAAGCCTAAATATAATATCCCAATGAAAGAAAGAGATGCATGCCATGGGAGTTTATGTATGAGGATCCAAACAGGGACAATATATGTTTCTTGATCGGCTTTCAAGACTTTCATAGTATATGACCCAATGTGTATGAAAGGTTTGAAATAAATATGATTGTAATCAACTTCGTTACTGAAGTCAATATAAACAATTCCTTGTAACTGATATTGGCTCACAAATAGCTTTCGTAGCTCATCTATGGTAGGCTTTCCTTTCAAGAATTTCCAAACAATGGTGAGCTTACAGTCATTCGCAAGGTTCACAAAATAACCAAGATGAGTATCGTGGGTGATATCGACCGGTGGCGTAGCTACATGAATGTCAGGGTGTCCAAGCAAATGTCGACAGGAGCTCTATTTGAATCTTTGGCTACTAGATTGGCTTTGACCTTTGCCGCTAATGTAGGTTTTGATGGAGTAATAGTTTGTTATGAAAGTATTTATTGAACAAAAACATTCACTAATTGAACTTAATAGGTCTAAAATAATTGCCCACCTAAATCTCGATCACATTATTGCAGGCCAAAATTTGATTTGTAAGAGAAAGCAAGAGAAAAGAAGCCTTGAGATAATACCTTTTGAGTGGATTTTGAAGCCATTTCAAGAAGTCATTGGCAATGTGCCTCTAGAGGGCATTTTTTCGAAGACTTCATGGGTGCCAAAATAAGCATGGCCTGTGCAGATTTAAAAGAGAAAGCCAAGAAAAAGAAGCCTTGAGATAATATCTGTTGAGTGAATTTTGAAGCCATTTCAAGATGCCATTGGCAATGTACCTCTAGAGGGCATTTTTTTCGAACACTTCATGGATGCCAAAATAAACATGTCCTGTGCATTCGATTTCAAGAAGCCGTTGGCAATGTGCCTCTAGAGGACATTTTTTTCGAACACTTCATGGATACAAAAATAAGCATGGTCTACACAGATTTGAAAGAGAAAGCCAGGAAAAAAGAAGCCTTGAGATAATATCTGTTGAGTGATTTTTGAAGCCATTTCATGAAGCCGTTGGCAATAAACCTCTAGAGGGCATTTTTTCGAATACTTCTTGGATGCCAAAATAAACATGTTATGCACATTCGGTTTCAAGAAGCCGTTTGCAATGTGCCTCGAGAGTGCATTTTTTTAAAAACTTCATAGGTGCGAAAATAAGCATGGTTTGTGCAGATTTGAAAGAGAAAGCCAGGAAAAAGAAGCCCTGAGATAATACCCGTTGAGTGAATTTTGAAGCCATTGGCAATGTGCCTCTAGAGGGCAGTTTTTCGAACACTTCAGAAGCCTTGAGATAATACCTGTTGAGTGAATTTTTGAAGCCATTTCCTTGGCATTTTTTCGAACACTTTATGGCTGTCAAAATAAATATGGCCTACGCATTCAGTTTTTCCGCTGAGAATGAACTTGATAATCACTTATGATCATGTTATTCATAACTACACTAGTAACAATGATGTATTGAATCAAGACAATGTAGAATAAAAATACAAAATACATTGCAAGTGTAGCAGAGAAGATGAAGATTGCAATGAAATCAAGAAACTATACAAATCTAAAGCAAACAAAGAATAGATTGGGAAGGAATAGTATAAAGCAAGAGTGAGGAAAGAAATAAACAATATAGAGAGACCAAAGAATGCCAAGGGCTGAAAAGGTTTCTCGAGAGAAAGAAGAAGCGGAGACGAAGCTTCCAGCAGAGGACCCGACTTATGTTTATTTATTTTTAATGAATCAAGGGCATAAATGGCAAAAATAAAGGGAAAATAAGAATCCTGGCTTTGTGGTGGTGCCACATCAATTAGCTGAGGATTCTCTTTTATATATTTACTATACTAGATAACTTACCCGCGCTACGCACGGTAATCCATGACCTCATTAAGATTATAAATGATTATTTTCTAATATTCGAATATTAAATTTGGTATTGTTACATATATTAAGAAATTGGCTTCTCAATATTGAATGATTTTTCAAAGATTAGTCAATTATCACTTTCTCTATTGTTTTGTACATGTGCATACAAAGTAAAAGATACTCAATTTTATGGCCTATTTGTCACGACCCAAGGTACCCCCTAGATATGACATGGCGTACAAGACCCCGAGGGGCCTCATACAAGCGCTTAGCATACATTACATACAAGATAATAGAGAATAAAAATTTGAAAGAGAATTTCATATCAAAGCTTTTAAAAGAAATAGTGTAAGTCTACATCTCATGTCTCAAAGCCAATCTATCATAGAAAGTAAAGTTGGGACGTAACCCAATACAATCCAAAACTGAAAGGAAATACATGAAAGAGAAATAAGAGCTAGGCTATGTCCTCGGATGGATGAGGACTCACCAAGTCTTCTATCGATTCTCTAATCAAGCTCTAGCCACGAGGGGAAGGTGAATCGCCACATCCTACACCAAAGAAGTTAATGTAGGCAAAAGTATGCGTTAGCACAATTAAGTACAAAGTATGATAGCAATGCACATAAACACATAAATCATGCTAGTGAGAGAGAGACATAATCATGGCATGCGATGGCCAAGCTAAAAACATGAGAAACATCAAATATAAAGCATATATCAAGGCCAAAGCCGGCAAAATCATCTTTCTTTATTTTCTTTACTTCATCATGAGAACACTTGTTCATTAATTTGTGGGGGAAAGCCTTAACCGACATATAAGACCATGTGAGCAATCAACATGGAATCCGGTGTCTACCCCACACCGAAAAGAGGTGTCCTACTTGCCAAGGTAAGACCATGAACTTCTTAGCTTATGTGGATCCACTAGGTAGTGTCTATCATAGACCATCACCCTATGGTGGCACATAGGTTATGGGACATGGGTAATCGCCACTTGTCCACTCGGTACTAAGCATACTTCCCACGGATTAATCATAGTTCATTTTATCTTAGGTAGACATGGGTAATCGCCTCTTGTCTACATTAGTCATAAGCTCATTATTGGTAGACTTGGGTAATCGCCGCTTTGTCTACATTAGGGTACATGGGTTATCGCCTCTTGTCCCTTCATTCATTAGAATAGCTCCTTAAGAACATGGGTAAAATCACCTCTTGTTCATCTATTAGTCATGTTGGGAGAATTGCGTGAGAAAACCTTTCACTACTCTACCATAGCATCATCATATCATAACTTTGGCACTTTACTCCCAAAGCACCCTTAATTCATCATGCAAATATTTCATAAATCATATGGGTTCATGCAAGTTCAACTCATATCATGCAATTCAATGCAAGCTCATGCTTAGAAAGCCATAATTAGGACAATTTACCCATACTTGAAGGAATTCACATACTAGAGGAAAATCATGCTTTTGACTTGCTCATGCTAAATTCATAAGAGTATCCTCAATTCATTCATAATTCATGCTTGGTTTCATAGAGATCTCATAAACTTCATCAAATCATAGCTCAACCCAACAATCAAAGCATTGATTATCAAATTGGGGGAGAATTATCTTAGAATCATGGGGGTTCATGCAATCTTTACATCAAATCATGTAATTCACGCTAATTCGTGCACTAAGTTACTTTATCACGCTAGATCGTGCACTAGGAATCGTCAAAATGAATAATTGAAATCATAATTGAAGAACCCACAATGGTTGATCAAAACCCTAATTCAATTGGGTTAGAGTAAACCTTTGAAAATCATGAAGAAGAGGAAGGGCCCATTGGAGGAAAGGACTCCTAATGGTGAATACTATCATACCTCAAAGCAATCCACAAGAAATTGGAGAAGATTGAAGGTCTTCAATGGAGGATTCAAGCTTTCTTCTTCTTCCTTGAGAGTTGAGAGAGTTTAGGAATGAGTTAAAATGAAAGAAATTAGGCTTAGAAAGTATTTATAGGTCTTAGATTAAGGGTATAACCGACTTAGCTTAATAGGTAAAGAATTAGGGAAAATACCAAAAAGCCTTGATTAAAAACTGTCGGGGCCAATCGACGGACAGGATCTACGGTCCGTACATCAATTGACGGACCGTCCTGCACTTCCGTCAGTTGATTCAAAAAGTTCATTTTGGGCTGAAAATTTACTAAGCCTGGAAGGCATCTATGGAACCCATCTACGGCCCGTCAACTGAACTACAAACCGTCCTGCTATTCCGTAGGTCAAGGTTCAGAAACTTGAAAATCCTGAAAGTTCACATTGCCATTGACGGTCCCCACCTACGGCCCGTCAATCCATTTACGGCCTGTAGGTGGCCTCCGTAGGTCACTGTCTTCAGGTGAGTTCTGCAATTAAAATTCTTTTAAAGCTTGGGGTATTACAATATCTCCCCCTTGGGAACATTCGTCCTCAAATGAGAATCAAGACATCATGAGAAGGGTAATAGACATGGACCAACAACCCAACCTACATGCAATCACATAAGTGCACATATCCGAGGAGGAAACATCAACTCCAAGCTAAAGCATGATCACACATCAAATCATGAAGACTTTATGAAACTCATACTCAAATGCACATAATCATATAAGACTCTTTCATGAACATGAATAATCAAGGAATCATGGAAATCAACTATGACACATGAGACCAAAATAATGAATCATTAGGATCAAGATACCTTAAGCTAGAGTAGGATCGGAAGGAAAGAGATGAGAATATTGGGACATTATATCAGCCTCGACCTCCCAAGTAGCACCCTCAACCAATTGATTCCTCCGTAGAACTTTCACGGAAGCAACTTCTTTATTTCTTAACTTCCGGACTTGCCGGTCTAAAATCTCAACCGGAACTTCTTCAAAGGAAAGACTATCCTTTATGCCATTATTCTCTAATGGCACTATATAGGTCGGATCACCAACACACTTCTTCAACAAGGAGACATGGAAAACCGGATGCACTGGTGCCAAATCATTAGGCAAGTCAAGCTCATAAGCAACCTTACCAACACGTCTCAAAATCTGATATGGGCCTACATAATGGGGACTAAGCTTCCCTTTCTTCCCAAATCTCATTACACCCTTAATGGGTGAGATTTTCAAGTAAACCCAATCATCAACATCGAATTCTAATTCTCTTCTTCTAACATCGGCATAGGACTTTTGTCGACTTTAGGCAGTTTTCAACCTTTCCCTAATAAGTCGAACTTTCTCCATAGCCTCATGCACTAACTCCGGGCCTATCAAAGCAACTTCACCAACTTCAAACGAATCTATAGGAGATCTACACCTCCTACCATAGAGTGCCTCAAATGGAGCCATACCAATACTAGAATGGTAGCTATTATTATAGGCAAACTCAATCAAAGGCAAGTGATTATCCCAAGTACCCTTGAAATCAATTACACAAGCTCTCAACATATCTTCCAAAGTTTGAATAGTACGCTCCGCTTGCCCATCGATTTGGGGATGAAAGGCCGTACTAAGCTTAACACAAGTACAAAGACCTTTTTGGAATGACTTCCAAAATTGAGAAGTAAATTGTGCACCACGATCGGAGATGATGGATAAAGGCACTCCATGCAGCCTAACCATCTCCCTCAAATACAACTTAGCATAATCCTCCGCCGAATAAGAAGTCTTGATGGGAATGAAATGGGCCGACTTCGTCATTCTATCAACAACAACCCAAATCGAATCGTATTGTCACCTCGTGCGAGGCAAACCCACAATAAAATCCATATTCACATCTTCCCACTTCTAAGTAGGAATACTAATATCTTGGGTCCAACCTCCCGGCCTTTGATGCTCAACTTTCACTTGTTGACAATTAGGGCACTTAGCCACAAACTCTGCAATATCTTTCTTCATTCCGTTCCACCAATAAATTTTCAGCAAATCACGGTACATTTTGGTAGCTCCTGGGTGGATGGAATATCGAGAACTATGGGCTTTCGATAAAATTTTCTCTCTTAAACCCTCTACATTGGGAACACACAAACGACCTTGATATCAAAGCAAACTATCTCCCCCTTGGGAGAAAACCTCTATGGACTTCTTGAGTACCACTTCCTTTAGTTCAACCAAGTTAGGATCAAGATCTTGTTTAGTTTTCACATCATGCACAAAAGAGGATTCGGAACCATTATGAACCATAACACCACCCTTAGTAGAATCAACCAATCTAACACCCAATCGAGCCAATCTATGGACATCGTGAACCAACTCTTTCTTACCATCTTCGACATGAGCAACACTACCCATAGATAATCTACTAAGAGCATTCGCCACCACATTAGCCTTGCCGAGGTGATAGAGAACACTCATATCATAATCATTTAGAAATTCAAGCCATCTTTTTTGGTGGAGATTTAAATCTTTCTGCTTAAACACATACTGGAGACTCTTATGATCGGTGAAGACATCTACATGTACCCCATACAAATAATGTCACCATATTTTCAAAGTAAACACAACCGCCGCTAATTCCAAGTCATGAGTAGGATAGTTCTTTTCGTGCACCTTAAGTTGCCTTGAGGCATAAGCAATGACTTTCCCGTTTTGCATAAGAACACATCCTAGCCCAATTCTCGAAGCATCACAATAAACCACAAAACCATCTGATCCTTCTAGTAGAGTCAATATCGGAGCCGAAGTAAGTCGATCCTTCAACTCTTGGAAACTCTTCTCACATGCTTCGGACCATACGAACTTAACCTTCTTTTGAGTCAAAGCCGTCAATGGAGAAGCAATAGATGAAAAACCTTCAACAAACCTCCTATAATAACCGGCTAAGCCCAAGAAGCTAAGGATATTCGAAGGTGATAAAGGTCTAGGCCAATTCTTAACCGCTTTCGTCTTCTTAGGATCTACCTCTATGCCCTTATCGGAAACAATGTGACCAAGAAAAGCCACAAACCTTAACCAAAACTCACATTTACTAAACTTCGCAAAGAGTTGTTGGTCCTTGAGGACTTGTAACATAATTCTCAAATGATTAACATGTTCACCCTCAGTCCTTGAGTAGATCAAAATATCGTCAATAAACACAATCACAAACATGTCAAGGTATTGCTTAAACACTCTATTCATCAAGTCCATAAATGTGGCCGGAGCATTGGTCAACCCAAACGACATCACCAAGAACTCGTAGTGACCATACCTAGTCCGGAAAGCCATTTTTGGAATATCATCTTCCTTCACCCTTAGTTGGTGATAGCCCGAAGAAGGTCGATCTTAGAGAAATAACTAGCCTCTTGAAGTTGATCAAACAAGTCATCTATCCTCGGTAGATGATACTTATTCTTAATGGTATCTTTGTTCAATTGGCGATAGTCGATACACATACGGAGTGAACCGTCTTTCTTCCTTACAAACAAGACCGGAGCACCCCATGGAGAAATACTAGGCCGGATGAAACCCTTATCCAACAAGTCTTTCAACTGCTCTTTTAGTTCCTTAAGTTCCGCCGGAGCCATTCTATAAGGAGGGATAGAAATAGGTTGCGTATCTGGGAGAAGGTCAATACCGAAGTCTATTTCCCTTTCGGGAGGAATATTGGGCAAGTCATCGGGAAACACTTCCGGAAACTCATTAACAACGGGGACCGACTCAAGAGTAGGGATTTTGGAATCTATATCCCTCATCCTAACAGGATAGTAAATGCACCCCTTAGAGATCATCTTTCTAGCTTTTAGATAAGAAATAAATTGACCTCGAAACATAGAATTTCCCCCCTTCCACTCTAGGATAGGCTCATTTGGAAACTGAAACTTGACCATTTGGGTCCTACAATCAATAGAGGCATAACAAGCATGCAACCAATCCATCCCAAGAATAACATCAAAATCTAGCATATCAAGCTCTACAAGATCAGCATGAGTGACTCTATGGGATAAGGAGACGGGACAATCTCTATAAACTCTCTTAGCCATGATAGATTCTCCAATCGGAGTAGAGACACAAAAAGAATCTAACAACACATCCGGAAGAACATCAAACCTCATAGCCACATATGGCGTCACAAAAGACAAGGTAGCACCGGGATCAAGCAAAGCATAAACATCAAAATGTAAAAATCTTAACATACCGGTAACCACGTCGGGAGAGCTCTCTTGCTCATGACGAGCCTGAAGTGCATAAAATCGATTTTGCTTCTAATTCCAACTAGAACTTGACGGATTTTTTGATTGAACGCGTCGACGGTTATCCTCTTCATTCTTAGCTGCTAAGGGGCAATCCCTTATCTTGTGATCCGTCTTACCACAACCAAAGGATGCATTAGAACCAGCTAGACATTTGCTCTCATGCTTTCTCCCACACTTAGGACAAGTAGATAATGAAGAACTACCACCATTTCCTCCTTGAGGCTTAGGGTTAGACACCCTATCTTTGTTGAACTTAGGAGGAACATTGGATGAGTCTTGGTTAGAGAAATTTTGTCGAAATCTAGGACGACCATGTCCATCAGACCTTGAGTGCGAGAAGTTACCATCACCGATCCTAGCCCTCTTAGTCTCTCTAGACCTTTCCTTAAGCTTTTCTTCCTCAATTTGTTGAGCATACACCATGAGACGAGAAATGTCCATATCATTAACAATCATAGTGGTGCGGCATTCTTTAACCAACATTTCGGACACCCCCGAAACAAACTTACTCATTCTTGCCCATTGGATCGGCAACGATGGAAGGAGCACATTGGGACAATTGTGTGAACTTCAAAGCATACTCTTTCACACTCATATTTCCTTGTCGAAGATTGATGAACTCAAGCACCTTTGCCTCCCTCATTTCAGGGGGAAAGAACCTATCAAGGAAAGCAACCTTGAATTTCTCCCAATCAAGAGGAACCTCATTAATCGCCCTCTCGCTCTTCCATTGATTGAACCAAATTTGGGCAACACCCTTGAGTTTATAAGCAGCCAACTCCGCCTATTCTTCCGGCGTCACACCCATGATCATTAACACCTTGTATACTTCATCAATGAATTCTTGAGGATCTTCCTCAACCTTAGAACCATGGAATTTCGGAGGATTCATCCTCGTAAAGTCCCTCACTCTTGATGCACCCGTACCCACATTTGGGTTCACGGGAGCCACCACCTCTCTATTGGCTTGAGCCGTGACGGCTTGAGCCAACACTTGGAAAGCAGCCCTAAACACCGCATTAGTCACTTGTTCCGCCAAAGGGTCGGCCGGAACTTGAGGAGCTTGAGGAGGAGATTCTTGTTCCACATTCTCTCCTATGTTCCTTCTAGCGTAAGCTCTTCGGGTCGCCATATCCTGAAACGCGTAGGATAGGGATTAGGAGACATATATAGAGTTAAACTCTATGGCACGACTTAAGAATAATGAAAGAAATGAAATTTCTTAAACGTCTTATAGCCTCTCATTCATAAATGTGGCGCGCTTCACACTCTTGAACAAGACTCTACTTGACACGGCTTATGAGACATCCTAGGATCTTTCTAGAACCTTGCGCTCTGAAGACCAAGTTTGTCACGACCCAAGGTACCCCCTAGATGTGACATGGTGTACAAGACCCCGAGGGGCCTCGTACAAGCCTTTAGCATACATTACATACAAGATAATAGAGAATAAAAGTTCGAAAGAGAATTTTATATCATAGCTTTTAAAAGAAATAGCGGAAGTCTACATCTCATATCTCAAAGCCAATCTATCATAGAAAGTAAAGTTGGAACGTAACCCAATACAATCCAAAACTGAAGGAAATACATGAAAGAGAAATAAGAGCTAGGCTATGTCCTCGAATGGATGAGGACTCACCAAGTCTTCTATCGACTCTCTAATCAAGCTCTAGCCACGAGGGGAAGGTGAATCGCCACATCCTACACCAAAGAAGTTAATGTAGGCAAAAGTATGCGTTAGCATAATTACGTAATAAGTATGATAGCAATGCACATAAACACATAAATCATGCTAGAGAGAGAGACATAATCATGGCATGCAATGGCCAAGCTAAAAACATGAGAAACATCAAATATAAAGCATATATCAAGGCCAAAGCCAGCTAAATCATCTTTCTTTCTTTTCTTTACTTCATCATGAGAACACTTGTTCATTAATTTGTGGGGAAAAGCCTTAATCGACATATAAGACCATGGGAGCTATCATAATGGAATCCAGTGTCTACCCCACACCGAAAAGAGGTGTCCTACTTGCCAAGGTAAGACCATGAGCTTCTTAGCTTATGTGGATCCACTAGCTAGTGTCTATCATAAACCATCACCCTATGGTGGTACATCGGTTATGGGACATGGGTAATCGCCACTTGTCCACTCGGTACTAAGCATACTTCCCATGGATTAATCATAGTTCATTTTATCTTAGGTAGACATGGGTAATCGCCTCTTGTCTACATTAGTCATAAGCTCATTATTGGTAGACTTGGGTAATCGCCGCTTTGTCTACATTAGGGTATATGGGTAATCGCCTCTTGTCCCTTCATTCATTAGAATAGCTCCTTAAGAACATGGATAATCGCCTCTTGTTCATCTATTAGTCATGTTGGGAGAATTACGTGAGAAAACCTTTCACTACTCTACCATAGCATCATCATATCATAACTTTGGCACTTTACTCTCAAAGCACCCTTAATTCATCATGCAAATATTTCATAAATCATATGGGTTCATGCAAGTTCAACTCATATCATGCAATTCAATGCAAGCTCATGCTTAGAAAGCCATAATTAGGACAATTTACCCATACTTGAAGGAATTCACATACTAGAGGAAAATCATGCTTTTGACTTGCTCATGCTAAATTCATAAGAGTATCCTCAATTCATTCATAATTCATGCTTGGTTTCATAGAGATCTCATAAACTTCATCAAATCATAGCTCAACCCAACAATCAAAGCATTGATTATCAAATTGGGGGAGAATTAGCTTGGAATCATGGGGGTTCATGCAATCTTTACATCAAATCAGGTAATTCACGCTAATTCGTGCACTAAGTTACTTTATCACGCTAGATCGTGCACTAGGAATCATCAAATGAATAATTGAAATCATAATTGAAGAACCCACTATGATTGATCAAAACCCTAATTCAATTGGGTTAGAGTAAACCTTTGAAAATCATGAAGAAGAGGAAGGGCCCATTGGAGGAAAGGACTCCTAATGGTGAATACTATCATACCTCAAAGCAATCCACAAGAAATTGGAGAAGATTGAAGGTCTTCAATGGAGGATTCAAGCTTTCTTCTTCTTCCTTGAGAGTTGAGAGAGTTTAGGAATGAGTTAGAATGAAAGAAATTAGGCTTAGAAAGTATTTATAGGTCTTAGATTAAGGGTATAACTGACTTAGCTTAATAGGTAAACAATTAGGAAAAATACCAAAAAGCCCTTAATTAAAAACTGTCGGGGCCAATCGACGGACAGGATCTACGGTCCGTATATCAATTGACGGACCGTCCTGCTCTGCCGTCAGTTGATTCAGAAAGTTAATTTTTGGTTGAAAATTGGCTAAGTCTGGAAGGCATCTACGGAACCCATCTACGGCCTGTCAACTGAACTACGAACCATCCTGCTATTCTGTAGGTCAAGGTTCAGAAACTTGGAAATCCTGAAAGTTCACAATGCCATTGACGGTCCCCACCTACGGCCCGTCAATCCATCTACGGCTCGTAGGTGGCCTCCGTAGGTCACTGTCTTCAGGTGAGTTATGCAATTAAAATTCTTTGAAAGCTTGGGGTATTGCACTATTATTCATTCTTTAGTCAGTAGAAGCTAGTTTTACTTACTCTTCCACTTCATTTTCCATAAACACCCCTAAATATGTCATAATAAATGTATCATGTGAAAGATATTAGCTCCTCGTATTCTTAAATGTGTGTTCCATTATTATTCTAGAGCTAGTAAATCATAAAAAGATCTAATTAAGTTTTTAAATACCTTTTAATCATAGTTAAAAAATTTATCATATTTTGAAATACATTATGTTTGACAAAAGAAGTTGTGATATCTCCGATGACTTGTGGTCTTTTTAAAGGATTGCGACTTTTCATAAGGGTTGTGACTATTCAGAAGGGTTGTGACTTTTCTGAAAAGTTGTGACTTTCTTAAAGAATTGTGACTATTCAGAAGGGTTGTGACTTTTCCAAAAAATTCTGACTTTTCTAAAAGGATGTGACTTTTCTAAAGAGTTGTGACTTTTTGGATGAGTTGTGACCTTTCTAAAGGGTTGTAACTTTTCTGAAGGGTTGTGCCTTTTATGATAAGACACAATAAGCAAATGTTCATACTACCTTTATTGGCTATAAATAGAGGGTTCCCTCAAATTTTTAAACTTTGAATTTTCAAAGTTTTCGATTCTTCTTCTTCTTGTAAGAACACCCAATTTAGTACATATTCTATATTTATTTATATTATAATATAAAATATATTAAAATAAGACACATTTTCACACTGAAGGATTGTGACTTTTCCAAAGGGTTGCGTAACCGAAGGATACAACAGTCTGAAGGGACGCAAGAGTTGAAGAAACATGTTTAAAGGTAAAAATAAAATAGGAGTAAAAAAACAAAAAATACGAAGGAAAACATAAAAGTAATTCCTGAATTCTAAGGGTACTACGTAGGCAGGCCAAGATTCTCTTTTATATATATATAAGATAAGATAAGATAAGATAAGATATAAGTTTTATCAGTGTGTAATGATTTCTTAAAAAGTAAAAATCTTTATCCCTTTTAAAAAAATTTTAATGTCAAAATTTTCTATATTACCCTATTTTATAAATGAACAAGAAAAGGACGAACATAGCATCTTATCATTGTACAAGAGCCATTGTACATTGTACAGTGGAGCCTTTCTCATCTTGGACCCTTTCTAGCCTAATGGAGGGAGTAATGATTTTTTGCCTTGTTTAACATACATTCTTACTGAATTTGCTTTGCTCCTGATTCTGTTTAAATTTGTTCTTTGCAGGGTAGTGATGGTTTTTTGTGCTTCTCATTTTCACTTCAAGTACTGAAAATCAGATTGAAAAGCAATCCAAACCTAATTTGGCATTGAGAGGCTTCTCATTCATTGATGATGTTAAGAGATTAGTCGAAGTTGAATGCCCTGTACTTATTTTTTATGCTGATATTATCGTGTTGGTTGTTGGAGATGCCGTTGTGGTTACAGTAAGTGAAAAACTTGATAAAACAAATTACTTTTTTCTTGAATAATCAAATTTTAGAGATAATTAAGAATAATGATAGTTTAAAAGAGGTGAATAAAACATATCAACTTTAAAATGGTCTTCAAGTATTCTGCCTTTTATGTATCTAATTATCTTTGTGGTGTTGTTGTTGTTGATGTCACTGGTATGATAGAGAGGTCTATTTTAGAATATGTCAACTGGTAGAAGAGATGGAACAACATTAAATGTCTCAAAAGCCAATGCTGACATCCCAACTTAAAAAAATATCAAATTATTAATACTTTCACCTACATTAGAAGATATAGATGATCATTCTACATATAATATAGTGTACGAGAGATCATTCAAAACACATTCACATGAAATCCAAACTTCTCTATCCTTTAGAAGAAAAATATACTAAGCCTAAAAAGCTGCCAAATACCTTGCTGTAATAGTTATAGGAAGACTCTGCGCTACATAAAAAAGTTAGTGAAGCTTGCACTATATTGTTAGAACTGAAAATTGTACATTTGAAGGAATAGAATGACATTCTGTTCTTTAACTTTAACCAACAACAACAACAATTGCCTCGAATAAGAAGAGGAGGAAGATGAGTTTGAGAATGGCATATCCAAGTTGATTCTTGATGATGAGATTATAGAAGAAGAGGAGGAGGAGGAATTTGTGCATGCTGTCAAGCTCATCTAAGAGGGGGATATACAATCTCATCCTCCTAAGGCTTTTATTAAGATTATAAATATTTACTGAAGATCAATGAAACTATCATTCCTCATATTTGGAGGGAGGTAAACTAATGTGCAGATTTTTTTAGAAAATGAAGACACAAGCACGAGGAAGATATGATAGTATGGGAAACACTGCTCAATGAAATGGAGCTCTTCCTCCTTGTTGATTTCAGCCATGTAGAATTTGAAAGGTTTTAAGTAGTTTATTAGTTTTTCCAATGTACCAAGAAAAAGAAGAAGGAAACATCGACCAATTTTTTTTTGGACGTATTTCACATAATTTTCGGGGTGAAGTTATGTACATATAAAAGGTTTCTATTTATGTAAATAAATTAATGAATTCCTTCACATGAGAGAAAGTTTTTAGTGAATCGGCAAAGGTGGATCAAAAATTAATTTAAGTTGAAAGTTTGAATTTCAAGTGTGATATTCTTAAATTTGATTGTTAGAATTCATATATATACATCTCTGCATGACCACCATAAATATGGTTATGATGTCAAATGCAAATCAACATATGGAGACACATGTGGAGTATTCTCGTATGGGTGAATATCCAAATTGCAATTGAAATAAAATATTTAAGATAAATTAATGCGATTTAAAAGGAATCACAAAAATTTGGTAATAGCAATTAGGTTCACTTTAAATAATTAAAGTATATACACATGAGAAAAGATTATCAAGTCAGGGAGCCTTAGCTTAAAATCAAGGAGCGAGGGAGACAAAGTTAGGTGCCAGGTAGCACAACACATCTGCTTCGAGTACAGAGGTGACTAGGGGTGCTAACATGGCCGCCACCCAACAATGTACATTACACATTAAAAAAACTAACTAGAAAAAATGTTTATACAAATAATTACTCATAAGGTAATTATAGGTATTTATGAAGAATATCTATTCCTTTTAAGATCTCTTTTCTTGCTTGGAGACTATGCAAAGGGAAACTACCTTTTAATGAGGTGGTAGCTAAATTTGGAAATCATTCAAATGTTGAATGTTTTTGTTACAATGACCCTGTAACAGATTCCATTCAACACATTTACACAAGGGAGGGCTGCAACTCATATATGAAATTATATTGGTGCCTCCTTGGGCATTATTCATCAGTCTGGTCCTATCAGAAGATTTTTCAATAAATGGTGGAGTGTTATGGCCAAAAATAGTGTTCATGATCTAGTCATTCAAATTGCTCCCGTATTTATAAGTTGAGAAATCTGGAAATAGTGGAGAGATTCAGTGCTATTTGGTGTGTGGAAAAGGGATTAAACAGTTTCACGATCAAAATGGATTTTTTGATAATCACTAACATGTTGAAAAACATGAGCACTGCTAATTTAAATCTTAAAAAGATCATATATGATACTAACAGAAATGTTAGCAATGACAATGTCAACTTCACTCATTGTTATTGAGAAGCTAGTATGGTGGCTAATTACTTTGTCAAGATGGCCTACAAATGGAAATATGAAAAAATGTAATTTTTGTATAGGCTAAGAATTGATTTGATATTTTGATAGAGAAGGAGATTGTATAGGCTACTCCTTTCCCACTATATTTTGAAGCTTTTTATGATGTAATCTATTGGTTAGGGGTATGGTCCATGTCCCCCCTAACAACTGTAACTTTTTGGATTAATTGATATGGTAGGGTCAAGACTAACCTCACCAAAGGAATCACAACTCAAGTGATGACTAATAAAAAAATGATAATCTGTTACAAATGTTACCTAACATGTCATCATAGACATTAATAGCTAAACAACCTAAAAGGAGGATTCGGATTTATAAAAGATCTTTTAAAATGTAATAAAGTAGATCAACATTTATTCAAGCTTAATATCACTCTTATACTAAAATATTACAAATACAATGAGAATAATACAACATTGTTTGTAGCTATAAACACCAAACAAGAATGGCAGCTGCAATTGACACCTGTAGAGACGTTTGAGATATGCTCTTGCATTTTATACAAAGTTCATTCAATAAACATCCATAACATGAGATATATCAAACTTTATCATCAATCTATGTACTCTGAGTTTAGATTACTCACACACAGAAGCTTCAACTTTCTAAAAGTTCAAGAATACCAATCAAGTTAATAAAGCACACCAATGATTTTCACATGACTAGTAAAACTTTATAGCACTAAAATGGGTCACATGCCCTGACCTCCATTAGCATGTAGCAAACATCAAATCTAATTGAATGGAAATTATTCTTTTGGGTAAATGCATACATCGAAGTTCAAAAGTTTGTTAACATTGCAAGCGTAATTAATAAAGTAGATCTGCGTCTTATTGAAAATAATAAATATCAAATTATTTGAACATTCTCCAATTCAAATTAATAATAAATATCAGATTATTTACACATTACCCATTCAAATTAATAGAGTCATGCCTAATAGGATTTAGTCCAAGTCCTTTTCTCCCCCCGGACATGGTAATTCTCTCCATCCGTATGACTATTGCAACTTTGTTTCCTAATTTTGTGTCTCATTCAAACCTTTTGTGCTTTCATCGTAATGTTTTTTAGAGTGAAACAAGAATTGACCATTAATTCACTATAGAAGTAAAAGAAAGAAAGAAAATTAATTGTGTTCATATGTAAACATATTGAAAATAACGATAATTGTATATTCATCATGTAACTCATTAAACTCTTTGAAAATAATTGTAATTTTTTATTCATCATGTAACTCATTAAGTACATTAAAAATAATGACAATTTTATTACTATTCATCATGTAACTCATCAAGCACATCGAAAACAACAACAATTTTATATGCATCATTTAACTCATCAAGCACATTGAAAATAATGACAATTTTATATATTATTCATCATGTAACTCATCAAACACATTGAAAATAATGATAATTTTGTATTCGTCATGTAACTCATCAAGCACATTGAAAATAACGATAATTTTATATTTATCATGTTACTCATCAAGCACATCAAAAACAACGATTATTGTATATTCATCAGCCAACTCATCACATTGAAAATAACGATAATTTTACATTCATCATATAACTCATCATAAACATTGAAAATAATGAAATTTTATACTCATCATAAAACTTATCAAGCACATTGAAAATAACGACAATTTGATATTCCTCATGTACTCTTCATGCACATTGAAATTAATGACAATTATATATTCATCATGTAACTCATCAAACACATTAAAAATGATATTTTGTATTCATCACGAAACTCAACAAGCACATCGAAAGTAACGATAATTTTTATAGCAAATCAGACTCAATGTAATTTCGGTCAATTTTTTAAATTTCCTAATCCAAATACATAATTAACTCCAATTTATGGCAAAAGAACATTTGGCTACTATAATGAAATATTATTACAAAAAATATATAAAATAACATAATATAAAAAATTTGCTCCAAAGAATATTTGGTCATCACAGTGAAATGTTGATATAGAAGAGGCGGACGGAGTGTTGACTTTTAGCCTAGTTACATGCCGTATCTCAACATGTTGAACCAAGTCCCTGAATCCCGAAAGAGAAGAATTAGAACCCCAAAAGAAAAGCTTGATCTCCTAAATCCCTAGTGGGTGTATTTCCAACTAGTTGAGTCAATCTGGAAAGCTAGAAATTTTTTTGTGTGATATGTGCATAGCTTCTCTTCATCGTCATCTTCCACTCGCTTTCGGAATCCACACACCCTCATGGGTAGACATGGAACCCTAGGCCAGTTACTGTGTAAGATGTCCTTAGTGGCCATAAGAGGCCACGATTTGTAGACAGGGCTGAAATTAAGATAGTCATCAATCAGATCTATGTGTCCAACTAGTAGAACCAATAGATCATGTTGAAGCTCCAATCAATCAAACCTTTTTTTCAATATCAAGCCCTAGCTATCAAAAGGATTCAATTGAATCGTAAATTTGAAACAAACCTGAATTGCAAATGAGAAGCTTCGATATAGTATTGAGGTGATGCTTTATTTGGGAAGGGAAGAAATTTTTGTTTTTCTCCACAGTAGCTGTGCAAATGGCACATACCAAATGAATGAGGCTATGTTAGGTTTATTAGGGTTTTGTAATTGAAATAATTAATAGGATGGTCCCTTTTCAAGAGTTTTTAAGTCAAAACTATCCTGTATTTAAATGATATGTTTATTTTAATCTCTTAAATAGAATCATATGCATATTTAGTCCCTCGCCTTTGATAAACCAATAGAATGGACCTAAAACTAATAATGACTACAAAGACACACGACAAAATCAACCAACTCAATCGATTTGATCCAAAATAGGGAATTAAAGATTCTCGAGATGGTATTTGACGATCAAGTAGATTAATGGGATAATTTTTTCTTAGAACTCTACTTTTAGAGATAGCAATCAAAGTTTAGTCACAAAAAAATATATAACTAAAAAGTTGTCAACCCTATTGTAAAACTTAAAAGTAATATCTCACTTACAGTTAAACCTAATAAGGTAAATTATTGTACAAGTAGAGAAATTGCATATCCTGATATAGAAAGTTATTAAAGAAAACTAAAAAAAATGAAAAATAACTTTATCGGACGGATTATGTTATTAAAATAAAGAGGGTGTATTACATGTGTTTTGTTGTGTAAGATATGATTCCGAGTAAAAGAGCAGTTTTGGTGCTAAAACAAATACTTTGAAGTCTGAGTAGAAGTCTAAGAAACTTAATCTAGATTGAGGATCAAGTATATATTGAAAGAATTGAAGAAAAAAATTGATGCTGAAAAAAATAATTTGGAGCCCATAGCAACAGGAAAAAATGAGGTAGCATGATTTCTTGTAAAATCAGTCTACCGCTTTGCGAAGCCCGTAGCAACAGGCTTATTTCTGATCGGCTTCTTATTTCACCTTATTAAGAGTAGCTTGACCTGAAGTTATTTCTAAATACTATAATACATCAAAAACATGATTTTGAGGGGACTTTGGATGCTTAGAATATTGAGAGTGCGGCTAAGAGATGAGGACGCTAGAGATTCATTGCTTTCCATCATCATGAATCAATTCAACGCACGAGTTTGTATCGATAGTTGATTGCAGTGATTTTCAGTTTTCATTTATTGACATGTGTCAGCATTCGATTATGAATTATTTGTTCCTTAGGGTATTTACATATATGGTATTTTTAGATTTATTTCTGGAGTAACTTTAAAAAATAAAATAAAAGTTAAGTAAATCGCTCAACTAGAAGCAACATTAATTATATATATATTTTTAAAATTTAACCAATTTGGTTAACTTCAAAGAAAAAAAAAGATGAAGAAAAATTCTCAAAGATGAACGACTTAAAAAAAAAATTCATTGGTTGATGGTCGTCTACCATTAGTTAGTATCAAAGATAAATCGCTCATATTTGAGCGATTTATCCATGTAGTTGAGCAATTTGTCCATTTTGGTCAAATCAAAAAAGAAGTGGCCTTTTCTACGTTTAGGTATAAAAAAAAAAGAAAGGGCCCTTTTGGCTTCGAACTTCTAAAATGTGGCTCTATTCATCATGTAGAAAATATCAAATCTGATTGAATGGAAACTATTCATTTGTGCATATGCATACATAGTGAAGTACTGAAGCTTGCAGGCATTGCAAGCTTAATCAAATAGTAAAGTAGAACTACTTCTTGTTGAAAATAATAAATATAAGATTAATACACATTCTCCATTCAAATTAATAGAGTCCTATAAACAAGGTTTAGTCCAAACCCTTTTCTCCTCTCTAACATGCCAATTCTTTTCATCCTTATGACTATTGTAGTTTTATTTCCTAAATTTCTTGTCTCGTTCAAAGTTTTTGTGCTTTCATCATAATGTTTGTCAGAGTGAAACAAGATTCGACCATGTTGGAAATAATAATTCAAAGTTGAAGTAGGAATCCTAAGTTGTTTAGGATTTGTTATTTATGGTATTTACTTATTTATGTTTAATTAGGATTTGTTAGTTTTATAGTTTCCTAGTCCTAGTTTACTTTAGTTGTTACTACTATAAATAGGGATGTTACTAGATAGTTTTCAATATACAGAACATACAGAAAATACTAAAATACAGAAATATACAGAATAGATAGAACTTGAAGTAAGATTCAAGAACCTTTGTGTTTATAAATAAAATATTTTCCAACGCCAAAAACAAAAACAAAAAACAAAAAGAACAGGCGTTGGTGGGAAGGGCATCAACCTTGGAAGTTGGAGAGAAGTGCTCCAACACAACTAAGAGAAAAAATATCGTGAGTTGGAGAGAAAGTGCTCCAACACTTGGAAGTTGGAGAGAAGTGCTCCAACACAACCAAGAAAAACAATATTGTGAGTTAGAGAGAAAATGCTCTAGCACTTGAAAGTTGGAGAGAATGTGCTTCAACACAACCAAGAAAAAAAATAAATGAGAATTGAAGAGAATTACTCCAAAAATTTGAAGATTAAAAGAGAATACTCCAACAAATTGAAGATTGAAGAGAAGTACTCCAACAATTGAAGATTGAAGAGAAATTCTCCAATACAACAACAATGACAAGAAGAAAAAGGCAAGAGTATAAAACTTTGAATTACGGGAGAATGTTGGAAATAATAATTCAAAGTTAAAGTAGGAATTCTAAGTTGCTTAGGATTTGTTATTTATGGCATTTACTTATTTATGTTTAATTAGGATTTGTTATTTTTATAGTTTCCTAGTCCTAGTTTACTTTAGTTGTTACTACTATAAATAGGGATGTTACTAGATAGTTTTCAATATTCAGAACATACAGGAATATACATAATAGATAGAACTTGAAGTAAGATTCAAGAACATTTGTGTTTATAAATAAAATATTTTCCTTCAGACTATTAATTCACCAAAAAGGTTAAAGAAAGAAAAGAATTGTTAGAAAGAAAAAATTAACAGTGTGACGTGATATACTTGAAATTAAAGTTATTACTTGGTTCTAGTTTTGTTTCCTATATCTAATGTTCTCATTCAAATTATTTCTGCTTTTATCACAATCTTTGTTAGAGCGAAATTAGATTTTGCCATTAATTCATGAAAGAAAAGGTTGTCAACAAGAGAAAATTAGCGGCTGACGGGATATACTAGTAATAAAAGTAGCGGAGAAAATTGCAGTTTTGCTTCCTAAATCTCGCGTTCTCATTAAAATTATGACTTTGAAGGCTCTGTTCAAGATAATAATTTACATCCTCTAGCTTGAACTTTGAAAAAACTATCGTACAACTTAGTAATAACTTTTATTTCTTGTAAGGAGGAATGCTTAATTATAAGGCTCCACACAATATAAGCACATTAAAAATAGCTATAATTTTATATTCATCATGTAACTCATGAAGCACAATTAAGCTAATGTAATTTTGTATTCACATGCAACATATCAAGCACATTGAAAATAACAATAATTTCATATTCATCATATAACTCATCAAGCACATTGAAAATAACAACAATTTTGTATTCATAATGTAACTCATCAAGCACATTGAAAATAACAACAATATTATATTCATCATGTAACTCATCAAGCACATTGAAAATAATAACGATTTTATATTTATCATGTAACTAACTCATCAAGCACATTGAAAATAATGATAATCATCATGTAACTCATCATACACATTGAAAATAGAAAAAAATTATATTCATCAGGCAATTCATCAAACACATTGAAAATAATGACAATTTTATATATTCATCATGTAATTCATCAAACACATTGAATAGAACGACAATTCTATTCTCATCATGTAACTCATCAAGAACATTGAAAATAACAACAATTTATATTCATCATGTAGTTCATCAAGCACATTAAAAATAACGACAATTTTAAATTCATCATGCAATCAATTCATTTGTATCCAAAACCATATGCAAATCAGACTCAATGTAACTTCTGTCAATATTTTTAATTTCCTCCAAATACATAATTATCATTTGGCTACTTTAGTGAAATAATGTTAGGGGAACATATAACTATAATACCTCAGAAGTTAGAAAGTCAAAAAGAAAAAAAATATATAGAAATTTCTCTGAAGTTGTGGTCGACGATTCCAACCTACGAACCGTGGAAAGTCCTACGGGTCGTAAGAAGTGAACCGTAGAACCCAGAGTTAGGTTTTGGAATTTCAAGTTTCTTAAGTTTGACCTATTGATACGAATGAGGTCTACGGACCATAGGAATTGAGACGGACCGTAGAAAGGTCTCATAGGAAGTAAGGCGAAATTTGAGTTTCTAAAGTTGGTTCTACGGTTGGCCAGTACAAACCGTAGAAAGTTCAATGGACCGTAGGTCCCAACTGTAGGATCAATTCAGCAGTTATTTTAAGGGTATTTGGGTCTTTTCCTATACTTCTAATTCCTATACTATGTTGTTTTGCCTATAAAAAGGACCCTAAAACTGATTTTACCCCTAAGTTCTACCCATCCTCTTCATTCCCCCAAAATTTCCAAAGTTCCTCTCCAAGGTTTTCTCTCCGAGGCTCGCAAGGATTCTTGGGTTCTTCAACTTTAAGTCTCCTTTCTTCATCATTTCTTAGGGCTTCAAGATCAAGGTATGTAGGGCTTCATCAATGGTTTTCATTCACCCATTAAGCCCCAATATTTTCTCCAATTCTCCAATTCAATTTCAATCAAATTGATTAAGTTTTCTTTCAATTCTTCATGGGTTCTATTTGTGTTGAATCAATTTCTTGAATTTGATCTTAGTATGATTGTTTTAACTCAATTACATTCATTCCAATTGAAATCACATGAACCCATGCATTGATCATGATTTTGACAATGGACTCTAAATTGCATGAATTTGAAGAAAAGCTATGAATCAATGAATGGTGTTTTCATAAACGTATGCATCATTTATGAAAATGAATGATTTATGATCTAGGTTGCTTTAAGATAAGTATCAATGAAATTGTGAAAGGATTTTCTCACATATTAAGGGATCATGACTTGGTGAAAAGTTTTCTCACTTAGACTTGATTCAAGATTTAACGAACTACTCTATGATGTTTTTAGGTTGGATTAGTAACTTAGTTGTGCTTTTTCATTGATGATAATATGTTTATGAATATGACTATTCCATTGGTATTTAACTTAGAACCGAGAGAACTTTGAGGTGCAGGCTCAAATAGGGTAGTCTCTAGTAGCAACCTCTAGTACCTAACTACGTGCCCCCGTAGGTTTGCCTTAAATGGCCTAGCTAGTGGATTCACATATAGCATATGATATGATACGGAGTTCTACCTTGGCAAGTAGACTCTCCCTTCTCGATGTGAGAGTTACATCAGATTCCATGTTATAGCTCGCATGGTGTATTATCAGTTAAAGCTAATATCCCACAAAATGAACTAAGTTACTTACAAATGTTTTATGAAGCTTTCTTTTTTATTGTAAGATGTATTTGCCATGTTCATGATTTACAATCCTTCTTAAATGATTTTTCCATGTTTATCTTGGTCATGCATATCATGTTTTCGATTATGTCCCCTTGTGATCATGATTCATGTTTTATTGCATTTCTCTCATACTTAGTACATTCCATGTACTAATGCATACTTGTGCCTACATGTTTTCACTAATGTACGGCTTGGCGATTCCTCTCCCTTCGCTCGTGGATATTAGGTGATCATTGGAGTTCGTAGAGTTGGTCAGTCCTCATCTTCTGAGGATAATGCCATCTTTACTTGATTTTCTTTATGTTTTAGTTTCATACTTTGTATATGGTGTACGGATTACGTCCGGTCACTCCTTTTGATGTAATAGATGCCTTGTCAAGACTTTGATATACTTCCACTTTTATGCAAAACTTTTTACTTCATGAGATTTCTTATTTTTCTCTATAATGTTGTGTATATGTATGTCAAGTGGCTTGTGTAGGACCTCTCGGAGTCTTATACTCCATGTCACGTCTGTGGTGTACTATGGGTCTTGAAAAACTTGGTATTTAGAGCACAAAGATTTAGAAAAAGATCATAGGATGTCTGACAAACCGCGTTGAGTAGAGTCATGTTCATGAATATGAAGCGCGCCACATTTATGAATAGGATGCTACAAAGCATTTAGGAAACTCCACTTCTTTCTTTACTCTAAATTCGTGCCATAAAGTCTATCTCTATAAAGATCCTTCTCCTAAATCATGTTTTATCATTTTCAGGATGCGGCCCATCGAAGAGCTTACTTGAGAAGGAATATGGGTAAGGACCATGTGGAGCCTGAGGTTCCTCAAGTTTCGATTGATCCTTTGTCGAGAAAGTGAATCATGCTAAATTTTGAGCCACTTTCCAAGTGTTGGCTCAAGCTATGAAGGCTCAGGCTAATAGAGAGGCTAATGTTCCCGTGAAGCCAAATGTGGGTACGGCGATGGCAAGGATAAGGAACTTCACTAGGATGAATCCTCTGGAATTTCATGGGTCTAAGGTTGATGAGGATCCTCAAATGTTCATTAATGAGGTGTATAAGGTATTAGGTATTATGAGAGTGACTACGGTTGAAAAGGTGGAGTTGGCTTCTTATCAACTCAATGATGTTGCTCAAGTTTGGTTTGAACAGTGGAAGAATGAGAGGGTTATTGATGTGGGTCCTCTTGATTGGGAGAAATTCAAAGGAGTTTTTCTTGATCTTTTCTTTTCTCTTGAGATGGGAGAAGCGAAAGTGCTTGAGTTCATAAATTTCCGTCAAGTAAATATGAGGGTGAAGGAGTATGCTTTGAAGTTCACTCAATTGGCTAAGTATGCTCTAACTATGGTTGCCGACTCTAGGGCAAGGATGAGTAAGTTTGTGTCAGGTGTGTCTGACTTGATCCTCAAAGAGTGACGTACCACCATTCGATCAAGGAAATGGACATTTCCCATTTGATGATACATGCCCAACAAATTGAGGAAAAACTTAAGGAAAGAGCAAAAGAGTCCAAGAGGGCAAGGACCGATGATGGTGATTTCTCACATTCTAGGTCAGGTGGACATGATCATCCTCAATTCCGGCAAAAGTTTTTGGGTGAAGGTTCTTCAATGCGCCGACCCCTAAGTTCAACAAAGATATGGCGTCTAACCATAAACCCCAAGGAGGTGGTGGTAATGGGTCTTCTATCCTCACTTGCACTAGGTGTGGTAGGAAACATAACGGTAAAACCTAGCCAGTACGGATGGTTGCTTTGGTTGTGGTAAGAGTGGCCACAAGGTGAAAGATTGTCCGTTGCAAGCTAGAAAGGGTAAGGATGGTAGGCAAGCTCTGCTTAGTGGGTCTGGTTTGGGTGCTCCTCGTCAGAATAAATTTTATGCTTTTCAGACTCGACAGGATCGTAAGGGTTCTCCGGATGTGGTGACCAGAATGTTGAAAGTTTTTTATCTTGATGTTTATGCTTTACTTGATCCGGATGCTACCTTATCTTTTGTTACTCCTTATGTGGTCATGAGGTTTGATGTTGGTCTTGAAACCCTTTCTAATTCCTTTCATGTTTCTACTCACGTAGGTGATCTTGTGTGGCTAAGTGAGTCTATAGAAATTGTCCTATTTTCGTTTCTCATAGTGTCACTCATGTTGATCTTGTAGAGCTTGATATGTTAAATTTTGATGTTATTCTTGGGATGGATTGGCTTCATGCATGTTATGCTTCCATAGATTGTAGGACCCGATTGGTCACATTGATGGTTCTGAACGAACCTATCATGTCACAGGAAGGGGGAAATTATGTTCTTAAGGGCTAGTTTATATCTTGTCTAAAGGCTAGGAAGATGATCTCTAAGGGTTGCATTTATCATCTTGAGTCAGTTCTGATTGCAAATGAGTTTCCGGAAGTGTTTCCCGATGATCTTCCCGATATTTCTCCCGAAAGGGAAATAGACTTCGGTATTGACCATCTCCCAAATACGCAACCTATCTCTATTCCTTATTAGCGTATGGCCCTGACAAAACTGAATGAGTTAAAGGACCAACTGAAAGATTTGTTAGATAAGGGTTTCATTAGACCGAGTATCTCACCATGGGGTGCTCCGGTGTTGTTTGTTCGAAAGAAGGATGGTTCTCTCCGAATATGTATCGACTATCGACAATTGAATAAAGTTACCATTAAGAATAAGTATCCTTTTCCAAGGATTGATGATTTGTTTGATCAACTCCAAGGAGCCAGTTACTTCTCTTAGATTGATCTTCGGTCGAGTTATCACCAATTGAGGGTGAAAGAAAGTGACATTCCGAAGATGGCTTTTCGAACTCGATATGGTCATTTTGAGTTTTTGGTGATGTCTTTTGATTTGAATAATGCCCCTGCGGTATTTATGGGTTTGATGAATAGAGTTCTTAAGCAATATCTTGACATGTTTGTGATTGTGTTTATCGATGATATCTTGATTTACTCATGGAGTGAGGATGAGCATGTTGAGCATTTGAGGATTGTGTTGCAAATTCTCAAGAAACATGAATTGTATGCTAAGTTTAACAAATGTGAGTTTTTGTTGATGTCTGTTGCTTTCCTTGGCCATATTGTCTCCGGTGAAGGTATTCAAGTCGATCCTAAGAAACCTAGAGGCGGTTAAGAATTGGTCTAGACCTTTGTCTGCTTCAGATATATAGAGTTTCTTGGATTTATCCGGTTACTATAGAAGATTCGTAGAAGGATTTTCCTCTATTGCTTCGCCTTTGAAAACATTGACTCAAAAGAAGGTAAAGTTTTTTACGAAGAATATTCAATTGATCACTCAACATTTGGGTATAGCTCAATTAAAGGGAAAATAATCGTAAAGGAAGACTATTTATTCCTTTACGATCTTAGCCATTATAGGTAGTTGGCTCAACCACACCACACAACACAAATTTAGTAAAACATTTAATGAACAAGTGCATGTGCTAATAGGCTTTTGCATTTCTAACCCATGGGCTACATGGCTACTCAAATTATTCTTGATTGCATGATAGCTCATTTGAAAACCATTCTATTCTGATCATTTTTTCAAAATTGAGAAAGATTAGAGAGTTAGTTGCGAGTAATTTAAAACTCGATAGATAATAATTTATTTTTTCTCAGGTTCTTATAATACTTAATGATATGATTTAAAATCATTTAATTAACATTATTTAAAAACTAAATATATAAACAAATATTAAACTTGAACACATTACGGAATTTTCGTAACTATGCTAAATTAAAAAACTAAAGAAGAGGGGTAGAACTGTAAAGAGACAATAATAGTATAGGTAGGTTGTGCACCTAATAGATAGACGTGACAGTTTGGTGTCATGACAGGAAATCATTTCTTTTTATTACTACACCATGAACATGACGGATAAGTTGGAATTCTTCCTTTCTTAATTAGAGATTTCATTTTTTTTTTAAAAATATCTATTAACCGTGCTACCTTACAAAAAAAAAGTTGATTCTTATAGTGGGTGAATTTAAATTTAATCATATCTTAACATTTATATTGAACACTGAATAAATAATCAAATCAAAATAAAATAAAAACTCGACTAGGCTTTTTTGTTTGAAAAGATGAACTAAGCGTATCAGATAACTCTAAATTCATAAAAAGATTTTGAGGCGTCAACTTCCAAAATTAGAAATTCAATTTCTTATGTTTTGAACTTATTTTAAACAGAGTCAAAAAAATTTGATTTACTACTATTAATTACTACATCACATAAGAAGGCATTCATCCAAATACTACTATCAATTAGTATGAGAAGAAAAAAGCTGAGATAGATGGTTAAATCATTTTCTAGCCTGAGTTAGACATAGGATTGGACAAAAAAATCGAGATTTCAATGCGCCAGTCTAGTGGTTCAAAAATGGAAAATTTACATTCAACAACTCAAAAAGTTCTTCACCACATGTGCTCTAGAACTATTTAATTTCCTTACTTTGTATATGTTGCTACAATTCAATCCATGACACTTGAAACATAATAAAGTTATTATATCTTTATAACTGTGTACTAAAAAAGATATGTGAACTGGAAAAGCTAAATAACCAAATTAGTCATGAAAACTATTTACTTCAGTTTTTTTACCTGAATTGTGAATTGAATATATTAGATAAATAAATTAGTCATGTTGAGCCCGTGCGATGCACGGGCTTACCCATCTAGTCTCCAATAAACAACAAACAAGAAATGACAACTGTAATTAGCCCCGATAGAGACGTTAAGTCATGCACATGCACTTTATACAAAGTTTTTTCAATAAACATAAAAAAATAGAAAGATCAAATTTCATCGTTTCAATCCATGCAATCCAAGTTCAAATTACTCATATAAACATAAACGTCGACTTCCTAAAAGTTCAATACCAAAAGTTAAGAAAACACACTAATCATTTTTCACAAGACTAGTAAAAATTTATAGCACTAGCAAACATTAAATTTGAATGAATAGGAACTACCTTCCTAAATTAAGTAAGAAGCAGAGGCCAATCCATGAAATACAGGTATTGAGTACCGAATGAGTGTGATCTATCTATCTAGTGTGATCTGTTTATCTATTTATCTCTCTCTCTCTCTCTCTCTCTCTCTCTCTCTCTCTCTCTCTATATATATATATATATATATATATATATAATATATTTATATCATATGTATAATTCTTTTCCTTTTGTGAATATACATATATAGTTCAAGTTGTCTTTCAGAAACATTCTCTACCTCTATAAGTAGTGGCGGAGCCACAGATACTTGAGGGGTGTCATTTGATACACCTTTAGAGGAAAATTACACTGTGTAGATAGGTAAAAATATTTTTTACTTTATTTAAATATATTACGTATTGATACACTTTAACTTCAACACGGTTTTACTTTTTCATATTTTGACACCTCTTAGGAGAAATTTAGGTTCTGCTACTGTCTATAAGGTACAAGTAAGATCTGTTGTTGTTGTATACATGGTTCAAGTTCAAAGAAATGAGTTCAGACTGCCATGATTCACGAATGATCAAAAAATATCTCAATCAACTTGTAAGTAATGCATTAACGAAAAATCATGTAACGGATATTAGCTAAAGCATGAACTCGGCAATTAATTAGAAGGACCAGCATATTTGCTGGTGGCTCAACTATAAATTCATCAAAGAAGTAAAAGAAAGAAAAAGATTGTCGGAAAGAGAAAATCAACAGTGTGACGTGATATATTAGAAATAGAAGTTATTACTAGGTTGCAACTTCATTTCCTAAATCGCGTGTTTTCGTTAAAATTATGTTTTTTAAGACTGTTCAAGACAACAATTTTACATCCTCTATCTTTGAACTTTGAAAATCAATATACTATGACTTAGTAATAAATTTTATTGAATGTAAATGGTGACTGAATAAAAAGGAGTAATACTTATAAGGCTACACATACTACAAATTAAACAAACTTGAAATAACAACTATTTAATTCATTTCTAACATAAATCAAATCTTACACATCCCAAATGATGGGTTACAAACACATAAATCCATAATCCTAAATCCTAAAGAATTTAACAACAAATGGAGTCATGCACACATTCTCTTATATGTCTAAAATGTTGTAAATCCATTATAACAAAATAATTTCTTTTGACTGCTATTACAAAATATTGTTATAGAGAACATATAACATTGTGTATAACACAACATGAAAAATCATCTTCAAAGAATATCTGGTCGTCATAGTAAAATGTTGAATAGAGGATGACCGTTGTATTAGCTAGGGGACTGTCTTTGTAATCGAAGTGAGTGACATGTCAACGCTACTAATAATTGAGTGCCAACATCTGTGATATCGGTAAGAAGGTAGTCGGTGCCATTCTGCTTGACTAAGAAGATAGAAAGGGTCTTTCTATCTTGTTTGTCGTGGCAGGTGACGCCCAAAATGATGTTCCCACCATCTGCAACAGAGCTACCTATAATAATCAGGAACAACAGTCATTTAATTAGTGACATATAAATAAAATTAAACTAAATTTATCACTAAATAAATTGATCTTTGAAACTTATGAGAATACAAACCTGCAGGATTGCTGATCCAGTAGTTAGAACACCAAAAATCCATCCATCAACTCCTGAGAATCGAGCCATGATTTTGAAAAAGACATGAATCGCAAATGAGCATCTTCAAAAGTATAACTTGAATTACAAACGAGCAGCTTCAAAAGTATCAACGCAATGGTTTTTAGGGGAAGGAAAGGGATTTTTGTTTTCTTCCATGGTAGTTGTGCAAACGACACAAATCAAATGAATGAGGTTGCTATTAGGTTAATTAGGGTTTTATATTAGAAACAATTGCGATAGATGGTCACTTTTCGAGAGTTTTTTTGTCAAAATTATCCCTTATGTATATGAGTATGTTTATTTTTATCTTTTAGATATAATTATAAGCATATTTAGTCCCTAGTGATGCACTTTTGATCAAATTAATAGTAGTTTGACCAAAAATGTATAATTAAAAAGTAGCTCATCCTTAATATAAAAGTAATATTTGGATAAAAATATATAATAATAATAATAATATCAACAACAACAATAACAACAACAACAACAACAACAACAACAACAACAACAAAAACAATAAGAATAATAATAATAATAACAACAACAACAACAACAACAACAAAAACAATAAGAATAATAATAATAATAATAATAATAACAACAACAACAAAAACAATGATGATGATGATGATGATGATGATGATGATGATGATGATGATGATGATGATGATGATGATAATGATAATAATAATAATAATAATAATAATAATCATCATAATAATGATAATGATAATAATAATAATAATAATAATAATAATAATAATCATAATAATGATAATCAAAATAAAATTAAAAAAATCATAATAATGATAATCAAAATAAAAATAAAATTTTAATAAATATCATGAATAAAATAATATTTTTCTCCACGTACCCCTGACAATTCTGAGAAGATATGGTATTCAACTTTACTCAAAAAGAGTGTAGCAAGAACATGCGCCTAGAGAGGAGACACTTCATGTAAATCGACTTGTCATAATTATTTCGTAATAGCTACTTGTGTCATGCATATATAATGAATAAATTTAGAGTTTATAAAATGAAATCATCAATGGTTGTTAGAGGAAGTTTGATTAAATTTTTCAGTCACTCTCTTGCAAGTGCTCGTCTAGCTGCATCTCCTTGATATCTTTTTTTTATTATTAGCTAGACTTGGCATTTTTAGCCATGCCTTCGATCAAATAGAGCTTCCTAGCCTACATTTATCTTCTTCTTTTCTCCCACAATAGCGACATTCCTTTATTACTTCTTTCCTCGGTTAATGGAAAAGAATTTCCTTATTTTTACCTTACCTAGAGTCATCCATCTCCAAATAGTATATTTGTTCCCCTTTCTTCAATAATATAAGGTAAGCTTTTAAAGGTAACACACTTTCAATAGGGAATTAATCGATAATTTGATCCATCATTGACATTATTGGAAATAAATCACCCAACTCTTATTCAAATCCCTTCTACACACTCCAACTGCTTCCTTCTGAGCTAGTCAAGCAGGTGTTGAAAACGGATTGACACTCTCCATACGTCAACAACAAATTATGCATACTTAGCTCTTGTTCTCAAATATAAATAAAGTTATGCATATCTAGCTCTCAAGTTTAATTTACAGCCCTTTGCACAAGTTTTTCTTATTGATAAGAAAACGCATAATACATTAACATGACCCTTAGTGTGTATAACATTTTGAGATATTTGATAATATTTTCCATAGAAAAACTCCAGAGTAAATGTATTTGGATTAGCCAGAAAATAGTTTAGCATAGGAAATAAAATGGATGGTAGTTATTTCTAAAGAAAGCCAATATATGTCACGACCCAACGTACCCCCTAAGTGTGACATGGTGTATAGGACCCCGAGAAGCCCTACACAAGCAACCTAGCATACATCATACAAGATAAATAGAAAATAGATTTAAAAGATAACTTTCATATCATAAAAGAGTTTGACATAAGTGGAAGTCTGCATAGTCATGACAAGCCATCTACTACAATATCAGAGTTTTTGGGACGTAACCCATACACCACATACATCATCCGAAACTAGAAAGACATAAGGCAAGTAAAGGTGTCTCGGTCCTCGGAACATGAGGGCTCACCAACTCTTCGAATCTGGTAGAATGATAAACTAGCCACAAGCGTGAGAGATAGGAGCGTCGGATTATACATTAATGAGACAATGTAGGCACAAGTATGCATTAGTATATGGAATGTCCTAAATATGAAGCAATATGCATAAAAATAGACATGATAGCATGAATCGTTTAAACATGTAATGCATGACCAACATTTGAACATTTAAAACCTTAAGGATGCAACATCGTATAAATTATAAGATATGGTCAATACATTTAAAATAAGAGACATAAAAATCTTTAAAGAAACATATTCGTTTTGTGGGATGTTAGCTTTAACCGACAATAAGACCATGAGAGCTATATCATGGAATCTGGTATATCCCTCATACCGAAAGCAGCGGATTCTACATGCCAAGGTAGAATCCGTACACATCATCTTTTGCTAAAGTGGATCCACTAGCTAGGTCGTTTAAGACAATCCTACGGAGGCATGTAGTTTGGGACTAGAAGTTGCTACTAGATACTATCCTATTTGAGACTCCACCTCAAATCCCTCCTGGTGCTAAGTCAAAATCCCAATGGAATAGATTAAAAAAATCAATTATCCTCGTAACATAGGAAAGGCAATGATCGTTAATTAATCAGTTTTAAAAAGAGGGATGAATTTCGACCTTGCTTTGAGTCGTCAAGCTAGTAAAGCGCTACTTCTAAAATGATCGTTAAGGTCATTCACTTGATTCCTTCGGTGGCTCTCCTACCGATGGATCAAGATATGCAATGCCAATCAACATCTTTAAAATCAAAACATTGAATAGCTCCTTAAAACACAATTCAAGCATAGGTGAGAAAACTTTTCATCAATGTGAATCCATATGTGAGAAATACATTTCACAATCATGATCATAGTCGTATGTGAGAAAACATTTCACAATTACATTGATACTTTCATCTAAAAGCATCATATCATCATAACCATCATTTTCATAGGACATGCATAACTTTTCAAATTCATAGTTCATAGATTCATGAGTTCTTCACAAGTTCATAGTAAAAAATTATGGATCATGCACGGGTTCATATGATTTCAACTAAATATTATGTAATTACGTTAAATCATGCAATAGAAGATTGAAAAACAATAATTTAATCATAATTTAATTGAACTGTCACGCCCCGAGCATATATCGTTGGCGTGGCCGGCACTCGGAAACCATTGCTAGTCCCAAGCAAACCACTATGGCCTGGTCACTCGTTCAATCAGCGAAAACCTCAATATAAGCAAGAAAACATACTTAAGTGGCCAATTTAATCAATCAGTGTGAGATATCGCTTTTACGGAAATGTAACTCATGATATAACTCAAATCACAACCTCCATATTATAAAAGATAGTTTCAAAAGAATGAACTCTGACAAGAACATTAACTTGACTCCAACTCTATCTATCACTGTCTATGAAACCTCTAGTCCAATCATAAGAAGGTGCCGAGACAAGCCCGCGGCTACCTCAAAACAAAATACTCAACTAAAAGCAATTCAATAAATATGATCCCTCTGAAAGCAAGGAGGTCTCACCACTATCTTGGAAAGGAAGATCTTCAACGAAGCGCATGTTGACGATCTCTAGCACCTGTATCTGCATCATGAAATGATGCAGCATCGAAGACGTCAGTACATGAAATGTACGGTATGTAAAATAGCTGAAAGGGAACAAGCTCAAGGATACTCAACATCATGCCACTCAACTCAGAATAAAGTATGCAAGTTTAGAAATAACAATGCTTTTCAAATCGACTCAATCATATGCAATTTCAATCAATTCAAATTATTTATTATTTTTAGGGAGTTTCTCTAACTGACAACCATTACTTATGAGGTAGTGATGATACAACGCTTTGCACTACCGTTGCCGCAGCCGTCCAATACCTTGCCGGGGTAAGGGACGATCAACCATCTTTGGATCCACAATCAACAAGTCCTCTTTTGGGACAATACGGAAACATCCGAATTAACAGTGCGATCATATCCTACGCTGACTACGTAGTTCATGGGGTTGGAGTTATTTACACTCTTAGCTAAATCGGTACTCAATACTACTCCCCAAATTTGTACTCAATACTACTCCCTAAATCAACTCATTATACTCATATCTATCAAGTAACACATTTCAAATCATTTCATCAAGTCTCAATGGACCTATCAAAACTCAATCTCATCTCAACTCATCATATTCTTTCGTTTACAAATCATATGCTTTCAAACCACTCATATCTCATTAAAACTCTTTTCTCAAAACCATCATTTATGCTCAAAACTCATACTCATTTAGACTCAATAGAATATGCTTCAAATTAGTTAAAAATCATACTTTGTTCAATGCATGAAAACCATCAATCCCAATTAAAAAATAAAGCATAGTAAAATCATTATCATTAACTCAATTAGGGTTCATGGTAATGTAGCCATGAATGACAATCTCAAGAACTAAGAGTGGAGAAACAACAACAATCTCAATGCATAATTCAATAGAACTCAAAGAACAAGGAATCAACTCAAATTTGGGATTTAAGGAATTAGGGCTCAATTCAACTTATACTCAAAAATTGATAGAATTTAGATGTAGGGCACGTGGACGAACTCAATCCAACGCTATGATTAGCCATACATACCTAGAACGATGATTATCTAAGCGGAACTCGAAGGTCTCAATGAAAGCTCTTGAAACCCTAGTTTTTCTCCTCTTCAATCTTGCTCTCAATAATTCTAAGTGTTAATGAGAGATAAAGCATGTTGGGAACTGATAAAGGACTAATTTTAGTCCCAAAACGTCTGGGTTTTAATTATAAAAGCGTGGGAAAAGATGAAAACACCCATCTTTAAAACTGCCGAATTGACCTACGGGACCACCTACGGTTCGTGATTTGACCTACGGACTGTAGCTACCATCCGTAGGTCTTGGGTCCTCAAAAATTAAATTTCTGAGCCTTTTTGACAACTTGACAGAACCACCGATGAGACCTACCTACGGCTCATCGTTCAAACGACGGACCGTAGATTGGGTTCGCCGGTCACAGACTCAGAAACTTTGATATGACAGTCTCGGGTAAAATGGCCATAAGTCTTACTCCAAGCTCAAAAAAAGGCAAACTTGGTGGTGTTGGAAAGAGGACTCAAAGACCTTTAGTTTGATAGGTATGAGCTACCTAACTCATTATGTACTGGGAGATATGATCGTTTGAAGTTGACCTAAGTAGATTCTTATGTCGAAACTTAATTGATAATGACGCTTTCAACTCAACTTTGTGCTAGGGGGTTCTTGTGACCTTAAGTCACATCCAAATCCATTTGAACACCAAAGAAATAAGCTTTACTCGTATGATCAATTTAAGAATCACTTAGTACAATTTTACATGAAAATAAAGAATGGTTCGAGCCTTATCTTAGGAATTTTTGGGGTGTTACAATATCTCCCTCTTGGAATAATTCTTCCTCGAATGATGGATGAACTTAGCATGCAAAGGGTGGAAAAGTGTCTAAAAACCCAACACAAGGGGAAAAACATGCAACAAGCATAAACTCAACATATCAACTTAACGAGTACTTTACAAAGAGTTAGTACCTTGGTCTGGAATTGATTCAGAAGGAAAGAGGTGAGGGTATATCTTCTTCATATCCTCCTCGGCCTCACAAATAGCTTCCTCAACAAATTGGTTCCTCCATAAGACCTTGACTAATGCAACCTCTTTAGTTCTCAACTTGCAAACCTGACGATCAAGGATTTGGACTGGAACCTCTTCATAAGATAATTTATCATTCACACTAATACTCTTGGTCAGAACAATGAGTGAAGGATCTCCTAAACACTTCTTAAGCATCGAAATGTGAAAGACGGGGTGAACAGTCGCTAACTCTGGAGGAAACTCTAACTCATAAGCCACATTACCGACCCTCTTCACAATCTGATAAGGACCAATGTAACGGGGACTCAGCTTTCCTTTCTACCAAAATCTCATAACACCCTTCATAGGTGAAATCTTCAAATAAACCGAATGATTAACCTCAAACTCCAAGTCTCTCCTTCTCACATCTGTGTAGGATTTCTGATGACTTTGTGTGTTTTCAATCTTTCCTAAATAGTCTTCACCTTCTCCATGGCTTGATGAACCAAATCTGGTCCTATTAACTAGGCCTGGCAAGGGGACCGGGACAGCCCGCCCCGACCCGGTACCGGCTCGAGTCCCGTCTCGCCGGTCCCGGTCCCACGTGGCGAAGCGGGATAAGGGATAGGGGGATGGGTAGGGGGACTGTTCAAGATTTGGTCCCGGTCGACCCGTCCAGTCTGTCCCGGTCCCGTCCCGGTCGAATCGGCCAGTCAAGTGGGCCAACCGTTTTTTTTTTAAAACTTTGCAATTTATCCGTTGGGGCAACGGCTAGTGGGCCCCCCCAACGGATATATTTGATTTTTGGGAGTCCCAAACACCCCCCTACCACTCCTACTCTTTAATCTTTTATTTTAACCCTCAAGTTACATAAAATACACTTTAGTCCACTCTTTATATTATAAATACCCCTTTATCCTTCTTTTATTTCTCACAAATTATCTACTCTCTCAATTCTATATTTTATATTCTCTCATTCTTGAATCTTGATTCTTGATTCCACTTAATTCTCAATTCTCAATTCTCAATTTATATCATAATATTTATATTTCAATTAATATCATAATATTTATAATTCAATTATTTTATATTTTATATTGTTGCTATCAAGTATTGAAGCTACAACTTACAACTTACGATAATACATTTGGTTGGAGCAAGCTTCAAGAATTGGTTATAACCGTCTGCTATTAACGCAGACGTTTGGTACATTCGTTCCATTTCTTTATTTATACATTTTTTCGCAATTAGTTTTTGTGTTATTATTATTTATATATTACATTTTACATTTTATTAAATATGAGTTCTAATAAAAAAAATACCGGTAAGGAAAAAATAGCAACCGTTGTTTCCAATTTATTTAATTTTCCTAAAAAAAGTAGTAAGGAAAAAAATAAAAGTAAATGTGGTGGTTCTTCTTCTAAATCAATGCCTAGAGTTAGAATTAATACAAATGATTCTACTTTTGTTGATGATACTTCTTTCACTCCTCATTATAATATAGATACAAATGTTGAAATTGATCATGAATTTTTAGAACGACGTTTTAATAATCCTAATGTTGATGAAGATTTAGATGATGAAGTACAAGTTGATTTGGAAGAAGATGAATTAGATGAAACACCTACCAGTCCGGCGACGGAAGCTCCAACACAAACTACACCTCCAACTGAGGAAGATAGTCAACTCCCCCCCCCCCCCCCTTGTACCTCCTACAAGGGGAAAGGTGAAGTATCAACGCCCTAAAACTTCTGTTGTGTGGCAATTTATGACTTTAGATACTGTAAACTCTCTTGCTATTTGTAATAAGTGTAAACAAGCATTTATACATAGAGTCGGTGGAGGTCAAGGTGGGACGGGGGGTTTAAATAGACATTTGCTATCTTGTAGACCGATTGAATATAAGGCGGTCAAAGCTCTAGCCGATAAAAAAAAGGGAATTCAAATTGATGATGATGATATTAATTCTAGTGTTCCTCAATCGGTAGAGTGTTCTAACATGGTTCAAGGAACATTGGATCCTTCTAACCCCGGTGGTCCAATTACACAACGTAAATATAATAAAGAAAGAGATTGCGAAAATTTAGCTAAGATGGTTTCTGTTTGTGGTTTACCTTTTGGTTTTCCTTCACATCCCGGTTTTATTGAATATATTCAACAAACTTATAATCCGTCTTTTAAAGGTGTTTCAAGAAATATAGTTAAATCTGATGTTTTAGAATTTCAAGGTAAATATTGTCAATATCTTCGTTGTTTATTTAGCATATTAGATTGTAGAGTGTCTATAACTTCTGATATGGGTCGTAGTGTTAATGGACGTGATTATTTAACTGTCACAGCACATTGGATTGATCATAACTGGAATTTGCAAAAAAGAATCTTATGTTATAAAGAAATGTGTAGAGTATAAAACTGGTGCTTATATAGCTTCAACTGTTTTAGGTATTTTAGATTTTTATATGCTTTGTGATAAAGTGATGAGTGTCGCATTAGATAATGCCTCTAATAACACTAACGCTGCTGCTATGTTAAAAACTAGACTATGTCCAATTGATAATAACGCTTTCCATGTTAGATGTGCTGCACATATATTAAATTTAATTGTACAAGATGGTATTTCATTATTTGATTGTGGTTGTATGAAAATAGAATATGTTTTTTTATGGATTTTTTATGCTCATAGACCTGCTAGAATTAGGGAATTTAACGAGCGTTGTGTATTATGTAATCTTACACCACGAAAAGTTCCAAAACATGTTAAAACTAGGTGGAATTCTTTTTATGAAATGCTTTCAGTTGCTTATGAATATCAACGACCCATACAAATGATTTTTAATGCCCATAATTCTGACCCACTAGAAAGAATTTGTGATGAAGATTGGATAGAAACCAAAGAACTATTGGATTTTCTAAAACTTTTTTATAATGCTACAACCATGTTTTCTGGAATTTATTATACTACTATTTCATCAGTCTAAGTAAATATTTGTGCTATTTCAATTCAATTTCAAACATACAAAAAAATTGAAAAATTTAGACCGTCGATTGAAGCTATGATTGAAAAATTTTAAAAATATTTTTTTCCTATTCCTCAAATTTTTTTAACTGCGACTTTACTTAACCCTCAATATAAATTATGAGGTGTACAAGGACTTGTTCAAACTTTTTATGATACTTTAGAAATTTTACCGGAAGAAGTTCCAAGTTGTGAATTTTGTAAGTCTAGCATAAAAGTGCAAGCCAAAATTTTATATGAAAAATATAAAACTATGGAAATTAATGAAGGAGTTGTTGCTCAAACTTCTAATGCTATCAACAATGATTATATTGATAATTATATGCTTGGTTTTCTTGGTCTTAATTCTACTAACCGTGATGATTTTGAAGAATTTCTTAATCAGTGTTTGGAAACAGTTACCGATGAGCAGGGCAACGTAAAAGTATTAGATTGGTGGAGGAAACATGGTAGTGCATTTCCAACTCTTAGCAAAATGGTTCGTGATGTTCTAGCTATTCAAGCTTCATCAGTTGCTTCAGAGGCTGCTTTTAGTGCGGCAAGGTTTCAAATTGGAGATCACAGACATTCATTGGCTGAAGAAAGCTTGGAATCATCAGTTTTATTTAGAGACTGGATCAACGCCGAGAGAAGAAATTATAATTTGCCAAAGTTAAGCGCCAAACAAGACTCTTATTTTAATTCAACATTTGGATGTAGTAGTAACGATGAACTAGATGCACAAGAGTTTCAAGCATCATTGCCAACACCGGAGGATGTTACCGTCGATTTGATACAAGAGTTAGAAAAAAGTTTTATTGGACAATACATATATTAGATTTACATACGAGAACTAATTGAAACAGAACCCTTCCTAGAAGGTGGCTGCGTAGATTAGTTACTCATCTAATATTTGTTACAAATATTAGATTTACATACGAGAACTTTTTGAAACAGAACCCTTCCTAGAAGCTGGCTGCGTAAATTAGTTACTCCTCTAATATTTAATTTGTAAATTGTAACTTGTAACTTGTAAGTTGTAAGTTGCAATTGAATTTTATTTGAATAAATTTAAAGGCTTTATTCAAGTTTTTTTTATATAACTATTGTGTTGCATTTAAATTTAATACTTTACTATACTTATCAAAACTTACTTCAAAATTTGAAATTTGAAATTTGAATTTTAAAAGTTAAAAGATGAAATTTGAATTTTTCAAAACTTAAGCATTTTAACTTAGCTAAAAAATAATATTCAAAACAATAAAAATTAAAAATGTCATTCAAAAAAAATATAACTTCAAAACAATTAAATAAATACAAAAAAAATAAAAATCCCGTGTCCCGTCCCATCCCGTCCCCTAAAACACTGTCCCATCCCGTTAATCTAGTGGGACGGGATGGGACTTAGATTTGTCCTGCGAATCCCGGCCCCGTTCATCCCGAATCCGATTGAATCCCGGTCAAACCTCGACCCGTCCCATCCAGTCCCCCTATGTCCCGGCCCGGCATCCCCGTCCCCGTCCCCTTGCCAGCCTTACTATCAACTCAGCTTCATCAACCTCAAACCAGCCAATTGGTGATCTACATCTCCTCCCATAAAGGGCCTCATAAGGAGCCATATGAATACTCGAATGGAAGCTATTGTTATACGCAAACTCAATAAGAGGCAAGTGGTCATCCCAATTACCTTTGAAATCAATAACACAGGCTCTCAACATATCCTCCAAAGTCTGAATCGTACGCTCTGCCTGGCTGTCTGAGGATGAAATGTAGTACTAAGGTTCACCTTTGAACCTAGACCTTTCTGAAAAGACTTCCAAAACTGAGCAGTGAATTGGGCTCCTCTACCTGAGATGATGGATAAAAGAACTTCATGAAGTCCGACAATATCTCGAAGATACAATCTAGCACAGTCCTCTGCAGTGTCAGTAGTCTTAACAGGCAAGAAATGGGCTGATTTGTTCATCCTATCCACAATCACCCAAATCGAATCATGCTAACTGCGAGATCGCGATAAGCCTGTAATGAAGTCCATGTTGATCATCTCCCACTTCCACTCTGAAATCTCTATATTCTGAGCTACACCACATGGTCTTTGGTGCTCAACTTTGACTTTTTGGCAATTTAGGCATTTAGAGATAGTCTGCAATGTCCCTTTTCAAACCACTCCACCAATAGATCTCTCTCAAGTCATGATACATCTTAGTGGAACCTGGATGGATGGAATATCTAGAGTTATGGGCCTCTGCCATGATCCTATCTCGGAGACCATCCACATTAGGGACACACAATCTACCTTGGTACCTCAATGCACTATCTCCCCCTTTGGCGAAAACCAACACCTTCTGTTTATGTACATCTTCCTTTAATTGGAGTAAGACAGGGTCTTGATCTTGCTTTTCCATCTCCTCCACTACAAGGGAAGATTCAGCCCCATTCTGGACAACCACTCCACCTTCGCTAGAGTCAGCAAGACGAACTCCCAATCACGCCAGCTTATTCACCTCCCTTGCAAACTCTTGCTTTTCCTCCTCAATATGGGTCATACTCTCTATGGACAACCTGCTAAGAGCATCAGCAACAACATTAGCTTTTCCTGGATGGTAGTGAATGCTCATATCATAATCCTTGAGCAACTCTAGCCACCTCCTCTGCCTCAGGTTTAGCTCTTTCTGATTGAAGACATACTAAAGGCTCTTGTGATCGGTAAACACATCCACATACACACCATAAAGATAGTGACACCAAATCTTAAGAGCGAACACTACGGCTGCAAACTCAAGGTCGTGAGTCGGGTAGTTCCTCTCATGAATCTTGAGCTGCCTGGAAGCATATGCAATCACCTTCCCCTTCTGCATCAATACACAACCCAATCCAACCCTGGATGCATCACAATAGAGAACGAAACCATCTGTTCCCTCGGGTAGGGACAACACTGGAGCGGTAGTTAATTTGGTTTTCAATTCTTGGAAACTCTCCTCACAAGCATCGGACCATTGGAACTTAGCCTTTTTCTGAGTCAGTTTAGTCAATGGAGATGATATAGATGAAAACCCCTCAACAAACCTTCGGTAGTAACCAGCCAAACCCAAGAAACTCCTTATATCAGTCGGGGATATGGGTCTAGGCCAGTTCTTTACCGCTTCAAACTTCTGGGTATCAACTCGAATACCTTCGCCAGATATAATGTGGCCTAAAAATGACACAGATGCAAGCCAAAATTCACACTTTAAAAACTTGGCATACAACTCCCTATCCTTGAGAGTTTGAAGGACAATTTTAAGATGGTTGGCATGTTTTTCCTCATTCCTAGAGTATATCAATATATCATCGATAAACACAATCATAAACATATCCAGATATGGTTTAAATACCCAGTTCATGAGGTCCATAAAAGCTGCAGGAGCATTAGTCAACCCAAAGGACATAACAAGGAACTCAAAGTGACCATAACGGGTTTTGAAGGCCGTCTTCGGGATGTCACTTTCTCTCACTTTCAACTGATGATAGCCTGATCTAAGGTCTATCGTAGGGAAGAAAGTGGCACCCTGAAATTGGTCAAACAAATCATCGATTCTGGGAAGAGGATACCTATTCTTTATGGTGACCTTATTCAACTGACGTTAGTCAATGCACATTCTAAGGGAACCATCTTTCTTTCACACAAATAGGACAGGAGCGTCCCAATGTGAGACACTCGGCCTAATGAATCCCTTATCTAACAAGTCTTTCAATTGCTCTTTCAACTCAACGAGAGCCATTCTATAGGGTGGAATAGAAATAGATTGCGTATCAGGAAGAACATCAATCCCCAAGTCTATCTCTCTATCGGGAGGGACTCCAGGTAAATCATTAGGAAAGACCTCAGGAAACTCATTAACTATCGGAACAAACTGAAGGGATGAAGTCTCATCACTAACATCTTTGACTCGGACTATGTGGTAGACACACCCTTTCGAAATCAACCTTCTGGCCTTAACGTAGGAAATGAAATGGCCCCTAGGCACTGCTGGATACCCTTCAACTCTAAGATAGGGTCATTTGAAAATTAAAACTTGACAACTCGAGTTCTGCAATCAATAGTGGCATAACAAGAATAAAGCTAGTACATGCCTAGAATGATATCAAAATCAACCATATCTAACTCGACTAGATCAGCTTGAGTATCCCTATGATAGATGGAAACCGTGCAGTCTCTATAGACTCTCTCAGCAAGAATAGACCCACCAATAGGAGTAGAAACACTGAAGGGCTCGAGAAGACTCTCGGGAAGGATCCCAAACTTAACAGCCACATAAGGGGTCACAAAAGACAAGGTGGAACCCTGATCAAGTAAAGCGTATACATCATGAGAAAAGACTCGAAGCATACCAGTAACAACATCTGGCGAGTTCTCCTGATATTGGCGACTAGTCATAGCATACAGACGGTTTGAACCTCCGCCTGTCCCTGAAGTAGTACTTCTCTGGGTTGGTCTAGCTGGTGGTGCTGCATAAGAAGATTAGGCCTTGTTTCCCCCATCACTCTGTCTCCACATCGGGCCCTCTCCCTGCATATGCCCATCTGACCACACTTTTAGCAACCATTAGTCCCCTCTCGACAATCTCCCAAGTGAAGCTTACCACATCTTCCATAAGGTGGATTTCCTTTGGAACCTTGAGCCACACTTCCTTGGGATTGGGAACCCTGAGCTCTGGAATTCTGGTGACCTTGTGATTTTTGATCATGCCTTTAGTTGGGCGCACTCGCTGATAATGGTGCATATCCCAAAGATCTCTTCTGGAAGTAGGACCTGTCACCCTTACCTTGCTTCTGCCGATTTGGCTCATGTCCTGTTGACTTGACCTTTTTGCTCAAATGCTCCTCTCTGTCTTTCTTCTTATCTTCTTCCACCTACTAGGCATAGACCATAAGTCTGGAAAGGTCCATGTTGGAAATCAGGAGTGACGCATTGCACTCCTTCTTCACTTGCCTACCCAAACCAGAAACAAACTTTCTCATCTTAGCTCTCACATCTGGGACCATCTCTTGAGCATATCTGGATAGCTGAATGAACTTAAGGCCATACTCCTTCACTGTCATCCCCTCTTGCTTTAGGTTCACAAACTCTTCAACTTTAGCTTCCCTCAACTCTCTGGGAAAGAAGTGATCAAGGAATCCACCCTCAAACTCATCCCAAATAGCAAGCTCAGGATCCTCCCCACGACTCTCCTCCCATTGGTTGTACCAAACATTCTCCACATCCTTGAGTTGATAAGAGACAAGCTCAACTCCCTCTACCTCAATAGCATGCATGGCCTTCAGGATTTTCCACATCTCATCAATAAAGTTCTGGGGGCCCTCCTCAACCTTAGATCCAGTGAAGACTGGAGGGTTTATCCTCAAGAAATCTCTAATCCTCACAGCATGTGATGGTTCTTGAGGGCCAGAGCTAGGGGGTGGATAGCTCTGCTGACCGGATTGGGCAGCCACTAACTAGGTAAGCATAGCAATTGCTCCCCTAAAATCGGCCTCAGAAGTAGGAGAATGCTAAGTAGTAGGCATTTGGGGCACCTCAGTAGCCCGTGCAGGTCGGCCCCTAGTCCTCTCCCCTGACTGTGAGGTCATCTCGGACTGCGGAACCTCGGTGCTGGTGGCGTTCCTCTGACTGGTGGTCTGTTTTGGAGGCATTATCTGCAACCGCGTAAATGCATGAATTAGGATAGAACTTTTATAGAGTTAAACTCTAATGCACGAACTCAGAACATGAAAAAGTGAAACAGTTCCCAATGTCCTGTAGCCTCCTGATTGTAAGTGTGGTGCACGACACACCCATAAGTAAGTCTCTACTAGACATGGTTTCATAGACACCCTAGGACTCTTGAACTCTGTGCTCTAATACCAAGTTTGTCACGCCCTGATCGTATACCCGAGATGTGGCTGGCACTCGATAACCATTGTTGATCCCAAGCGAACCACTATGTCCTAATCACTCGTTCAATCAGCGAAAAAACTCATTATAAGTAAGAAAACATACTTAAGTGGGCAACTCAATCAATCAGCGTGAGATATCGCTTTTAAGGAAATGTAACTCATGATATAACTCAAATCACAACCTCCATATTATAAAAGATAGTTTAAAAAGAATGAACTCTAATAGGAACATCAACTTGACTCCAACTCTACCTATCACTGTCTATGAAACCTCTAGTCCAATCATAAGAAGGTGCCGAGACAAGCCCGCGGCTATCTCAAAAGAAAATACTCAACTAAAAGCAATTCAATAAATATGATCCTTCTGAAAGCAAGGAGGTCTCACCACTATCTTGGAAAGGAAGATCTTCAATGAAGCGTCTGTTGAGGATCTCTAGCACATGTATCTGCATCATGAAATTATGCAGCTTTGAAGACACCAGTACATGGAATGTACGGTATGTAAAATAGCTGAAAGGGAACAAGCTCAAGGATACTCAACATCATGCCACTCAACTCAGAATAAAGCATGCAAGTTTAGAAATAACAATGCTTTTCAAATCGACTCAATGATATGCAATTTCAATCAATTCAAATCATTTATTATTTTTAGGGAGTTTCTCTAATCGACAACCATGACCTATGAGCTAGTGCTGATATAATGCTTTGCACTGCCGTTGCCGCAGCCGTCCAATACCTTGCCGGGGTAAGGGATGATCAACCATCTTTGGATCCACAATCAACAAGTCCTCTTTTGGGACAATAAGGAAACATCCGAATTAACGGTGCGATCCTATCCTACGCTGGCTACGTAGTTCATGGGGCTGGAGTTATTTACACTCTTACCTATATCGGTGCTCAATACTACTCCCCAAGTCAATTCATTATACTCATATCTATCAAGTAACACATTTCAAATCATTTCATCAAGTCTCAATGGACCTATGAACACTCAATCTCATCTCAACTCATCATATTCTTTCGTTTACAAATCATATGCTTTCAAACCACTCATATCTCATTAAAACTCTTTTCTCAAAACCATCATTTATGCTCAAAACTTATACTCATTTAGACTTAATAAAATATGCTTCAAATCAGTTAAAAATCATACTTTGTTTAATGCATGAAAACCATCAATCCCAATTAAAAAATAAAGCATAGTAAAACCATGATCATTAACTCAATTAGGGTTCATGGTAATGTAGCAATGAATGACAATCTCAAGAACTAAAAGTGGAGAAACAACAACAATCTCAATGCATAATTCAATAGAACTCAAAGAACAAGGAATCAACTCAAATTTGGAATTTAAGGAATTAGGGCTCAATTCAACTTATACTCAAAAATCGATAGAATTTAGATGTAGGGCACGTGGACGAACTCAATCCAACGCTATGATTAACCATACATACCTGGAACGATGATTATCTAAGCGGAACTCGAAGGTCTCAATCAAAGCTATTGAAACCCTAGTTTTTCTCCTCTTCAATCTTGCTCTCAATAATTCTAAGTGTTAATGAGAGATAAAGCATATTTGGCACTGATAAGGGACTAATTTTAGTCCCAAAATGTCTGGGTTTTAATTATAAAAGTGTGGGAAAAGATGAAAACACCCCTCTTTAAAACTACCAAATTGACCTACAGGACCACCTACGGTTCGTGGTTCGACCTACGGACCGTAGGTACCATCCGTAGGTCTTGGGTCCTCAAAAATTGAATTTCTAAGCCTTTTTGATGACTTTACAGAACCACCGACGAGACCTACCTATGGCTCGTCCATCAAACGACTGACCGTAGGTTGGGTTCGTCGGTCACAGACTCAGAAACTCTGATATGACAGTCTTTGGTTAAATGGTCAGAACGTTTTACTCCAAGCTCGAAAGAAGGCAAACTTTGTGGAATTGGAAAGAGAACTCAAAGAGCTTTAATTTGATATGTCGTGGGTCCCCTAACTCATTATATACTGGGAGATAAGAGCGTTGGAAGTTGACCTAAGTAGATTCTTATGTCGAAACTTAATCGATAATGACGCTTTCAATTAAACTTTGTGCTAGGGGATTCTTGTGACCTTAAGTCACATCCAAATCCACTAGAACACCAAAAAAATGAGCTTTGCTCATATGATCAATTTAAGAATCACTTTGTAAGATTTTACATGAAAATAAAGAATGGTTCGAGCCTTATCTTTGGAATTTTCGGGGTGTTACATGAACTCATGGAGAATTAAGAAGACCCCTAATTTGATCAACTGAATTGAATTGACGAATTGAAAATCTTGGGGACCCCATAGATGAATGAACTCCATAGGTGAATACCCACATACCTTGATACTCAAAGACCAAGAAAATGGTGAATTGAAGACCTTGGAGTGAAACCCTAACTTCTTCTTCTTCCTTAACTTGAGAGAGATTTTGGGAGTATGAATTTGATTGGGTTTTGGAGAATTAGGAGAATGAGTTTAAAATGGGTAGATTTAGGACATAAAGTATTTATATAGGGCTTGGAATAGGGGTCAAAAAGACATAGTTTAGACATAAAATGTATAGGAAAAGACCCAAAAGCCCTTGAGAAATAACCATCGAAAATGGTCTACGGGTCCGACCTACGGACCGTAGAACTTTCTACGGTCCGTACTGGTCAACCGTACACCAAGTATTGGGACCTTAAATTTACCCAACTTTGACGAGACCCTCCTACGGTCTTTAGGACTTCCTACAGTCCCTAGACCCAAATCGTAGAGCTCAACTTTAACCCCAAAATTGCAAATCTAGATTGCTTCGATGGAACCCATCTACGACTCGTAGATCATTCGATGGACCGTCTTGGTTAGTCATAGGATGAGATACTGAAACTTGATTTTCAAAATTATTTTTCCACTTTTTACGAGACTGATCTACGACCCGTAGAACATTCTACGAACCTTAGATTGGTCTCATAGACCTGAAGTAGTAGCTTAAAATATGCAATCCTTTCCCTTTTTGAAATCCATGGTGTTACAATATCTCTCCCTTGGAAAAATTCATCCTCGAATGGAACTCAAGGCGACATAAAGTGGGTAGGAGAATAGATCTAACAACCCAACATGAATGCAATCACATAAATTCACATAATCAAGGAGAAAATCGACTCCAAGCTAACACATACTTTAAAACATCATTTCATAAAACATACATGCATGCATATGAAAACATTCGGCCTCGAATGGAACTAAAGGCAACATAAAGTGGGTAGGAGAAGAGATCTAACAACCCAACATGAATGCAATCACATAAATGCACATAATCAAGGAGAAAATCGACTCCAAGCTAACACATACTTTAAAACATCATTTCATAAAACATACATGCATGCATATGAAAACATAGGAATGACTAAGACGCATGAATCCATAAGAATAAACCATGAGGGACTAAATACCTCAAGCTAGAGTAGGAGCTGAGGGAAAGAGATTAGGATATCGGGACATCATATCGGCCTTGGCCTCCTAAGTAGCACCTTCAACCATTTGATTCCTCCACAACACCTCACGGTTGTAACTTCTTTGTTTCTTAACTTTCGAACTTGCCGATCTAAGATCTCAATCGAAACCTCTTCATATGAAAGGCTTTCATTAAAACCAAAATTTTTCAATGGCACAATGAATGTCGGATCAATGATTCACTTCTTCAATAAATACACATGGAATACCAGATATACCGACGATAAATTAGAGGGCAAGTCTAATTCATAAGCCACCTTTCCTATCTGTCTCAAAACTTGATAAAGACCTACATAACGGGGACTAAGTTTCCCTTTCTTACCAAACCTCATGAGACCCTTCATGAGAGAAATCTTCAAGTAAACCCAATTATAAACATCAAACTCAAGATCCCTTCTTCGAACATCGGCATAGGACTTTTTTCGACTTTGAGTCATTTTCAAATTTTCTCTAATAAGCCGAACAATATCCATAGCCTCATGTACCAACTCGAGACCTATCAAGGCAACCTCACCAACTTCAAACCATCCTATAGGAGACCTACAACTCCTATCATAAAGAGCCTCAAATGGAGTCATACCAATAGTTGAATGGTATATATTGTTATAAGGAAACTCAATCAAAGGCAAGTCATTATCCCAATTACCCTTGAAGTCAATTATGCATGCTCTTGACATATCCTCCAAAGTTTGAATCGTATGCTCGGCTTGCCTATCGGCTTGGGGATGAAAGGTCGTTCTAAGCTTAACTAGGGTACAAAGACCTTTTTGGCACGACTACCAAAATTGGGAAGCAAATTAGGCCCCACGATTGGAGATAATAGATAAGGGCACCACGTGTAACCTAACCATTTCCTTGATATACAACTTAGCATAGTCTTCCGCTGAATAAGAAGCCTTAACGGGAATAAAATGGGCCGACTTTGTCATACGATCCACAATAACCCAAATCAAATCATGTTGCCACTGAGTGCGGGGTAAACCAACAATAAAGTTCATATTCAAATCCTCCCACTTCCAAGTAGGAATACTAATATCTTGAGACAAACCTCCCGGCTTTTGGTACTCAACTTTCACTCGTTGATAATTAGGACACTTAGCCACAAATTCTGCAACATCCTTCTTCATCCCATTCCACTATAGACCTCCTGTAAGTCACGGTATATCTTGGTGGATCCCGGGTGAATAGAATAATGAGAACTATGGGCTTTCGATAAAATTTGTTCCCTCGAATCATCAACATCTGGAACACACAACCGACCTTGATAATGAAGGACACCATCTCACCCTCGGGAGAAAGCCTCAATGGCTTTTTAGGAAATCGACTCTTCGAGTCAACTAATACCAGATCAAGAACTTGATTAGCCTTCACATTTGACACAAAAGACGATTCTGAACCATTATGAACAACTACACCCTTTCATTAGAATCAACCAAGAGAACACCCAATCGGGCCAATCTATGAACATCACAAACTAACTCATTTTTGTCTTCCTCAACATGCGCATCATTTCCCTTTGATAGTCGGCTAAGAGCATCCGCCACCACATTCGCCTTACTGGGATGATAGAGGACACTCATATCATAATCCTTTAGCAACTCAAGCCACCTCCTTTGGCAAAGGTTCAAATCCTTTTAGTGAACACATATTTCAAACTCTTGTGGAGACCATACAAATAATGACTCCAAATCTTTAAGGCAAAAACAACCGCTGCTTATTTCAAATCATAAGTAGTATAGTTCTTTTCGTGAATCTTTAGTTGACTTGAGGCATAGGCAATAACTTTCTCATTTTACATAAGTACACATCCTAATCTGAGCTTTGAACAATACACCACAAACCCATCGGAACCTTCCAAGAAAGTCAACACCAGAGCGGAGGTAAGCCTATCTTTCAACTATTGAAAACTCTTTTCACATGCTTCCGACCATAAGAACTTAACCTTCTTTTGAGTCAACGAGGTCAATGGATTAGATCACATAATTATACCTAATAACATCGAAATGAATCTCTTTATCGTACCTATAGTTTTTAAAATGTTTGTATGATCGACATAAATGCACGTGCAACGCACATGTCTAGAGAATAGTATAGATAGATAGATTTACCACAAAATGCAGGAAATACTCTCAATTTAAGTATTCATGTCATCAATTGACAGCCAAAATCGATACCTCGAACGAGCATGTAAGCCATCAGTTAACAACAAAATTGATATAACACAGTAAGCTTAAGATAAGCTTTGAGCGCAAATCATAATCTTCGATTAAAACTTAAAAGTGTAAAAGACCTATTTTTTATAAAATTGTATAAAGATACGCTATTGGATCTTGGTTCGCAACCGGTTTAATAGTTTAATCAATATTTCTAAAGATATTTATACTTTAAGAGTAATATAGATTCATATACCCCTAACCAAATGACCATGTTAGTTATACATAGCATGATATCAAAATAGAGTATAAAACTAACACTTGCATTATTAGTTATACATAAGTTAAAGAATTCTATGAACTAATAAACAAAATTTTAATAACACATAAAACTAATGCATACATTATTTTTTCTAAAATGATTCGCGAATGTTAAATAGGAGAAAGCCCTAGATAAAGTGTTTATTAAATGAAAGATGCAATCAAATCTAAAGGACCACTTTAGCTTTAGAATTTTGATTGTGTCAGAAAATATCCCTATCAGAGTTTCAAAGATGTCTCATCAAATATCCCTAGTCAAAATGATAATTTTAAAGGTGTTTAATATAATGGACAATGACTCAAGTCGAGAAAAGGATCAAAAGTTTACACCTTGTTTGTATGGTTGTCACCTGTTATTCTAATTTGTATTGTATTGTTAGTTTAAATCTAATGTTTGTTTTGATTGTTACATATATATAGTTAAAATCCATCGTTAGGTAACGATGAAAAGACTCATTTCATATAACGATCGATTTGGTGTGATTGCATCGTTACCTTAATATCTTCTTCACATTTTATCTTTATTTTTATTTAATAATTATATTTCATCTTTTACCGTATTTTTTCGTAGTAGATCTACCCCGTGACCTACTTTTTTGTAGGTTTATCATTGGCTTAAGCATCTACGACCATTTAAAGTTATTCACATTATTCACTTAGGCGCCTTAACTAGGACTAGTACCTATTACACACTCTAATATTAATAAATATGTATCTATTGAACACAAAATGACAACTAGCTTATAAAAAAAGTGCGTGTAATTCACACGATGTGTCTTGAAAAAGTCAAAAATAAAACTACGACATGTGGCATGTGGGTACAATCTAATCATAAAAAATGAATTTTCAATTTTAAAGAATGAAAAATAATTTTCTAACGAGTAATAATTCAAAATGTTAATAACTAAAAGAAGAAAAGAAATTGCCACCTCCCCAAACCCAACCCAGCTAACCTTTGATCTTTCTTCTTCTTTCCCCGACTTACGACTGCCACCCCGCTCTCGATTCCTCCAGAAAGATCTATTTTTTCTTTTTATTATAAATTATGGGATTAAGCATAATATAAATAGTGAAATAAGCTGTGACATATGTGTAGCGTAGTGGAGTGACTGTTGAGACGTTTATGAAAAATAAATCAATGTTAGTGAATAACTGCGAAGTTTGGGAAAAAGGAGGAAGAAGATGGAGAAAAGAAGTGAAGAAGTTTGACCAAAAAAGAAAATGGGGAAGAAGACTATAACTGGCTTTCTTTTGCCATTAAGAAACTATATTTAAATTTTAAAAAATAGTTATTGATAGTATGATCTCTGACTGAATCACTTCTGAATATAGAATTAGTGCAAACTTCGGATAAAAAATATTCTAACTGCTTGCTTTCAAATTATTTGATCCGTATATCTAAAATTTGGAATAATAAGATTTTACAATGGTTAAACTTACAAAAATTTGCAATATTATGCTTTGATCTGTCTCGCATAAGGTGGATAGTTATTCACAACAACTATCATGTGGTTGCCAACAACCCTTTCCAAAACTAGTACAACAAAATCCAAATATATAGGGTTTATAAAAATTCGGCTGCTTTTTGGATTGGAGTTGTTGTGTTTGAAGAAAGAAGGATGAAAGAGAAGAATAAAGAAAGCTATTAAATTGGCACTGAAACAAATTTGATTAAATGTATTTGATGAGTAAAAAAAGCTTAGTATTGTAAAAATAAAACTTTAGTGACATGCTAACTAGAAAACAATGAAACTTATCAAGTATTTAGTATTTCTAAAAAAAAATAACAATTGAGTTACTTTATTATTCGATAAAAAATAAAAATATTTTTTAGAGAATATTCTCAATATTTGAGTGACCATTCAGAAATTCTGTCTTCTTCATATAGAATAATGTTTTATAGTGTTTTCTCATAGCTAAGGAAACCCCCTTGTAATTTCTCGCTTTCGTTTTTTCTTCTCTTGGGAATCATATTTCAACTCTTCCCCTGCCAGATGTTGACTTTCTTTTTTTTTTCTTGTTTAACTTGATTTAAATGTAATTTGAACATTAAAAATTACTTTTATATTTCATATATTAAATTTCAAAATTGTTAATTATTTGTAAATATTGAAGTTCTGCTTTTAATGTAGCACATGTGAAATATTAATGATTTACACTCACAAAACTTTACAAGTTTTTTTTAAAAAAATGTAAAATTGATGTTCGAAAACAATTAATTACAAAATACTAGTCTTTTTCAATTTCAACTATATAATTATTTTCCACATGCCTATCAAGTGCCTGTCACTTTCTTGTCCATTTTACCTCTATATTCCAACACATAAATCACAATCGCACCAAATTATCTAATTCCAATATGTGACTGTCTTGACTATAAGGTATAGAAAAAGAAATTTAACAACCAAACTCAAAGTTTCCTACAAATTCCAGTAGAGCTGATAATACTACGTCATTTGGTAGTTCAACAACATGTAAACCACAATCAATTTGCAAATTTTCAAACATCATCTAACAATGTGTCCAAGCCAAGTATTCTTCGTCTTTCTCCTTCTTCTTCTTCTTCTCATCATCATCAACTCCAGTAGAACTGATAATACTACGTCATTTGGTTATTGCCCTTCATCTGTTTGCGATAATGGACTTAATATTTCATATCCTTTTTGGAGACTTGACAACTACAACTCCGCCTCTCCACAATACTGTGGTTATCCAGGATTTGGGATCAATTGCTCTCAAACTGATTCAATTTTATACATTTCCGATGACTCTTTCAACGTTACGAAGATTGATTACAATATCTACTCAATTAACCTGGTGGATATTGATGCTCTTGATAATAGAGGATGCCCGAGAGCACATCATAATCTTACTCTAGATGACGACTTGCCATTGGAGTATTCGGAGCTTGATTTATACCTTAGTTTCTATTACAACTGTAGCCGTTCCCCTTCATATTTTGCCAGAAAATTAGATTGCTTAAACTCAAGTGGAAACAAGTCATATTATGTTGAGGATCATGAGCCGAAAGATTTCAATTGGTATAAAATTTGTGAGAAGAAAGTGGTGGTGCCGGTGATGGGGGATGGATTGACTAGAGGAGTTGGTGCGGCCATGGGTGAGGGGTTCCTATTGCATTGGGTGAATTCAACGGATTGTATAAAGTGTGAGGCCTCAGACGGCCGTTGCAGTTACAACAATTCAACCCAGGAACCCTTGTGTTTCTGCAAAGATGGCACCATAAAGTTTGAATATTGCAGCGGAGGTAAATTATTTTTTTTGGGGCAAGCACAAAGGTAACTCTATTCAAAATTTTAACTTATAAAAATAGTAAATTAAATTTTCTTTTTCTATTAAAATGAACTTAATTCATCATAATATCTACCTTATTTTCAGATATTTTATTTTATTTATTGTGAATTTACCTATAAAGCTTTAATTATGAGTTTAAAAGACCCAAAAAAAAAATTTAAAAGAAAAATTTGGATGAAGATAGTCATTGGATCTAGCGGTTCACAACCTGTTTAATAGTTCAATCAATATTTCTAAGAATTTTCATACTTTTAGAATGATATAGATTCATATACACCTTACTAAACGATCATGCTAGTTATACATAGCATAATCCAACAAAGGACCTGTCGGTGTTCAATTGGAAAAAAATTACATAGTGTTTAAATGAAAGATGGCCTATCAGCATTAATGCCTCATCTGAAGTCATAGCACAACTAGTCAAGTTTCACAATAATTCATGTTTGATTTTTTCCTAATGAAACCACGTTCACCTAATTAACCCACAAAATTGGCGTAACTATATTTATTTATAAATAGACATAACTTTGTCAAACTCTGTTTCTGTTTCTGTTCTTGTCATTGCCATTCTTTTCTTCAACTTAGCAGATGACACTCATTCTATATACCACAATTCTAGTGCTTGCGTTACACAGAATTGCGGTAATGGAGTGGATATATCATACCCCTTTTGGATTCCTGTGAAACAATTTCCTACTGTGGCTTACCAGCTTAAAGATATTTCACCCGGTATAGGTGTATCCCAGGATTCAACAAGCTCTTCTAGTATAAAACTAGGAGCCAGAAACTAACAAAGATTTTTTTCATATAAAACCCAACATTATAGAATATGGAAGGAAGGGAATTTGGATTGCTCTCTTCTTCTATCCTATTACTCCCTCAACACTTAGGATTATTTATAATATCAATAAGAGAAACATAGTAGAAAAGCTTCAAGCCTCCAACGGCTATGAAGACAAGACAATAAAGGGCTAATAATTAGGAGTTAATGACAATGAATAAAGTGAGTCAATTGTCAAAAGTTTAATGTTAGATCAAAAGCAATTTAATAGCCAAACAATGCCATTAAAAGAGCATATAACATTTACCAATATTTGGCATTAATTTATGTCAATTGTGATTTTGCTCAGAAACTAATATCTATTTATATTTGATATAATGAGCATATCATATACTTATTTAAGGAATAAATCAAGGCAATAATTTCTTTTTGAGATACCAGAATTGTTTTTCCAACAATCCCCTACATATCTCAAAAGAAATATTAAAGAATAGAATGAAATAAGAAGTTTTGCTGAGTTTTCACATATGAGCACAATGCATCGAATCTAGTGTCCGTAGACTATGAACCAGACCTAGATAAAACAAGATTAAACTTACAGAACAATTGATAAAGTTTAGAACTTCTATGAATCAATAATTCTTTTATAAATTCAGTGTCTTATTCTATCACATATACCCACACAATCTTTGTCGCTATCGTGATTTTGCGTTAAGAGGCCATGCGCGTGTCTCGGTATTCATGAGTGCTCTAGAAATCTATCACAATTTCATAGAAGTGACACCACTTCAAACTCATATAGGTCCAATCATCAAGTGTATTCTGCAGAACAATACACCACCTATAAAGGATATGACTTGGATTAAGAGCTTAACTCAGACTCACTTTGCCTTGCAGACTGTTGCACTATATTCACACATCATAGGAGGGACATAATTTTATAGTGCTTACTTGATCAACTAATGACTTATTATTACCCATATGAACCTAATTCATGGGATCTCTAATCACATAGGTTGAGTTGCTATCATTGTTGATCTTCTCAAATGACTAAAGTCTCACACCCCTCGATGTTTCATTTAGTCAGTTAATTGATCAGATTCACCTTCGACTACACATTATTTATTAACGTAAATAATTCATCTCACTGCAGTATTTTTATCACATGTATCTAATTTAGCCTAGAAAATATTGGTTTTATTCCACTTGAAATACACACTAAGATTTGTCTTAACCACTTAGTTTTGTCATCAATCAACTCCATAACAACTAACTCTAATTAGTTGATTTTTCATGTTTACCATCACCAAACAAAATTATAAAACATCCTTCAACATAGTCAACAATATTTATTTTTCAACTACAAACGTGCATTCAATTACATCACAATTATTTACCACAAATCTGTATATGCAAGGTTTATTAGCATACAATAAAAATTTTAGGATCATATAGCACAACCTTAGCAAGATACTCCTACACTTTCAAATATTTCATAACAGAGGAATAACTTTTTCACAGTTTATAAAGATTTCAATTTTATATGAAAAAAAACACATTTATCTAGCTCCAGTAGCACTATACTGTGGCATGAATTACCCTTTTTATAATAAAAGAAATATTTCTCAATTAATAATCAAAAGACATCATACAAAGAACAGCTTTACATATTGACAGTAAAGGCTTAGAGAACAATAATATTACTAAAATATTCCATGAGATCGATATTTACACAAACCATTTGATAACGTCAAAATCTAGAATAATAACCTTATTTTGAGTACTATAACATGAACTAGAAATCAGGAGCATCTATATAATAAAATAAGTAAAAAAAAATTGTTACAGCCAGCAACTATGTATACATATTTTCATAACTTGATAAATATTAAGTACAAAACAAATCATGATAATGATACTCATTGCCCATAATAACGTTTGTTAACACATTATCAAATTCAAATAAAATTTTCATTCAACTTTTTCTCATAATTCACAAGCATCAATTTAGCACAAATATTAAAATCATGCACCACCCCAAATAATGCCAATAAATGTGAAATTTTAAGAATAATTTTTCATTCTAAGAACTTAAATAGTTCTAGAATCACCAACATATATAAATTTTCCTTCTTCTCCAATTTGGGGTTAGAGCACAAAGTAATTTTAACTTGACACAAATGTGTCCAACAACACCAAAGTTTCACACCCAATATTTCACATTGGCCACAAGATTCGCTTGGGAAATAACCACAATAATTTATATCATCTGCTTACTAAATTTACTTAGCAGGATTATCATTTCTCCGAAACTTCTACTATATTGAGAGGTATAATGACTTAGTTAATTTGATACACAAAAAATAATAATCATAGTTGCCAAAAATATTTCCACACACAAATCCATTAATATATAGTCATATAGTTTTGTCACATACCTCAAAATCACTCGAAAGTTATGTAATCCCATTAATATTTTTTTCTGAATTTGTAACCCCTCTGGTAAATTAGATTTCTCAACAATTCAAAGGTACCAACAAAGTGCCAATTAGTCCACTGTACTAAGAATATGAACAAAGAGCCCTAGAGGACAACAAATCGTTCTCATCTGTAGACAAATTCCATCATACTATGTAGAAGCTAGTTAGATGTAAACACTCAACAATAATAAAATTGTGAACCAAAATAAAATTAAAATCAAATCAAAACGAATCAGAAGAAAGATATTAAGAAGGAATGATAATCCCATGATATCTTCTCCTTAATCTTTCTGATTTTGCAATCTTTTAGATCTTCCATATCTTGTTTGTATCCCTTATTTTATGTATTCTTCTAATTCTTTTTATTTAGTTTCCTTTGTATTATAGCAGTCTCTGCTCCTCCTTATGTATTTAAAGATGGTCAATGTAATACACACACAGCTTTCTGCAAAATCCTTCTCTCTTTATGGTATCAGAGCAACTCACGCTCCAACGAGTTTTCGATCCTATTCTCTCTTTTTTGTTAGCCCCCATGCCTAACAACTTGAACACCAATACTGCGGTTGTGAAAACTCCAGCCAATCCTACCATCAATAACCAAAACTCAGGTATCTCCCCCTCTCAAACAGTTATGAATCCATTAAATCAAGGAGGTCTTCCATCAATCAGCCCATCCAACTGCCTATACGGCTTGCTGACAGCACCAATTATGTTACTTGGAAGGCTCAATTCGATGTTATTTGCCTGGGCTATGATTTGATTTCCTACATTGATGGTACCTTTCCTTGCCCATCTCCAACTGATCCAACCTATCAACCATGGAGGCGACAAGATGGCTTTCTTCGTCATGCTCTTATGACATCTGTTGATCCTACCATAGCCCCTCTGATTGCCTCTGCATCTTCTGTGCACATCGCGTGGACAAAATTAGCGCAGCAATATGCCAACAAAAGTCAAACTCGTATTTACATTCTTCTTGATTCTCTCAGCAGCCTTATGAAGGGAACCAAGTCCATTGCTCATCTCAGAAGAACTTGCCATTGTTGGCTCTCCCATTAACACTGATGAACTTTTCATGGAAGTGCTCAGCGGCCTTGGACCAGAATATGATGCCATTAACTCTCCCATTAGTGCTCGTGAAAACTCCATCACCTGTGAAGAGCTTTTTGAAAAACTCAGCGGCCGAGAATTGTTCCTTCTTCACACACCCAAGCCTGAGATGCCACCTCTTACTGATCCTCTTACGGCCCAGTTTAATCAGCATTCGACACAAGTTGATCGACAACACCAGAACAACAATCGAACCAACCAATCTGGTGGTAACTGGTCAGGCCCTCAAAATAACCCCAATTCGGGTAGAAACAACAATCAACGAAATTCCAATAGTAATTGGTGCTCTCAAAATTCCAATAATAGAGCTCGAGTTCAGTGCGATATGTGTGACGAATATGGACATATTGCTCGTGTTTGCCTCTCTCGAAGTCACAATATGAATGAGCCACATGCTAATTTTTCATCGACTACTGCATCAATCAATCCAAATTGGGTCATGGATATTGGTGCATCACACCACATTACCTCAAATACTCAGAATCTGCAGGCTTACTCTCAGTACACAAGGACAGATGATGTTATAGTTGGTGATGGTAACGGTATTAAACTAACCCACACAGGCTATACTACTCTTCCCACTTCCTCTCGTACCTTTTTTTTAAAAGATGTTTTATGCGCTCTAACTATTCATCACAATCTTATTTATGTTCCTCTGTTTTGTGAGAAAAATAAAACTTCTATTGAAGTTTTCCCTACTTTTTTGTTGTGAAGGATTTGAGAACGCGAGCACCTCTAGCTCAAGGCCCGAATAGGACGCGTATTTATGAGTGGACTGGCTCTTCTCCAACTCTAGTTACCTACTTCACCACTGCTGCAAATCTCTCATCTTGTACACTTTGGCATCGTCTTCTTGGTCACCCACATCTTAAAGTTCTTAATTCCATTGTTTCTATATATAAGTTACCTGTTTCTTCCTCCACTCAAGAGAATTGTAATTCTTGTCTTTGCAATAGAAGTCATCATTTATCATTTTCTACATCCACCTTAACCAGCTCTCGTCCATTAGAACTTTTATATACTGATGTCTAGGGACCATCTCCCATTCCTTCTCACTATGGTACTCATTTTTATGTTATATTTGTTGACTATTTTACAAAATATTTATGACTTTTCCCACTCAAGCACAAATTTGATGTAACCTCCATATTCCTTAATTTCAAACTCTAGGTCGAACGGTATTTTAACTCAACAATTCTCACTGTATATTCAGATGGTGGATGTGAGTATGAAGGCTTAACTAACACACTGGCTAACATGGGCATCCAACATCTGTTTTCACCCCCTTATACACCCTAATGAGTTGGTACTGCTGAACGTCGTCATCGACATATAATGGAGACTGCTTTAACTTTACTGCATCAAGCCTTTATGCCTCTTCAATACTGGTCTTATGCTTGTCAAACTGCCATGTACATCATCAACCGTAATCCCACATCTATCATCCTTCAAGGAAAGTCTACATTTGAAGCCCTTTTTCATGTCAACCCAATTATTCCTCTCTTCGTACCTTTTGTTGCTTATGTATCCCTGGTTAAAACCCTATAATAACCATAAATTGAAACCAAAATCTCGCCCTTGTGTCTTTCTTGGTTACTCTGTCACCCACCTTTGTTACCAATGCCTTGATCCATCTGCTTCCAAAATATTTCTTTCTTGTCATGTAATATTCCAGGAAAATAATTTTCCTTTTGCATCTATTCCTCATGGGCTATCTCAGGTTACACCACAAGAAATACATTCATGGCTTGAAAACTCAACCACCAACCACCCATGTAGTCCTGAAACCATATCTCATCTCGTGTCTCTAACCGATGTTCCATTAGACTCGTGTTTTATCGATGGAGAACATGCCACCATCATCTTCTTCATCCCCATTGCAAGCACATTCACATTCCGCATCTCCTTCTGGTAACCACAATGAAGAGACTAGTCCCTCATCCTCTGCGACTGTTCTTGCCTTGAGTGAAGATGCTCCTGCCTCTCCTTTGCAACAGGTAAGTTCTACTCCCCCTCAACCGCCTACTCGTGTTGCTACCCGCTCTCAGCATAATATTTTTAAGCCTACGGACTACTCTGCTTTGGTTGTTTCTACTAACACAATAGTGGTTCCTCGGACTTACAAACATGCAGTTCAACGTGCTCCTTGGCGTGATGCAATGTGTGAGGAGATTGCTGCTCTTGTTAAAAACAAGACTTGGAGTTTAGTTCCTAAATCTCAAGCACAAAATAATTTGGCTGCAAGTGGGCTTTTCGAATTAAACACAAACAAGATGGCTCAATAGATAGATACAAAGGAAGATTGGTAGCTAGGGGTTTTCATCAATGGCCAGGTGTTGACTTTACTTCTACTTTCAGCCCAGTGGTCAAGCTAACTACAATTCGTCTCCTACTAACATTTGTTGTGTACTTTAACTGTCCTCTCTATCAGCCTGATGTAAATAATGCTTTTCTTTAAGGAACTCTAGCTGAAGAGGTTTATATGGATCAATCGCCTGGGTTCACTGATAAAAGCTATCCTAATCATGTGTACAAATTTCACAAAGCAATTTATGGACTCCATCCAGCTCCTCGTGCATGGTATACATAGTTCAAGAGCTTCATTGCTTCTATTGGTTTTGTATGCTCACAATCAGATCCTTCTCTATTCATTCTTCATGGCATAGACTCTGTTGTATTTCTTCTCCTATATGTGGATGATATCATACTCACATGATCTTCAAAATCCAAGCTTTACCATATTAATGATGCATTGGCTCGTCATTTTTCTCTCAAGGACTTATCTCCTTTGACATATTTCCTCGGTGTTGAAGTTTGTCTCCAATCCACCAGTCTTTATCTCTCTCAGAAGAAATATATTACCGATCATCTCCAGTGTTTCAACATGATGGAGGCCAAAGGAGTCTGTACTCCTCTTGCTTCCTCAACCATTTTGAAACTAGATGATGGATCTCCGCCTACAGATTGTAAAATCTATAGGCAGCTCATTAGCTCTCTTCAATATCTATCTATCACAAGGCCCGACATTGCCTTTGTTGTCAACTATTTATCTCAATTCATGCACAAACCCTCCTATCAACATTTGCAAGCAGCAAAAAGGGTATTGCGGTATTTGAAAGGTACCAGGCCAATCACCTTTGTTTACTCATTCGACCAGTTACACCTTTAAATCTAATCACTTATTCAGATTCTGATTGGGGTGGGAATCCTGATGACTGATGCTCTACTGGTGCATATGTTGTCTTTCTTGGTAGCTTTCCTATTAGTTGGTCATCTAAGAAGCAACGCATAGTAGCTCGCTCCTCCACCGAAGCTGAGTAGAAAGCCATTGCCAATGCTACTGCTGAAACAATCTGGATTGTCAATTTTCTCAAAGAACTCCGCTTCTCCATTCCAAACATTCCAACCATTTGTTGTGATAACCTTGGTGCCACTTTCCTCTGCCAAAACCCAACTTTCCACACACATATGAAGCATCTTGACTTGGATTATCACTTTGTTCGGGAGCGGGTTCAAGATAAGTCTCTCAGTGTCCGTCATGTTTCATCTTCTTTGCAGCTAGCTGACTCTCTTACGAAGATTGTACCTGCTGCTAGTTTCCTCTCTCATCGATCCAAACAACACCTATCTTGCGGGGGCATAAGAAGGAAAAATAATCCCATGATATCTTCTGCTTATTCTTTCTGATTTTGCAATCTTTTAGATCTTCCATATCTTGTTTGTATCCCTTATTTTATGTAATCTTCTTATTCTTTTTATTTAGTTTTCTTTGTATTGTAGCAATCTCTGCTCCTCCTTATGTATTTAAAGATGGTCAATGTAATACACACACAACTTTCTGCAAAATACTTCTCTCTTTAGATATGACTTATCTGTCTTGTTGTATCAATCCGAAAAGAGCAGCGTCCAAGTAAGAAACATTAATCTCAACTAAGTAGGGGTGTGCAAAAGCCGAACCGACCGATAAATCGAACCAACGAAAGTGTTATTGATTTATTGCTATTGGGTTATTGGGTTAATGGTTTTATAAAAAAAATTATTGGGTTATCGATTCGATATTGGTTTTTAATATTAGGTTATTGGGTAAATCGATAACCCATTAAGACAATAGTAATTTACTACTTTTACTTGTACATAAATATTAAATATTAATTTCAATACCTTACTAGTTATTGTCTTTGCCCTTTAGCCTTCAATTCACACTTCATAGTGACTTTGAGTTCACAACTTCACATTATACAACATCATAACCTAAAGTAAGAACCCAATTCCTCTGAATTTCTCTTTGTGTTACATTTGTATAGTTCTTTTTATGTTATTTATTTTTGTTTCTATTTTATGAGCATTTGTAAAGTTACATTATTATCTTATCGCGTCAAATTTGTTAGAGAAGTCATATATTTGTTTTATAATTATTTTCTTATTGGTTAAACTGAAAACTGAACCATTAAGGACCAAAATCGATAAAAAAATATCTTATTGGTTTAGCATATTTAAAAATCGAAAAGCGATAAACCGAACCGATAATACATAAAATCGAACCGAATCGACTGATGTACACCCCTACAACTAAGTGGACAAGCATCGCGAGGAAATTCGAACAAAAGGACTTGAATGATACAATCTTTTCAATATTATTTTTGGGTGAGAGAGGTAGTATTTTTTGTAAGAACAAAGTTTAAAATATCCTTAAGATTGTTGAAAATCTTACCGAAAATACCTTCTTCACAAACACTTGAATTGAATTCATCAAAGCCTATGCTTCACCACGAATTTTTGTAGAAATTCTCCAAGCTTGAGGCATGTTGAAAGACACTGTCCTTAAGGATATTTCACCTAATATAGGTGTATCCCCCAAGATTCAACAAGCTCTTCTAGTATAAAACTAGGAGCCAGAAACTAACAAAGATTCTTTTCATTTAAAACCCAACATTATAGAATATGGAAGGAATGGAATTTGGATTGCTCTCTTCTTCTATCCTATTACTCCCTCAACACTTAGGATTATATATAATATCAATATGAGAAACATAGAGCCTGTTTGACATTGTTGTTGGGAGGCCAAAATCACTTATTTTGAGAAAAATATTTTTTTTAAAGAATTACGTGTATGGCTAATCAGTAAAACTATTTTTAAATAGAAGCAGAAACCGTTTTTCTGCTGTTGGGAAGAAGCTAAAAATTTCTGCTTCTTAAAAAAAGCAGAAGCAGAAGCAGAAGCAAAAAAATATTTATTTCAAGACCAAAATATTCTTGTCATATATACATATTTATCAATATATCCCTTATATTTATTTATTTTTGTGGTGGATTTAATTTGTAAAATGATTTTAAATTTATTTTTCTTGATAATTTTAATTATATTTAAAACATCATAGAAAATTTGAATATGTACATTTTAATTTAATAAAAATAAAAAATTAATTAAAAACTTTATAATAGATATTTAAAATAATTTCTCTCTATCATATATACATATTTATCAATATATCCCTTATATTTATTTATTTTTGTGGTGGATTTAATTTGTAAAATGATTTTAAATTTATTTTTCTTGATAATTTTAATTATATTTAAAACATCATAGAAAATTTGAATATGTACATTTTAATTTAATATAAATTAAAAATTAATTAAAAACTTTTTAATAGATATTTAAAATAATTTCTCTCTATAAATAATCTTAATATTAAAAGTGCATTGATACTTGTCCTTTTTCGTAATTTGAATCTCAAAAGTATTTTTTTAAAGATTACCCAAACACAATTTACTTATCAAAACACTTTTCAAATGGATTAACCAAACAAAAATTGTTTTTTTCAAAAGCATTTTTTTGCAAAGCTATTTTTAAAAAGTGCTTTTAAAAATAAGCAATTTTTAGCAGCAATGCCAAACAGGCTCATAGTAGAAAAGCTTCAAGCCTCCAACGGTTATGAAGACAAAACAATAAAGGGTTCATAATTAGGAGTTAATGACAATGAAGAAAGTGAGTCAATTGTCAAAAGTTTAACGTTAGATCAAAAGCCATTTAATAGCCAATCAATGCTATTAAAAGAGCATATAACATTTACCAATATTAGGCAATATTTTATATCAATTGTGATTTTGCTCAGAAACAAATATCTACTTATATTTGATATAATGAGCATATCAAATACTTATTTAAGGAATAAATCAAGGCAATAATATCTTTTTGACATACTAGAATTATTTTTCCAACACTTATAATGTCACCTACAACAAACATAAACCATTTCTTCATATTTCTCAAGAGAAATTGTTAGAATGAATGCGTCCACTACTGATCACTGGACCAAGTGCCTCAACAGAATAAAAGTGCGGAATATAAATAACTCAAAGTAGATCAGGCACAAGAATTTTACTTGGAAACCCCCTTGCTCAAGTGAAGTGAGAACCACGACCTGTACTCATAGGATTTCAACCCAAACTCTATTTCACTCAAAACAAAGCAATGCTTCAGATTACAAGCTCTTACAACCTAGGAATTAAAACTCTTTAATCCCTTCCCCCTTACTTTAGCAACTCTACTACAAGAAAAAGAACTAAGCAATAACTCTATTGCCCACTAAACCAACTAACTCTAGTTGATCTAGACTTCAAGAATCCAACAAGGCTAACTCTAGCCACCAACAATAGATCTCAAAGATAAGAGCATGAACAAGCAGCAACTCTGCTGCACCCACATATCAACTACCTCTAGTTGACACTCCTAGGCAACTCTACCCAAGAGAACATCAAAACAATGATGTAAAGAGGCTTGACTAAAACATAGATGATTCGACTAACTAAATCTAGTTAATACGACTCAAACTAAAGACTTAGACAAGCAACCGATCTACTATCCTTTGTAACATAGGAGTAGATCATTTACAATATAAGCACACTAGACACAAAGCTCAAAAATACAACAAAGACGCTTCAGCACTCCGTCTGGTCCCTTGTTGAGTATGAGCAGTGTTCTTCCTTGAAGATGGCTTTTTCTTTGTAAGCTTGTGAATTTTCTGAAATTCAAAACTTTGTTTGCCAAATCTTGATTGTGTCTTTGGAGTAAGGCTGGCAAGGGGACGGGGACGGGGATGCCGGGACGGGACATAGGGGGACGGGATGGGACGGGTCGAGGTTTGACCGGAATTCAACCGGACCCGGGATGAACCGGGCCGGGATTCGCGGGATAAATATAAGTCCCATCCCGTCCCACTAGATTAACGGGATGGGACAATGTTTTAGGGGACGGGACGGGACGGGACACGAGATTTTTATTTTGTTTGTATTTATTTAATTGTTTTGAAGTTATATTTTTTTTGAATGACATTTTTAATTTTTATTGTTTTGAATATTATTTTTTAGCTAAGTTAAAATGCTTAAGTTTTGAAAAATTCAAATTTCATCTTTTAACTTTCAAAATTCAAATTTCAAATTTCAAATGAAGTAAGTTTTGATAAGTAAAGTATTAAATTTAAATGCAACACAATAGTTGTATAAAAAAGACTTGAATAAAGCCTTTAAATTTATTCAAATAAAATTTAATTGCAACTAACAACTTACAAGTTACAATTTACAAATTAAATATTAGAGGAGTAACTAATCTACGCAGCCACCTTCTAGGAAGGGTTCTGTTTCAAAAAGTTCTCGTATGTAAATCTAATATTTGTAACAAATATTACATGAGTAACTAATCTACGCAGCCACCTTCTAGGAAGGGTTCTGTTTCAATTAGTTCTCGTATGTAAATCTAATATCTGTATTGTCCAATAAAACTTTTTTCTAACTCTTGTATCAAATCGACGGTAACATCCTCCGGTGTTGGCAATGATGCTTGAAACTCTTGTGCATCTAGTTCATCGTCACTACTACATCCAAATATTGAATTAAAATAAGAGTCTTGTTTGGCGCTTAACTTTGGCAAATTATAATTTCTTCTCTCGGTGTTGATCCAGTCTCTAAATAAAACTGATGACTCCAAGCTTTCTTCAGCCAATGAATGCCTGTGATCTCCAATTTGAAACCTTGCCGCACTAAAAGCAGCCTCTGAAGCAACTGATGAAGCTTGAATAGCTAGAACATCACGAACCATTTTGCTAAGAGTTGGAAATGCACTACCACGTTTCCTCCACCAATCTAATACTTTTACGTTGCCCTGCTCGTCGGTAACTGTTTCCAAACACTGATTAAGATATTCTTCAAAATCATCACGGTTAGTAGAATTAAGACCAAGAAAACCAAGCATATAATTATCAATATAATCATTGTTGATAGCATTAGAAGTTTGAGCAACAACTCCTTCATTAATTTCCATAGTTTTATATTTTTCATATAAAATTTTGGCTTGCACTTTTATGCTAGACTTACAAAATTCACAACTTGGAACTTCTTCCGGTAAAATTTCTAAAGTATCATAAAAAGTTTGAACAAGTCCTTGTACACCTCGTAATTTATATTGAGGGTTAAGTAAAGTCGCAGTTAAAAAAATTTGAGGAATAGGAAAAAAATATTTTTAAAATTTTTCAATCATAGCTTCAATTGACGGTCTAAATTTTTCAATTTTTTTGTATGTTTGAAATTGAATTGAAATAGCACAAATATTTACTAAGACTGATGAAATAGTAGAATAATAAACTCTAGAAAACATGGTTGTAGCATTATAAAAAAGTTTTAGAAAATCCAATAGTTCTTTGGTTTCTATCCAATCTTCATCACAAATTCTTTCTAGTGGGTCAGAATTATGGGCATTAAAAACCATTTGTATGGGTCGTTGATATTCATAAGCAACTGAAAGCATTTCATAAAAAGAATTCCACCTAGTTTTAACATGTTTTGGAACTTTTCGTGGTGTAAGATTACATAGTACACAACGCTCGTTAAATTCCCTAATTCTAGCAGGTCTATGAGCATAAAAAATCCATAAAACAACATATTCTATTTTCATACAACCACAATCAAATAATGAAATACCATCTTGTACAATTAAATTTAATATATGTGCAGCACATCTAACATAGAAAGCGTTATTATCAATTGGACATAGTCTAGTTTTTAACATAGCAGCAGCGTTGGTGTTATTAGAGGCATTATCTAATGCGACACTCATCACTTTATCACAAAGAATATAAAAATCTAAAATACCTAAAACAGTTGAAGCTATATAAGCACTAGTTTTTTTCTCTACACATTCTTTATAACTTAAGATTCTTTTTTGCAAATTCCAGTTATGATCAATCCAATGTGCTGTGACAGTTAAATAATCACGTCCATTAACACTACGACCCATATCAGAAGTTATAGACACTCTACAATCTAATATGCTAAATAAACAACGAAGATATTGACAATGTTTACCTTGAAATTCTAAAACATCAGATTTAACTGTATTTCTTGAAACACCTTTAAAAGACGGATTATAAGTTTGTTGAATATATTCAATAAAACCGGGATGTGAAGGAAAACCAAAAGGTAAACCACAAACAGAAACCATCTTAGCTAAATTTTCGCGATCTCTTTCTTTATTATATTTACGTTGTGTAATTGGACCACCGGGGTTAGAAGGATCCAATGTTCCTTGTACCATGTTAGAACACTCTACCGATTGAGGAACACTAGAATTAATATCATCATCATCAATTTGAATTCCTTTTTTTTTATCGGCTAGAGCTTTGGCCGCCTTATATTCAATCGGTCTACAAGATAGCAAATGTCTATTTAAACCCCCCGTCCCACCTTGACCTCCACCGACTCTATGTATAAATGTTTGTTTACACTTATTACAAATAGCAAGAGAGTTTACAGTATCTAAAGTCATAAATTGCCACACAACAGAAGTTTTAGGGCGTTGATACTTCACCTTTCCCCTTGTAGGAGGTACAAGGGGGGAGGGGTGGGGGAGTTGACTATCTTCCTCAGTTGGAGGTGTAGTTTGTGTTGGAGCTTCCGTCGCCGGACTGGTAGGTGTTTCATCTAATTCATCTTCTTCCAAATCAACTTGTACTTCATCATCTAAATTTTCATCAACATTAGGATTATTAAAACGTCGTTCTAAAAATTCATGATCAATTTCAACATTTGTATCTATATTATAATGAGGAGTGAAAGAAGTATCATCAACAAAAGTAGAATCATTTGTATTAATTCTAACTCTAGGCATTGATTTAGAAGAAGAACCACCACATTTACTTTTATTTTTTTCCTTACTACTTTTTTTAGGAAAATTAAATAAATTGGAAACAACGGTTGCTATTTTTTTCTTACCGTTATTTTTTTTTATTAGAACTCATATTTAATAAAATGTAAAATGTAATATATAAATATTATTAACACAAAAACTAATTTCGAAAAAAATGTATAAATAAAGAAATGGGACGAATGTACCAAACGTCTGCGTTAATAGCAGACGGTTATAACCAATTCTTGAAGCTTGCTCCAACCAAATGTATTATCGTAAGTTGTAAGTTGTAGCTTCAATACTTATAGCAACAATATAAAATATAAAATAATTGAATTAGAAATATTATGATATTAATTGAAATATAAATATTATGATATAAATTTAGAATTGAGAATTGAGAATTGAGAATTAAGTGGAATCAAGAATCAAGATTCAAGAATGAGAGAATATAAAATATAGAATTGAGAGAGTAGATAATTTGTGAGAAATAAAAGAAGGATAAAGGGGTATTTATAATATAAAGAGTGGACTAAAGTGTATTTTATGTAACTTGAGGGTTAAAATAAAAGATTAAAGAGTAGGAGTGGTAGGGGGGTGTTTGGGACTCCCAAAAATCAAATATATCCGTTGGGGGGGCCCACTAGTCGTTGCCCCAACGGTCCCCAACGGATAAATTCCAAAGTTTCAAAAAAATAAAATGGGACGGGACGGGACGGAACCGCGACGGGACCGGGACAGACCGGGACGGGTCGACCGGGACCAAATCGTGAACCGTCCCGTTACCCGTCCCCCTATCCCCCTATCCCCTATCCCGCTTCGACACGTGGGACCGGGACCGGCGAGACGGGTCTCGAGCCGATACCGGGACGGGACGGGCTGTCCCGGTCCTCTTGCCAGCCATACTTTGGAGAAGAAGCTAATATAAAATGGACACAAACACTTGGGACAAAGCCATTGGCTGAGAGCCTGCTACTCTAAAAAGTCGTGCACCAACCACATAAGTTTTGACAGCTTTTTGACAGCTGTCTTTTGACTTTTCCATGTGCGCAATCTTTCCTCAACTAGGTCCCTTGTTAGATCCAGAAGTTTGTCAAATCATCAAAACTTCAAATCAGGTTAAAATAACAATTTCCCCCTTTTTGATGATGACAAACTAATATCCAGCCACTTCAACTTTCGTCCCTTGGTTTCGTTCATTCCCCCTATCATCAGTCCCAATACCAAAAGACCGAGTCTTTCGTGGATCTGTTCCCTTGTTAGATATCAAAATTTGTTAAATCATCAAAACTTAAAATTAACTCCAAAATAACATTTTCAGTGTTATTGATGATAACAAATGGATTCAGCTTTCCCCCTTTCACCAGTTCTCCCTATCGACATGACTCCTCAAGTGACTGGCATTGGTCCTCTTGTTTCATCATTTCCGAATTTTGTTAAACATCAAAACTCACATCAGCAAATTAACAGGAATTTATCATTAAGCATGTATTTTACACAAACAACTCAATTCTGCTAGCCAGAGCAGATGTGTTTGATAAAGAAAACACATGTCCAGTATATGATTTTAGCATAAGGGGTACTCCATTTTCCTTGGGGCCTAAAACTGCATCTCTCTTCTTCTTTTATGACTGCACTCAACCTTATGAAAGGGAGACATATGCTATCAATGGTGTCCGCAATGCCACTACCCATTCTTTTGCGGTTTTTCATACTGAGCTTCTGGAGCACTATAACTATCCAGTCGAATCGTGTCAGGATCCTGTTTATGCCCTTGTTGAGACTGATTCCATAGATAGATTGCTAAATATGAATTACACACAAGTTCTGCAAACGGGATTCTTTCTGCAGAGGGATGGGACTAATTGTAGATATTGCTAGAATAGTGGAGGGCATCGTGGTGTTCAAAGTAATGAATTTATGTGCATTTATAAAGACCAAACCCAACCAAGAACATGCCTACATGGTAAATCTAGAAACTATATCCATTTTCAGACAGAGGTGATGGCAGTTGATTACTTATACTTTATTGAGATGCATTATTATTATTTGGTACCAGATGATCACCTTCCCTTTATGTCTCAGTTTCAGGAAGAAACAGACTCGGAATGAAGATTGCAACAGGTGATTATTGTTTGAATTTGTTCACCTTAATTTATCTTATTATGTTCCTCTTCTTAAGAAAATTCCAATAACCATTTCTTCTTGTGTCCTTATATAGGATTAGCCACGGCAGGGACTGCATTAGTTATAGCCTATGGCTTGATGTGCTGCTTCCGATTTAGGAAAACAATTAAAAAGACAAAAAAAGAAGATCATAATGTAGAGGCCTTCCAAAGGCAGTATGGATCCCTAGCATCAACGACGTATAGCTATTCAGACATTAAGAAAATGACAAATTCCTTTAAAGAGAAACTTGGAGAAGGAGGTTACGGAGGGGTCTACAAAGATAACCTTAATGGTCATCCTGTTGCTGTGAAGATCTTAAAAGCGACAAAGGGGAATGGAGAAGAATTCATGAACGAAGTTGCAAGCATTAGTCGAACTTCTCATGTGAACATTGTTACTCTGTTGGGATTCTGTTTGAATCGTAAGGAAAAAGCTCTTATTTATGAATTCATGCCAAATGGATCTCTTGATAAACACATATACAATAAAGATTCTAACATGGGATGGGAAATGCTATACAAAATGGCACTCGGGATAGCTCGAGGATTGGAATATTTGCATAGAGGGTGCAACTCCCGAATTTTGCATTTTGACATAAAACCTCACAACATTCTTCTGGACGAGGACTTTTGTCCCAAGATATTTGATTTCAATTTAGCAAAACTATCTACTCGAAAAGAGAGCATAATGTCCACACTAGAGGCTCGAGGAACCATCGGTTACATAGCTCCAGAGGTGTTTTGTAGAAATTTTGGAGGAGTGTCCCACAAAGCTGATGTTATGGTTCTTGAAATGGTCGAAGGAAGAAAGAACTACAGTGCTGAAAGAAGCCATAATAGTGAAATATACTTTCTGCGTTGGGCTTATCAATGAATTTTGTTAAACGAAGACCTAAATATAAGAGATACGATGACGAATGAAGAAGAAGAGATAGAAAAGAAAATATCTTAGTTGGTTTGTGGCGCATCCAAACAGATCCCTTGCAAAGGCCAGCCATTGGAAAGGTAATTGAAATGTTAGAAGGTAGCTTAGAGGCCATGCAAATGCCACCAAAACCTTTCATATGTTCTCCTTCACGATCAGAAGGATCGACATTAGAGCGACCAACAAAGCCACTCTTATTTTCTACTTTGAGTTCGACGCTCGAGTCTGCAGATTCAACAATTGTACAATTTGAAGAGTGAGTTTGTGGACAAAATTGGGTTATATATAACATATAAGAGTAATATTCATTACCAAAGATTAACAGAAGGCACATATGAGCCATTTTCAATACAGTTTGGTCATTTTCTATAGAAAACATGATTTGGTTCAGTAAATATATACTTGGTTAAACATGTAGTGACTTAGGGTGTGTTTGGTATGAAGGAAAATGTTTTCCATGGAAAATGCTTTCCTGGAAAACAAGTGGATTTCTGACTTATTTTCTCATATTTGGTTGGTGAGTAGAAAATATTTTCCGAAAAATATTTTGTAGTGTTTGGTTTATCAATGAAATATATTTTTAAGAAAATATCTTTTGTTTTTACTAGAGAGTAGAAAATAATTTTTGACACGGAAATCAATCTCGATAATCGATCTAGGACATGACCCCGACATGCGAACTAGAACATAACCCTGACGATAGATTTAAAATCCGACCCTGAGATCTGACCAGGACTTGATCTCGACTTTCGACCCGAGACTAGACATTCAAATTGAGACCGGATATCTAACCCAGGACCTGACCCCGACACCCGAACTTGAACACGATCCATCAATTCCGGTTTCGACTTCGACACTCGAATCGAGACCCAACTTCCAAATCAGGATCCGACCTCGACAACCAACCATCGATGCAAGACCCAAGATTTAACTATCAAATCGGGATTTCGACCCCAACTTTCGAACCGAGATCCAACCACACTCAACTCGGGACCTAACTTTCAAATTGAGATTTAATTTTTTGTTTTTAAATAAAATTTTAAAATTTCTTTTGTGTAGGGGGAGGGGGGCTGGTAGGAGAAGAGGGTTAAAAAATTAAAATTTTAAAATAATTTTCGAAAACCAATTAAACTCTTAAATTTTTTTTTTGGGGGGGGGGAGAGGGGGGCTGGTAAAGGGGAGGGTAGAGTGAGGTAAAATTTTTAAAATTTGAAGATATTTTTAAAAAAAAAAAAAAAAAATTTAAATTGAGGGGGGGGGGCTGATGGTGGGGGGAGGGAGGGGGTGAGGTGGGGTAAAAATTTAAAATTTTGAAATTGAAAATATCTTTTTAAAACACACTTTAATTTTTTATTTTTTTTTGGGACAAGGGGGGGGTGGTGGTGGGGGGGAGGGCGTAGGAGTGAGGTGGGGTAAAAAAAATTAAATTTTGAAATTGAAAATATTTTTTTAAAAAAACTTAAAATTTTTTTTTTGGGGGGTGGGGTGTTGGGGGTCGAGGGTAGAGGTGGGGTGGGGTAAAAAAAAAATTTTGAAATAAAAAATATTTTTTAAAAACAAACTTTAATATTTTTTTTGGGTGGGGGGCTAGTAGGGGGCTTGGGGTAGGTGTGAGTTAAAGAAAATGAAAATTTGAAAAAAAAAAATTCAAAAACAAACTTTTAATTTTTTTTGTGGGAGGCGAGGTAGGGATAGTCAGGGATTGGAAGGGGTAAAAGTAATCGAAGATTTTAAAATTTGAACTATTTTTCAAAATTAAAATCTTAAGTTGTTAATTTTCTTTTGGTTGGGGAGAGGGGCTGATGTGGGGGTAAGGGGATTGAGGTAGAGATAAAATAAATTGATTTTTTTTTTAATGGAGATGGTCGGTGTACGGGGTGGGTAAGAAAAAAAATTGCAATTTGAAGTTGGAGGAAAATTTTGGAAAATGTTTTCCTTAATTTTTGAAGGGAAGTCATTTTCCTTAAATTTGAGGAAAGTGAGTTGATTTGAAAAATATTTTCCAAAACATTTAACCCAACCAAAAATGAGAAAATTGGAAAACATCTTCATACCAAACACACCCTTAATAGAAAATATGGAAAAGGATCAAAAATGTTCTTACCGATTAGAAATGGTTTTAAATTATTCTCCTTTCATCTATTAATTTAAAAATGTGCTTAATGTTTTCTTTAGATTAAAAATTTCCTTTAGATAACAGAAATCTAAGGTGGAATTTAACTAAACAAGTGGCCAATTTTTATTGATCCACATTAAAATATATGTGAAATAAGGAGCATTAGACGTTAACAGTATTTTTAAACCAATAGGTGGAATGAGAGCATTTTTAAAGGGTAAACTACATAAATCCCACTAGTTTAGGTCTCAATTACTAAGATTCTCGATATTTTCAAATATTACTTCCTTTATCATATTTTCTGTTTAGGATACATGAATCTGAATCCATGTATCTATCAAATTTTAAAATCGAGATACATATTGCAATAGGTGATGATTGATGAATAAGTTGAATACGAATTAGCAGAATGAATGATAAGGATTTACATAATATATCCTAACTAATAGCTTTTGTCAACTGGGAAACCATTGGCAAACACTAGCAGCATCTAGCTTTTGGGCGTTACTAGTAGAATTTAAATTACCTTTCGTTGCGGAGCTAGGCTAGACCAGTAATTTTGATGGAATTTACTCTTAACTCGAACTAATATATATGCGCAAGAATAAAATCCATATATATATAATGAATAAAATTCACTATGTCATGTATTGAGAGGATGAAGGAAGGGAGATAATTAATGGTGGAGGATGTGGGTGAGTAGAGATATTGTTGGAGTAGGGGATTGGTAGAGGGAAACGGTTGGTGAGAGAGAAAAATTATTAATTGTAATTGGACCATTAATTTTGGTGTTTAAATTTAAAGATAATTAATCCATCCTAATTTTAAGGAATTTGTGTATCTAATGGTATCCTTTAAAATATATGGTATAAAATATTAAAAGTACTAATATGTAATTGTTTGAAAATAAAAGTAATATTGGTGTATATAGTAAGGATTTATGTCAAATTAGGTAGTTTTTTTCTTTTAAACCCTTTCTAATAGGTCATTTTTGATTTTTTTCATCAGAAAATATGATTTGATCCATTAATTTGGCCCACTTTTTAACCTGATATTTGATTGAATATAAAACATGAATTTGATTAAATGTATTTGATGAGTAAAAAAAAGCTTAGTATTTTAAAAATATAACTCTAGTGACATGCTAACTAGAAAATAATGAAACTTACCAAGTATTTAGTATTTCTGAAAAAAATAACAACTGAGTTACTTTATTATTCGATAAAAAATAAAAATATTTTTTACAGAATATTCTTAATATTTGAGTTGACCGTTCAGAAAGTCTTGGTCTTTTTCGGTAGTACAATGTTTTATACTGTTTTCTCAAAACTAAGGAAACCCCCTTGGAATTTCTCGCTTTCGTTATTTCTTCTCTTGTGAATCATGTTTCAACTCTTCCCCCGCCATGTTGACTTTCTTTTTTTTCTTGTTTAACTTGATTCAAATATAATTTGAACATTAAAAATTACTATTATATTTCATATATTGAATTTCAAAATTGTTAATTATTTGTAAATATTGAAGTTCAGTTTTTAATATAGCACATGTGAAATATTTAATGATTTACACTCACAAAACTTTACAAAGTTTTTTTTTTTAAAAAAAGTAAAATTCATGTTCGAATACAATTGATTACAAAATACTAGTCCACATGCCTATCAAGTGCGTGTCACTTTCTTGTCCATTTTACCTCTATATTCCAACACAAATCACAATCGCACCAAATTATCTAATTCCAATATGTGATTTTCTTGACTATAAGGTATAGAAAAGAAATTTAACAACCAAATTCAAAGTTTCCTACAAATTCTTCCATGACGACTAAGTCAAATATAAGAAAAATATAATACAATATTTTGGTAGTTCAACTACATGTAAACCGCAATCACTTTGCAATTCTCCTAACAATGTGTCCAAGTCAATTATTCATTGTCTTTCTCCTCCTTCTTCTTCTTCTCTTCATCATCAACTTCAGTAGAGCAGATAATACTGCGTCATTTGGTTATTGCCCTTCATCTCTCTGCGATAATGGACTTAATATTTCATATCCTTTTTGGAGACTTAACAACTACAACTCTGCCTCTCCACAATACTGTGGTTATCCAGGATTCGGGATCAATTGCTCTCAAACTGATTCAATTTTATACATTTCCGATGACTCTTTCAACGTTACGAAGATTGATTACAATAACTACTCAATTAACCTGGTGGATATTGATGCTCTTGATAACAGAGGATGCCCGAGAGCACTTCATAACCTTACTCTGAATGACGACTTGCCATTGAAATATTCGGATCTTGATTCGTATATCAATTTCTATTACAACTGTAACGTTTCCCTTCCAGATTCTGCTCACCTGTTAGATTGCTTAACATCAAGAGGAAAGAGTTCATATTTTTATGTTGGGGAGCATGAGCCGAAAGATTTGAACTGGTATGGAGTTTGTGAGAAGAAAGTGGTGGTGCCGGTGATGAAGGGTGAGTTGACTAGACGAGTTGGTGCGGTGGTGGGTGAGGGATTCGTACTAAACTGGCAGATCGCAAAGGAGTGCGTAAAGTGTGAGGCATCAGAAGGGCGTTGCGGTTACAACAATTCAACACACAAGTCGTTGTGCTTCTGCAATAATGGCACCATAAAGTTTGATAACTACACCGAAGGTATGTCATTTTAACAAGTTTTTTTTAAAAAAAAAAACTCATTTACATCACTAGACTAATTTAGTAGATTTAATTTATCAGAATATCTACCTTATTTTCATATATCTAATTTTATATATTATAAAAATTTGTGTGTAATGATAATCCAATAGGGTGATATTATTTTAAGTTATTAGCGTATAAAAGTTAAACTCTTATTTATAATGAGAACTTTAGTCAGCCTATTGTCCTTCAATGTCAAAGTTAAACTTTTGGTACTAATAAGGATTGTGATGGAATGGTAAGTAATCATTCATTTTTAAATAGAGGTTTCGAGTTTAAGTCTACCTAGACACGGAATCGCCTTTGTTAGCGAGCGATTACCCCGAGCCGAGTGAGAAACAAAAAAATTGTTGGTGTATTAATTATTTATGATCAAATGGTTGACGCAATCCGGAGACTTCTTCCTCTCATTCCCTTTCAAGAATTAGGTGTTAACAACGACAGACATTAACTGAGATCATATATCAATGCTATTTTTCTTCCTTCCTTTTTAATTATTACGTTCCATTTTTCGAAAGTCAATTTAATTAAGTTTCAATCTAAATTAGATTACATTAATTTTATATTTTAAAATAAACATTTAAATATTTAAAAATTATATAAAAGGCATTACAAATTATAATATATCTTAAAAGATATTAATCAAAATTCATATCATTTGATTCTAAAAAAAATTATGACAACTAAAAAAAATGGAGGAGTACTATTAAGTTCATTGACTAGCTGCCTTTATAATTTTGACTTTGTCAGAAAATATCATAGCCCTATATCAGCATCTGGACGAAATTTTTTTATTTTGCTGCTCAATAATTATGTGATTACTTTTATGTGGATTCATATTTTACAGTTTTGAATACATATAATTTGGGTCCTATCTATTTGTGAGATAAAAAGAAGTTTCATATACTCACTCTGTTTATTTTTACTTTATCATTATTTGACTTGGCACACCCTTTTTTATTTTAATTTATTTAGAGTTAAGTGTCAAAAACATTTAAGCTATTCATTTTTTTGAGTTTCATATTTAAATTATTGGGAGTGTGAAAAACACACCTAAACTATCACTCATTAATTAAGCTATTCATTTTGTTGAGTTTCATATTTAAATTATTGGGAGTGTGAAAAACACACCTAAACTATCACTCATTAATTTAAGAAATAAATCTCATTGCTGACTGGTGTTCGATGGTTTTTTGCTAGTTCATAAATATTACATTGAAAATCTAAAATATCTAAATTGGAAAACAAACTTGGTCCAAGTGTCTTAAGATAACCAAAAGAGTTGTGTCCTAATCTCCTATGCCACAATCATATTTTTCTTTAGCCTTCTCAACTCCACTGTATGACATGCATACCCAAATTTATGTTCTCCATTCTCAGTCAACTCCGGATAGTATAGCTTGCCCCGTTTAACATCATAACCAAGAGTGTGGGTTAGCATGTCTTGACAGATAAAAAAATAAGGCCAAAAAGTTATGGTACAATTGAGTGAAGGTAATTTGGCTTACAAACAATTAATAAATTATTTTGGAGTGAGGACACCACCAAAACAGTATCAAGTGACAAAGTACTAGACAACTGAACAGATCCCTTCCATACTATACATTACAAGTATTTTCATTAGCTATAAAAATAACTTGTTGTGAGGATGAATGACTAGTTTGTAACTTATTAGAGTCTCTAGTCATATGATCGGATACTCCTCTATCAATAACTCATGTATTTTTCTTGGAAGTGATATAAAAAACATCAACCTTATCAAAGTTACTTGGTTGAGCCACATTAGTTGTAGGTTGTGATTGTTCCCCTTGTGTGGCTATTGCCATTTTACCAGTCAAGTTCTCCCGTGATTTCTTTGAAAAATCTCATCATATTGGATATCCAATAATCTCATAGCAATGTTGTTTGGTGTGCCTTTTTTCACCATAATGATTGCAAACAATTTTTTTATTTTTTATGATGAAATACTTTGACTCTTTGGTATATCACATTGAATCACCATGGACGAACTTTCACGGACTGCTTTAGATCTTTTCATGATTTGTCTTTGGTGTGCTTCTCTGCTAACATACTCATAACAACTTTCCAAATTCAATTTAGGATCTCTTTGCAAAATCTCACCATGAACTTAATCAAATTCCATATCAAGTCCACTAAAAATGTGTGAACACGAAACCTAGTCACCATGGAATGTAAATGTACAATTCCTTCCATTGATCTCTTATGTGAAGGTGTCATGTGGTCAATTTCCTAAAAAATTGCAACGACTCCGTTATTGTTACAACCCGAGACTATCTCTTAGTCGTAACACGATGCTTAGAACCAAAAGTGACCCCAAACTAACTCATGGTCTAGCTTGACACTAAGATATACATACATACAATTGAAATACGATTGCGGAAACTAAATCTGAAATAGATTTATTAAACTCAAAACAACAAGTATATGAGTAAGCATAAGCTGAAGCTAATGTGATTGTCTGAAAGCCTCTACTATGATGAATTTTTAGGACAAGCCCTTAGCTAACTCTAGCTGTCTGAAAACTAAAATCATAATAACTAAATGAAATATAAAGTTCATATTCGAAAGATGAGGACTCACCAATAAAACTACTGAGTTAATCAAAAGTCGTACTAATAGCAGCCTGAGTGCTAAAACTTTCAAACCTATATTATCAAACAACATAGCGCGAGAGTATGCGGTCGGTACTTTAAATGTACTGAGTATATAGGATAAGCATGATAAACATAATAACTGGACATGCTGAATCTGAATTGTTGTACTGAATAACATGAAATGATGCAATGATCAAGTGGTAAAACATGCAACTGAAACATACTTAAAACTGTTATAACTATCTGCAAGTCCATGCAACATCTAAGATTGAACTATGGGAGATACTATAAATTGATATATAACCATGAGTTACAACATGGAGTTTGATGTATAATCCCTATCAAAATGGTCCAATATACCTTGCCAAGGTATAAAGGTTGATCTGAGCTAATGTGTTACCACTAAGCTAATGTCTATAAAATATTAAGGAGTCTGTCCTGGTTTGACTGGTGATCCTTATAATATTATGGTGACAAGTAGTTCTAGGGTTTTGGGATTTCCATTAAAGATCTTAGTCCTCAACTGATAGGTGAGCCTTCATCCCTAGGTCCACTCAGTGATAAGTAAAACTTCTAATGAAAACATGCTGATTAACTAATGAAACAATTAGACTAAAAAGACTGAATTATATTGATAAACTGATAACAACTGAGTAGCTCATTAATTTTATTAAAAAAACAGATAATATATGAGAGACATTTTATGTGAAAGCGTCTTAAACTCTAAAAATTGAAGATCTGAGACATTTATTATCTATACACTAAGGTTCATGAAATTACCATACACAATACTGATTTAATAGGTGGAAACACATAATTAAACTATTCATGAGGAAGACTGAGAGAACAATAAAGAATCAAGTTTTATAAAATCCTAACTGCTATTGAAATTATGGACTGTAAAACTAGATTTTCTTTGGAATTCAATGGGTGAAATGATATACATTGATGAAATCCCACATACCTAGTTAGAATACACTAGCTTGAGTCTTGAACTGAAGTTTGAAGATGAAGAACCCTAGTTCTTGCTTGAGAGGAATCTTGAGCATACTGATTTTAGATTCTAGGAGTTATGTGTGAGACGAGAGGTTTTGGTTGACTGATTTTCCTTTAATCTCACTTAGGAAAGACTAAAATATACATTATAGAGATTAAAAAAGTGGAAAAAGAACAGCATGACCCTAACTGAAAACTAAGTTCGGCAACATCCATGAGACTATCTATGGTCCATAATTTCATTTATGGACCGTAGATCACATTCGTGTAAGTCAGCAAAATATTGGGTTCTGAAAGTTTAATCTCTTGGTTTCTGATGTTCAACCTTAACTTGTTAGCAATTGGGACACTTAGCCACAAATTCTGAAAATTCTTTTTCATACCATTCCACTAATAGACTTCCTGTAGATCACGGTATATCTTAGTGGCTCCTGGGTGAATAGAATATCAAGAACTGTAAGCTTCTGATAGTATTTATTGCCTCGAACCATCAACATCTAGAACACATAACCCATCTTGATAACAAAGTACACCATCTCCCCCCGGGAGAAAGCCTTTATAGTCTTTTTAAGAACTGCTTCTTTCAACTCAACCAATGTTGGATCATCATTCTGTTTTGCCTTAACCTCTATCATAAGAGATGATTCTAGCCCATTATGAACAATAACTCCACCATCTTCAGAATCCACTAGGAAAACTCCCAAGTGAGCAAGCCTGTAAACATCACGAACTAAGTCCTTCTTCTCCTCCTCAACATAAGCAACACTATTCATAGACAACCTGCTGAGACCATCTACCACTACATTGGCTTTACTCGGATGATATAAGATGCTCATGTCATAGTCTTTCAACAACTCAAGTCATCTCCTCTGGCAGGTGATTGAACACACACTGAAGACTCTTATGGTCTGTAAACATATCCACATGAACACCATAAAGATATTGCCTCTAGATCTTCAAGGAAAACACTACTGTTGCTAACTCAAGATCATGAGTCAGCTAGTTTTTATCATACACTTTAAGTTGCCTGAAAGTGTAAGCTATAACCTTACCATGTTACATCAACACAAACCAAGGTCAATTCTAGAATCATCATAATAAACAATAAAACCATCTAAAGCTTTTGATAGAGTCAAAATTGGTGTTGAAGTAAGTCAACTCTTCAACTCTTCTCACAAACTTCGGACCACTAAAATCTTACCTTCTTCTGAGTCCATTTATTCAAAGGAAAAGCAATAGAGGAAAACCCTTCAACAAACCATTTATAGTAATCAGCTAAACCCAAGAAACTCCTAACATTTGAAGAAAGAGGGGTCTAGGCCAATTCTTAACTACTTCGATCTTTTGAGGATCTATCTGAATGCCCTCTCTAGTGACTATATGGCCATGGAACACTAATGATGTCAATCAAAACTCACTTAAGAATTTGCAATAAAACCCTCAAATGGCCTGTATGCTCATCCTTGCTCCAAGAATAGATAAATATGTCATTTATGAAAACAATCACGAGCATGTCCAAGTACTGTTTGAACACCTTGTTCATCAAATATATAAAACCAATAGGAGCATTCGTCAGTCCAAAATACATAAGCACAAATTCATAGTGACCATTTCGAGTTCTGAAGGCTGTCTTTGGAATGCCACATTCTCTGACTCTAAGTTGATGATAGCCTGATCTGAGGTCTATCTTAAAGAACAAGCTGGCACCCTGAAGTTGGTCGAACAAGTCATCAATCCTGGGGGCGGGATACTTATTTATTATTGTGACTTTGTTCAACTGGTAATAATCAATGCATATCCCGAGAGAACCATTTTCCTTACTCATGAAGAGAACTGGAGCACCCCATAGAGAGATGTTGGATCTGATGAAACCTTTATTGAGAAGGTCCTTTAACTAATCTTTTAACTTCTTAAGCTCAAGTGGAGCCATTTTGTAAGGAGGGATAGAGATAGGATGGGTATCTGAAAGAAGGTCTATTCCAAAATCAATTTCCCTTTTGGGAGGACTTCGAGAAGATCTTCAAGAAACACTTTCAGAAATTCATTCACCATTGGAACTGACTCAAGGGTCAAGGTTTCAAAATTAGAATCCTATGCAATCCATAGATATCATCTTTCTGGCCTTAAGGTAAGAGACAAACCAACCTATAAGCGCTGAAGTGCTACCCTTCCACTCTACAACTGGTTCATTGGGAAATTGGAATTTTACAACTCTAGTTCTACAATCAATTGAGGCATAATAAGAATGTAGCTAGTCTATGCCAAGAATGATATCAAAATTAAACATGTCTAATTTTACTAAATCAACTGAGGTGATTTTATGAAAAACTGAGACTAGGCAAATTTTGTATACCCATTTATCTAGGGCTGACTCACCAACAGGAGTAGAGACTAAGAAAGGTTCTAATAAGATTCGGGGCTGACATCAAAATTCACTACAATATAAAGAGTCACGAAAAAGAGTGTAGCTCCTGGATCTAACATTGCATAAACATCAAATTGAAAGACACGTAACATACTAGTGACTACATCAGGGGAGTCCTCGTGATCCTGTTGAGTTTGCAGAGCATAGAACCTGTTTTGGCGTTGTCCGCCACCAGTACTAGATGAGGTACCCTGTTGAGTTAGTCAACTTATTAGAGCTATAGAAGTGCTAGAGTGAGCCTACTGACTAACATCCTTGCACCTACCTAAGGCCACTGGGAAATTCCTCAATCTGTGACCTGTCTTGTCACACCCAAAATAACTACCACCACCGGCCAATGACTCCCCAGGGTGGTCCTTACCACACTTTTGATAAACCAAAAAAATGCGACCACTAGTGATGCTACCATGTGACTTAGAGCTTGGCGCCCTATCCTTGTTCTCTAATCTGAACTTGGCACTGGGCATTAGCAGAGAGTTGGGATAGACCTGAATACTTATGGTGAAACTGAGAGTGATTGCCACCACCCGATTTCTACTGTGAGCAGTCCACACTATATGTGTCTAGCCCTCTTGTTATCCCTAGCACTCTCCTTAACATTTTCTTTTTCAATTTGATGAGCATGAGTTATAAATCGAGAGATATACATCTCCTTAATCAACATCGCAGTTTCGCACTCGCACTCTTTCACCATTGTCTCAAATTCACCGGAGACAAACTTACACATGCGGGCCCTAGATTAGGCAACCATAGTTGAAGCATATTTAGAAATTTGAGTGAATTTCAGATAGTACTCCTTCACAATCATATTACCTTGCTTCAGATTGATGAATTTCTGGACCTTAGCTTCCCTTAACTCAAACGGAAAGAACCTACCCAGAAATGTAGTCTCAAACTTATCCTAGTCCACTGAGCCTACATCAACAACCCTATCTTCCTTTTATTGTTTGTTACCAAATCTGAGCTACTCTCTCCAACTAGTAAGTGGTTAAATCTGCACTCTTAACTGTTGTAACACCCATAATCTAAGTAATCTTTTAGATGCCCTCAACTAACTCTTGCAGATCCTTCTCCACCTTAGAATCATAAAATTCTGAAGGATTCATCCGAGTGAAGTCTCGGATCCTTGTTGATGCGGTATTCCCATTTGGGTTAGCCAGAGCAGTAGCCTGCTGATTGACCTAAGTGGCCATAGACTAACTCGGCATGATAGACTAACTTATTCAAGGGGTTTGCTGGAGCTAGTGGTGCTGGCTGACCCTCATTCCTTTTCCTTCTTACGTAAGCTCTTCTGACCGGCATGATTTTGTAAATGAATAGATCACAAATTAGAAGAATATTACATAGAGTTGAACTCTATCACACAACTGAGATTATAAAAGAAGTGAAGTATATCCTCAAATGTTTCATAGCTTCTTATTCAAAGATATAGTGTGCTTCACACCCATGAATAAGACTCTACTTAACACGTCTTTCAGACATCTTAAGACACTTGAATGTGGCTCTGATACCAAGTTTGTCACGGCCTGATACTACTCCCTAGTCGTAACACGGTGCTTAGAGCCACAAGTGATTCCAAAAAAACCCATGATCTAACATCATACTAAGATATACATAAATAGAAGTGAAATACGATTGTGGAAACTATATCTGAAATATGTGTATTAAACTCAAAACAACAAATGACTGAGTAAAACATAAGTTGAAGCTAATGTGACTATATGAAAGCCTCTACTAAGATGAGCTGCTAGGAAATACTCCTAGCTAACATTAACTGTCTAAAAACTGAAACAATAATAACTGAATGAAATATAAAGTTTGGCTTCGAAAGATGAGGACTCACCAATAATACTATTGAGCTTCTCTAAAGTCGTACTAACTGCGGCCTGAATGCTGAAGGTCTAAACCTATATTATCAAATAATATAGCGTGAGAGTATGCGGTCAGTACTTTGATTGTACTGAGTATGTAGGATATGTATGACAAACATATTAATAGACATACTGAATTTGAAATGTTGTACTGAATAACATGAAATGATGCAATGGCCAAGTGATAAAACATGCAACTAAAAATACTGAAAACTATTATAACTAGCTACAAGGTAATGCAACATCTGAGACTAAACTATGAGAAATACTATAAACCGACAAATAACAATGAGCCACAACATGGATCTTGTTGTATAATCCCCATCAAAAGGGTCCAATATACCTTGTCAAGGTATAGAGGCTGATCTGAGCTATTGCGGTACCACTAAGCTAATGTCTATAAAAGACTAAGGAGTCATCCTGGTCTGACGGGTGATCCTTATAATCCTAAAGTGACACATAGTTCTAGAGCTTAGGGATTCTTACTAAAGGTCTTAGTCCTCAACTGACGGGTGAGCCTTCATCCCTAGGTCTATTCGGTGCTAAGTAAAACTCCTAAAGAAAATATGTTGATTAACTGATTAAGCAATTCAACTAAAAACACTGAATTATATTGATAAATTATAATAGTTGAGTACATAGCTCATGAATTTTGATAAAAACTAATAATATCTGAGAAACATTTTATCTAAAAGTATCTTAAATGTTATAACTGATAATCTAAGATATGCATTATCTATACACTAAGGGTTCATGAAATTACCATATACAATACTAATTTAATAGGCGGAAACACATAATGTAAACTATTCATGAGGAAGACTGAGAGAACAATGAAGAATCATGTTTTTCATAAAACCCTAATTGCTATAGAAATCATGGACTTCAAAACTAAGTTTTCTTTGGGACTCAATGGGTGAAAGGATACCCATTGATATATATATAAAATCTCACATACTTGGAGAGAAGACACCAACTTGAATCTTGAACTGAAGCTTGACGATGAAGAACCTTAGTTCTTGCTTAAGAGTAACCTTGAGTGTTCTGATTTTAGATTCTAGGAGTTATGCGTGAGAGGGGAGGTTTTAGTTGACTGATTTTCCTTTAATCTCACTTAGGATAGAGTAAAATGACATAGTATAGGAATTAAAATAGTGAAAACAGCCAACATGACCCTGACTAAAAACTGAGTTCGATAGCTTCCACGAGACCATCTATGGTCGCAGTTCCATTTACGGTAGATCACTATGTGGAAGTTGGGCCATAATACTGGGTTCTGAAGTTTCATCTACGGAATGCATCTACGATCCTTAGTCCCTTTTACGAGTCATAGAACCTATTAATAAAACTCAGGCTAATATCCATGTTTTAGGACTTTGATCTACGAACCAATCCACGACTCGTAAAAGAAATTACGACCCATGGTTTGGATTCGCAAATCTCAGTCCAAAATTCCTGCTTCGGAAGTTGATCAACAAACCTCATCTAAGGTCTATACTTTCATCTGCAGTCTGTAGATGCTACTCATAAATCCCAAAATCTTTGCAGACTTAAATTTTTCTCAGCTTCTCATTATCTGATCTAAACTTAGAAGTTCTGAGATGTTATAGTTATAATAGGTAGACAAAGATTGACTATTTTTTCTTGGTGGTGAAAGACTGTTGATTCAGTTCAAATAAGCGAGTCCCATCAGATTCATCATAGAAAGTTTTTGAAGCAACTTCCCATATCTCCTAGTTGTTATTAGTGAATGAATCTTTGCGTTAGATGCGGGCTCATTGAATCAATAAGCCAACTTCAAACTTTGTGATTTTCGGAGATCCATTTGTCATACGTTGGATCAGTTGGTGATGGTTTGGTCAATTCACTAATAAGATATCCAACTGTGTTTCTTGCTCCAATATTTATTTGTGAGGTGCATATTTACATGACATACAAAATAATTTATTTTGTTATGTAGGATTTTTTTTTTGGTAACTTTGTTGAGTGGTTTTAAAAGATAAAAGTTAGTGATTTTATTGATACAAAACAAAATTCAATAACATAACTACATAATTTTTTCATAAATGAATGACCTTTTGAAATATTAACTCTTTGATTTCCATTGACGTTGCCATCGGTATTTCCATTAGGTAGTGAGATTTTAAAGCAATTGTGAACATCGTGACTAAATATAATAAACTCGAGTACTCTTTTCTTCACTTTCGGTTCAACCAACTCCAACTTAGAAACCTAATTGGTCCTACACTCAATCTAAACTCAATCATTTTATCCCCACATTGCTCAAATCTCAAATTTCCTAACTCCCCTTTTCCTTGTACCAATTTTTTTTAACTATTGGGTGTGTTTGGTAAGGAGAAAAATATATATTTTTTAATTTTTTCATGTTTTGTTGGACAAAATCTTTAGAAAATATTTTCTCTCTAAAAAAATGAGGAAAATGATTTTTATAATGAAAGTATAGGGAAAATGAGTTTCAGTGTAATTGTATGTTTGTTGTATTCTCCCCACCTACTCAACGCCCCCAACTCCTATTCCTTGACCATCTTACCCCTGAGGCCCCTTTCCCCACCCCCTCCCACTCTATAATGTTCTGTTAGATTACATATAAATGCTTCTGATATATAGTAATATCATTTTTATTTACTTACCAAACATTAGAAAATAATTAAGCAACCAGCTTGTTTTAATTTTCAAGATCCATGAAAGATATTCTCTTCACACTGTATCTTGACTTACTTAAAAGGTAGTAGTTGGCTTTGACGTCATCTTACAATAACACTTGCGTCTTTTTTAGTGTTTAGTTTTTTGCTTCTACAAAATGCAATTATATTCTACTTTCACACCTGAAATTCTGTATTTTCTATCATATTTTAAGCTAACTTCACGACTTCGGGCTTTTCTATTCTTGGTATTAATAAATAAGTTTTCGTTTATAACATAAAAATGTATTTTTGCTATGTTTTGTTTGTCAAGATTCAAACTTTCTTACATTTCATTCTGCACGTAGCATAGGTGACTTAAAAGTATAAATTAGATAAAATGGAGCCGAATGAATATAATGATTCATATAACCGAACCTAACAAATGTAATTGATAAATGACAAAAAGGGCCCGATTAATCTAGGTTGGTGCTGAAAAGCTCCACTTTGAAAGTAAATACCCCAACCGAAAAAATGAGAGGTTATTCTGACTAATCAACTTTAGTTTGAGGAATCCGTACCACACCATCACAATAGTTGGTAATTCTACAATATCTTCATAACTTGACAAAAACATTTTGACACGTCCCAAATTGATGAATTACTTGACTGTAAAGATATAATAATTGGATCATTCTATTGGAGGACCAGGAGTCAAGTCAATGATAAATGTACAAAATTGCAACCACTTTTTCTTTATAGATGCTTCAAGTTTTGAAACTTAACTTGTCTTTCCTTTAGCAACTTTGTCAAACTCTCAATTATTTTAACTTATAAATGAATATATACACAATTGTTTGGAATGAATTACACAAATTCTCCCTTTGTCCTTTCTTCTTGTTTTAGACATCATATGAATCTTCAAAGCCTATTCATGATCAAGAAATCTGTTTATGTTCTTATCGTCGCGATTCTTTTCTTCACCTTAGCAGATGACACTCTTTCTATTTACCTCAATTCTAGTGCTTGCGTTACGCAGAATTGTGGTGATGGAGTGAACATATCATACCCCTTTTGGGTTCCTGAGAAACAACCATCCTACTGTGGCTTACCAGCTTATAATGTCATTTGCAACAAACATAAACCATTTCTTCATATTTCTCAAGAAGAGTTTATCATTAATGAAGTATTTTACTCGAACTACTCGATTCTGCTAGCCAAAGCAGATGTGTTTGATGAAGACAACACATGTCCAGTACCAAGACATAATTTTAACACAAGGGGTACTCCATTTTCCTTGGGGCCTAAAACTGCATCTCTCTCTTCTTTTATGACTGCACTCAACCTTATGAAAGGGAGACATATGCTGTCAATTGTGCCCGCAATGCCACTACCCATTCTTTTGCGGTTTTTCATACTGAGATTCTGGACCACTATAACTATTCAGTCGAATCGTGTCAGGATCCTATTTTTGCCCTTGTTGAGGCTCATTCCCTAGATAGATTGCTAAATATGAATTACACACAAGTTCTGCAAACGGGATTCTTTCTGCAGAGGGATGGGACTAATAGTAGATATTGCTAGAATAGTGGAGGGCATCGTGGTGTTCAAAGTAATGAATTTATGTGCATTTTCAAAGACCAAACCCAACCAAGAAAATGCTTACATGGTATATCTAGAAACTATATCCATTTTCAGACAGAGGTGATGGCAGTTGATTACTTATACTTTATTGAGATGCATTATTATTATTTGGTACCAGATGATCACCTTCCCTTTATGTCTCAATTTCAGGAAGAAATAGACTCGTAATGAAGATTGCAACAGGTGATTATTGTTTGAATTTGTTCACCTTAATTTATCTTATTATCTTCCTCTTCTTAAGAAAATTCCAATAACCATTTCTTCTTGTGTCCTTATATAGGATTAGCCACGGCAGGGACTGCATTAGTTATAGCCTGTGGCTTGATGTGCTGCTTCCGATTTAGGAAAACAAGTAAAAAGACAAAAAGAGAAGATCATAATGTAGAGGCCTTCCAAAGGCAGTATGGATCCCTAGCATCAACGGCGTATAGCTATTCAGACATTAAGAAAATGACAAATTCCTTTAAAGAGAAACTTGGAGAAGGAGGTTACGGAGGGGTCTACAAAGGTAACCTTAATGGTCATCCTATTGCTGTGAAGATCTTAAAAGCGACAAAGGGGAATGGAGAAGAATTCATTAACGAAGTTGCAAGCATCAGTCGAACTTCTCATGTGAACATTGTTAATCTGTTGGGATTCTGTTTGAATCGTAAGGAAAAAGCTCTTATTTATGAATTCATGCCAAATGGATCTCTTGATAAACACATATACAATAAAGATTCTAACATGGGATGGGAAATGCTATACAAAATTGCACTCGGGATAGCTCGAGGATTGGAATATTTGCATAGAGGATGCAACTCCCGAATTTTGCATTTTGACATAAAACCTCACAACATTCTTCTGGACGAGGACTTTTGTCCTAAGATATCTGATTTCGGTTTAGCAAAACTATGTACTCGAAAAGAGGGTGTAATGTCCACACTAGAAGCCCGAGGAACCATTGGTTACATAGCTCCAGAAGTGTTTAGTAGAAACTTCGGAGTAGTGTCCCACAAATCTGATGTTTACAGCTATGGAATGATGGTTCTTGAAATGGTCGGAGGAAGAAAGAACTACAGTGCTGAAAGAAGCCATAATAGTGAAATATACTTTCCGCGTTGGGCTTATCAAAGAATTTTGTTACATGAAGACCTCAATATAAGAGATATGATGACCAATGAAGAAGAAGCTATTGCAAAGAAAATGATATTAGTTGGTTTGTGGTGCATCCAAACAGACCCCTTGCAAAGGCCAACCATTGGTAAGGTAATTCAAATGTTAGAAGGTAGCTTAGAGGCCATGCAAATGCCACCAAAACCTTTCATATGTTCTCCTTCGCGATCAGAAGGATCGACATTGGAGCGACCAATGAAGCCACTCTTATTTTCTACTTTGAGTTCGACGCTTGAGTCTACAGCTCAACCATTGTACAATTTGATGAGGCATAATACATAAATGTATCTTCTAACTTGGTCTCATCTGACATGTATGTTCTCCAACTTTGGATGTGCACAAGTAGACACTTAAACTTGTGTAGATTTGAACAAGTAGACACATGCATTCTACTTGGCATCTTTCATGACTATTCACGTCCTACGCGACATCCTACGTGACGTCCTATGTGTATTATACCATATAGGACACATGTGACTACGTGTTCAACTTTGTAAATGGTTAAGGGTCTACTTGTGCACACTCAAAGTTAGAGGGCATAGATGTCAGCTCAATACAAGTTAAATGACTTATTTATGTATTATGCCATTTTCTAAGAGTAAATTTGGGGAAATACTGGGTTATAACTTATAAGAGTAATATTCATGACGAAATTATAAAAAAAAAACCATCTATCGAATTCTAATAAAGGGGAAAAGTGAAAACAATGATTTTATGGTTTTTTTTTTTTTTACAAATTTGTTTTCATTTTATGTTCGATTTGCAAGAGATCTTTCACTTCTACGTCTAAGAGATCTGAAGAAAGTCTTCTATTCAATTCATAAGTAGTCAAAAGAAACTATTTGTACCAAAAAAGGAACTTGTCTTTTTGTTATTTTTTTTGGCAAGCCAAAGAAGATAATATTGAATTATAAGCTGTATATATATATATATATATATCATTATTCTTGATACATCCAAATTTACACCTCAATTAAGAAGTATAAAGTGGTCATTGTCAAATATAGAAACCAACTAGGTTGGGATCTAATCCCACAGGGAATAAGGTGAGAACTAAGCCGTATGCAGTTATCTACTTTAGTTACTTATTCCAAAACAGAATGGGAAATATGAGAAGTTTTGGGGTTTAGTTTGGAAATTAGTTTTCGACAAGTAACAATAACAATATCACTTAATTTAGAATCAACAGAGTGAATTAACCTCGCTAAGACTGTTTGATCTTCTGCGAGCTAATTACTGAACTTCATCTTGCATTGTTAGTGTATCAGTTTATCAAACTTATGTTGCACTTAACTATTTCTCAATCAAATTAAATGCATGTCACTTTTACTCTTTTGAACTAAAATTATTCCCAATCATTTTCAACAGATATATACTCAAGTTGGTTAATCTTTCTATAACATTAACCATTAGACGAGTCCAGGTCCTCATGAAATCCTTGTTATTAACTCTTTTTCAAAGTTTCGGCCTTTTTATTCAAACAAGCTAAACTTAAGGCATGTTCTATTGTTTGCAACCATTAAAAGTCAATTAAGATGAAAAAGATAATAAGATATATAGACATAAAACATGATTCATTCCGTAAAACCCCCATTTTTAGGTCAAATCGTCATGGATTCCACAACTCATGGTTGTGGGATTTAGTCACTCATGATTATTGAAATAAGGAATAAAATTGAATTTATTCAACAAGTAATTACTTACGAGAGTTAAAGATAATCAACACTTTGATTTCAATAAGTCATAAACCATGGTCAGAGCAAGCTAAACATCTTTACTTTACTTGAGAAACATCATAAAAGCACTTAAGTTCTTTATTGTGGGGAGTAGCCTTAACTGACATGTAAGACCATGTGAGCTAACAACATGGAATCCGGTGTCTAACCCCACACCGATAGGGCCATCGTACTTTCCAAGGTAGGACCCTTTTCTTAACATATAGCTTACGTGGATCCACTAGCTAGTGTCTATCATAGACCATCGTCCTATGGTGGTACATCATTTATGGGACATGGGTAATCGCCACTTGTCCACTCGGTGCTAAGCATAATTCCCACGGATTAGACATAATTCAATTATCATAAGTAGACATGGGTAGTCGCCTCTTGTCTATCATTAGTCTTAAGTTCATTATTATTAGTAGACATTGGTGATCGCCTCTTGTCTACATTAGGGAACATGGGTGATCGCCTCTTGTCCCTTCATAAGAATAGCTTCTTAATCATCGATTCAAATTTAGTTGAGCAAGCCTTTCAACAAGTAATGAATCATTACATGTAAGAAAACCTTTCACATTCATGGGTTGAGTAATATATGAGAATTCCTTTAACAACTCAACAACAACATTAACATATCATAAACTTTGATGCTTCAATCTCAAAGCACCCTTACTTCACCATTAACTTCATAAGAGAGATGCATGATTTCATAAACTTCATCTTTACATAGTTCATCATGCTCATAACTTACAAATCATAGAGTTTACATGGGTTCATGAGAATTTCTCTTAAATCATGCAATTCAATGCAAACTCATGCTTAGAAAATCATAAACAAGGCAATTTGATCATAATTGAAGGAACCCACACAATAGAGGAAATTCATAGTTTTTGATTGAACATGCTTACTTTCATAAACTTCATCCTTAGGTCATTCATAATCTCATCATGAAAAGCTTAAATTTAGAAACCATAATTCATGCATGGATTCATAGAGATTTCATAACATTCATCACTTTATAATTCAACCCACCAACAAAGCATAGATTTCGAAATTGGGGGAATTGGCATGGGTTCATGGTGATTCATCTAAATTCATGAAATTCAACTCAATTTATACTTTAAAGTTCATAAAACAATCAATTGGAGAAACATTGCAAAGAACCCATAACATGGAAGAAAACCCTTAATTCAATTGGGAATTTGTAACTTGAAAATTGGAGATTTGAGGGATTCCATGGAGGAAAGGGCTCCATGGATGAAGACTATCATACCTTAGTGCTCAATTTCCTTAAGCAATTGATGAAGAAAAACTTGATTTCTTGAACCCTAGCTTGCCCTCTTCTTCTTCTTCTTCTAGCTTCTAGAGAGATAAATATTTGAGGGAGAAGAGTTTGGGTAAATTTGCAAAGTGATTGGAAAGGGTAGATTTAGGATTAAAAAGGCTTATATAGTGTTAGGAATAGTTAGGAACCGACCATGGTTGATAAATAAGTCATTAGGTGAAAGGACCAAAAAGCCCTTAAAAAAATAACTGTCGGTCCCCTACCTATGGTTGGACCTACGGTCCGTAAGTAGACCTATGACTTGTCCTGTCCTTCCGTAGATTGGTTCAGAGACTGTGAACCTTGGACCCTACAACGACGGTCCCAACTTACGATTCGTGGGTCAACCTACGGCCCGTACATGGCCACCGTAGGTCAAATCCTTAACCCTGAAAATTTAACTAAGTATGGGTCTCACCAATGGATCCTACCTACAACTCGTACATAGATCGACTGTCCATCTTGGCAAGCCGTATAAAAGTACTGAGGCTTAGCATTTTAAGGGACCTAGACTAGCCAACCACGAGCCTGACTACGGTCCGTAGGTCAGTCCACGGGCCGTAGGTGGCTTCGTTGGTATTGGCACCTGCAATTTCCAGAAAAACTGAAATTCTTCCCTTTACGAATCCAAGGTGTTACAATATCTCCCCCTTGGGAACATTCATTCTCACATGGGAATCAAGACATCATAAGAGGAGTAAGAACTTAATCTAACAACCCAACATGCATGCAATCATATCAATGCACATATCCGAGGAGGAAATATCAACTCCAAGCTAAAGCATGTTCAAAACATCATTTCATGAAGGCTTAATGCAATTCACACTCAAATGCACATAATCATAGGGAAATCAATCAAGCTAGCTCATTTTCTCAAAATTAGACTTTTCATGAACATGCATAGACAAGGAATCATGGAAACAACTATGACACATAAAACCACAAGAATGAACAATGAGGAACTAGATACCTAAAGCTAGAGTAGGATCGGAGGGAAAGAGATGAGGATATCGGGACATCATATCGGCCTCGGCCTCCCAAGTAGCACCCTCAACTAATTGATTCCTCCAAAGAACCTTCACGGAAGCAACTTTTTTACTTCTTAACTTTCGGACTTGCCGGTCTAAAATCTCTACTAGAACTTCTTCATAGAAAAGACTATCCTTTATGCCAAGATTCTCCAATGGCACTATAGAGGTCGGATCACCAACACATTTCTTCAATAATGAGACATGGAAAGCGGGATGCACCGATGCCAAATCATTAGGCAAGTCAAGTTCATAAGCAACCTTACCAACACGCCTCAAAATTTGATATGGACCTACATAACAGGGACTAAACTTCCCTTTCTTTCCAAACCTCATTACACCCTTCATAGGTGAAATTTTCAAGTAAACCCAATCATCAACATCAAATTCTAAATCTCTCCTTTTAACATCGGCATAGGACTTTTGTCGACTTTGAGCCATTTTCAACCTTTCCCTAATAAGCCGAACTTTCTCCATAGCATCATGTACCAACTTGGGACCTATCAAAACAACTTCACCAACTTCAAACCAACCTATAGGAAATCTACACCTCCTACCATAGAGAGCCTCAATGGAGCCATACCAATACTAGAATGGTAGCTATTATTATAAGCAAACTCAATTAAAGGCAAATGATCATCCCAATTATCCTTGAAATCAATCACACAAGCTCTCAACATATCTTCCAAAGTTTGGATAGTACGTTCCGCTTGCCCATCGGTTTGAGGATGAAAGCCCGTACTAAGCTTAACATGAGTACCAAGACTCTTTTGGAAGGATTTAAAAAATTGGGAGGTAAATTGTGCACCACGATCGGAGATAATGGATTAAGGCACTCCATGCAACCTAACCGTTTCCCTCAAGTACAACTTAGCATAATCCTCCGCCGAATAAGAAACCTTGACGAGAATGAAATGGGCTGATTTCGTCATTCGATCTACAATAACCCAAATTGAATCATATTGTCGCCGGGTGCGTGGTAAACCAACAATAAAGTCCATATTCACATCTTCCCATTTCCAAGTAGAAATACTAATATCTTGGGACAAACCTTCCGGCTTTTGGTGCTCAACTTTCACTTGTTGACAATTAGGACACTTAGTCACAAATTTCACAATATCCTTCTTCATCCCATTCCACCAGTAGATCTCCTGCAAATCACGGTACATCTTGGTAGCTCCTGAGTGAATGGAATATCAAGAACCATGGGCTTTTGACAAAATTTGTCCTCTTAGGTCATCTATATCGGGAACACACAAATGACCTTGGTATCGTAGTACTCCATCTCCCCCTTGGGACAAAACCTCAATGGACATTTTGAGCACCACTTCCTTCAACTCAACCAAATTAGGATCAAGGTCTTGTTTAGCTTTCACATCATGCACAAAAGACGATTTGGAACCATTGTGAACCATAACACCAACTTTAGTGGAATCAACCAACCGAACACCCAATCGGGCTAATCCATGAACATCACGAACCAACTCTTTCTTACCATCCTCAACATGAGCAACACTACCCATAGACAATCGACTAAGAGCATCTACCACCACATTAGCCTTATCGGGGTGATAGAGGACACTTATGTCATAATCTTTTAACAACTCAAGCCACCTTCTCTGGCGAAGATTTAGATCTTTTTGTTTAAACACATATTGCAAACTCTTGTGGTCGGTAAAAATGTCAACATGCACATCATACAAATAATGCCTCCAAATCTTTAAAGCAAACACAACCGCTGCTAATTCTAAGTCATGGGTATGATAGTTCTTTTCATGAACCTTAAGTTGCGTTGAAGCATAAGCAATGACTTTCCCATTTTACATAAGAACACATCCTAGCCAAATTCTTGAGGCATCACAATAAACCACAAACCCATCGGACCCTTCCGGTAAGGGTCAACACTGGAGCCGAAGTGAGTCTATCTTTCAATTCTTGGAAACTCTTCTCACATGCTTCAGACCATGCGAACTTAACCTTCTTTTGAGTCAATGCCGTCAATGGAGAAGCAATCGAAGAGAACCCTTCAACGAATCTCCTATAATAGCCGGCTAAACCCAAGAAACTACGAATATCCGAAGGTGATAGAGGTCTAGGCCAATTATTAACCGCATCTGTCTTCTAAGGTTCTACCTCAATACCCTTATCGGAGACAATGTGGCTAAGAAAAGACACAGACCTCAGCCAAAACTCACATTTACTAAACTTCGCAAAAAGTTGTTGGTCCTTGAGGACTTGTAATACAATCCTCAAATGATCGGCATGCTCATCCTCACTCCTTGAGTTAATCAGAATATCATCTATGAACACAATCACAAACATATCAAGATATTGCCTAAACACCCTATTCATCAAATCCATAAACGTGGCCAAAGCATTTGTCAACCCAAACGACATTACTAGGAATTCATAATGGCCATATCTAGTTCGGAAAGTCATTTTTGGAATATCATCTTCTTTCACCCTCTTAGAGAAGTAACTAGCCCCTTGAAGTTGGTCAAACAAGTCATCTATTCTTGGAAGATGATACTTATTCTTAACGGTAACCTTGTTCAATTGGCAGTAGTCAATGCACATACGAAGGGAACCATCTTTCTTTCTAACAAACAAAATTGGAGCACCTTATGGAGAGATACTTGGTCGGATGAAACCCTTATCCTACAAATCTTTCAGTTGCTCCTTTAACTCCTTAAGTTCTACCGGAGCCATTCGTTAAGGAAGAATTGAGATATGTTGCGTATCGGGAAGGAGATCAATACCAAAATCTATTTCCCTTTCGGGAGGAACACTGGGTAGATCATCGGGAAACACTTCCGGAAACTCATTAACAACGATAACCAACTCAAGAGTAGGGGTTTTGGAATCCACATCCCTCACCCTAACAAGATGTTATATGCACCCCTTAGAAATCATCTTTCTAGCTTTAAGACATGACACAAATTGACCTTTAGGCATAGAATATCCCCCCTTCCACTCTAGGATAAGCTCATTTGGGAATTGGTACTTGACCACTCGGGTCCTACAATCAATAGAAGCATAACAAGAATGCAGCCAACCCATCCCAAGAATAACATCAAAATCTAACATATCAAGCTCTACAAGATCAACATGAGTGACTCTATGGGATAAGGAGACGGTACAAGTTCTATAGACTCTTTTAGCCACAATGGATTCACCAATCGGAGTAGAGACATGAAAAGGATCTAACAACACATCAAGAACAACATCAAACCTCATAGCCACATATGGCATCACAAAAGAAAAAGTAGCACCGGGATCAAGCAAAGCATAAGCATCAAAGTGAAAGACTTTCAACATACCGGTAACCACATCAGGAGAACCCTCTTGCTCATGGTGAGCTTGAAGGGCATATAATCGGTTTTGCTTCTGATTTCCACTAGAACCCGAGGATTTTGAGGTTGAGTTCGTAGACGGTTATCCCTTTCATATTTATCCGCTAGGGGACAATCCCTTATGTTGTGATCCATCTTTCCACAACCAAAGCACGCATTAGAACCGGCTAGACATTTACCCTCATACTTTTTCTCACACCTAGCATAAGTAGTCGATGAAAAACCACCACCATTCCCTCCTTGAGGCTTACGATTGGACACCCTATCCTTGTTGGACTTAGGAGGAGCATTGGAGGAACCTTGACCGGAAAACCTTTGTTGAAATCTAGAACAACCATGTCCATCGGACCTTGAGTGTGAAAAGTTACCATCACCGGTCTTAGCCCTCTTTGCATCTCTAGACCTTTCTTTGAGTTTCTCCTCTTCTATTTGTTGAGCATGCACCATGAGACGAAAAATATCCATGTCATTGACAAGCATAGCGGTACGACACTCTTTGACCACCATTTCGGACACTCCGGAAATAAACTTACTCATTCTTGCCCTAGGATCGGCAACCATAGAAGGAGCATATCGAGACAATTTGGTGGATTTCAAAGAATACTCCTTCACACTCATGCTTCCTTGACGAAGGTTGATGAACTCAAGCACCCTTGCCTCCCTCATCTCAAGAGGAATGAACCTATTAAGAAAAGAAGCCTTGAACTTCTCCCAATCAAGAGGACCCGCATCTCTCGCCCTCTCACTCTTCCATTGCTCAAACCATACTTGAGCCACACCCTTAAGTTGATAAGCGGCCAACTCCGCCTTTTCCTACGGCGTCACACCCATGATCATTAGCACCTTGTACACCTCATCGATGAACTCTTGAGGATCTTCCTCAGTCTTAGAACCATGAAACTCCGGAGGGTTCATTCTAGTGAAGTCCCTCACCCTTGATTTTGCCGTACCCACATTTGGGTTCACGGGTGCCATAACCTCTCTATTGGCTTGAGCGGTCATGGCTTGAGCCAACACTTGAAAAGCAGCCTTAAACTCCGGATTAGTCACTTGTTCGGCCAAAGGGTCGGTCTGAACTTGAGAAGCTTGAGGAGGAGCTTGTTGTTCCACATTCTCTCCTGCATTCCTTCTAGAATAAGCTCTTCAGGTAGCAATATCCTGAAACACATAGGATAGGGATTAGGAGAGAGAGACATATAGAGTTACACTCTGTCGCACGACTTAGGAGTAATGAAAGAAGTGGAGTTTCCTAAACATCTTATAGCCTCTCATTAATAAATGTGACGCGCTTCACACTCATAAACAAAACTCTACTCGACGTGGCTTATGAGACATCCTAGGATCTTTCTAAAACCTTGTGCTCTGAATACCACATTTGTCATGACCCAAGGTACCCCCTCGACGTGACATGGCATACAAGATCCCGAAAGGCCTCGTACAAGCCAGTTAGCATACATACATACAAGATCATAGAGATTAAAGAGTTTAAAAGAAAATTTCATATCAAAGCTTTTTAAAAAAATAGCGAAAGTCTACATCAAATGTCTCAAAGCCAATCTAACATAAGAATGAGCAATAACATTTGGGACGTAACCCAATACAATGTCAAAATGAAGAACATAAAAGTAAGACCAACAAGGCTATATCCTCGAATGGATGAGGACTCACCAAGTCTTCAATAATCCTCATACTAAGCTCTAGCCACGAATAGATGGAGAATCGCCAAGCCCTACATTAACAAGTCAATGAAGGCCAGAGTATGCGTTAGTACAATCAAGAACCAAGTATGATAGCAATACACAAAATCATTTAAAACATGCTAAAATGGGACATTTTCATGACATGCAATGACCAAGCTAAAACATGAAAGAGGTTGGAAACATAAGTCCTAAACCATGGTCAGAGCAAGCTAAAGATCTATACTCTACTTGAGAAACATCATAAAAGCACTTAAGTTCTTTATTGTGGGGAGTAGCCTTAAGCGACATGTAAGACCATGTAAGCTAACAACATGGAATCTGGTGTCTAGCCCCACACCGATAGGGCCATCTCCACTTTTACCAGCACGTCACAAAGAATTCCCACATGCTTTTTAACTGACCTATCAGCCATCAATAGTCTTATCGAGGTTGGTGTGGGAGTTCCCAAGCCCAACTACCTGCAAACACCTATTATCATAAGGTGTATACTGGCCCCAAGATCACACAATACTTTGGCAAAGTTTAATGCATCAATTATGCAAGGAATATTCAACGCACCTGGGTCTTCTTCCTTTTGGACGAAAGACCTTGTAGCAATTAGCACTGCATTGATAAAAATTATCTACATGCTCAAAACTGATTGTCCTATTCTTTTTGACCAAGTCCTTCTTGAACTTGGCATAACTCGACATTTGCTTAAAAGCCTTCACCAAAGGAATATTTACTAAAATTTGGAAAAGCATAGATATGAATTTCAAGAACTTATCAACAACAGATATTTTCTTCAACCTATGTGGAAATAGAGATGGTGGCCTTGAATTTCTTACAAAGGTTGTGATACCTCTATCGTTGGCTCGTCTGAATTATTAGTCCCTTCAACCTCTTCAGGACTAACCTCAACCTTGTCAGGCTCCCCAGAATCAATAAGTACCTCTTCATCAACCTTCTCGGCATGAGGATCAATTTCAACTTCAGCACATCCTTCCTGCTCAATACTTGTAGGTACCGGTCCCAAGAGTGATTTACCACTCCTAGTAGCAACAACCATACATTGCCCATCCTAATTTTTTGGGTTCTGAATAGTATCAATGGGTAGTGTATCATTCTTTCTCTAGTTTCATGAGGTTGATAGTTGCCCCATTTACTGCTCTAGCTGCTTAATAGAAGTAGAGTGTGAATCCACCAGTTGACTAGTGTTGGAGAGGTCATCTTTTAACCCCTTAACCCCAAAGTCTATAGATTCTACTTTATGTAGTACCTTCGCTAACATGTCTTACATCCTAGCGCTACCTAATCCATTTCCTGCTCGATCTCTATTTCCAGGAGGCACATATACTCCATTGTGATCATTCTTGAAGTTATCTTTGGTGTGCCAGTTCCTTGATCTCAGTTTCTGTGACGACCCAAGGTACCCTCCAGACGTGACATGGCGTACAAGACCCTGAAAGGCCTCATACAAGCCACTTAGCATATATACATACAAGATCATAGGGATTTAAGAGTTCAAAAGACAATATCATATGAAAGCTTTTAAGAAAATAGCGGAAGTCTACATCTCATGTCTCAAAGCCAATCTAACATAAGGATGAGAAATAAAGTTTTGGACGTAACCCAATACAATGCCAAAATGAAAGAGCATAAAAGTAAGATCAACAAGGCTATGTCCTCGAATGGATGAGGACTCACCAAGTCTTCAATAATCTATCTACTAAGCTCTAGCCATGAATAGATGGAGAATCGCCAAGCCCTACATTAACAAGTCAATGTAGGCAAGAGTATGCGTTAGTACAATCAAGTACCAAGTATGATAGCAATGTACAAAACATTTAAAACATGCTAAAATGGGACATTTTCATAAACATGTAATGACCAAGCTAAAACATGAAGAAAAAGTTAGCAACACAAGTCATAAACCATGGTCAAAGCAAGCTAAATATCCTTACATCACTTGAGAAATATCTTAAGAAGCACTTTAGTTCATTGTTTGTGGAAAGTCGCCTTAACCGATATGTAAGACCATGTGAGCTATCAACATGGAATTCGGTGTCTAACCCCACACCGATGGGGCCATCCTACTTACCAAGGTAGGACCCTTTACTTAACATATAGCTTACTTGGATCCACTAGCTAGTGTCTATCATAGACCATCATCCTATGGGGGCACATAGGTAAGGGATAGGGAGATCGCTACTAGAAATACCCGATCTCTACTACGGGAGAACTTCCATCTCCATATCCTCTCGGTGATAAGAATAAATCCCACGGAGTAGTCATAATTCTTATTCATCTTATTATTCATGGAAGGGTACAACTAGAGTTACCAATCCCTGCTAAAGTTCATAGATTAGCTCCTTAAATCTTTTGATTCAACTTTAGTTGAGAAAACCTTTCAACAAGTTATGAATCCTTTATGTGAGAAAAATCCTTCCACATTCATAGATTGAGTAATATGTGAGAAAACCTTTCACAACTCAACAACATTTTCAATTAAGCTGAAAATCTTAAAGCAATTCGTAAATCTTCATAATTTCCATAATTGAACATGCATACTTCATAAAAACCCATTTTCACAATTCATCAATTTCATCATGAATCATAGCTTTTGAAATCATTAAAACTGCATGAGATCACATAAACTTCATAAATTTCATCTTTTTCATAATTCAACCCATCATAAATGCATAAATATCCAAATTAGGGGAATTCATGTGGGTTCATGGGGATTCATCTTAAAACATGTAATTCAACTCAAGTCATACTTAGAAAACCATAATTGAAAGTAATTTGATCATAATTGAAAGGATTCCATGGAGGAAAGGGCTCCATCGATGAACACTATCATACCTTAGGGTCTCAATTCCTTAAGCAATTGATGAAGAAAAACTTGATTTCTTGAACCCTAGCTTGCCCTCTTCTTCTTCTTCTAACTTCTAGAGAGAGAAATATTTGAGAGAGGAGAGTTTAGGAAAATTTGAGAATGGGTAAAATTAGGCTTAAAAGGTTTATATAGGGTCTAAGTTAAGGGCCAAACTGACTTAGATTAGGAATTAAACACCTAGGGAAAAGATCAAAAAGCCCTTTAAAAATAACTGTCGGACACCTATCTACGGTTGGACCTACAGTCCGTAAGTCAACCTACGGACTGTCCTGTCCCATCGTAGATAGATTCAGAGACTGTCAACCTTGGACCTTGCAATGATGGACCCCATGTAAGGTTAGTAGGTCCATCAATGGACCGTATATACCAACTGTCCTTTCGAACCGTCAATAGGTTACCGAGACTTGATTTATGAAAAAAACTTTCCCCTCCACCTACGACTGCAACCTATGGTCCGTAAATGCTCCTACTAACCGTAGGTTGGAGTCGTAGGTCATGCCTGTAACCCAAAAATCAAGAATTTTCCACCCTTTCAAATCTGGGGTATTATAGTTTCCAGTCCTGTTATAGTAGCCATCCTGTTGATAGTTTTGACCTTGGTTCCTTGAATTATAAGTTCGGAAGCCCCCCTGGTTATTCAAATACTTGACTTTGTCCTCATACTCAAGATCAAGATCATCGTGTCAACCAATAGCCCCAATTGCATTTACCTTCCTAGCACTCCCAACTAACAAATGTTTGGTCAGCAGGTCCATCTGTGTCTTCGTATGAGCTATTTCCTTATCATGCTCCTCTTCTCTCCTATTCTTCTCTACTGACATTTCAAATATAAAACCAAGCTCTCCGATGTAAGACTCTCTTGTATGCCAGACTATGTTGTTCTTTGAGACCTTATCTAGTACAGATGCAGTCCCTAAGAAGTTTGATATAAAAGATCCTCCATGACGTATCAATAACAGGCTTGGTCACAAAACTGCATGATCTGTAGAAAAGCACCATCATATGATTGCATGTCAACTTGTGGTTTGGGTATTTCTTAACGTTTTGGCTAAATCTCAACCAAGTCTGATGTAACGCTTTAAGTAGGTAGTTTTTTGTAACTATTAATCTCATCATTCAACTGCAACTTCTTTGAAGGTGGGACAAATCTTTTCAAGAACGCTTCTCTCAACTCTCTCCAAGTGGTAATTGAGTCACGTGGCAACTCATTCAGCCACTTTATTTCCTTTCTCGACAGAGACAATGGAAAAAACCTCCACTAAATTTCCGTCTGGCTGACTCCAAGGATCTCAGAAGATTTGCAAGTGCCAAAGAAGTTCACCAGATGCTGATTTGGATCATCTCCGACTGCGACTCTGAACAACACTGTCAAGTTCAACAATTGAATCATAGTACTAGTAATAGTGAACTTCACACCTGGAGGTAACAGTGGGAGAACTATAGCCCAGTGGCTCCAACTCCATCCATATCTGCATTATCATCATCTGGGGAAAAATCAATGGGTTGTTGCCCTTTGCCTATCGAAGCTGGATGATGATGTTGTAGAGCCACCTCTTCTTCCTCATTATCAAGTTCCTCACCAACATTGTAGTTGTTACCATTATTAGCATTTTCCCTGGCCTAAGCCTCAACAATCTCTCTCAACCTCGGCGCTTCACTCTCTTGTGCATTTATTTTCTTGCGAATGGACTTTTCAAGATCAGGGTCGTAAGGAATCAATGGTTCACCCTTACTTCGGCTTATTGGCATGCACTAACATGTACCCTTCAAGAACAAAAACGATAACAAAAAGTAAAATTAGAAAAAAAGACTAAGAGTCAAATAACACACAGTTGACTTAATTGACAACCATATTTCCCTACAATGGTGCCAAAATTTGATACGTCTAAATTTACACCTCAATTAGAAAGTATAAAGTACTCATCGTCAAATATAGATCCCACCGGGAATAAGGCGAGAACTAAGTCGTATGAGTTTATCTACTTTTAGTTACTTATTTCCAAAATAGAATGGGAAATATGGGAAGTTTTTGGGTTTAGTTTCGAAATCAATTTTTTACAAGTAATAATTAACAATATCACTTAATTCAGAATTAACATAAATAATTAATCAGAATTAACAGATATATACTAAAGTTAGTTAATTTTGCAATAAAATTAACCATTAGACGAGTCCAGATCCTCGAATCGTTGTTATTAACACTTTTTTCCAAGTTTCATCCTTTTTACTCAAACAAGCTAAACTTAAGGCAGGTTCTAATATTTGCAACCATTAAAAATAAATTAAGATGAAAGAGATAATAAGGTATACAGACACAACACACGATTCATTTCGTAAAAACTCTATTTTTAGGTCAAGTCGTCATGAATTCCACAACCCTTGGCTATGGGGTTTAGCCACTCATGATTATTGAAACAAGGAATAGAATTGCATTCAGTTAAGAAGTAATTACTCACAAGAGTTAAAGACAATCAACACTTTGATTTCAATAAGCCAATGTAATTCTCGTTCAAACTTCATTCAAGCAGTATTGTCTTCTTCGTTAAGAACAACGATGCCGAAATAAAACCCTAAAAATACTACATATAGTTTCAGGAAATTTGAAATTTAAAAAATAGAAAGAAGAAATCTCGAGGCTCATCTAAGCGCTGCATTTGACAGCCCGTCACAGGATTGATGGCTTGCCGCCTTGGCTATCACTGATCTTCATAGAGTAGTTTTAATTCTACAAGTCTGACGCTGCATAGGTAGGTCGATTAGAGGTTCGACGGTCTGTCACCTCTGTCGCTGCATAACTTCAAAGAGTTGTGGTATTCCTGCGGTGTGACGGCTCACTTCACGGCTCGTCACAGGTGGGACGATCCTTCAGGCTTGCTTTTAGATCTCTCATTTGGCAACACTTAGCTCTATTTTGCTTTCTTTCTCGCTTCAACTGATTTTCTATCTAGCACAGTAGAAAAACTATTAAAAGACACCTTTGTTGATTAAGAACTCATAATTATTCATGCCTAAAAGCATCAAAGGTGCCGTCAAATGCCGGCACATCAATTCTTCACCAGATTCTTCGTTAAATTTTGAGTGATTTGGTTGACTCTCCTTAGTGTCAAATTGTCCAATTGGGTCATTCAATTTTGTATGAAAAAAATAAATTATAATGCATAAATTTAAACATATTTCTTGTCGGACATTTGATTCAGACAGAAAGCTTGACACCAATACTGCCTTGTCCTCCGCAAGTGTGTTATCACTGTCGGTGGAGAATAATTGGAATCGCACAACATCCCATCAAAACATTGCAGGGAAGCTTAATGATGCTTCTGAATCTGCTATCTAGTATTTTGCCAACCATGAGGGTTGACGCTCTATCGTGATGAGCAAACCATGGACGTTGTTGAAACCTATCTTGCATCCTATGATCATATTCTGTCATCCTTGGCGGTGACACATAATCTGGCCCGTACAAGAACTTGTTGACTATGATCGAGGAGAAGCTTACATTTATTCCCTTAACTTGGACTTGAAGTAGCCTAGTCATTTCTCCCTTTGTTGGTTTGGGCCATCGGCCCAATATTGCCGCATAAAACTCATGGACCATGGATGGATATTAGAAGTCGGGTTCTTACGATATCCACTCATGCTTGTACTCTTTGAACCGTTACTCGATGTTGGGGTATTCTCCTTCTCGCTTCCTTAACAATGTTCCTTTTTAGAATTCCCCGTGCATTAATGGTCAGTCCTTCTTGATAGTATTTTGTAACCCTGGACTGACCACCACATCCCATCACAAAATCCAGACAATTTAGTTTTAATTAGGTCTCCCCGGATTGGTTCTAGTACATCAACCTTGGACCTATAAGCTATAGGTGGACCCCCTCGTCAAACTCAATAAGGGACATATCATAACTAGAGTCGGTACATGAATTATCTCCCACTTCAGACTGGGAAGATTATTGTTGATATCGCACCATGGCAGTAGTTTGATATGCTCGGCTGGTAGCCCCGAGAGTTACTTCCTAGACGTCACCCTCTGTGAATTGGTGGGTTAATCAACCAATTGCCTTCCCACCTTCGTTTAGACCCTCCACTAGTTGGTTGAAACTTGAGTGACATAAGTACTTCTTTAGGAAGACTATTAGTACAAATGATCAAAGAAAAACACATGCGAAACACTGAAAATTTAAACCCAATTGCCAGTGACGGGGCAAGTAACAGACTGTCACAGGTGTGACAGACGGTTATCTATACCGTCGCTGGCCTTGTAGTCAAGTGGAAAACATGTGATGCTAGATTTGACGAGTCGTCGCAAATCTGATGGGCCGTCAGTCCCGTCGTTACTGCTGTCCATTAACTATATCAGTTTAGCCTTTCTAACGATTTGTCTGACGTTCCGTCACAAGTCTTTATGTATTGTTCCTATTTTTAATTAAAAATTTATTTAACTCGTCAAACTCATTTAAGAAACCCATATCTTATACCGGATCAAAATGACCCAGTTAAAAATTTGTAAAGAAATCCTAATCAATAGTATTAAAAATATACTATTAAAAGTTTTTATTTTAATAGTAGAGACGAAGATGATTTATTCATTTACTTAGTTTATAAACATGAAGGCTCAACTAAAATGTAAAACAATCATTTTCCTAAAACTCTAGCTAGTTGTTAATTGGTAGTGATCCTAATTAAATAAGGGGTCGTTTGGTAGTTGGATAGAGATATGCAAGTATTAGTAATGTGGATTAGTTATATAGGTATTGGTTATGTATATATTAGTTATGCAGGTTTTAGCTATGCACGATTTCGTTATGCAGGGTCATTAGTTATGTAGATATTAGTAATGCTAAGTTTAGTTATGTAGTGATTACAATACATTAGTGAGCTAATTCTTATTTTTTAATTTCAAAAATATTTAGTGAGCTAATATTTTTTATACTCATTAAAATAAACATCTATATAAATAACACCCTTGCAATTTCTTGCTTTCGTTTCCATAGTTCTCATACTATTTTTTAACCACGCTGCTTTGTTAGTTTTAGGAATATATTTGAGTCCAAAAAAAATGTTTGTGATATTTTAAGCTTAAAAGATTAACAAAAAACACATATAAGCCATTTTCAATGTATATATATGGTGTTTTTGATCCTTTTCTATAGGAATCATGATTTGGTTCAGTAAATATACTCTTTGATTAAAGGCATAATACAAGTTTAAGTGTCTACTTGAGCACACCCAAAGTTGGAGGACATAGATGTCAGCTGAAGCCAAGTTAAAGGGTAAATTTATGTTTTATGCCTTGATTAAACTTGTAGTGACTTAATAGAAAATATAATTTAATTCATTAATTTGCTCCACTTTTTAACCTGGTCATGTTTGATTGAATATAAAACATGAATTGATTAAATTTATGGAGAAGGGCCTAAAATGTCCCTCAATTATTTAAATTGGTACAAAACTATCCTTTATCCACCTTCGGCATTTCAAATACCAATGATGTCAATTTTTTGGCTTAAAAATACACTTTTTTCTAATGGCTCACACTCATAAGATGGATGAAGGGTAAATTTATACCAAAAATTTAACTAAGAAACTATGTACTTATACTGCAATTTTTCTTTTGTGTGTATCCAAAATTCAAAATAAAAAAATGAAAATAACATTTTTTTAACGTCACCCGCCATGAAAAAAATACAAATTAAAAGAATATGAACATGTAAGTTCATTTCAAATTTGAATCCTTGATATCCGAATTAGAATAAGAGGTTAAAAAGATAGTAAAAAGGGGAATGAACAAGACAATTGGATAACTGATAGAAAACTTTGTATTAATAAAAAAACAATAATATTTTTTTAGATTGACAATCAGACGGGTATGAATTTTAGTTAGATCCCAATTATGAATAGGGTTATAATAATTTGGAGTTGATTTAAAATAGGTCAATAGGAAGATATCATGAAATTAATATTTTTTGAATATTATTTTCAAGCATATTAGGTCAAAATATGAATCATATGTAGTTTTATTATTTATTTGAGAAGGATTTAAATTTAGACCAATCAGATTAGACAACATAATAAATAAATATTTAATAATTTTATTTTAGATGAGCTGATAAAAATAAAGACAAATATGAGTCAAAGATTTATATCGATGATATTTTTTAGCCAAAGGGTTAACATGAGGGGTACTTGGGGGCCGAAAAGTGGATGAAGGGTAATTTTGTACCAATTAAAATAGTTGAGGGGCATTTTAGACCCTTCTCCATTAAATTTATTTGATGAGTTAAATAAATAAGTTTATTATTTGAAAAATAAAACTTTAATGACATGACATGCCAACCAAAAGATAATAATACTTTTGAAATATTTAGTATTTCTAAAAGAACCACAATTGAATGACTTTATTATTCAATATTAAACAAAAATAACTTTTACATAATATTCTCAATACTTGAGTGACCGTTCAAATTTTTTTGCTTTTCTTCCGATAGCAGAATGTTTTATAGAGTTGTATGAGAACTAAGGAAACCCCTTCACAATTTCTTGCTTTCGTTTTTTCTTTTCTCTTATGAATCATGTTTGAGTCTTCTTCTATGAGATGTTGACTTTCTTTTTTTACTTGATTCAAATGTAATTTGGACATTAAAATTTATTTTTGTATTTCATATATTGAATTTCAGAATTGTTAATTATTTGTAAATAAATATTGAAGTTCAGTTTTTAATATAGTACATGTGAAATACTCACAAAATTTACAGGTACTTTTTTAAAGTAAAATTCATGTCCGAACACAATTAATTACAAAATAGTCTTTTTCAATTTCAACCGTAGAAATATTTTCCACACTCCTACTAAGTGCCTGTCACTTTCTTCTCCCTTTTAACTCTATATACCAACACAGAAATCACAATCGCACCAAATTGTCCAATTCCTATCTGTAACTGTCTTGACTATCAGATATGGAAGAGAAATTTAACAACCAAATTCAAAGTTTCCTACAAATTCATCCAGAGAAAAAGCCTAAAATAGTACCTTATTTTTGGGTTAAGATTCAAAGTCATCTTTAGATTTTCACATGGAGCAGTAATAGTCCCTAGTGTTTCTATTATTGATGTACTTTTGATCATTCCCCAAACTTTTGCCTATTTTTTCACGACCCAACATCGAGTATGATGGCACTTGTCCTATCCCACCAGAACAAGTCAGCCTAAAACCCAACAAGCGGAAATAACATAATTAAAGAAGAGAAATAACTAAGTAGAAGCCCATCCCTTGAACAAAACCTTCCCAGAATTGGTTGTCACATGTACGAGCCGATAATACAGAAGTTAAATAGATAAGTACAAGTCTAAATATCTTTGTGTCTCAAATAGAACAAAGTATGAAAAAGGATCTAGAGGGATCGTCGACATCGAAGAACTACCTCTCAAGTATCCACAAAAGCCTCGGGAGAAAGAAGAGAGATCAGAATCACGGTCCGGACTTGCAGCCTACGCAAGTGTTGAAACAAGGGTGAGTACCAAAAACACGGTACCCAGCAAGTCAACCAATAAAACAAGGTCAACCTAACTAAACTCACGAACCCTTTTCCATAGAACCGAACCTCCACAACTACCACCTGCACAGAAATCAGCCCCATCTAGACTACACAGTTCATATCGCACATAGATCAACAACAGTCCACAAATATCAACAATAGAACACATAAGCATTGAATACGTCAAATACAGTGTCACGAGACATAAACACAACTCCATAATGTCAAGAAAGGGACAATGAAGTGCAATGCAATGTCAAGTAGCCTGATGCATGTCTGTCCTACGATACACATCCGCTGAATCTCAGACCGAAATCCATGGGGGCCACTCATGGACAATGTATCCACCGGAAAAGACCTCGGCACCTCATATCGCCTGCAGAAACCTCGGCATCACATGTCGCCGGCACAAACCTCGGCATCACATATTGCCGGCAGAAACCTCGGCATCACATATCGTCGGCAGAAACCTTGGTATCACATATCGCCGGCAGAAACCTCGACATCACATATCGCCGGCAAAAACCTCGGCATCACATATCGCCGACAGAAACCTCGGCAAAATCATCAAAGTGTCTCATTGTAGTGTCTCGGAACCAATGCACACAAGCATGTTCACACAAATAATGAGCAATGATAGTGTTCACAGTCACAACGCAATCCATATCAATGAAAATCACGCCACACTATCGACAATATATCGATATCAATGGTCACATCATGTACGAAATGATCAATTGCCTAGTCTCCAATTCACTAATCCCGTTATCACAAGTAGGATCAATTGCTAGGCAAGATATTCAAGTCTAATCCCATAGTTCAAAATGAGCAAAAGATATATTCATCAATTTCACGATTTCATCAAGGCTTTCATAGCACTTTTCCAATCACAACATAACACACAAGATCACTACAACTCCACTTAGTTCACAACATTAGCACATGAGCCTCTTTATTACCACATCGATCAAATTAGATTGATTTCATACAAGATTTCATCCCATTCCTCAATCCCATTACTCCCAGCTCAATAAAGGAAGAAATTCAGAATTTAACAAGGTTCAAAAAGGTTTAAAGGTCCACTTGCCTTAATCAAAACAAGCTCAATCCACAACCGGAGATTTTCCTTTCCGAGAGCAATCCAAAGCACCACAATCTACTTAAAATATGAACCACAATCACAATCCGGAGCTAACAATGCCAAAAACACAAAATTCGGAGAGAAAAGGTAAAACAACCCAAAACTTCGATTTTGAAAATGAGATTTGAATCTGGAATTTTTTACATGAAAAGGTCCCTCAAGGCATTAGGAACCCAATAGAGAAACCATTTGGAAAACGGAGTTCAAAACAACCCACAATCCTTACTTTATCACAAAATCGGAGTTCAATCAAAACCCCCAAAATTTTCATTTTAAAAACCCAATTTCCAAGTTAAAATCATGTTTAAATCAATGGGTTATCAAGGCCAAGGGTTAAAATCACGTACCCACACTGATTCACAAGAAAAGTCTCTTCAAAAATTGCCCGACCAAGCTCCAAAATGTTAAAAATGGAGGAAATGGGCAAAATCCCAACTTAACACAGTTCAGGTCTAAAATACCCTCCGCGAACGCGGAGGTCAAAGGGGTCAATGACCCTCCGCGAACGCGGAGGCTAAACCGCCCCACGCTCCGCGAACGCGGAGGACAAATCATCAGACACAAGAAACAGCAAAATCAGCCAAGCACTAAATCACCGAATGGACCCTCGGGATTCATTCGGAACCCCGTGCACACAAACCAGATATGCAGCCCTACTAAATTCGACGTTCCGGAATCAATGGAACCATCGAAATTTTGATTCGAGGTCTCCTTGACCCGAAACCTGATAAAGCACAACAAAACTAACTTAAGCCTCAACAACTCAAAACAAGCTTGGGACCTCTAAAAATTCAACCAAGGCCACCCCTAGGCCTAAAATCATCCGCCGAAACCAACAGAGTCATCGGAATCCACATCCGAGCATACGATCTCCAAATGTTGACCAAAGTCAATTCTATGATCAAACTTTCACAATTTTCCAACTCAAGGTCTCAAATCCACAACACAGCCCCAAAACTCATTTCGTCAACTCTCCTAAACCAAATTTCACATTCCAGAACTGATGAAATCAACGGAATTCCCATCCGAGTTCTGAAACTCCGAATGACCTCAAAAACCATATTTTTACCACTTAACCTTTAGCATTCAAATTTTTTCAAAAACCACAACTTAACAAGAATTTTCACAAAACTAACATCGGATAGCAGCCAAACATGACTCGGGGCAACTCTTGGGAGGGGAAAAATGGTCATATTACAAAAATTACCAAAATTGACCTTCAGGGTAATTACATTTTTCAACATTGATTTTATTCACAATTTATATATGGAAGTTCAATCATCTTTTTATACATTTAATAGAAATAATAACTCCATGGTAGAGAAGGTGAGAAGATGAACACCTTGTTTTGTTTAATAGAAATATTATTGCAGCTAAAATTGAGAGGTTCATCACGTCATTTTCACGTGCAACAATAGAAAATTTTCTTTTCTTGCAATGTCATATGTCAAGGTATTCTTAGTTCAGCTGCAATAATATTTCTACAAAAAAAACAAGGTGCTCTTTTTCTCACCTTCTCTCTCACAGAGTTATTATTTCTATTAAATATTTTTAAAAAAATGACTGAACATTCCATACATAAAATTGTGGACAAAATCAATGTTAAAGAATGTGTAAAAGTTTGGATGAAAACCAAAAGTGCACCAATATTGCAAGTATGAGTGACTATTACTGCTCCATGTGAAAACATAAGGATGACTTGAGTCTTAACCCAAAGATAAGGAACTATTTTGGGATTTTTCTCAATTCCTCCGGGACGACCAAGTCAATATATAAGAAATATAATACATTATTTTGGTAGTTCAACTCAGTGGTGGAGCTAGGATTTTAATATGGGAGTTCAAAATCTGAAGAAGTAAGCACATGAACTAACCGAAGGGGGTTTGACATCTACTATATATACATTAAAAAATAATTTTAACCATATATAAATAGTAATATTTTCTGCCAATTCGAACCCTCTAATAGTATGCTGTCTCCGCCGCTGGTTCAACTACATGTAAACCTCAAAATAAATTTTCAATTTTTAAAACATCATCTAACAATGTGTCCAAGTCAATTATTCTTCGTCTCTCTCCTTCTTCTTCTTCTTCTTCTTCTCTTCATCATCAAAAGTATAACTGATAATACTATGGCATTTGGTTATTGCCCTTCATCTGTTTGCGATAATGGACTTAATATTTCATATCCTTTTTGGAGACTTGACAACTATAACTCTGTCTCTCCACAATACTTGTAATGACCCTCCAGGTCATTTCTGTGTTAATGCCTTCTTTCTGTCATTTAGAGCGTTCCTGTAGTGACCCCTAGTCATTTATGACTTGCTGGCAATGACGATTCGGTCGCATGGTCGTTCGATTGGGTTTTATGCTCATTTTTCTATTTTGGAGCTTTTGAACCTTGAAAAGTTGACTTCGGTCATAACTTCAGGTAAACAACCTCAGATGAGAATTCTAACGATTCCATCAGCTCCGGAAAGGCCAAATTAGGCTAGAAGCATGGTTCGCATGAGTCCCGGGGTTTCCAATGTGAATTTGGGGCCGATTAACACTTTAGCCTTTGGAAATTGGCCTAAGGTTGACTTTGGTCAACTTTCTTGGAAAACGCACTCGGATGAAAATTCCGACAGTGCGATTAGTTCCAGAATGCAGAGTTTTTTCTAGAATGACCTTTCGAGAATTACCGGGAGCTTCCGATCAAAATCCGAGGCCCTTGGTAGAATTTGGCTAAAATGACATAATGGGTGTGGGACCCACTTTTTGTTGAAACGACCTCGTATGGAAATTTCGACTACGCCATTGAGTCCGGAATGTCGAATTTAGTGGGGTAGCATATCTGGTTTATTTTTATCGGGTCCCGAACGAATTCCGAGGGTCCGTTCGAAGACTTTAAAAAAATAGCTAAAATCTGGTTGCTGGTGCAGACATTTAGAGACCAGAAATTGGACTTTTAATGACAAGAAATGGTCTTTAGCCGCGAGGTTTGGGTTTTATAACCCAGAAATTTCAGCTCTCACCCTCATTTTCAAATGCCGATTTCTCCCTCATCCGAGCTCCGACTGAGTGATTCGAAGTTCTGTATGATCGTGGAGATTGATGCTAGGAAGTTGAGTGATTGGAATGTGTTGGTGAACCCTCGTTTGTGGTGAAATTCAACTCGAAGATGCTGCCATCAACTTATGATTTCTTCTTCATTTTAAATTTTGATATCTTGAGTTCTAGAGCTGCTTTTTTGGTGATTAAAAGTCCCTAGTGTTCGGGTTTTCTTTGGGCTTCGTATATTTGAGGTTTGGGTTCAATGGGTGCACCTCGTTCTACGTGAAATCATAGGTAAACCCCTTATTTGGCCTATTTTTGTTAGTTTTAGATTTGTTATTGTTTGGTTGATTGGGAGCGGATCCGACCCCTATTTGATAAACTAGTTTAGGATTAGTGTTGGGAGAAGGATTTGGGACCTTTTGACGGAGTCAATTTCAGGAAATCTAGAGCGGGTCCCACTTTGCCCGATTTTGACCCAAAAATTGGTCAGTCTCCGAATTTGTTAATTTTGGTGTCTAAACGACCGTATTGACGTTGTGATTCTATTTTTGGTAGCGTGGCAGTACTCTGAGGCCGTTCGGTAGGGGAAATCTCCAATTAACTGACTTGGAGCGCACGTGATCGGCTTTTTGGTAGGTTACGGCTTCTCTTCTTTCTAGACTGAGCCTGATTGTGTAAATGCTGGTTGATATTTGTGAATCTGGGGTGGTTAGTTAGTATTGTTTCCCTTGTTCCTCGACTTCCTCAGTTTAGAGTTGACTGTTGGGTTGTTATGAGCTAGTATCATGCTATAGGTTGGGCTGTTGATTTGATTTGCTAATATGCATGCTGTGGGGTATCTGTTGGTGGTTATTTGATATTGCATGAGTGGGTCCGAGTGAATCTGGTTGATGATTGACTGATTATTGTGATTCTGCCTTAGAATAGGTTGTGATTTATTGACATAGTCTCATGTACCTCGTTGACTTGAGTATGTATCCGACGTCATTTCGGATGTACTAGATCCTTGTAGACTGATATAGCAGACTTGGGTCAGATTATGAGCCTTAGTATAGGCATTTTCGTGGCATTCGGACCTTCCAATTCTTTTCCCCTTATCGCTGGGATTTTTTAGATGCTGCCAGAAGATACCGTGGTTGCGCTGATTGTCGACTGGATTGTGTTAGGATGGGAGCCTTCGGTTGGTATATATGTGGGGGTGGCGGCCCGTGATTTTTAGTCTCTTAGTATATTATTTTTGTGGCTTATCTAGTTCGTGACGGCTAGCTCAAGTACGCGGCTGATGTTACTCAGTTATCACTTAGGATTTCCAGTGCTAGGCTGCCGGGGGTAGGCTATCCGCAGTTGATGTTTCACGATTGCAGCCCATTATTTCCAATGCGAGTCTGTGGAGCATAGGCTACTAGTCCCAGCTATGCGATCGACGTATCCGGTGGAACTAGTATTTCCAGCGTTAGACTGTCGAGTGTGGGTTGTTTGTGCCAGTCCAAGACTGAGGTTTCCCGGTTAGAGTCCGGCATTTCCAGCTCGTGACTGATGAATGAGATGGGCTCTAATATTTATGACTGAGATGGGCTCTGATATTTATGACTGAGCTGGGCTCTGATATTTATGACTGAGCGAGGCTCTGATGGTAATGATTGGGCGGGGCCCTGGTGTTGTTCTTGAGTTGGTTATTCCTTCGTTTCTGTAGAATAGCTCTTCTGTGTACCTATCGGGCTTATGGGGGTCCGTTCAGGTTTTATTTAAACCTGTGCACGAGTGTGCCCAGCGGGTCTTATGGGGGGCTCAGCTGGGTTTGTTTTAGTTATTTCTTTGTGCTTCCTTTCAGATTTTCCGTTTCCTATTCTGTTGACCTCTGTTTATGCTGATTCTATATTGTCCGCTTGTTTTTACCCTTCTTGCTCAGTCGGCCTATGATGCCTACTGGGTACATGTTGTTTTGGTACTCATGCTACACTCTGCATCTGTTTTCGTGATGTAGGTTTGAGCACCAGCTATCAGCGTTGATATCGAGCCTACAGCGGTCTCTTCAGGAGACGAGGGTGAGACTTGGCGTTTTGGGATTACCAGTCTCCTTCTGTTTATATTTTTTGGCTTGTCTTTTGCTTTTGAGACAGTTGTTCCAGTGGTTCACTTTTGGGACTTGTACTCTTTTTAGTAGTTTTGTACTTGTGACTTCCAGGTTTTGGGAGGTGTTGTATATATTATTTTCGTTCCGTTCCAGCTTTCGTCAGTGCTCTTATTGTATGCTTCCGCTTGCCTATGGATTAGTTTCCACCCTTAGTCCCGTTACTGTTTAGTTCCGGGATAGGATTTTTGCTGGCCTACTTGTGGGTTGGTAGGCGTCATCATGACTTGAGAAATTGGGTCGTGACAAATTGGTAATAGAGCCCTAGGTTCGTTGGTCTCACTTGTACAGAACTAGTATCTAGTAGAGTCCTGCGGATCGCAGCGGAGACGTCCATGACTATCTTCGGGAGGCTACATGATGTCCTTAAGATGTTGTCCTATCTTTGTATCTTTGTCGTGCGTTGGTGTCCAGTTGGTTTCTTGAAATCTCACTTGTGTCCTTCTATCACAGGATGGCTCGTACGCGCAGTAGAGGTCGATATCGAGGTCGAGGTGTGGCACCAGGCCGAGGTAGAGAGAGGACTCCAGAGCCGAAGCCTCGAGCAGAGCAGATTCCGCCTCATCTGGTGGACCCGGGACCATCCAAGCTACCACCAGCTCCAGTTGTCGCCCTAGATTTTCAGGGCATACTTGCCCAGCTTTTAGCTGCTATTGGTAGAGTGTAGCAGCAGCCATCTCCAGCGCTATTTCCAGAGCCGCTTCCAGCGCAGCAGGACCAGCCTGCAGTAGCGGCTCCAGAGGCTCATCAGCCGCCAGCCCCAATTGTGGTTCAGTTAGACCCTTTGGACGGGGTTATGGCTCTGCGAGAGCAGAAGATGCTCGGTGTGTTCCTTAGATTGTCACTGCCGAGATTCTCAGGGGCTGTGGGAGAGGATGCCCACGAGTTTCTTACTACTTGCTGGGAGAGGTTGCATACCTTGGGATTAGTGGAGTCTAGAGGAGCCGACTTCACGGCCTACCAATTAGACGGACTAGCTAGACAGTGGTGGCACTCTTTCATTGAGACCAGGCCAGTTGGATCTCCACCAGTGTCTGGGAGAAGTTTTCTGAGGCTTTTCTGGCAAGATTTATTCCACGGAGCGTCAGGGACCGACTTCGTGATGAGTTATCGAGGTTGGAGCAAGGCTCCATGACAGTATCTGAGTACGAGGCTAGATTTCTAGAGTTGTCTCGTCATGCCACCATGATTCTACCTATGGAGGAGGAGAGGGTCCGATGCTTTGTTAGGGGATTGAGGCTGCAGTTGAGGATTAAGTCACAGTCTATGTTGTCAGAGGGCTGTTCTTTTCTTGATGTGGTAGACCATGCCCACACCATTGAGAAGCTTCATCGCGAGGCCCACGGGGGCAGCGACAAGAGGGCTAGGTCAGATGATAGCTTCGGTGGGACCCATTGTAGGTCGAGGGATACCCGGGATCAGGGTTATCAGAGGTTTCAGTCAGGGCAGTCTAGTCGGCCATATCAGGCAGTGTTACAGACTTCAGAGGGTGATCAGCACCATCAGAGTTGGTATAGTACCGGTCCGAGTCAGGGCCGAGGTGGGTTTCAGTCAGGTGTATCAGGTAGGGATGGCCGACCTCCAGCGGTTAGCAGGTCTTCATAGGGTTGCTTCACTTGTGGGGAGCTTGGTCATTGGGCCAGGGAGTGCCCTTCTTCTAGATCAGCTTTACCACCTCCTCTGGCAGTGAGACCGGTTTCAGCAGTAGCACCTCCAGCTAGAGGAGGAGGTCAGAAGCAGGGTTCTCGGGGAGGTCCCAAGGGAGGCAGGACAGGAGGTAGAGTGGACGCGAGAGGTAGAGGTGCCTAGGGCCACTGTTATGCAGCTCCAGCTAGAGCAGAGGCCGAGGCGTCTAATGACGTGATCACAGGTACGGTTCTCTTATGCCATCAGTCCGCTTTAGTTTTATTTGACCCAGGTTCTACCTATTCTTATGTGTCAGCTTATTGTGTTTCTCGATTGGGAGTGAGTCCTGAGCCCTTGTTTGTGCCTTTGCGTGTTTCGACCCCTGTAGGGGATTCTTTAGTAGTGGATCAGGTTTGTAGATCCTGTGTGGTGACTATTCAGGGGAAGGACACTCTGGTCGATCTTATTGTGCTGTGTATGGTAGACTTTGATGTGATTCTAGGTATGAATTGGTTGTCCTCTTGTCGGGCTATCTTGGACTGTTATGCCAAGACCGTGACTTTAGCTATTCCTGGTATCCCGCCGGTGGTGTGGCAGGGTTCTTGTAGTCGCACACCAGTTGGGGTGATTTCTTGTACGCGGTCTCAGAGGCTGGTGGATGTTTGGCATATTTGGCATATGTTAGAGATGTGAGTAGGGAGGGCCTACCATCGACTCAGTACCTATCATTCGAGAGTTCACAGATATGTTTCCCGCTGACCTTCCTGGCCTACCCCCAGATCGGGACATTGATTTTTCCATAAACTTGGAGCCGGGTACTAGTCCCATTTCTATCCCTCCGTATCGTATGGAACCTACAGAGCTCAGGGAGCTCAGTGATCAGCTTCAGAATCTCTTGAGTAGAGGGTTTATCCGACCCAGTGTATCGCCTTAGAGTGCCCCAGTCCTGTTTGTGAGGAAGAAGGACAGCACCATGCAGATGTGCATCGATTACAGGCAACTGAATAAGGTGACGGTGAAGAACTGTTATCCTATGCCTCGTATAGATGATTTATTTGACCAGCTTTAGGGTGCAACAGTGTTTTTGAAGATTGACTTGAGGTACGGTTATCATTAGCTGAGGATTAGAGCAGCGGACATCCCGAAGACAGCCTTTAGGACTCGTTATCGTCATTATGAGTTCCTGGTGATGTCTTTTGGGTTGACTAATGCCCCTGCCGCATTTATGGATCTGATGAATTGAGTGTTCAGGTAGTACTTAGACTCCTTTGTCATTGTCTTCATCGATGACATCTTGGTATACTCGCGGACCCACAGTGATCATGAGCAGCACTTGAGGACAGTGCTCCAGACTTTGAGAGACCATCGATTTTATGACAAATTCTCAAAGTGCAAATTTTGGTTGGAGTCTGTAGCATTCTTGGGGCACGTGGTGTCCAAGGATGGCATTATGATTGATCCGACGAAGATTGAGGCTATTCGTGGTTGGGTAGCCCACTTTTGTGACTGAGATTCGGAGCTTCGTCAGACTAGCGGGGTATTACAGACGCTTTGTTGAGGGTTTCTCCACATTAGCAGCGCCTTTGACGCAGTTGACTCACCAGGATGTTCTATTTGTGTGGTCGGAGGAGTGCGAGAGGAGCTTTCCGAGACTTAAGGAGTTGCTTACTATTGCTCCTATCTTGACTCTTCCTGTTGAGGGCGAGGGCTTCACGGTCTATTGTGACACATCCGACATTGGTTTGGGTTGTGTTCTGATGCAGCAGGGCCGGGTTATTGCTTATGCGTGAGGCAGCTTAAGCTGCATGAGCGCAACTACCCCACTCATGACTTGGAGTTGGCGGCGGTAGTTTTCGCGCTTAAGATCTAGAGGCATTACCTATATGGAGTTCATTGTGAGTTGTTCACTGATCATAGGAGCCTTCAGTATATTACGACACAGAGGGATCTTAATTCGAGGTAGCGCTGGTGGATTGAGCTCCTGAAGGACTACGACCTCTCTATTCTTTACCATCCGGGCAAGGCGAATGTAGTAGCGAATGCCTTGAGTCGGAAGGCAGTGAGTATGGGTAGTCTAGCTTTCCTTTCTGTCTCGGAGTGGCCCTTGACTTTGGACATTCAGTCCTTAGCTAATCAGATGATCAGACTCAATGTTTCGGATTCCAGTCGGGTGCTAGCTTATGTGGTGGTTCAGTCATCTCTGTTTGACCAGATCTGTAGTCGCCAGTTTGAGGATGAGTCTTTGATAGCACTCAGAGATAGAGTGTTGGCAGGTGATGTCGGGTAGGCAACCTTAGATTCAGATGGGGTTTTGCGATTTGTTGGCCGTTTTTGTGTTCCCAGAGTTGGTAATTTGATCCAGCTGATCCTTAGCGAGGCCCATGATTCCAGATATTCTATTCATCCGGGCACAACAAAGATGTATCGTGATTTGAGACAACATTATTGGTGGAGCGGTATGAGGAGAGACATATCAGATTATGTGTCCCATTGTTTGTGTTGCCAGCAGGTTAAGGCCAAGCATATGAAGCCTGGGGGAGAGTTGCAGAGGATGCCCATTCCTGAGTGGAAGTGGGAGCGCATCACCATGGACTTCGTTGTTGGATTGCCACGAACTCCTAGAGGTGTTGACAGTATCTGGGTCATCGTGGATTGATTGACCAAGTCAGCACACTTCATACCCGTTCATACATCCATCCATGCTGAGAGGTTAGCCTGTATCTACATTCGGGAGGTCGTCCGTCTTCATGGTGTGCCTGCTTCTATCATTTCAGATCGGGGCCCACAGTTTACTTCTAGCTTTTGGAGAGCATTTCAGGGAGAGTTGGGCACCCGTGTGGATCATAGAACAACATTTCACCCGCAGACTGATGGTCAGTCAGAGCGCACTATCGAGGTGCTTGAGGATATGTTGCGGGCCTGTGTTATAGACTTTGGAGGTCAGTGGGACCATTTCTTGCCCTTGGTGGAGTTTGCGTATAATAATTGCTACCATTCCAGCATCCAGATGGCCCCGTTTGAGGCCCTATATGGTAGTCGTTGTCGCACTCCCGTTGGTTGGTTTGAGTCTACTGAGCCTAGGCCGCATGGTACAGATTTGTTTCAGGAGTCCTTGGAGCATATGAGGTTGATCCAGGACAGGCTCAGGACGGCTTAGAGTAGACAGATGAGTTATGCAGACCGCAGGCGTCGACCGTTGAGTTTTGCTGTGGGTGACAGAGTATTCCTCCGAGTATCGCCCATGAAGGGCGTGATGAAATTTGGGAGGCGGGGCAAGCTTAGCCCCAGGTTTATTGGGCCTTTTGAGATTTTGAGGGCAGTTGGCGAGGTGGCTTATGAGTTAGCCTTACCTCCAGCTTTCTTAGCTGTACATCAAGTTTTCCATGTGTCGATGCTGCGCTGATATGTTCCAGATGAGTCTCATGTTCTCCAGTATGACGCCGTTGAGTTGGATGATCGCTTGACCTAATCTGAGAAGCCAGTTGCTATTTTGGCAAAAGAGGTGAGGTAGCTGAGGTCGAGAGCCATTCCTATTGTTAAGGTCTGTTGGAGGCATCGTCCAGTTGAGGATGCTACCTGGGAGATTGAGCGGGAGATGCAGGAGCAGTTCCCCAGCTTGTTTAAGCCCTCAGGTACTTCTTAATCCTTACTTTCACGGACGAAAGTCCTTTTAGTAGTGGATATTGTAATGACCCTCAAGGTCATTTCTGTGTTAATGCCTTCTTTCTGTCGTTTAGAGCATTCCTGTAGCGACCCCGAGTCATTTATGACTTGCTGGCACTGACGATTCGGTCGCCTAGTCGTTCGTTTGGGTTTTATGCCCATTTTTCTATTTTGAAGCTTTTGAACCTTGAAAAGTTGACTTCGGTCATAACTTAAGGTAAACGACCTCATATGAAAATTCTGACGGTTCCATCAGCTCCAGAAAGGCCAAATTAGGCTAGAAGTATGGTTCGCATGAGTCCCGAGGTTTTCGGTGTGAATTTGGGGCCGATTAGCTCTTTAGCCTTTAGAAATTGGCCTAAGGTTGACTTTGGTCAACTTTCTTAGAAAACGCACTCGGATGAAAATTCCGACAGCGCGATTAGTTCCAGAATGCAGTTTTTTTTCTAGAATGACCTTTCGAGAATTACCGGGAGCTTCCGATCAAAATCCGAGGCCCTTGGTAGAATTTGGCTAAAATGGCATAATGGGTGTGGGACCCACTTTTTGTCGAAATGACCTGGTATGGAAATTTTGACTGCGCCATTGAGTCCGAAATGTCGAATTTAGTGGGGTAACATATTTGGTTTATTTTTATCAAGTCCCGAACGAATTCCGAGGGTCCATTTGGAGATTTTAAAAAAATAGCTAAAATCTGGTTGCTGGTGCAGACCTTTAGCGACCAGAAATTGGAGTTTAAGTGAAAAGAAAAGGTCTTTAGCGGCGAGGTTTGGGTTTTATAACCCAGAAATTTCAGCTCTCACCCTCATTTTCAAATGCCGATTTCTCCCTCATCCGAGCTCCGATTTGAGTGATTCAAAGTCCTGTATGATCGTGGAGATTGTGGCTAGCCAGTGGAGTGATTGGAATGTGTTGGTGAACCCTCGTTTGTGGTGAAATTCAGCTCGAAGCTGATGCCATCAACTTCTGATTTCTTCGTCATTTTAAATTTTGATATCTCGAGTTCTAGAGCTCCTTTTTTGGTGATTCAAAGTCCCTAGTGTTCGGGTTTTCTTTGGCTTTGTATATTTTAGGATGGGGTTCGATGGGTGCACCTCGTTCTACGTGAAATTGGAGGTAAACCCCTTATTTGGCCTATTTTTGTTAGTTTTAGATTTATTCTTGTTTGGTTGATTGGGAGCGGATCCGACCCCTATTTGATAAAATAGTTTAGGATTAGTGTTGGGAGAAGGATTTGGGACCTTTTGATGGAGTCAATTCTGGGAAATCCGGAGCGGGTCCCACTTTGCCCGATTTTACCCAAAAATTGGTCTGTCTCTGAATTTGTTAATTTTGGTGTCTAAACGACCGTATTGATACTGTGATTCTATTTTTTGTAGCGTGGTAGTAGTCTAAGGCCGTTCGGTAGGGGAAATCTCCAATTAACTGAATTGGAGCGCGCGTGATCGGCTTTTTGGTAGGTTTCGGCTTCCCTTCTTTCTAGACTGAGCCTGATTGTGTAAATGCTGGTTGATATTTGTGAATCTGGGGTGGTTAGTTAGTATTGTTTCCCTTGTTCCCCGACTTCCTCAGTTTAGAGTTGACTGTTGGGTTGTTATGAGCTAGGATCATGCTATAGGTTGGGCTGTTGATTTGATTTGCTGATATGCATGTTGTGGGGTGTCTGTTGGTGGTTATCTGATGTTGCATGAGTGGGTCCGGGTGAATCTGGTTGATGATTGACTAATTATTGTGATTCTTCCTTAGAATAGGTTGTGATTTATTGACCTAGTCTCATGTACCTCGTTGACTTGAGTATGTATCCGACGTCGTTTCGGATGGACTAGATCCTTGTACACTGATATAGCAGACTTGGGTCAGATTATGAGCCTTAGTATAGGCATTTTCGTGGCTTTCGGACCTTCCGATTCTTTGCCCCTTATTGCTGGGATATTTGGGATGCTGCCGGTAGATACCGTGGTTGCGCCGATTGTCGGCTGGATTGTGTTAGGCTGGGAGCCTTCGGTTGGTATATATATGCGAGTGGCAGCCCGTGATTTTTAGTCTCTTAGTGTATTATTTTTGTGGCTTATCCATTTCGTGACGGCTGGCTCCAGTACGCGGCTGATGTTACTCGGTTATCACTCAGGATTTCCAGTGCTAGGCTACGGGGGTAGGCTACCCGCTCCGATCCACAGCTGACGTTACACGATTGCAGCCCGTTATTTCCAGTGCGAGTCTGTGGAGCATAGGCTACTTGTCCCAGCTATGCGACCGACGTATCCGGTGGAACCAGTATTTCTAGCATTAGACTGTCGAGTGTGGGCTGTTTGTGCCAGTCCGAGACTGAGGTTGCCCGGTTAGAGTCTGGCATTTCCAGCTCATGACTGATGACTGAGCTGGGCTCTGATATTTATGACTGAGCTGGGCTCTGATATTTATGAATGAGCGGGGCTCTGATGGTAATGATTGGGCGGGGCCCTGGTGTTGTTCTTGAGTTGGTTATTCCTTCATTTCTGTAGAATAGCTCTTCTGTGTACCTGTCGGGCTTATGGGGGTCCGTTCAGGTATTATTTAAACTTGCACACGAGTTTGCCCAGCGGGTCTTATGGGGTCTCAGCTGGGTTTATTTTAGTTATTTCTTTTTGCTTCCTTTTAGATTTTCCGTTTCCTGTTCTGTTGACCTCTGTTTGTGCTGATTCTATCTTGTCCGCTTGTTTTTACTCTTCTTGCTCTGTTGGCCTATGATGCCTACTGGGTACATGTTGTTTTGGTACTCATGCTACACTCTGCATCTATTTTTGTGATGCTTGTCCGAGCACCAGCTATCAGCATTGATATCGAGCCTGCAGTGGTCTATTCAGGAGACGAGGGTGAGCACTTGGCGTTTTGGGATTACCAGTCTCCTTCTGTTTATATGTTTTGGCTTGTCTTTTGTTTTTGAGACAGTTGTTCCAGTGGTCCACTTTCGGGACTTGTACTCTTTTTAGTAGTCCTGTACTTGTGACTTCCAGGTTTTGGGAGGTGTTGTATATATTATTTTGGTTCCGTTCCAGCTTTCGTGAGTGCTCTTATTGTATTCTTCCGCTTGGCTATGGATTAATTTCCACCCTTAGCCCCATTACTATTTAGTTCTGGGATAGGGTTTTGGCTGGCCTACTGGTGGGTTGGTAAGCGTCATCATGAGTTGAGAAATTGGGTCGTGACAATACTGTGGTCATCCAGGATTTGGGATCAATTGCTCTCAAACTGATTCAATTTTATACATTTTCGATAACTCTTTCAATGTTACGAAGATTGATTACAGTATCTACTAAATTAACCTGGTGGATATTGATGCTCTTGATAACAGAGGATGCCTGAGAGCACATCATAATCTTACTCTAGATGACGACTTGCTATTGGAATATTCGGACCTTGATTTGTACCTTAATTTCTATTACAACTGTACCCGTTCCCCCTTCATATTTTGCCAGTCAATTAGGTTGCTTAAACTTAGGTGGAAACAGGTCATATTATGTAATGGATCATGAGCCGGAAGATTTCGATTGGTATAGAATTTGTGAGAAAAAAGTGGTGGTGCCGGTGATGGAGGATGGATTGACTAGAGGAGTTGCTGCAGTGATGGGTGAGGGGTTTCTATTTCATTGGGTGAACGCAACGGATTGCGTAGAGTGTGAGGCCTCAGACGGGCGTTGCGGTTACAACAATTCAACCCAGGTACCCTTGTGCTACTGCAAAGATGGCACCAAAAAGTTTGATAACTGCAGCGGAGGTAATTTTTTTTTGGGCAAGTACAAAGGTAAATCTTTTCAAAATTTTAACTTATAAAAATCGTTAATTTAATGATTTTTATACTATTAATGAACTTAGTTATACATAACATAATACTAAAAATAGAGTGTATAACTAATGCATGTTTTATTTTTTTAATGCATCCTACCAAATATCTTCCGGTGTTCAATTGGGAAAAACATTAGATAATGTTTAAATGAAAGATGGCCTATCAGCATCTCAGCATTAATGCCTCATCTGAAGTCATACCATAGCTAGTCAAGTTTCACGATAATTTGTACTCATACCGCGTTGGCCTAACTACCCCATAAAATTAAAGCAGCAATATGTGGATCCTAGACGGTTCAACGTTCCAACAAAGTGTGGATAATTGTGATATAAAGGGAATGTTTTCACATCTGTTGAACAAGCCATTTTTAGATCCTTTTAAGACTTAGCCCATTTAGTTTATTTAATTGAGTAAGTCTATTATATATATATATATATATATATAAGACTTGGAATTGAACTTCGAGCTTGAGCGTGGGTCGGGTCAGCTCTTTAATTAAATTTAAAGATTTATTATGAACAATTTGTTTATTTTCAAATTTGAATTTAATATTTAAATTTTAATCAAACAAACAGTTTTAATTTCTCTTTTGTTTTAATTTTAACATAAAGTAAGTAAAAAACCAAAGACAAGAAAATAATAAAAATAAATAAAAAACAACCAAAGGAAAAAAAAACATCATCTAGGTTGAACTTTGAAACACAATATACTACATCCTAGTACTAATTAACTTTTGTTTCATGTAAATAATGACAACATAAAAAGAAGGAATGCTTATAAGGTTTCACACAATATAAGCAAATATGATAAGATATTCATCGACTTGGTCTAATATACGCCAAAAAGAATGTGCTAGAAAAGAACATCACTAGTTAAATGTGTTGGTGATAAATGGATAGAGTCAAACACTTACATGATTTTCAGCCTTCATTGTTATCATGTCCCTGATCAGCTACGAACGCTACGGAAAAGAGGATTAACAAGGCTCTCGACAAGGATTACTGCCTCAAACCACCCCAAAAGTTCATCAACTTCTACTTTCCTCATTGAATCCTCCTTTTGATTGTATATCATGAAAACAGAGCAAATCAACAATAAAACTTCACCCTTGTATGATTGGCAAAAAATGGGGAAAAGGATATGAAGTAGTAAGAATTAGGAAACATATCATTCCTAGGATCAGGAGGGCAACTGTCATGACCCAAAATCGAGTGTGATGGCACTTTTCCTATCCCACAAGGACTAGTCAGCCTAAAACCCAACGAGCGGAAATAACATAAATAAAGAAGAGAAAATAATCAAGTAGAAGTCTATCAACTTAAGCAAAACCAACCCAAGACTGGTTGTCACATGTACAAACCGATAATACAGAAGTTCAAGAAATTAATACTAGTCTCAACATTCTTTGTGTCTCAAATTAAACAAAGTATAGAAAATGATCTAGAAGGGTCGCCAGTAACGAACAACTACCTCTCAAGTATCCACCGAAGCCACGGAGGAAAAAGGGAGAGAGAGAGAGATCAAATCACGGTCCGGGCTCACAACCTACACAGATGTAGAAGCAAGGGTGAGTACCAAAACAAACGGTACCCAGGAAGTCAACCAATAAAACAAGGTCAACCTAAACGAACCTCTTTCCTTCCAACCGAACCTCCACAACTACAAACTGCACATAAATCAGCCTAACCTATTCTACACAGTTATATCGCACATAGATCAACAACAGTCCATTAATATCAACAATAGAACACATAGGCATCAAGTACATCAAATACAGTGTCACTGGATATAAACACAACTCCACAAAGTCAAGAAAAGGACAATGAAATGCAATGCCAAGTATCATGATGCAAGTATGTTTTATGATACACATCCGCTGAATCTCAAACTAGAACCCATAGGGGCCACACAAGGAGCATGTATCCGCCGAAACCATTTCCCATCGGCATAATCATCACTCGCCGGAACCATTTCCCATCGACATAAATCATTGCTGACCTCACATCGACCATATGTCCGTCGGAACCATTTGCCATCGACATAAATCATCAATGTGTCTCATCATATTGTCTTAGAACCAATGCACACACATATGTTCACAAAAATAATGCGATAATGATAGTGTTCACAATCACAACGCAATTCATATTAATGCAAATCACGGCACACTATCAACAATATATCAACATCATCAATTACATAATTTACAACAAGATTGTCTAGTCTCCGATTCACTACTCCTTTCATCACAAGTAGAATCAAATTGCTAAGCAAGCTATCAAAGTCTAATCCCATAGTTCAAAATAGGCCAAAGACATATTCATCAATATCACGATTTCATCAAGGCTTTCATAGCACTTTACTAATTCACAACCCAACACACAAGATCAATACAATTCCACATAGTTCACAACATTAGCACATAAGCCTTTTTATTACCCCATCGATCAAGTTAGATTGATTTCATACAAAATTTCATCCCATTCCTCAATTCCATTATTCCCCAACTCATACAAGGAAGAAATTCAGAATTTAACGAGGTTCACAAGGTTTTAAAAGTCCACTTGCCTTAATCACAACACGCTCAATCCACAATCGGAGCGTTTCCTTTTCGAGAGCAATCCAAAGCACCACAATCTACTCAAAATATGAACCACAATCACAATCCGAAGCTAACAATGCCAAAAATATCAAATTCGGAAAGAAAAGGTAAAACAACCTTAAACTCCAATTTCGAAAATGGAACTTGAATCCGAAATTTCTTACATGAAAGGGTCCCTCAATAGCAACCCAATAGAGAAAACCATTTGAAAAACGAAGTTTAAATCAATCCAAAATCCTCAAATTATAACAAACTCACAGTTCTATCAAAAACCCCATATTCTCAATTCAAAAACCCAAATTTCAATTCAAAATCAAGCTTAAATCAATGGGTAATCAAAGCCAAGGGTTAAAATCACTTAACCACACTGATTCACAAGAAAAACCTCTTAAAAAATCACTCAAGAAAGCTCCAAAGAGATGAAAATGGAGAAAAATAGGACATTTCCCGACTTAACATTTTTCAGGTCAAAAATGACCTCCGAGAACGCGAGGACCAGGTCCTTAACTCTCTGTGAACGTGGAACAACCCCCCGCAAACACGAGGACCAGGTTCTCCACACTCCATGAATGCGGAACACCCCCCGCGAACGCGAGGACCAGGTCCTCAACTCTCCGTGAACGTGAGGACCAGGTCCTCAACTCTCCGCGAAAGTGAGGACCAGGTTCTCCAACACTCCGCGAATGCGGAGACCAAAATCTCATGCACCAGGTACAACAAAAAATCTGCAATTTCAACAAGTCTTCGAATGGACCCTCGAGATTTGTTCGGAACCCCATACACACAAACCAGATATGCAACCCTACTAAATTCGAAGTTCTGGACTCAATGGAACCATCGGAACTCAGATTCGTGGTCTCTTTGACCCGGAACCCGATAAAGCACAACGGAACTTACTCAAACTTCAAAAACTCAAAACAAACACTGGACCTCTAAAAATTTAACTATGGCCACCCCTAGGCCTAAAATCATCCCTCGAATCCAGCGGAGTTATCGGAATCCACATCCGAGCATCCGATCTCTGAATGTTGACCAAAGTCAACGCTATGATCAAAATTTCACAATTTTCTAACTTAAGACCTCAAATCCACGATACAGCCCCAAAATTGATTCCGTCAACTCTCCTAGGTCAATTTCCATATTTCAAAACTAATGGAATCGATGGAATTCCCATTCGAGTCCCGAAACTCTGAAAGAACTCAAAAATCACATTTTAACAACTTAAGCCTTTAGAATTCAAATATTTCAAAAAAGCACAACTCAACAAGAATTTTCGCAAAATCAACATCGAATATCAGCCAAACATGACTTGGGGCAACTCTCGGAAGGGGTAAAAAGGTCATTTAAAACAATTACCAAAATTGACCTTCAGGGTCATTACATCATCCACCACTAAAAACCATGTTCGTCCTCGAGAATAAAGTAAAAGAAAGTACCTGAAGCCTCGAAAAGCTGAGGATATCTGGCATGCATATCAAACTCTGACTCCCAGGTAGACTCTCAAACTAAACGGTGACCCCACTATCCCTCTTCATACCACACTACCATTAATGCTGACTCAAATCATGATATATATTTGCCGTCCCCGGATGGATAGAATATCTAGAACAATGGGCCTCCTCTAGAATCAGTCTAATAAGTTCGCCCACCTTGGGCACACAAATCCGACCTCCAATCCTTAAAACTCCATCAGAGTCAAGTGCAGCCTCCTTGGCTTCACCTCTCATCACCTTGCCTCGAATGAGACACAACTTCTCATCCTCAAACTAACGCTCACGAATCTGCTCAATCAAGGAAGAACGGGCCTCAATGAACGCAATCAATCCACCGCTCTCCTCAGAAACTTGCAACCTGACAAAGCTATTTTCTAACCTCTGAACATCCTTAGCCAAGGGCTTCATATCAACACTGATCACGACAAGATTCCCCATACTAGGAGCCTTCCTACTCAAAGCATCGGCCACTACATTGGCCTTCCCAGGATGATACAAGATAGTCATATCGTAGTCCTTCAGTAACTCAAGCCATCTACGCTGCCTCAGATTCAGATCTCTCTGACTAAAGATGTACTAAAGACTCCGATTATCGGTGTAGATCTCACTACAAACTCCATACAAATAATGCCTCCATAGCTTAAGCACAAACACCACTACTGCAAGCTCTAGATAGTGAGTAGGATAATTCTTCTCATGGGCCTTCAACTGTCTAGAAGCATAAGCAATAACCTTCCCTTTCTGCATCAAAACACCTCCCAAACAAACTCCGGAGGCATCACAATATACAGTAAAGCTCAAACCCTCCTCGGGCAAGGTCAACACAGGAGCTGAAGTCAAAAAAATCTTGAGCTTTCGGAAGCTCGCCTCACACTCATCGGACTAATGAAAATCCATAGTCTTCTGAGTCAATCTAGTCAATGGCACTGCAATGGTTGAGAAACCCCGCACAAACCACCGATAGTAGCCTGCTAACCCCACGAAGCTCTGAATCGCAAAAGCAGAAGTAGGTCTCGTCCAACCCTTAATTGTCTCAATGTTGGTTGGATCAACCAGAACACCCTCCTTAGACACCACGTATCCCAAGGAAGCCACAGACTCGAGCCAAAATTCACACTTAGAGAACTTGGCATACAACTTGTGCTCTCTCAAAGTCTGAAGTGCCAATCTCAAATGACGGACATGATCCTCCTCGGTCCGGGAATATATCAGAATGTCATCAATGAACATGATTACGAAGGAATCCAAATGCGGACGAAACACTATGTTCATCAACTCCATAAATGCCGCAGGGGCGTTAGTCAGCCTAAAAGACATCACTAAGAACTCATAGTAGCCATACTGAGTCCGAAAAGTTGTCTTAGGAATATACGATGGCCTAATCTTCAATTGGCAATAGCGGAACCTCAAGTCAATCTTAGAAAACAACTCTGCACCGTGAAGCTGGTCAAACGAATCATCAATGCGAGGAAGAGGATACTTGTTCTTAACAGTTACCTTGTTCTACTACCTATAATCAATGCACATTCTCATAGAGCCATCTTTCTTCTTAACAAAGAGAACTGATGCTCCCCAAGGTGACAAACTAGGGAGAATAAACCCCTTGCTCAACAAGTCTTGTAACTGATCCTTCAACTCCTTCAACTCAGCTAGAGCCATACGATATGGAGTAATAGAGATGGGCTTAGTGCCCGGCTCCAAGTCAATTGCAAAATTAATATCCCGATCAGGAGGAACACTAGGAAGATCAGTAGGAAATACATCAGCAAACTCCTGAACCACCGGAATGGACTCCATGGGAAGTAGCTCAACACTGGTATCCCGAATAAAAGCCAAATAAGACAAATACCCTCTATTAATCAACCTTTGGGATCGGATGTAAGAGATAACCTTATTAGGGTAAGAACCACTAGTACCTTTCCACTCTACCCTCGGAACACCAAGCATCGCTAAAGTGACAGTCTTACCATGACAATCCAGAATCACTTGATAGGAGAAAGTCAATCCATACCCAACATCACATCAAAATCTACCATCCCCAGAATATTTAAGTCTCCCCAAGTGTCGTACCCAGCCAAAGAAACAGGACAGGATCGATACACTCCATCCACCACTAAGGGCTCACCCACGGGTGTAGAAACATGCACAGGCACAGGCATACGATCACATTCCAAACCAAACTCAGATGCAAAGTAGGTAGACACATAGGATAAAGTAGACCTTGGATCAAATAACACAGATACATCTCGATGGCATACTAGGACAACACCTGTGATGACTGCATCAGAAGACTCAGCCTCAGGTCTCCCTGGAAAAGCATAACACTGGGCTCCTCTACCACCTCTAGTCTGAGCCACACCTCTGCCTCCACGCTGAGCCACATCTCCATTCCCCGATGATCGGCCACCTCTGCCTACTGTCTGACACCTACCTCGACCTCTAGCCAGAGGCACTGAACCTCTCTCTAGAGCTGCAAAATAAGTATGTTGTGGTCCTGAATGAGTCTGTAGAGGGCACTGTCGCATCAAATGACCTGGATCCCCATAAGTATAACATGACCTCGGAACGATGATCTGCTTTGACGAACCAGATGAAGTACCATGACCACACTGGCCAGAACTGTGAATACCATGAGACACTTGTCCACCCTCAGCCGCTAGCATGGAAGTATATACTGGCCTCTGATGCTGGAAAGAAGTACCACCTCTCTGAGAACCCCTGCCTCCAGACGAGGCACCAGAAAATTGACCGCTGGAATTGCCCCTCTTGGAGTCTCCAAACTCCTCTCGAACCAAAAACTCCGCCTCTCTGGAGATGCTCACAATGGACTGGAAGGAAGCACCCTCACGAGATTATCTGAACACATACGATCTGATGGAGAAATTCAAACCCCTCACAAATCTGCGGACCCTCTCCGCCTCATCGGGAACAAAAGACATGGCATGGCGAGACGGCTAACAGAACTATGCCTCATACTCCGCAACTAACATGCCACCCTGAGTCAAACCCTCAAACCTCAACCTACTCTCCTCACACACACTCCAGGGAATGAAGCGGTCTCGAAAAGTACTAGAGAAAGCATCCCACTCAATGGAGGAGATCCCACTGGCATGGACTCCACACAAGACCTCCACTACTCCCTGGCTGGCCCACGGAGCTGGAGAGCAACAAAACGGACACCCCTCGCATCCACCATCCTCACCGCCTGAAGCATCTCATGGCACAAGGTCAGAAACTCATGAGCATCCTCGTTCGTACCACCCTGAAACTGGGGTGGTTTCATCTTCTGAAACCTCTCATAGCACTGCTGGTCCTCTACTGTCAGAACCACATCTGAAGCAATCTGTGCACCGACATCTGGCATGGGAACCAATGGTGGCTGACCCACTTGATCCTGAACATTCGGATCCTGATGCTGCTCTGGGGTCTACATGCCGACCCTAGTCTGTGAACCCTGTGGCATGCCTGCAGTACCCTTAGTAATGCTCTCCATAACTCCAGCATCCTCAATAAGGTCTCTTGAAAGAACGGTGCTGAGAACCCTGGAGGAACCTGGTCCTCACCAACCTCATCCTGTGGCTCTAGGAAGCCTCTCTACCACGACCTCTAGCAGGTGCCGCTCTTCGGGCACGGCCTCTCCCACATACCGCTCCACGAGCACGGCCTCCAACACGGCCTCTACAACAACCTCTGACTGGGGCCTCAACCATTGCCTAGGGGACTGCCTCCCCTCCGTCGCTCAAAATAGAAGTTGTAGACCTCGACATCTCCTAAAACAACACGAGACACTCACCACAAGCGACAAGAACCACACACTATTAGAGAGAATGAAATGAAAGATAAGTACGGACGTCTCCGTACCGATCCGCGAGACTCTACTTAGATGTGGCTTGTACACGTGAGACCTATGAAACCTGGGCTCTGATACCATTTGTCACGACCCAAAACCGAGTGTGATGACACCTATCCTATCCCACCAGGACAAGTCAGCCTAAAACCCAATGAGCGGAAATAACAGAAATAACGAAGAGAAAATAATAAAGCGAAAGTCTATCAACTTAAACAAAACCAACCCAAGACTGGGTGTCACATGTACAAGCCGCTAATACAGAAGTTCAAGAAATAAATACAAGTCTCAACATTCTTTGTGTCTCAAATTAAACAAAGTATAGAAAAGGATCTAGAAGGGTCACCAGTAACTAACAACTACCTCTCAAGTATCCACCGAAGCCACGGAGGAAAAAGGGAGAGAGAGAGAGAGATCAAATCATGGTCCGGGCTCACAACCTACACATATATAGAAGCAAGGGTGAGTACCAAAACAAATGGTATCCAATAAGTCAACCAATAAAACAAGGTCAACCTAACTAAACTCACAAACCCCTTTCCTTCCAACCGAACCTCCACAACTACAACCTGCGCATAAATCAGCCTAACCTATTCTACACAGTTATATCGCACATAGATCAACAACAGTCCACAAATATCAACAATAGAACACATAGGCATCAAGTACATCAAATACAGTGTCACTGGATATAAACACAACTCCACAAAGTCAAGAAAAGGACAATGAAATGCCAAGTATCATGATACAAGTCTATCTTACGATACACATCCGCTGAATCTTAGACTAGAACCCATAGGGGCCACACAAGGAGCATGTATCCGCCGAAACAATTTTCCATCGGCATAACCATCACTTGCCGAAACAATTTCCCATCGGCATAATCATCACTCGCCGGAACCATTTCCCATCGGCATAAATCATCACTGGCCACACATGGACCATATATCCGCCGGAACCATTTCCCATCGGCATAACTCATCAAAGTGTCTCATTATATTTTCTCAGAACCAATGCACACACACATGTTCACACAAATAATGAGAGAATGATAGTGTTCACAATCACAACGCAATTCATGTCAATGCAAATCACGTCACACTATCAACAATATATCAACATCATCAATTACATCATTTACAACAAGATCAATTGCCTAGTCTCCGATTCACTACTCCTTTCATCACAAGGAGGATCAAATTGCTAAGCAAGATATCAAAGTTTAATCCCATAGTTCAAAATAGGCAAAAGACATATTCATTAATATCACGATTTCATCAAGGCTTTCATAGCACTTTACCAATTAACAAACCAACACACAAGATCAATACAATTCCACATAGTTCACAACATTAGCACATAAGCCTTTATATTACCCCATCGATCTAGTTAGATTGATTTCATACAAAATTTCATCCCATTTCTTAATCCCATTACTCCCCAACTCATACAAGGAAGAAATTCAGAATTTAACGAGGTTCACAAAGTTTTAAAGGTCCAGTTGCCATAATCACAACACGCTCAATCCACAACCGGAGGTTTTCCTTTTCGAGAGCAATCCAAAGCACCACAATCTACTCAAAATATGAACCACAATCACAATCCGGAGCTAACAATGCCAAAAACACAAAATTCGAAAAGAAAAGGTAAAACAACCCCAAACTCCGATTTTGAAAACAGAACTTGAATAAAAAATTTCTTACATGAAAGGGTCCCTCAAGGCATTAGCAACCCAATAGAGTAAACCATTTGAATAACGAAGTTTGAATCAGTCCAAAATCCTAAAAACAAACTCGGAGTTCTATCAAAACCCCCAAATTATCAATTCAAAAACCAAATTTTCAATTCAAAGTCAAGCTTAAATCAATGTGTAATCAAAGCCAAGGGTTAAAATCACTTACCCATACCGATTCACAAGAAAAGCCTCTTCAAAAATCGCCCAAGAGAGCTCCAAAAAGATGAAAATGGAGAAAATGGGATATTTCCCGACTTAACACTGTTCAGGTCAAAAATGACCTCCGCGAATGCGAGGACTAGATGCTCAACTCTCCGCGAATGCAGGGACCAGGTTCTCCATACTCCGCGAACGCGGAACACCCTCCACGAACACGAGGACATGGCCCTCAACTCTCCGCGAAGGCGGAACTCACCCCGCGAACGCGAGGACCAGGTTCTCCAACACTCCGCGAACGCGGAGGCCAAAATCTCATTCACCAGGTACAACAAAAAATCAACAATTTCAACAAGTTTCCGAATGGACCCTCGAGATTCGTTCCATGCACACAAACCAGATATGCAACCCTACTAAATTCAACGTTTCGGACTCAATGGAACTGTCATAATTCGGATTCGAGGTCTCCTTGACCTGGAACCCGATAAAGAACAATGAAACTAACTCAGGCTTCAAAAACACAAAACAAATATGGGACCTCTAAAAATTCAACCAAGGCCACCCCTAGGCCTAAAATCATCCCCCGAATCTAGCGGAGTCGTCAAAATCCACATCCGAGCATCCGATCTCCGAATGTTGACCAAAGTCAACCCTATGATCATAATTTCACAATTTTCCGATTTAAGACGTCAAATCCACGATACAGCCCCAGAACTGATTCCGTCAACTCTCTTTGACCAATTTCCACATTCCAAAGCTGATGGAATTGACGGAATTCCCATCAGAGTCCCAAAACTCCGAAGACTTTGAAAATCACATTTTGACGACTTAAGCCTTTAGAATTAAAATTTTGCCAAAAACCACAACTCAACAAGAATTTTTGCAAAACCAACATCGGATAATAGCCAAACATGACTCGGGGCAACTCTCAGGAGGGGAAAATAGTCATTTTACAAAAATTACCCAAAATGACCTTTACGGTTATTACAACAACTGATGGTGAGCATCTTTTTCCAAGATGCTTTAACCCCACAATCATTCACAATCCACACATCAGAATGATGTCTTTCTTAGTTAAAAATTACTACAAGATCATTTCCCAAAATTCCCAACTTCAAATCAAATTTGCCTTCTCCACAATCGGGGTTCTCTACCGTAACCCATGTTTCACTTGCTAAATCAAAAGAAACGATTTTGTGGCTCATGTCATAGCCCTCAATAATCAAATAAGTCCAATAAAGCTTCCCCTTTACACACTTAGCTGAACTATCTATCCAAGTACCTCCTGGAAAATTCGGGACTGTTCTCCAAGAATGGTCCGTCTTCAAACTGTAAATGTCGACCTTGGTATCATTACAAAAATTGAAAATCACAACCATTTTTTATTCATCATATATCTCGTCATATCCAAAACCATATGTAAATAAGGTACGGCAACTCCACATCGGTTTAACTCTTGGCAATATTTTACCCTTCCTAATTGAGGGGTTCCAAATACATATACTAACTTATTTTTTTGGAATCCTATCTGATTTCTCCATACCCGCTAAACAAATCAATCCGTTTATCGAATCACTCCATTTGATAACCAAATTATTCATGGGATAATCGATTTCAGTTAACTTAGTAATTGGATCATAAATTAAGGAAGACAGAGAACATTCACATATTTTATTATATACCCACCTTAAAATAACCTTATGGTTGTTATATAGTTTGTTATTTGCTGATGAATTGAGATGATTTTTAAGGAATTCAGAACTAGAGATTAATGCAGGCCATGATTTTGACACAGACCTGTACTGTAACAGAGATTTCACAGGTACAAAATCGAATCGAAAATCGAATCAAACCGCAAATCGAGTCAAACTGGAAAAAAACCTCGATTAATGGTTTGGTTTGACTTGGTTTGGTATTGGGAAAAAGAACCTGACTATACTTGGGTTGGTTTGATTTTAACTAAAGATTCAACCCGAGACCAAACCAACCTGACATTATATATATAATTTTTAAATTTATTTTATACATAAAAGTATTTACTTTGATGTAATTTCTAAATATTACTTTTACATTTTCATAATTTTTACTCCCTCCTTCCACTTTTAATTATCATGATTTCCTTTTTTAGAGTCGAATTAAAAGAACTTTGACTAACATTTTATGATGCAATTTTTCATCATATTGATATGCAAAAAAATTGCGATCTATAATACTTTTAATATAGTTTTTGAATATCTAATTTTTTGTTTAAAATATTGAATTAATGTTATCTAATTTAAATTTTAAAATTAGTCAAATTAACTTTCGGAAAACGCAATATGACAATTAAAAGTGGACAAAGGGAGTATCTTTTAACATATCTTTTCAAATTTTTTGAGACTTGGAATTTTGAATGGTCCAATAAAGGTTATAGTCCATAGGTATTAGTAACTCTAATAAAACTCAATTTAAAATCAAATCAGTATTAATGCTAACAAAAAAAATATTAATTCAAGACTAAGAAGACAATAATGTTGAATATTTGTTCTTTAGTTTTACATTGGTTTAGACATTTAAAATACATAATCAAATTTTAATTTTTCTTTAATGTTTAATCATGTAATTAATACTTATCAGACTTATTTTAGCATGATTTAGTACTTTTAAATTATGATCATTTACATTATGACTTATCAATTTGCAATATTTATTTTATACGATTTCATTAATATTTTTTATTGAATATTTTAGTGTCATCACTCATCTCATATTTTGTGTTACCTCGAAAGTCAAAACTAATTGTGACTATAAAAAAAAAATTGATCATTTTTGGATTGCTCGATTCAGTCCATTTGATCTAAACTTAAGATGCTTAGGATGATATGTAAAGGACAAAATAGGCTTCTGGAGCATTTGATTGATATATTTATTGTTGGCATTGACCCGTTAATTATATCGTCTAAAGTTTCAAATGTGTTGCTAAATGGATAATATATATATTTCAAATTCAACTTATTTTTTTGAATGTCTCAACTAAATTGCATTTTATCTCTAAAATGTTATTTTTGTTGACAAAAACACTTGGAGTAAAACATGTATTGGAAGATTTAGTACTAAATCGACATATAAGTTTTTTTTTATGGTGACATAAGTATCCACATGACAGAATATGGAGTAATATATGGAAGTTCCGCATTCCTAAAAAGTTCAAATAGTTTATATGACTTATTAGACATAATAGACTCATATTAAACGGGATTCTATTTACCTGGAAAATAATTGAGTCACATAAGTATGTAGTGTGAAGGACTTCTCACATATTATCACGGCATGTCCAAAATCTAAACACATTTGGATTTAATTCATCTCACAGATTAAAAGTTATGTTATCATGAATACTAAGTCAATGCTTGAATGACTCGATGATATTATAAGCAACACCTGGCAACCCTCTTATTGTGCTAAAGTTATAATTTCTAACATTTCTATATATTATATGGCATATATGGAAAGAACAAAATAGAAATCCGATTTAGCAAAAATGCTTACTTTTAAATTTTATATCTTAATACGTTAGAGAAAATGCTAACAAAATTGATAAAGTATATTCTAGGAAAATCTCTAATTTCAAAGAATCCAAACTAATAGCTTGGTGTTCTCCTTGGATACGAAAGCATAAATTGAATACGATGTAATGTCAAGACTCAAACTAGTGATGCTGCTTTTGGAGGATTCTTTAGAGATGATCAAGGCAAGTAGTTCTTGGGATATTCAAGTAAGATAAAACCTACTTCAAATCTCACGACAGAGTTATGGAGTCTCAAACAAGGATTCAAATCAGTAAAATAAATGGAATATAAAGATCTAGAAATGAAGACAGATTGCCTACTTTTTTTCTCCAAAAGCTGATTTGATTGCCACTGAAATTTGATTACATATGAAGATGGAGGGCTAGGCCTAACCTTCTATAAAAGATGTATACATATGACGGAAACCAAAATAGTTAGCCCAAAATAGTGGCAAAGGAAGATATATACATATGACAGATTGCCTACTTGTTGTCAAGCTCATCTAAGAGGAGGATATACAATCTCATCCTCCTAAGGCCTTTATTAAGATTATAAATATCTACTGAAGATCAATAAAACTACTATTCCTCATATTTAGAGGGAGATAAACTAATGTGAATATTTTTTTTAGAAAATGAAGACTCAAGCACGAGGAAGATATGATAGTATGGGAAACACTGCTCAAAGAAATGGAGTTCTTTCTCCTTGTTAATTTCCGCCATGTAGAATTTGAAAGGTTTTAAGTAGTTTATTAATTTTTCCAATGTATCAAAGAAAAAAAAGGAAACATCGACCAATTCTTTTTTTTTTGACTTATTTCACATAATTTTCCGGGTGAAGTTATGTACTTATAAAAGGTTTCTGTTTATGTAAATAAATTAATGAATCCCTTCACATGAGAGAAAGTTTTTAGTGTATCAGCAAAGGTGGATAAAAAATTAATTTAAGTTGAATGTTTGAATTTCATGTGTAATATTCTTGAGTTTGATTGTTAGAATTCATATATATACACATATCTGCATGACCACCATAAATATGGTTATGATGCCAAAAGCAAATTAACATATGGAGACACGTGTGGAGTATCCTCGTATGGGTGAATATCCAAATTGCAATTGAAATAAAATATTTAAGATAAATTAATGCGATTTAAAAGGAATCACAGAAGTTTGGTAATAACTATTAGGTTCACTTTAAATAATTAAAGTATATACACATGAGAAAAGATTATCAAGTCAGGGAGCCTTAGCTTAAAGTAAAGGAGCGAGGGAGACAAAGTTAGGCACCTGGTAGCACAACACATCTGCTTCGAGTACAGGGGTGACTAGGGGTGCTAACATGGCCGACACCCAACAATGTACATTACACATTATAAAAAGTAACTATAAAAAGTGTTTAAAGAAATAAGTTACTCATAAGGTAATTATAGGTATTTATGAAGAGTATCTATTCCTTTTAAGATCTCCTTTCCTGCTTGGAGACTATGCAAAGGGAAACTACCTTTTAATGAGGTGGTAGCTAGATTTTGAAATCATTCAAATGTTGAATGTTGTTGTTGCAATGAACCTGCAACAGATTCCATTCAACGCACATTTACACAAGGGAAGGCTGCAACTCATATTTGGAATTATATTGGTGCCTCCTTGGGCATTATTCGTTAGTCTGGTCCTATCAAAAGAATTTTGAATAAATGGTGAAGTGTTATGACCAAAAATAGTGTTCATGATCTAGTCATTCAAATTGCTCCCATATTTATAAGTTGGGAAATTTGAAAATAGTGGAGAGATTCGGTGCTATTTGCTATGTGGAGAAGGGATTAAACAGTTTCACGATCGAAATGGATTCTTTGATATTCACTAACATGTCGAAAAACATGAGCATTGCGAATTTAAAGCTGAAAAAGATCATATATGATACTAACAGAAGTGTTAGCAATGCCAATGTCAACTTCACTCATTGTTATCGAGAAGCTAGTATGGTGGCCAATTACTTTGTCAAGATGGCCGACAAGTGGAAATATGCAAAAATGTAATATTTTTATAGGCTAAGAATTGATTTGATATTTTGATAGAGAAGGAGATTGTATAGGCTACCCCTTTCCCACTATTTTTTTGAAGCTTTGTATGATCTAATCTATTGGTTAGGGGTATGATCCATGTCCCCCCTAACAACTATAACTTTTTGGATTAATTGATATGGTAGGGGTCAAGACTAATCTCCTCACCAAAGGAATCACAACCCAAGTGATGACTAATAAAAAAAAAAGTGTTACAAATGTTACCTAACATGTCATCATAGACATTAATAGCATAAACAACCTAAAAGGAGGATTAAGATTATAAAAGATCTTTTAAAATGTAATAAAGCAGATCAACAATTATGCACGCTTAATATCACTCTTATACTAAAATATTACAAATACAATGAGAATACTACAACATTGTTTGTAGCTATAAACACCAAACAAGAATGGCAACTGCAATTGGCACCTATAGAGACGTTTGAGATATGCTCCTGCATTTTATACAAAGTTCATTCAATAAACATCCATAACAAATATATCAAGCTTTATCATCAATCTATGTACTCTGAGTTTAGATTACTTATACACACGTAAGCTTCAACTTTATAAAAGTTCAAGAATACCAAACAAGTTAATAAAGCACACTAATGATTTTCACATGACTAGTAAAAATTTATAGCACTAAAATGGGTCACATGCCCTGACCTCCATTAGAATGTAGCAAACATAAAATCTAATTGAATGGAAATTATTCTTTTGGGTATATGCATACATAGAAGTTCAAAAGTTTGCTGACATTGCAAGCTTAAATAATTAATAAAGTAGATCTGCGTCTTATTGAAAATAATAAATATCAGATTATTTGAACATTCTCCAATTCAAATTAATAATAAATATCATATTACTTACACATTCTCCATTCAAATTAATAGAGTCATGCCTAATAGGATTTAGTCCAAGTCCTTTTCTCCCCCCGGATATGGTAATTCTTTCCATTCTAATGACTATTGCAACTTTGTTTGCCAATCTAGTGTCTAATTTAAACTTTTTGTGCTTTTATGATAATGTTTTCAGAGTGAAACTAGAATTCACCATTAATTCACCATTAATTCACCAAAGAAGTAAAAGAAAGAATGAGAATGTTAGAAGGAGAATTAATTGTGTGCATATGTAAACACATTGAAAATAACGATAATTGTATATTCATCATGTAACTCATTAAACTCTTTGAAAATAATGATAATTTTTATTCATCATGTAACTCATCAAGTACATTAAAAATAATGACAATTTTATTACTATTCATCATGTAACTCATCAAGCACATTGAAAACAACAATAATTTTTTATGCATCATTTAACCCATCAAGCACATTGAAAATAATGACAATTTTATATAATATTCATCATGTAACTTATCAAACACATTAAAAATAAAGATAATTTTGTATTCGTCATGTAACTCATCAAGCACATTGAAAATAACGATAATTTTATATTGATCATGTAACTCATCAAGGACATAAAACATAACGATAATTTTACACTCATCATATAACTCATCATACACATTGAAAATAATGGAATTTTATATTTATCATGTAACTTATCAAGCACATAAAAAGTAATGACAATTTGATATTCATCATGTACTCTTCAAGCACATTGAAATTAATGAGAATTATATATTCATCATGTAACTCATCAAACACATTAAAAATAACGATAATTTTGTATTTATCATGAAACTCAACAAGCACATTGAAAATAATGATAATTTTTATTGCAAATCAGACTCAACGTAATTTCGATCAATTTTTTTTACATTTCCTAATCCAAATACATAATTAACTCCAATTTACGGCAAAAGAACAATTGGCTACTATTATGAAATATTATTACAAAAAATATATAAATAACATAATATAAAAAATTTGCTCCAAAGAATATTTGGTCATCATAGTGAAATGTTGATATAGAAGAGGGAGAACGAGTGCTGACTTTTAACCTTGTTACTTGCCATATCTTCAGCATGTTTAACCAAGTCCCTGAATTCTGAAAGAGAAGCATTAGAACCCCAAAAGAAAAGCTTGGTCTCCTAAATCCCTAGTTTGTGTATTTCCAACTAGCTAAATCGATATGGAAACCTAGAAAAAAATTTGTGCAATATGTGCACATCTTATCTTCATCATCATCTTCCACTCACTTCCGGAATCCAATCATCCGTAGGAGTAGACATTGAACCCTAGGCAAGTTACTGTGTAAGCTGTCCTTAGTGGCCACAAGGGGACACGATTTGCAGACAGTGTTGAAATTAAGATAGTCTTCAATCAAATCGATGCATCTAACTAGTGGAACCAATAGATCATGTTGAAGCTCCGATCAATCAGACATTTTTTTCAGTATCAAGCCCTAGCTATCAAAAGGATTCAATCGAATCGTAAATTAGAAACAAACCTGAATTGCAAATGAGAAGCTTCGATATAGTATTGAGGTGATGCTTTATTTGGGAAGGGAAGGGACTTTCGTTTTCCTCCATAGTAGCTGTGCAAACGGCGCAGACCAAATGAATGAGGCTATGTTAGGTTTATTAGGGTTTTATAATTGAAATAATTAATAGGATGGTCCCTTTTCAAGAGTTTTAAGTCAAAACTATCCCGTATTTAAATGATATGTTTATTTTAATCTCTTATATAGAATCATATGAATATTTAGTCCCCCGCCTTTGATAAACCAATAGACTGGACCTAAAATAAATAATGACTACAAGGAAACACGACAAAACCAACCAACTCAATCGATTTGATCCAAAATAGGGAATTGAAGATTCTCGGGATGGTATTTGAAGATCAAGTAGATTAATGGGATAATTTTGTCTTAAAACTCTACTTTTAGAGATAGCAATCAAAGTTTAGTCATAAAAAAATATATAACTAAAAAGTAGTCAATCCTATTGTAAACCTTAAAAGTAGTATCTCACTTACACTTAAATCTAATAAGGTAAATTATTGTACAAGTAGAGAAATTGCACATCTTGATATAGAAAGTTATTAAATAAAACTAAAAAAAATTAACAATGACTTTATCGGATGTATTAAGTTATTAAAATAAAGAGAGTGTATTACATGTGTTTTGTTGTGTAAGCTATGATTCTGAGTAAAAGAGCAGTTTTGGTGCGAAAACAAATACTTTGAAGTCTGAGTAGAAGTCTAAGAAATTTAATCTAGATTGAGTTCAGAGGTTGAGGACCAAGTATGTATTGAAAAAATTGAAGAAAAAAATCGATGCTGAAAAAAATAATTTGGAGCCCATAGCGACAGCAAAAAATGAGGTAGCATGATTGTTTGTAAGATCAGTCTACCGCAATGCGAAGCCCATAGCAACAGGCTTATTTTGGATCGGCTTCTTATTTCTGTCACGACCCAAAACCGGGTGTGATGGCACTTGTCCTATCCCACCAGGACAAGTCCACCTAAACCCAACAAAACGGAAAATAAGCAATTCAAGGAGAATAATAATAAGCGGAAGACTTCAAAACTTTACAAACCTTCCCAAGACTGGCTGTCACATGTACAAGCCACTAACACAGAATTGAAATGAAATTACAAGTCTCAATGTCTTTGTATCTCAAATAGAACAAGACATAAATAAATAGGGTCGAGAGAGATCGCCAACATCGAACAACTACCTCTCAAGTTTCCTCAAAAGCCTCGGAGTAAGAAGAGGAGCGAAGTAGATCATGGTCCGAGCTCGAAACCTACACAAGTGTAAAAGCAAGGGTGAGTAACAAACAACACGGTACCCAGCAAATCGACTAATAAAACAACCGAACCTGCACAGAAAATCAGCTCAACCTAGCAGATCCCAATTCATAGTTGATATAACACATAGGTCAATAACAGCTCAACAACATCACCGAAATAACTCACATCAGTATCAAGTATATCAATCCCAGAGTCACAACGCATAAATACAACTCCACAATGACAAGAATGAGATAATGTAATGTCAAGTAGAGTGATGCATGTCTGTCCAACGATACATATGCGTTGAATCTCAGACCGGAACCCATGGGGGCCACACATGGACCATGTATCCGCCGAAACCATTTCCCATCGGCATCACCGAAACCATTTCCCATCGGCATAATCATCACTCACCGAAACCATTTCCCGTCGGTATAATCATCACTTCTCGGAACCATTTTCCATCGGCATAATCATCAAAGTGTCTCATCATAGTGTTTCAGAACCAATGCACAAAAGCATGTTCACACAAATAATGAGAAAACGACAGTGTTCAAAATCACAATGCAATTCATATCAATGCAAATCATGTTATACTATCAACAATATATCAACATCAACAATTACATCATTTACAGCGATATCAATTGCCTAGTCTCCGATTCACTACTTCTTTAATCACAAGCAGGATTAATCATTAAGAAAGAGTTTCAAGTTTAGTCCCATAATCCACAATGACCTAAAGACATATTCATCAATTTCACAATCACATCGAGGCTAGCATAGCATTTCATCAATTACACAGCAATATCAAGATCACGGCCCTTCACACTTTAACACACCTAGCCATTTTTATTGAACCCGCCGATCAAATTAGATTGATTCATACAAGAATTCAGCCTATACCTCAATCCAATTACTCCCCAACACAATCAAGAAAGAGAAATTTGGAATATTACAAGATTCGCAAAGTTTTTTAAAGTCCACTTGCCTTAACTGAAATTGAAATCAACCAACAACCGGAGCTTTTCCCTTTCGAAAGCAACACAATCTAATCAAATTAGGAATTACGATCAAATTTCGAAACCAACAACACTAAAAACACAAAAATCAGGAAAAGGGGTGGTCCAAATGGCTCAAAAAATTAGATTTCGAAAACGAACTTTGAATTCGGAAATTCTCACATGGAAATAATTTTCAAAGCCTTAGGAAACCATTAGCGAAAACCATTTTGAAAACGGAATTCAAACCAGTCCACAATCACCATTTGATCAAAAACTCGGAGTTCACGCAAAACCCCCAAAATCTAACTTTATAAACCCAATTTTCAAATTGAAATAATGATAGAATCAATGGATAATCAAGGTTTAGAGTTAAAATTAGTTACCCACAAGGTTTCCACAAAAATCTCTCTTTCAAATAGACTTTCTAACCTTCAAAATGTTGAAAATGGCGAAAATGGGACATTCCCGAATTTACACTGTTCAAGACTCATTTGTTCTCCGCGAACGCAGCTCCCTTAGCCCGCGAATGCGGAGACCAGACTCGCTACCCTCCGTGAACGCGAAGGTTCAACTCCCAACCCTCCACGAACGCGCTCACAGCTGCGCGAACGCGGAGGTTATCCCCTCCGCAAATGCGGGCAACTACCCTCCGCGAATACGGAGGCCAAGGTAACCGGCACCAGATACAGCAAAATCGACAATTTCAACAAGTCTTCGAAAGGACCCTCGGAACCCCGTGCACACAACACAGATATGCCACCCTACTAAATTCGACGTTCCAGACTCAATGGAACCTTCAAAATTTGAATTCGAGCTCTCCTTGACCCGGAACCCGATAAAGCACAACTAAACTAACTTAATCCTCAAAAATTCAAATCAAGCTCGGGACCTCTGAAAATTCAACCAAGGCTACTCCTAGGCCTTAAATTATCCCCCGAATCCAACGGTGTAGTCGAAAATCCAATCCGAGCATCCGATCTCCGAATGTTGACCAAGTCAACTCTATGATCAAAATTTCTCAATTTTCCAACTCAAGGCCTCAAATCCATGATACAGCCCCAAATCTAATTTCATAAACTCTCCTAGACCAAATTCCACATTACGGAGCTGATGGAATCGATGGAATCCCCATCCGAGACCCGAAACTCCGAATGACCTCAAAAACTACATTTTGACAAATTTAGCCTGTAGAATTCAAAACTTTCCAAAAACCATAACTTAACAAAAATTTCACAAAACAAACTTCGGATATCAACCAAACATAACTCGGGGCAACTTTTGGGAGGGGTAAAATGGTTATTTTACAAACATTACCAAAAATGACCTTCAGGGTCGTTACATCATCCACCACTAAAAACCATATTCGTCCTTGAATATAAAGTTAAAGAAAGTACCTAAAGCCTAAAAAAGATGAGGATATCTGGCACGCATGTCGGACTCAGACTCCCAAGTAGCCTCTCAAGCTGAACGGTGACCCCACTACACCTTCACTGAAGCAATCTCCTTTCTCCTAAGCTTACAGACCTGCCTATCTAGAATGTCTGTGGGCTCCTCCTCATAAGTCAAATCTGTACTTAACTCCACCGAATCGAGTGTAATCACATGAGACTCATCCGGGATATACTTCCGAAGCATAGAAACATGAAACACAGGATGCACAACAGACAAGCTAGGTGGCAAGGCCAACTTATAGGCCACCTCTCTCACTCGGTCCACTTCATGGGTGATACTCGGAGCCAAACATGATCACCCTCCATGAATACTAGGTCTTGAACTCTCCGATCAGCATAACTCTTCTATCAGCTCTGAGTAGTCAACAACCTACTCTGAATCAAACGGACATGTTCCATGGCATCTCTAAGTAAGTCAGTGTCTAAGGAATCCATCTCTGCCGATTCAAACAATCTAATTGGCGATCTACACCATTTGCCATACAACGTCTCAAATGGGACCATCTGAATGCTGGAATGATAGTTGTTGTTGTAGGCAAACTCTGCTAGGGGCAAATACTGATCCCACCTAGCACAAAAGTCAAGCACACACGCCTGGAGCATGCCCTCAAGCACCTGAATCGTCCTCTCGGACTGACGATCTATCTAAGGGTGAAATGTTGTACTCATATCTAACTGAGTACCCAAACCATGCTGTTACGCTCTCTAGAAGTGCAGAGTGAACAAGGAACCCCGATCCGAGACTATAGATATCAGCACCCCATAAAGCCTTACAATCTGACTGATGTAGAGCTGAGCTAACTTCTGCGCTGTATACTGCACCCGAACTGGAATGAAATGAGCGGACTTAGTCAGCCTATCAAGAACAATCCAATTAGAATCATAACCACCCATGGTGGTAGGTAGTCCCACAACAAAATCCGTAGTGATCCACTCCCACTTCTAAGTAGGAATGGGCATCCTCTGAGACACACCTCCGGGCCGCTAGTGCTCACACTTGACCTGTTGACACGTCAAACTTCTAGATACAAAGTTTGCAATATCCCTCTTCATACCACACCACCACTAATTCTTACTCAGATAATGATACATCTTCGCTATCCCTGGATGGATAGAATATCTAGAGCAATGGGCCTCCTCTAGAATCAGTTTAATAAGCTCACCCACCTTAGGCGCACAAATACGACCTCCATTCCTCAAAACTCCATCCGAATCAAGTGCAGTCTCCTTGCCTTCACATCTGAACACCTTGTCTCGAATGAGACACGACTCCTCATCCTCAAACTGGCGCTCATGAATATGCTCGACTAAGGAAGAACGGGCCTCAATGAATGCAATCAAACCACGGCTCTCCTCAGGAACCTGCAACCTGACAAAGCTGTTGGCTAACCCCTGAACATCTCTAGCCAAGGGCGTCATATTAACATTGATCGCGGCGAGACTCCCCATACAAGGAGTCTTCCTACTCAAAGCATCGGCCACCACATTGGCCTTCGTAGGATGGTACAAAATGGTCATATCATAGTCTTTCAGCAACTCAAGTCATCTGCGCTGTCTCAAGTTCAGATCCCTTTGACTAAAAATGTACGGAAGACTCTAATGATCAGTGAACACCTCACAATGAACCCCATACAAGTAGTGCCGCCACAACTTAAGTACAAATACCACTTCCGCAAGGTCTATGTCGTGGATAGGATAGTTCTTCTCATGAGCCTTCAACTGTCTAGAATCATAGGGAATAACCTTCCCTTTTTGCATCAACACACCTCTCAAACCAACTCCGGAGGCATCACAATATATGGTAAGACCCACACCGGGCAAAGTCAACACAGGACCTGAAGTCAACAAAGTCTTGAGCTTTTGAAAGCTCACCTCACACTCATCGAACTAATGAAAATCCACAGTCTTCTGAATCAATCTAGTCAAAGGCGCTGCAATCATAGAGAAGCTCTGCACAAACCGTCTGTAGTAGCTTGCCAACCCCACAAAACTCTGAATCTCAGTAGGTGAAGTAGGTCTCATCCAGCCCTTAACTGCCTCAATCTTAGCCGGATCAACCCTAATACCCTTCTTGGACACCACGTGTCCCAAGAATGCCACAGAATCAAGCCAAAACTCACACTTGGAGAATTTGGCATACAACTTCTGCTCTCTCAAAGTCTAAACCACCAACCTCAAGTGACGGACATGATCCTCCTCGGTTCTGGTATATATCAAAATGTCATCAATGAACACAATCACAAAGAAATCCAAGTACGGATGGGACACTCTGTTCATAAACTCCATAAACGCCGCTGGAGTGTTAGTCAGCCCAAAAGACATCACTAAGAACTCATAGTGGCCATAACGGGTCTGGAAAACTGTCTTAGGAATATCCGACGGCCTAATCTTCAACCGATGATAACCAGACCTCATGTCAATCTTAGAAAACAACACCGCACCCTGAAACTGATCAAATAAATCATTTATACGAGAAAGAGGATACTTGTTCTTAACAGTTACCTTGTTTAGCTACCTATAATCAATACACATCCTCATCGAAATGTCCTTCTTCTTCACAAAAAGGAGCAGTGCACCCCACGACGATACACTAGGGCGAATAAACCCTTTACTCAACAAGTCTTGCAACTGGTCCTTCAACTCTGCTGGAGGCATACGATACGGGGCAATAGAAATGGGCTTGGTGCCCGGCTCCAAGTCAATAGCAAAATCAATATCCCGATCAGGAGTAACACTAGGAAGATCAGTAGGGAACATATAAGCAAATTCCTGAACCACGGTAATGGACTCCATGGAAGGTGACTCAACACTGGTATCCTGAATAAAAGCCAAATAGAACAAACACCCTCTATTAATAAACCTCTAGGCTTCGATGTAGGAGATACCTTACTTGGGTAAGAACCACTAGTACCATTCCACTCTACCCTCGAAACACCAGGCATCGCTAAAGTGCCAGTCTTAGCATGACAATCAAGGATTGCATCATAGGGAGAAAGCTAATCCATACCCAATATCACATCAAAATCTACCATCCCTAGAATAATCAAGTCCACCCAAGTGTCGTACTCGGCCAAAGAAACAAGACAGGATCGATACACTCGATCCACCACTAAGGGCTCACCCACGGGTGTAGAAACATACACAGGCATAGGCATACGATCACATACCAAATCAAACTCAGATGCAAAGTAGGTAGACACATAGGAGAAAGTAGATCTTGTATTAAATAATACAGATGCAGCTCGATGGCAAACTGGGACGATACATGTGATTACTGCATCAAAAGACTCAGTCTCGGGTCTCCTCAGAAAAGCGTAACACTAGACTCCTCTACCGCCTCCTATCTGAGCCACACCTCTATCTCCACGCTGACCCACAACATCACTACCCGAAGCTCTACCGCCTCTACCTGTTGTTTGACCCCTATCTCAACCTCTAGCCAGAGGCGCTAGATGTCTCTCTAGAGCTACTGAGTAAGTATGATGAGACCCTGAATAACTCTGTAGAGGATATTATCGCACAAATAAACCCGATCCCTCGAACTATAATAAGACCTCGGAAAAGAGAGCTCTTGCGACAAAGCTGGTGAGATATTATGGCCACCTCGACCAGACCCGTAAGACCCTCGGGACGACTACCCATTCTCAACTGCTAGCATTGAAGCATGAACAGGCCTCTGACGCTGAAATGAAGTACCACCTCTCTGAAAACCTCTGCCTCTAGATGAGGCACCAAAAAATTGGTCACTAGAATGGGCCGTCTTGGAATCCCCAAACTCCTTTCAAGCTAACAACATCACCTCCCTAGCGATACTCACAATGGACTTGAAGAAAGCACCCTCATGGGATGATATGAACACATAAGATCTAATAGAGAAAGTCAACCACCTCAGAAACCTGCGGAACCTCTCCTCCTCATCTGGAACCAAAGACATGGCATGACGAGACAGCTGGCAGAAACGTGCCTCGTATTCCGTAACGAATATGCCACCCTGAGTTAAACCCTTAAACCTCAACCTCCTCTCCTCACGCACACTCCAAGGAATGAAGCGATCTCGGAAAGCACTAGAGAAAGCATCCCACTCAATCGGAGGAGATCCCACTAGTATGGACTCCACACAAGACCTTCACCACTCCCTGGCTGGCCCACGGAGCTGGAGAGCAACAAAACGAACACCCCTCGCATCCACCATCCTCACCGCCTCACGCATCTCACGGCACAAGGTCAGAAACTCATGAGCATCCTCGTTCTTACCACCCTAAAACTGGGGTGGTTTCATCTTCTGAAACCTCTCATAACACTATTGGGCCTCCACTGTCAAAACTACATCTGGAGCAACTTGTGCACCGACAGCCGACATGGGAACCAATGGTGGCTGACCTACCTAATCCTGAACAATCGGACCCTACTGCTGCTCAGGGTTTGTGCCCCTGCTCTAGTTTGAGAAACCCATGACGTGCCTGTAGCACTCTGAGTAAAACTTTCCGGAGCACCCGGCATCTTCAATAGGGTCTCCTGAAATAACGGTGCCGCGAAACCTGGGGAAGCCTCTCTACCACGGCTTCTAGCAGGTACTGTTCCTCAGGCACGGCCTCTAGCTCGGGCTCTACCCCTACCTCTGACTGGGGCCTCAACAACTACCTCAGGGACTGCCTCCCCTCCATCGCCCGAAATAGAAACTCTGGTTCTTGACATCAGCCAAACAACACACGACACCAACCACTAGCGATAGAACCCACGCACGATAAGAAGGAATAAAATGAAGGAAGTTTCCTAATAGTGTTCATAGCCTCTCGAGGAAAAGTACAGACGTCTCCGTACCGATCCTCGAGACTCTACTTAAACTTAGCTTGTACACGCAAGACCTGTGAAATCTGGGCTCTGATACCATTTTTCACTACCCAAGATCGGGTGTGATGACACTTGTCCTATCCCACCAGGACAAGTCAACCAAAACCCAACAAAACAAAAAATAAGCAATTCAAGGAGAATAACAATAAGCGGAAGACTTCAAAACATAACAATCCTTCCCAAGACTGGTTGTCCCATCTAGAAGCCACTAACACTTAATTGAAATGAAATTACAAGTCTCAACGTCTTTGTATATCAAATAGAACAAGACATAAATAAATAGGGTCAAGAGAGATCGCGAATATCGAACAACTACCTCTCAAGTTGTCTCAAAAGCCTCAGAGTAAGAAAAAGAGAGAACTAGATCACGGTCCGGGCTCGGAACTTACACAAGTGTAGAAGCAAGGGTGTGTACCAAACAACACGATACCCAGCAAATCGACTAATAAAACAAGGCAAATCTAATAAAATCCACGAACTCCCTTACTTCCAACCGAACCTCCAATAACAACAACCTGCATAGAAAATCAGCCCAACCTAACAGATCCCAATTCACAGTTCATATAACACATAGGTCAATAACAGCTCAACATCATCACCAAAATAACTCACATCAGTATCAAGTATATCAATCCCAGAGTCACAAGGCATAAACACAACTCCATAATGACAAGAATGAGATAATGTAATGCAATGCAATGTCAAGTAGAGTGATGCATGTCTGTCCTACGATACACATCCGCTGAATCTCAAACCGGAACCCATGGGGGCCACACATGTACCATGTGTCTGCCGAAACCATTTCCCATCAGTATAATCATCAATCACCGAAATCATTTCCCATCGGCATCTCCGAAACCATTTCCTATCGGCATAATCATCACTCACCAGAATCATTTCCCATCGGCATAATCATCACTTGCCAGAACCATTTCCCATTGGCATAATCATCAAAGTGTCTCATCATAGTGCTTTAGAACCAATGCACATAAACATGTTCACACAAATAATGAGAAAACGATAGTGTTCACAATCACAACACAATTCATATCAATGCAAACCACGTCACATTATCAACAATATATCAACATCAACAATTACATCATTTACAACGAGACCAATTGCCTAGTCTCCGATTCACTACTCCTTTCATCACAAATAGGATTAATCACTAAGCAAGAGTTTCAAGTCTAGTCCCATAATCCACAATAAGCAAAAGACATATTTATCAATTTCAAAATCACATCGAGGCTATCATAGGATTTCATCAATTACACATCAATATCAAGATCACGGCCCATCACACTTTGGCCTAACACTTTAACACACATAGCCATTTTTATTTAACCCGCCGATGAAATTTGATTGATTCATACAAGAGTTCAACTCATACCTCAATCCCATTACTTCCCAACACAATCAAGAAAGAGAAATTCAAAATATTACAAGATTCGCAAAGTTTTAAAAGTCCACTTGCCTTAACCGAAATCGAAATCAACCAACGGCCAGAGCTTTTCCCTTCCGAAAGCAATCAAAAGCAACACAATCTAATCAAATCATGAATCACAATCAAATTTCGGAACCAACAATACTAAGACCACGAAAATCGGGCAAAGCAGTCCAAATGGCTCGAAAAACTCGGATTTCAAAAATAAGGTTTGAATCCGGAAATTATCACATGGAAATAATCTTCATAGCCTTAGGAAATCATTAGAGAAAACACAGTCATCATTTGATCAAATACTAAGAGTTCATGCAAAACCCCCAAAATCTAACTTTAAAAACCCAGTTTTCAAATTGAAATCATGATATAATCAATTGGTAATCAAGGTTTAGAATTAAAATGAGTTACGCACATGGTTTCCACGAAAATCTCTCTTTCAAATCACCTTCCCAAGCTTCAAAATTTTGAAAATGGAACATTTCCCAAATTTACACTGTTCAGGCCTCATTTGTTCTCCGCGAATGTGGCTCCCTTAACCCGCGAACGCGGAGATAAGACTCACTACTCTCCGCGAATGCGGAGGTTCAACACCCAACCTTTTCCGAACGAGCTCATAGCTCCGCGAACGCAGAGGTTCAACACCCAAAGCTCTGTGAATGCGGGACCCCCTCCGTGAACATGGAGCTTCAACACACGATACTCCGTGAACGCGGGCAACTACCCTCCGCGAATGCGGAGGCCAAGGCAACTGGCAGCAGATACAGCAAAATCAACAATTTCAACAAGTCTCTGAAAGGACCCTCGGGATTCGTTCGGAACCCCATGCACACAAACCAAATATGCCACCCTACTAAATTCGACGTTTCGGACTCAATGGAACTGTCAAAATTTGAATTCGAGGTCTCCTTGACCCGAAACTCGATAAAGCACAACTAAACTAACTTAAGCCTCAAAAACTCAAATCAAGCTCGGGACCTCTAAATATTTAACCAAGGCCACTCCTAGTCCTAAGGTCATCCCCCGAATCCAACGGAGTCGTCGAAAATCCAATCCGAGCATCCGATCTCCCAATGTTGACAAAAGTCAACTCTATGATCAAAATTTCACAAATTTTCAACTCAAGGCCTCAAATCCACGATACAACCCCAAATTTGATTACGTCAACTCTTCTAAACCAAATTCTACATATTGGAGCTGATGGAATCGACGGAATCTCCATCCGAGACCCGAATGACCTCAAAAACCATATTTTGACAACTTAAGCCCTTAGAATTCAAAGCTTTCCAAAAACAATAAGTTAACAAGAATTTCATAAAACTAACATCGGATATAAACCAAACATGACTCGGGGTAAATCTTGAGAGGGGTAAAATGGTCATTTTATAAATATTACCAAAAATGACCTTCAGGGTCATTACAATTTCACCTTATTTAGAGTAGCTTAATCTGAAGTTATTTCTAAATACTATAATACATCAAAAACTTGATTTTCAGGGGACTTTGGATGCTTAGAATATTGAGAGAGTGGCTAAGAGATGAGGACGCAAGAGATTCATTGTTTTCCATCGTAAAGAATCAATTCAATGCTCGAGTTTGTATCGATAGTTGATTGCAGTGATTTCCAGTTTTCATTTACTGACATGTGTGTGCATTCTATTATGAATTATTTGTTCCTTAGGTTATTTACATATATGGTGTTTTTATGTTTATTTCTGGAGTAACTTTAAAAAATAAAATAAAAGTTAAGCAAAACGCTCAACTAGGAGCAACATTAATTATATTTTTTTAAAAAAAAGTTAACCAATTTGGTTAAATTCAAAGAAAAAAAAGATTAAGAAAAACGCTCAAAGATGAGCGACTTTGAAAAAATAAAAATTCATTGGTTGACGGTCGTCTACCATTAGTTAGTATCAAAGATAAATCGCTCAGATTTGAGTGATTTGTCTTTTTAGTTGAGCGATTTGTCCACTTTGGTCAAATAAACAAAGAAGTGGCCTTTTCTACGTTTTAGATAAAAAAAAAAGTCCCTTTTGGCTTCGAACTTCTAAAATGTGCCGCTATTCATCATGTAGAAAACATCAAATCTAATTGAATGGAAACTATTCATTTGTGCATATGCGTACATAGTGAAGTTTTCACGACCCAAGGTACCCCGTAGATGTGGCATGGTGTAAAAAACTCCGAAAGGCCTCATAAAAGCCACTTAGCATACAAACATACAAGATCATATAGATTTAAGAGTTCAAAAGACAATTCCATACCAAAGCTTTTTTAAGAAAATAGCGGAAGTCTACATCAAATGTTTCTAAGCCAATCTAACATCAGAATGAGAAATAAAGTTTGGGACGTAACCTAATACAATGTAAAAATGAAGAACATAAAAGTAAGAACAACTAGGCTATGTCCTCGAATGGATGAGGACTCACCAAGTCTTCAATAATCCTTCTACTAAGCTCTAGCCACGAATAGATGGAGAATCGCCAAGCCCTACATTAACAAGTTGATGTAGGCAAGAGTATGCGTTAGTACAATCAAGTACCAAATATTATAGCAATGCACAAAATCATTTTAAACATTCTAAAATGGGACATTTTTGTAACACCTCAGATTTCAAATGAAGGAAAATTTTAGGTTTTCATCCGGTGCCAGCTCCTACAGGAGCCATCTAAAGATCGTAGGTAGACGTACGGGCAGTAGGAGGGAACCGTAGGTGGCAAGCCCAAGTTTGCAAAATGTTAAGTTACAGAACCTCAATGATGGCATGCCAGGATAGACCGTCGATTTATGTTTGAGTCGTAGGTAGGGTTTGTAGGTGAGACCTATACTTAGTTAAATTTTCAGGGAAAAGGATTAGACCTACGGTGGCCATGTACGGGCCGTAGTTCATCCCATGAACTGTACATGAGGTCCGTCGTTGTAGGGTCCAAGGTTGACAGTCTTTGAATCAATCTACGGTGGGACAGTACGGTCCGTAGGTTGACTTACGGACCGTAGGTCCAACCGTAGATAAGGGTCCGACAGTTATTTTAAAGCGCTTTTTGGTGTTTTCCCTAGGTGTTTAATTCCTAATCTAAGTAGGTTTGGCCCTTAAACCAGACCCTATATAAACCTTTTAAGCCTAATTTTACCCATTCTCAACCATTTCCAAAACTCTCCTCTCCCAAATATTTCTCTCTCTAGAAAGCTTGAAGAAAAAAAAGCAAGAGCTAGGGTTTTAAAGATTCAAGCCTCCTACTCCTCCATTGATTTCAACGTTTCGGTACTAAGGTATGATAGTGTTCATCCATGGAGCCCTTTCCTCCATGGAATCCGTAAAATCTCCAATTTTCAAAGTAGCAAATCCCCAATTTGATTTAAGGGTTTTCTCCTATGATGTGGGTTCTTTCAATTATAATCAAATTACCTTCAATTATGATTTACTAAGTATGAATTGAGTTGAATTACATGTTTTAAGATGAATCCCTATGAACCCATATGAATTCCCCTAATTTTTATATTTATGCATTGATGATGGGTTGAATTGTGAAGAAGATGGAAATTATGATGATTTAAAAATTGCTTTAAGATTGAAGCTTAATTGAAGAGGTTGTTGGGTTGTGAAAGGTTTTCTCACATATTACTCAATCTATGAATGTGAAAGGATTTTTCTCACATAAAAGATTCATAACTTGTTGAAAGGCTTTCTCAACTAAAGTTGAATCAAAGGTTTAAGGAGCTATTCTATGAACTTTACCTTGGATTGGTAACTCTAGTTGTACCCTTCAATGGATAATAAGATGATTAAGAATTATGACGATTTCGTGGGATTTATGCTTAACACCGAGAGGATAGGGAGATGGAAGCTCTCCCATAGTAGAGACCAGGTTTCTAGTAGCAATCTCCCTATCCCTTACTTATGTGCCCCCATAGGATGATGGTCTATGATAGACACTGGCTAGTGGATCCACGTAAGCTATATGTAAGTAAAGGGTCCTACCTTGGCAAGTAGGATTGCCCTATCGGTGTGGGGTTAGACACCGGATTCCATGTTGATAGCTCACATGGTCTTTTATGTCGGTTAATGCTACTTCCCACAAATAAAGAATTAAAGTGCTCTTAAGATATTTCTCAAGTGATGTAAAGATATTTAGCATTCTTTGACCATGGTTTATGATTTGTGTTGCTAAACTTTTCTTCATATTTTAGTTTGGTCATTACATGTTTATGAAAATGTCCCGTTTTAGCATGTTTATATGATTTGGTGCATTGCTATCATATTTAGTACATTCCCCCTACTAACACATACTTTTTGCCTACATTGTCTCATAACGTAGGGCTTGGCGATTTTCCATCTATTCGTGGCTAGAGCTTAGTAGAAGGATAATTGAAGACTTGGTGAGTCCTCTTCCATTGGAGGACATAACCTTGTTGATCTTACTTTTATGTTCTTTCATTTTGGCATTGTATTGGGTTATGTCCCAAACTTTATTTCTCATTCTTATGTTTGATTTGCTTTGAGACATGAGATGTAGACTTCTGCTATTTTTTAAAAGCTATAATATGACATTGTCTTTTGAACTCTTAAACCTTTATGATCTTGTATGTATGTATGCTAAGTGGCTTGTATGAGGCCTTTCGGGGCCTTGTGCGCCATGTCACGTCTAGGGGGTACCTTGGGTCGTGACAAACTTGGTATTTAGAGCACAAGGTTTAAGAAAGATCCTAGGATGTCTCATAATCCACATCGAGTAGAGTCTTGTTCATGAGTGTGAAGCGCGCCCACATTTATGAATGACAGGCTATAAGACGTTTAAGAAACTTCACTTCTTTCATTACTCTTAAGTCGTGCCATAGAGTTTAACTCTATATGTCTCTCTCCTAATCCCTATCCTATGAGTTTCAGGATATGGCTACCCGAAGAGCTTATGCTAGAAGAAAGGTGAGAGAGAATGTGGAACAACAAGCTCCTCAATCTCCTCAAGTTCCGGCGGACCCTTTGGCTGAACAAGTAACTAATGCGGAGTTTAGGGTTGCTTTTCAAGTATTGGCCCAAGCCATGACGACTTAAGCCAATAGAGAGGTTTTGGCTCCCGTGAACCCAAATGTGGGTACGACAGCATCAAGGGTAAGGGATTTCACTAGAATGAACCCCCTAGAACTTTATGGTTCTAAGGTTGAGGAAGACCCTTAAGAGTTCATCGATGAGGTGTACAAGGTGCTAATGATCATGGGTGTTACGCCGGAGGAAAAGGCGGAGTTGGCCGCTTATCAACTTAAGGGTGTGGCTCAAGTATGGTTTGAGCAATGAAAGAGTGAGAGGGTGGAAGATGCGGGTCCTCTTGATTGGGAGAAGTTCAAGGTTGCTTTTCTTGATAGATTCTTTCCCCTTGAGATGAGGGAGGCAAGGGTACTTAAGTTCATCAATCTTCATCAAGGAAGCATGCGTGCAAAAGATTATGCTTTGAATTTCACACAATTGTCTCGATATGCTCCTACTATGGTTGCCGATCCTATGGCAAGGATGAGTAAGTTCGTTTCGGGAGTGTCCGAAATGGTGGTCAAGGAATGTCGTACCACCGTGCTTATTAATGACATGGATATTTCTCGTCTCATGGTTCATGCTCAAAAAATAGAAGAGGAGAAACTTAAGGAAAGGTCTACGGAGGCAAACAGGGCTAAGACCGGTGATGGTAATTTCTCACATTCAAGGTCCGATGGACATGGTCATTCTAGATTTCGACAAAGGGTTTCAGGTCAAGGTTCCTCCAATGCTCCTCCTAAGTTAAACAAAGATAGGGTGCCTAACCCTAAGCCTCAAGGAGGAAATGGTGGTGGTTTTTCATTGACTACTTGTGCTAGGTGTGGGAAAAAGCATGAGGGTAAATGCTTAGCCCGTACGAATGGTTGCTTCGGTTGTGGTAAGAGCAGTCATAAAATAAGGGATTGTCCATCTCCCACTACTAAGAGAAGAGAAGGTAAGCAAGCTCCACCTAGTGGTTCGGGTTCAAATGCTCCTAAGCAAAATCGATTCTATGCACTTCAAGCTCACCATGAGCAAGAGGTTTCTTCCGATGTGGTTACTAGTATATTGAAAGTCTTTCACTTTAATGTTTATGCTTTGCTTGATCCCGGTGCTACTTTGTCTTTTGTGACACCATATATGGCTATGAGGTTTGATGTTCTTTCGGATGTGTTGTTAGATCCTTTTCATGTCTCTACTCCGATTGGTGAATCTATTGTGGCTAAGAGAGTCTATAGAAATTGTCCCGTCTCCTTATCCCATAAAGTCACTCATGTTGATCTTGTAGAGCTTGATATGTTAGATTTTGATGTTATTCTTGGGATGGATTGGTTGCATTCTTGTTACGCTTCTATTGATTGTAGGACCCGAGTGGTCAAGTTTCAATTCCCAAATGTGCCTATCCTAGAGTGCAAGGGGGGAAATTCTATGCCTAAAGGTCAATTTGTGTCATGTCTTAAAGCTAGAAAGATGATTTCTAAGGGGTGCATATACCATCTTGTTAGGGTGAGGGATGTGGATTCCGAAACCCCTACTCTTGAGTCGGTCCCCATTGTTAATGAGTTTTTGGAAGTGTTTCCCAATGATCTACCCGATGTTCCTCCCGAAAGGGAAATAGACTTTGGTATTGATCTCCTTCCCGATGCGCAACCTATCTCTATTCCTCCTTATCGAATGGCTCCGGTAGAGCTTAAGGAGTTAAAGGAGAAACTAAAGGATTTGTTGGATAAGATTTTCATCCGACCAAGTATTTCTCCATGGGGTGCTCCGGTCGTGTTTGTAAGGAAGAAGGACGGTTCACTTCGTATGTGCATTGACTACCGCCAATTGAACAAGGATACCATTAAGAATAACTACCCTCTTCCAAGAATAGATGACTTGTTTGATCAACTTCAAGGGGCTAGTTAATTCTCTAAGATCGACCTTCATTTGGGTTATCACCAATTGAGGGTGAAAGAAGATGATATTCCAAAAATGGCTTTCCGGACTAGATACGGCCATTATGAATTCCTAGTAATGTCGTTTGGGTTGACAAATGCCCCGACCGCATTTATGGATTTGATGAATAGGGTGTTTAGACAATCACAACAACATTTTAGGCTTTTAGCTACCCCTATAAAGCGTGGCCTAAACTAGCAAAAAGTGTGGCATTTGATAAAAGGCTACACTTTTTGACTTTAGGGAACACTTTTTTGGGGGTGGCCTAAAAAGGCATACCCTTTGACTTTAGCCCACACTTTTTAAGTGTTGTCATAGAAGCTACGCTTAAAAAGCATGGACGATGAGGTATAAGGCAACGTTTTGTAGTATCTCAATAGCAACACTTTTATTTGATAAAACTACACTTTCAAGTGTGGCCTTTGCTTTGTTATTGGGAACACTTAAAAGTGTTACCTTTTATAGCTCTTCTACAACAACACTTATAAAGTGTAACCTTTGCTTATGTACATGCTGTAATTTCCGTACACTTATAAAGTGTAACCTTTGCTTTTGTAGTCAAAATTTCTAATTGAAAAATAACAATTTTTACTTTAATATATTCTTCACTAATTACATAATTATATTAACAAATGATCTCAATCACCATTTTATTAGATAATAAATATTTCAAATGTATAATGTTGCAATAAACTTTGAAAAACCTGTCTTGTACAACACATACTTAGAAAGTAATTCTTTAAAGATATGTACTAGCAGTAAATTCCACAAAATCAAATGAATTTAATCATATATAACAATAAGTTCAAAAACTCTTTATCGTTCACTTCAATAGATCGAGTTGACTTGTGGCCACTATCCAAATTCAATCACCTGCATTTTCCTACACATTTAAAATGAAATTAGAAGTTAGAAGAAAAACAATCATGCTCAACACTAGTCAAGATTAGCAGTAGTTTCTCAGTCCTTTCCTATGAATGGACTCCCTAGTGCATACATAGTAGTGTTTGATGGAGAAATCTCTACCTCTATCTATTGGGCCAAATGCGCCAGAACATCAGAGTAAACAATACAAGAAACATTCATTGTCGCCCATTCTTTTAATGGGAGTCCCAAGTTTCAACATGACCATATCAAATCCAAGAGGCCGACACCCTTTATGCTCACAATATAATACAAAAAACAGTAATCAGTACTAGACAAGCAACTAGTCTTACATTGAACAATAGGATCTAGGGTACTAGGACTAAAAATAGAACTCGTAGTGGTTATTAAAGCATGTATTTCATAAGCCAATAAGATGTCACTGCAAGTAAGTACAACAAAATTCATTTTCCAATCAACTGTTGCCATCAAAACTATAAATCTAGTTCTCTATGTGTTCCACATTAGACTCTTTCGACAAATACGAGTATTAAATCTGGGAGAAATGAACAAAACAATTAAATGATCACTAAAAACTACATTTGGGGAACCCCGTATTCTGGTCAGAGTAGAATATAGATACAAATACCATTAACAAAAAATCTTGAATAACTTCATCTATTCCTTTAATTCATCCCCTTTGACCTAATTCTTCCTCCATTTAGGTTTGAAAGAAATTGCAAAATTCAGTCTGTTCTAAGGCTACTGCCGCTTGCTAATGAGTTTTTTCTCGAGTACTTACGTAGAAATAATTAAGCAAGTAAATATTTACTAAATGAGACTAATAAAATCAAATCTTCTCTGCACAAGCAACTAAACACTACTCGAAAACATAACTTACTAGCTGATGATCTCACCTACTTTACCAGGTTGAACGGGATGTATTTGTATTTGATCATGTGCATAATTTGTCGCTTCATTGTAAGGATGAAAAGAACGATCCAATACCAAAGTTATATAGGCCAGAACTTAGAAACCTCAAATAGAGAGGAGAAATTCATGATAAATACAATACACAAAGCCTTTGTTATGGCATACCTGAGAAAAACAAAACAAGCATAAACGCCAAAAAGGTTTGAGAAAGCAGTGAACGACATGAAACTGATATATTGAAACCCTTATCATGCTTCAGTATGCCATGTAAAGGGGAAAAAAACAAGTGGCAATAGCACCCAGAAACAACATTGTGAATAACCATGACTCTAACAAGTTTCCTAAAATTTTACTTGTAAAAAAATGGTAAAACCAAGCTCCTATGTATTTACCATACCATAAAAGGCTACAACCTGTTCTAAAATGGTAATCAATGGATTGATTCCACAACTCTGACAGATTCACAATCATTGGGAAGATTCTGTAACTAAATTACCTTCCACCTCTAGTCTAAAGAATCCCTAATCTTTCTCCTTTTTTTTTACAAAGCTACTTAAGAATATTTACAATTCAAAAGCCAAACAATTTTTCTTGTCCAATCTTACATGGAATCTTTAACATAAGTAAATATTCGGCAGTTTCTACAAAGTTGTCTTTACACCAAAAATTATATTTTTTGTATCATCTTGAATGCATCATCAACTCTTAGTTATAGTTTACATACACTTAGAATGTTGGGAACTAAACACATGTTCTAATGCTGCTGCATATGTTTTCTCATCTATCTCCCTTATTTGAACTCTTAAATACACGTGATGGGATGAGCTTTTTTAAGGTGTGAATAGTCCATTACTCCGGAAGAAGTAACCTACAAATGTAAATTATTAGATAAAATTTATTTGCTTGAAAACATTTGAAAATACGAAAACAAAAATACTACAAAATAAAAAAGAAATTAGTAGAGTGGTATCATTTAAAACATTGCCTCCTTGAATAAAAAAAAGTATCTTCCAGGTACTTTTGCAGTCATATGTTGTTCTAGACACTTGGTCATTCTTTAGTAATGTTTAATGCAATGGAGAATATCGCTTGATTGAACCTAATTTTCTGGTTATAGAGAACATACGAACTACATATTCAAACAAATACAAAAAACGATACCAAGGTATATTCATCCACATTTAGCAAACAAACAGGCTACATAACCAACAATTCCACGCTCCCAGTTCGAACGAAAAAAGAATATTACCTGGAAAAAACAATCGCTACTGTTGTTGTACATTCAAAATTTGAACAATTGTATATCAGACTCTAGTAAAATAGGTGCAATAATCGATGGAGAAACCTTGAGCCACATTTATGATGAAACTGGTGAAATGCCAAAAATATTACTCCCTCTGTCTCAATCGTTTGATGGAGAAACCTCAGCCTTTATTAACTTCTGTAATAAAATGACCACATCTAATGTAACATATTATGTTCGCAGCACACTAAAAAGATAGTCCCAACATATTCTTGTCTTGGATAAAATAAAAAGGATGGCATTGAACTATACAAGTCTTGAAAATTCCAAATGATATTAAAGGTATTTGTTGGTTTAAATCCTGAAAATGCATAGTGAAAAGTTTTTTTTTCTTAAAGCCACCTTCAAGATGAGGGTTTAGGAATGACCCCTACTTCGTATGTACAAGAGGTATGAAATGCCTACCCTCTTCAAGAGTTTCAAGATTGGACATGTCCAATCTTTTACAAAAATTAACTTCTGATTGAGCCATAGCTTTCTCAAAATGTAAATGCATAAGTACGCTAAAGGATTATAAATGGAGTTTTCCCTTCTTTCAATTTTCAGAAAGTAGAAACAGAGGTCTAAACAATAATCAAACCACATCTTCATATCTAATTTCAGACATATTTTTATTCCTAACACGAAAATTAGGATATCTTCATTTAACCTCTTACTTGTTTTGGTAGCTCTCGAAAGTCATGAATAAACATAATTAAGTTTCTCATTTTTGCAAAAATTAAGTGAATCAACAAGGGCTTGTATATATTTGCATCAAACTCTTCTATATTTTTAACCAACATAACAAAAGAATAACTAAGTTCCAAGGATCGACCTCTATGCAGTGATCTCACTTGATGCCATGTTCAAATGCTAACAACTGTAGTTTTTAGAGGAAGATAGACAGCCCAACTTAGATCAGAGTTGATCAGAAAATACACTGCTTACTAGGAAAACGACTGAAAAATAATAAAAATATGACAGTGAACAATATAATACACTTAAACAACTAAAAATCCTAACACCATCCCTATTAAAAGTCCAATTAAATTTTGCTTGCATCATAGTTGTCTCTGACTTATACTCCAAAATATTGATATGCACATTTAATCAACTTCTGTACTTTATTTTTCCTTTTTCACCTTTGACACAAGTTTAATTATCGATATTAGTATCCTCTCACTATCAAGTTCTTATATCAATGAGTTGTGCCATGCGATGATGATACAATTCGAAACCAATTGATAAATATGATTCAATATAATATGGGAATAACTGGTTCTCCAACACTAAGCCACTGAATTACCAAACAAACTATACAGAAAAACATGTATCACCCAAAGTATGAGTTCTGGAAACATCAGAAAACGTTTCACACTCATTTATCAAAAAAAGAAAAGGGAAACAATTATTACAATCGAGAGTCAAGTCCATAAAAGAAGAGATTCTAGCGCCAAAGGCTGAAAGGAAAGTAAGAAAAATATAATGAGAAAAGGAAATGTATAAGTGACCTAAAACCTAATTACACTCTAAAATATTTTTTTTGTTGACATAACAATCGCTTTCTTTACTGATATATTGATCATTAATATTCAATTCAAAATTTGCAAGTACATTGGCCAGTTTGATAGGGCTTAGATTTCCAAGTGAAGAGATGCTGAAAGAACATGTAGAAACATTTCCTGTAAATGGAAATGGGAAAATAGGAGACAATGGAAACATCTCCTAAAGGCATATTCTACAACCTATGTAGTCTCTTCACGTATTTACTACCACAACTGATATATAAGAACTTACATAACTATATATATTTTTGTTTTCAGGATGTATACAACTATATGTTCAACAAACATAATTAAGTTCATGTGTAAGTTCTAGAATTTCTGTGAAAAAATGAAAGAGAAGCAATAAAAACAAATTTAGCTACTTCAACTCTTCAAGCATATCACCAAACAACTTGACTGCATTAGAGTGCACATAAAAAATCATCCTATGCCCTCCAAATGTGACTTCTTCTTAGAAAATTTTGCAAGCAAACTATTACTGTAATTGTGCAGCTTCTTCATTGTTCTCTGTCTGCTCTTTTGTTTTTTATGGTGGATTGTTCTTAGGTATTAGACAATGATATTACACAATGGAAATATACAAGAAACGAAATGGATATTATATCAAAAGTCATTTTTAAAGTTATGATATATTGCATACTAATATTGTCTAGCAGTAACAAAAAAATGTACCTCTTGAGCTGTTGAATTACGGGAATATTAGTTACATAAAATAGAACTTGCACCAATGCACATTAGTTCTCATAAGAGGCGTGTGATCAAATAATCAAATTCCTCAAAATTAACAAAGAAATACAAATAAGAGCACACAAAAGGAAAACAAAGTACAAATTCAAGAACTTCCCAAGTAGAATGAAAATAAAGTACAAATTCAAGATTTTAAGAAGTAGAATGAAGATGTCAAAACAAGTAATTTCTAAGAAAGATAGAATCAAACGCTTACATACTTACCGATTTCTATTGTAACTCCAGAACCAACAAACAGAAAGAACAAAGAACATAGTTTACAATAACTGATGTTCATGCTAAATTCTAGCAAAAAGCGATATCTAACAGGGTGAGAATGATGAACAAGAAGAAGGCTGACATATTCGCCGAGTGACTGAATCTATCTTCATCGCTACTGCTCGTAGATTCTTCGATTCCTCTAAATTTGGAATTCTTCGAATTGTTTCTCCCATCTCTCGGACAAGGTGAAGAAGGATTAGGGAAATCGCCACCTGCCAACGATAAGGTTACAATGGAGAATATTTGGGTGAAAATGAGGAGAGAAAGTAGGTTTTAGGGTTTAATTTCTTAGTGCTTTAAGCAAAGACCAGCTAGGAGAGTTATTTGATTTGGGGCAAAACGTTTTTATTGAGTGTTTTTTATCGGCAAATTAGAAATTGGAGGGAGAGTTGAATATATGGGAGGGAATACAATATTTTGGTGAAAATGTTAAGAAAATTACAAGGCCATACTTGTAAAGTGTTGTTTTTAAAATTATAAAAATAGCACAATTCAAAAGTATAATCATATATGTAAATAGGCGTTGCTAATTATGTCATGATATGGCAATACTTATAAAGTGTAGCCTATACCATTAAAGAGTACACTTTATAAGCGTTGCCAATATTACTGTATTCAAAAGGCAAAAACTAAGGCTATGCTTTAAAAGCAAAGCTACAAATATTTTACGCAACACTTTACAAGTGTTGTCCAGATTTAGTGTGGCCTTATGCCTAAAATGTTGTAGTGAATATCTTGAAATGTTTGTGATTGTGTTCATAGATGATATTTTGATTTACTCAAGGAGTGAAGGTGAGCATGCCGATCATTTGAGGATTGTATTGCAAGTCCTCAAGGACCATCAACTCTTTGCGAAGTTTAGTAAATGTGAGTTTTGGTTAAGGTCCGTGGCTTTTCTTGGTAACATTGTCTCCGGTAAGGGTATTGAGGTAGGTCCTAAGAAGACGGATGCGGTTAGGAATTGGCCTAGACCTCTATCACCTTCAGATATTCGTACTTTCTTGGGTTTAGCCGGTTATTATAGGAGGTTTGTTGAAGGGTTTTCTTCGATTTCTTCCTCGTTGAAGGCTTTGACTCAAAAGAAGGTTAAGTTCACTTGGTCCGAAGTATGTGAGAAGAGTTTTCAAGAATTGAAAGATAGACTTACTTTGGATCCGATATTAACTTTACCGGAAGGGTCCGATGGTTTTATGGTTTATTGTGATGCTTCAAGGATTGGGCTAGGATGTGTTCTTATGTAAAATGGAAATGTGATTGATTATGCTTCAAGGCAACTCAAGGTTCATGAAAAGAACTATCCTACTCTTGATTAAGAATTAGTGGCGATTGTGTTTTCTTTAAAGATTTGGAGGCATTATTTGTATGATGTGCATGTTGACATTTTTACCGCCCATAAGAGTTTGCAATATGTGTTCAAACAAAAAGATCTAAATCTTCGCCAAAGGAGGTGGCTTGAGTTGTTAAAGGACTATGACATGAGTGTCCTCTATCACCCCGATAAGGCTAATGTGGTGGCGGATGCTCTTAGTCGATTATCTATGGGTAGTGTTGCTCATGTTGAGAATGGTAAGAAAGAGTTGGTTCGTGATGTTCATAGATTGGCCCGATTGGGTGTTCGGTTGGTTGATTCCTCAAAAAGCGGTGTTATGGTTGACAATGGTTCCGAATAATCTTTTGGGCATGATGTGAAGGCTAAACAAGATCTTGATCCTAATTTGGTTGAGTTGAAGGAAGCGGTGCTCAAAAAGTCCGTTGAGGCTTTCTCCCAAGGGGGAGATAGTGTGCTTCGATATCAAGGTCATTTGTGTGTTCCCGATGTAGATGACCTAAGAGGACAAATTTTATCGGAAGCCCATAGTTCTCGATATTTCATTCACCCGGGAGCTACCAAGATGTACCGTGATTTGTGGGAGGTCTATTGGTGGAATGGGATGAAGAAGGATATTGCGGAATTTGTGGCTAAATGTCCTAATTGTCAACAAGTGAAGGTTGAGCATCAAAAGCCGGGAGGTTTGTCCCAAGATATTAGTATTTCTTACTTGGAAGTGGGAAGATGTGAATATGGACTTTATTGTTGGTTTACCACGCACCATGTGACAATATGATTCAATTTAGGTTATTGTAGATCGAATGACGAAATCAGCCCATTTCATTCCCGTCAAGGTGTCTTATTCGGCGGAGGATTATGCTAAGTTGTACTTGAGGGAAATGGTTAGGTTGCATGGAGTGCCTTTATCCATTATCTCTGATCGTGGTGCACAATTTACTTCTCAATTTTTGAAATCTTTCCAAAAGGGTCTAGGTACTTGTGTAAAGATTAGTACGACCTACCATCCTCAATCCGATGGGCAGGCGGAGCGTACTATCCAAACTTTGGAAGATATGTTGAGAGCTTGTGTGATTGATTTCAAGGGTAATTGGGATGATCATTTACCTTTGATTGAATTTACTTATAATAATAGCTACCATTCTAGTATTGGTATGGCACCATTTGAGGCTCTTTATGGTAGGAGGTGTCCTATAGGTTGGTTTGAAGTTGGTGAAGTTGCTTTGATAGGTCCCGAATTGGTACATAAATCTATGGAGAAAGTTAGGCTTATTAGAGAAAGGTTGAGAATGGCTCAAAGTCGATAAAAGTCCTATGCCGATATTAGAAGGAGAGAGTTAGAATTTGATGTTGATGATTGGGTTTACTTGAAAATTTCACCCATGAAGGGTGTCATGAGATTCGGGAAGAAAGGGAAACTTAGTCCCCGTTATGTAGGCCCACATCAAATTTTGAGACGTGTTGGTAAGGTTGCCTATGAACTTGACTTGCTTAATGATTTGGCATCGGTGCATCCGATTTTCCATGTCTCATTATTAAAGAAATGTGTTGGTGATTCAACCTCTATAGTGCCATTGGAGAATCTTGGCATAAAGGATAGTTTTTCCTATGAAGAAGTTCCGGTTGAGATTTTAGACAGGCAAGTCCAAAAGTTAAGGAATAAAGAAGTTGCTTCCGTGAAGGTTCTTTGGAGGAATCAATTAGTTGAGGGTGCTACTTGGGAGGCCAAGGCCGATGTGATGTTCCGATATCCTCATCTCTTTCCCTCCGATCCTACTCTAGCTTGACTTACCTAGTTCCTCATGCTTCATTCTTTTGGTTTCATCTGTCATAGTTGTTTCCATGATTCCTTATTTATGCATGTTCATGAAGAGTCTAATTTTTAGAAAATGAGCTAGCTGGATTGATTTCCCTAGGATTATGTGCATTTGAGTGTAAATTGCGTTAAGCCTTCATGAAATGATGTTTTGAACATGCTTTATCTTGGAGTTGATGTTTCCTTCTCGGATATGTGCATTTATATGATTGCAAGCATGTTGGGTTGTTAGATTAATTTCTTACTCCTCTTATGATGTCTTGATTCCCATTCAAGGATGAATGTTCCCAAGGGGGAGATATTGTAACACCTCAGATTTCAAAAGAAGGAAAATTTCATGTTTTCAATTGGTGCCAGCTCCTATGAGAGCCATCTACGGATCGTAGGTGGCAAGCCCAAATTTTCAAAATGTTAAGTTGCAGAACCTCAATGATGGCTTGCCAGGAAGGACCATCGATTTATGTTTGAGTCGTGGTAGGGTTCGTAGGTGAGACCTATATTAGTTAATTTTTCAGGGCAAAGGATTTGACCTACGGTGACCATGTACGGGGCCGTAGTTCGACCCACGAACTGTACATGGGGTCCATCATTGCAGGGTGAAAGGTTGACAGTCTCTGAATCTATCTAGGGTGGGACAGGACGGTTCGTAGGTTGACTTACGGTCCGTAGGTCCAACCGTAGATAGGGGTCTGATAGTTATTTTAAAGGGCTTTTTGGTCTTTTCGCTAGGTGTTTAATTCCTAATCTAAGTCGGTTTGGCCCTTAAACCATACCCTCTATAAACCTTTTAAGCCTAATTTTACCCATTCTCAACCATTCCCAACACTCTCCTCTCCCAAATATTTCTCTCTCTAGAAAGCTTGAAGAAGAAGAAGCAAGAGCTAGGGTTTTCAAGATTCAAGCCTCCTACTCCTTCATTGATTTCAAGGTTTCGGTACTAAGGTATGATAGTGTTCATACATGGAGCCCTTTCCTCCATGGAATCCCTAAAATCTCCAATATTCAAAGTAGCAATTCGCCAATTTGATTTAAGGGGTTTCTCCTATGATATGAGTTCTTTCAATTATGATCAAATTACTTTCAATTATGATTTTCTAAGTATGACTTGAGTTGAATTACATGTTTTAAGATGAATCCAAATTAACCCATATGAATTCCCCTAATATTGATATTTATGCATTGATGATGGGTTGAATTGTGAAGAAGAAGGAAATTATGAATTTTATGTGAACTCATGCATGTTTTAATGATTTCAAAATCTATGATTCATGATGAAATTGATGGGTTTTATGAAGAATGTATGTTCAATAATGGAAATTATGATGATTTATGAATTGCTTTAAGATTGAAGCTTAATTAAAGAGGTTGTTGGGTTGTGAAAGGTTTTCTCACATATTACTCAGTCTATGTATGTGAAAGGATTTTTCTCACATAAAGGATTCATAACTTGTTGAAAGGCTTTCTCTACTAAAGTTGAATCAAAGGTTTAAGGAGCTATTCTATGAACTTTAGCTTGGATTGGTAACTCTAGTTGTACCCTTCCATGGATAATAAGATGAATAAGAATTATGACAATTTCGTGAGATTTATGCTTAGCACCGAGAGGATGTGGAGATGGAATCTCTCCCGTAGTAGAGGTTGGGTTTCTAGTAGCAATCTCCCTATCCCTTACCTATGTGCCCCCTTAGGATGATGGTCTATGATAGACACTAGCTAGTGGATCCACATAAGCTATATGTTAAGTAAAGGTTCCTACCTTGGCAAGTTGGATGACCCTATCGGTGTGGGGTTAGACAACGGATTCCATGTTGATAGCTCACATGGCCTTACATGTCGGTTAAGGCTACTTCCCACAAATAAAGAATTAAAGTGCTCTTAAGATATTTCTAAAGTGATGTAAATATATTTAGCTTGCTTTGACCATGGTTTATGATTTGTGTTGCTAACCTTTTCTTCATGTTTTAGCTTGGTCATTGCATGTTTATGAAAATGTCCCATTTTAGCATGTTTATATGATTTGGTACATTGCTATCATACTTAGTACATTCCCCGTACTAACGCATACTTTTTTCCTACATTGTCTCATAATGTAGTGCTTGGCGATTCTACATCTTTTCGTGGATAGAGTTTAGTAGAAGGATAATTGAAGATGTGGTGAGTCCTTATCCATTCGAGGACATAGCCTTGTTGATCTTACTTTTATGTTCTTTCATTTTGGCATTGTATTGGGTTACATCCCATACTTTATTTCTCATTCTTATGTTGGATTGTCTTTGAGACATGAGATGTAGACTTCTGCTATTTTCTTAAAAGCTTTGATATAACATTGTCTTTTGGACTCTTAAATCTCTATGATCCTGTATGTATGTATGCTAAGTGGCTTGTATGAGGCCTTTCGGGGCCTTGTACGCCATGTCACGTCTAGGGGGTACCTTGGGTCATGACAATTTTCATGACATGCAATGACCAAGTTAAAGCATGATAAAGGTTAGAAACATAAGCCACAAACCATGGTCAAAGAAAGCTAAGCATCTACTATCTAGTGTCTATCATAGACCATCATTCTATGGTGGCACATAGTTTATGGGACATGGGTATTCGCCACTGGTCCACTAGGTGCTACGCATAATTCCCACGGATTAGATATAGTTCAATTATCATAAGTAGACATGGGTAGTTGCATCTTATTTATCATTAGTCCTAAGTTCGTTATTAGTAGACATGGGTGATCGCCTCTTGTCTACATTAGGGAACATGGGTGATCGCCTCTTGTCCCTTCATACCTAATCATCTATTCAAATTTAGTTGAGCAAGCCTTTCAAAAAGTTATGAATCATTACATGTGAGAAAACCTTTCACGTTCATGGGTTGAGTAATATTTGAGAATTTCCTTTCACAACTCAACAACAACATTAACGTATCATAAACTTTGATGCTTCAATCTCAAAGCACCCTTACTTCACCATTAACTTCATAAAAGGCATGCATGATTTCATAAACTTCATCTTACATAGTTCATCATGCTCATAACTTCACAATCATAGAGTTCACATGGGTTCATAAGAATTCCTCTTAAATCATGCAAGTCAATGCAACTTCATGCTTAGAAAACCAAAAACAAGGCAATTTGATCATAATTGAAAGAATCCACATAATAGAGGAAAATCATAATTTTTGATTGAACATGATTACTTTCATCAAAATCATCCTTAGTTCATTCATAATCTCATCATGAAAGTCTTAGCTTAGAAATCATAATTCATACATAGGTTCACATCGACTTCATGAAATTCATGTCTTCACAATTCAACCCATGAATACATTCATAAAATTCTAAATTGGGGAAGAAGGTTTGGGTTCATGGGGATTCATCTAAATTAATGAAATTCAACTCAATTTATACTTCAAAGTTCATAAAACAATCAATTGAAATAACATTGCAAAGAACCCATGACATGGAAGAAAACCCTTAATTCAATTGGGAATTTCTAACTTGGAAATTGGAGATTTTTAGGGATTTCATGGAGGAAAGGGCCCCATGGATGAATACTATCATACCTTAGTGCTCAATTTCCTTAAGTAATTGATGAAGAAGAACTAGATTTCTTGAACCCTAGCTTGCCCTCTTCTTCTTCTTCTTCTTCTTCATCTTCTAACTTCTAGAGAGAGAAATATTTGAGGGAGAAGAGTTTGGGGAAATTTGCGAAGTGATTGGAAGGGTAGATTTTAGGATTAAAAAGACTTATATAGTGTTAGGAAAATTAAGGAACCAACCTTAGTTGATAAATTAGTCATTGGGTGAAAAGACCAAAAGCCTTTCTTAAAATTTACTGTCTAACCCTGTAGACGGTTTGACCTATGGTCCGTAGGTCCAACCACGGCCCGTCCTAGTCAATCGTCGTTGGGTTCAGAGACTGTCATCTTGGACCCTGCAACAACGGGATCAATGTACGGCTCGTACACTGGATGACAGACTGACCTGACAAGCCGTCGTTGGGTTCTGAAACTTGATACTTTGAAATCATTAGCCTGCCACACACGGTTCCTACCTACGGGCCGTAATTCAACCTACGAACCGTAGGTTGCCTCCGTCATTACTGATACTAACCGAGAAATCAGGAATTTTCCACCCTTTCGAATTCGGGTTATTACATTATCTCTCCCTTGTGAACATTCGTCCTCGAATGAGAATCGAGACACCATAAGGAGGGTAAGAAACAAGAGCTAACAACCCAACCTAGAATGAAATGACATAAATGCATATATCCGAGGAGGAAAAACATCAAATCCAAGCTAAAGTATGTTCAACACATCATTTCATGAATACTTTATGCAATTCATACTCAATGCACATAATCATGGATAAATCAATCAAGATAGCTCATTTCCTCAAAATTAGACTATTCATGAACATGCACAATCAAGGAATCATGGAAATAACTAAGACACATGAAACCAAAAGAATGAACCATATGGAACTAGATACCTCAAGCTAGAGTAGGATCGAAGGAAAAGAGATGAGGATATCGGGACATCATATTGGCCTCGGCCTCCCAAGTAGCACCCTCAACTAATAGATTCCTCCAAAGAACCTTCACGGAAGTAACTTCTTTATTTCTGAACTTTCGGACTTGCCGGTCTAAAATCTAAACCAGAACTTCTTCATATGAAAGACTATCCTTTATACCAAGATTTTCCAATGGCACTATAGAGGTTGGATCACCAACACATTTCTTCAATAATGAGACATGGAAAACCGGATGCACCGATTCCAAATCATTAGGCAAGTCAAGTTCATAAGCAACCTTCCCAACACGTCTCAAAATTTGATATGGGCCCACATAACGGGGACTAAGCTTCCCTTTCTTTCCAAACCTCATTACACCCTTCATGGGTGAAATTTTCAAGTAGACCCAATCATTAACATCTCCTTCTAACATCGACATAGGACTTTTGTCGACTTTGAGCCGTTTTCAACCCTTCTCTAATAAGACTAACTTTCTCCATAGCCTCATGTATGAATTTGGGACCTATCAAAGCAACTTCACCAACTTCGAATCAACCTATAGGAGATCTACACCTCCTACCATAGAGAGCCTCAAATGGAGCCATGCCAATACTAGAATGATAACTATTATTATAAGCAAACTCAATCAAAGGCAAATGATCATCCCAAGTACCCTAGAAATCAATTACACATGCTCTTAACATATCTTCCAAAGTTTGGATAGTACGTTCCACTTGCCCATCGGTTTGAGGATGAAATGTCGTTCTAAGCTTAACACGAGTACTAAGATCCTTTTGGAAGGATTTCAAAAATTGAGAAGTGAATTGTGCACAACGATCGAAGATAATGGATAAAGGCACTCCATGCAACCTAACCATCTCCCTCAAGTACAACTTAGCATAATCCTCCGCCGAATAAGACACCTTGACGGGAATGAAATGGGCTGATTTCGTCATTCGATCTACAATAACCAAAATCGAATCATATTGTCGCCGGGTGTGCGGTAAACCAACAATAAAGTCCATATTCACATCTTCCCACTTCCAAGTAGGAATACTAATATCTTGGGACAAACCTCATGGCTTTTGGTGCTCAACTTTCACTTGTTGACAATTAGGACACTTATCCATAAATTCCACAATATCCTTCATCATCCCATTCCACCAATAGACCTCCCGCAAATCACGGTACATCTTGGTAGCTCCCGGGGGTGAATGAAATATCAAGAACTATGGTCTTCCAATAAAATTTTTCCTCTTAAGTGATCTGCATCGGGAGCACACAAACGACCTTGATATCGAAGCACACCATCTCCCCCTTGGGAGAAAACCTCAACGGAGTTTTTGAGCACCGCTTCCTTCAATTCAACAAAAATAGGACCAATATCTTGTTTAGCCTTCACATCATGCACAAAAGATGATTCGGAACCATTGTGAATCATAACTCAACCTTTAGTGGAATCATCCAACAGAACACCCAATCAGGCCAATCCCTACACATCACGAACCAACACTTTCTTACCATCCTCAACATGAGCAACACTACCCATAGCCAACTGACTAAGAGCATCCGCCACCACATTAGCCTTACCGGGGTAATAGAGGACACTCATGTCATAGTCCTTTAACAACTCAATCCACCTTCTTTGGCAAAGATTTAGATCTTTTTGTTGAAACACATATTGCAAACTCTTGTGGTCACTAAAAATGTCAACATGCACACCATACAAATAATGCCTCCAAATCTTTAAAACAAACACAACCGCCACTAATTCTAAATCATGAGCATGATAGTTCTTTTCATGAACCTAGAGTTGCCTTGAAGCATAAGCAATGACTTTCCCATGTTGCATAAGAACACATCCTAGCCCAATTCTCGAGGCATCACAATAAACCACAAACCCATCGTACCCTTCTAGTAAAGTCAATATCGGAGCCGAAGTAAGTCTATCTTTCAACTCTTGGAAACTCTTCTCACACGCTTTGAACCAAGTGAACTTAATCTTCTTTTGAGTCAAAAACTTCAATGGAGAAGCAATTGAAGAAAACCTTTCAGCAAATCTCCTATAATAGCTGGCTAAACCCAAGAAACTACGAATATCTGATGGTGATAGAGGTCTTGGCCAGTTCTTAACCTCCTCCATCTTCTAAGGATCTACCTAGATCAATACCCTTACCGGAGACTTTGTGACCAAGAAAAGCCACGGACCTTAGCCAAAACTCACATTTACTAAACTTCACAAAAAGTTGTTAGTCCTTGAGGACTTGCAATACAATCCTCAAATGATCGGCATGCTCACCCTCACTCTTTGAGTAAATCAAAATATCATCTATGAACACAATCACAAAGATATCAAGATATTGCCTAAATACCCTATTCATCAAATCCATAAACACGGCCGGATCAATCGTCAACCCAAACGACATCACTAGGAATTCATAATGGCCATATCTTGTCCGGAAAGCCATTTTCGGAATATCATCTTCTTTCACCCTCAATTGGTGATAACCAAAACGAAGGTCGATCTTAGAGAACTAACTAGCCCTTTGAAGTTGATCAAACAAGTCATCTATTCTTGGAAGAGGATACTTATTCTTAATGGTAACCTTGTTCAATTGGCGGTAGTCAATGCACATACGAAGTGAACCATCCTTCTTCCTTACGAACAACACCGAAGCACCCCATGGAGAAATACTTGGTCGGATGAAACCCTTATCCAACAAGTCTTTCAATTGATCTTTTAGTTCTTTAAGTTCCATCGCAGCCATTCTATAAGGAGGAATAGAGATAGGTTGCGTATCCGGGAGAAGATCAATACCAAAATCTATTTCCCTTTCGGGAGAAACACTGGGTAGATCATCGGGAAACACTTCCAAAAAATCTTTTACAACAGGAACCGACTCAAGAGTAGGGGTTTGGGAATCCACATCCCTCACTCTAACCAGATGGTAGATGCACCCCTTAGAAATCATCTTTCTAGCTTTAAAACAAGAAACAAATTGATCTCTAAACATAGAATTTCCCCCCTTCCACTCTAGGATAGGATCATTCGGAAATTGAAACTTGACCATTCAGGTCCTACAATCAATAAAAGCGTAAAAGGAATGCAACCAATTCATCCCAAGAATAACATCAAAATCTAACATATCAAGCTCTACAAGATCAACCTGAGTGACTTTGTGGGATAAGGAGATGGGACAATTTCTATAGACTCTCCTAGCCACAATGGATTCACCAATCAGAGTAGAGACATGAAAAGGATCTAACAACACATCCGGAACAACATCAAACCTCATAGCCACATATGGCTTCACAAAAGATAAAGTAGCACTGGGATCAAGCAAGGCATAAACATCAAAGTGAAAAACTTTCAACATACCGATAACCACATTGGGAGAACCCACTTGCTCATGGCGAGTTTGAAGTGCATAGAATCGATTTTGCTTCTAATTTCCACTAGAACCCGATGGATTTTGAGGTTGAGTTCGTCGACGGTTATCCCCTTCATTTTTAGCCGCTAAGGGACAATCCCTTATCTTGTGATCCATCTTACCACAACCAAAGCATGCATTAGAACATGCTAGACATTTAACCTTATGCTTTTTCCCACACCTAGCACAAGTAGTGGATGAAAAACCACCACCATTCCCTTCTTGAGGCTTAGGGTTGGACACCCTATTCTTGTTGGATTTAAGAGGAGCATTGGAGGAACCTTGACCGGAAAACCTTTGTCGAAATCTAGGACGACCATGTCCATCGGACCTTGAATGTGTGAAATTACCATCACCGATCTTAGCCCTCTTTGCCTTTCTAGACCTTTCCTTAAGTTTCTCCTGTTCCATTTGTTGAGCATGAGCCATGAGACGAGAAATATCCATGTCATTGACAAACATAGCGGTACGGCACTCTTTGACCACCATTTCAGACACTCCCGAAACAAACTTACTCATTCTTGCCCTAGGATCGGCAACCATAGAAGGAGCATATCGAGACAATTTGGTGAACTTTAAAGCATAATCCTTCACACTCATGCTTTCTTGACGAAGGTTGATGAACTCAAGCACCCTTGTCTCCCTCATCTCAAGGGGAAAGAACCTATCAAGAAAAGCAACCTTGAACTTCTCCCAATCAAGAAGACCCGCATCTTCCGCCCTCTCACTCTTCCATTGGTCAAACCATACTTGAGCTACACCCTTAAGTTTATAAGCGGCCAACTCCGCCTTTTCCTCTAGTGTCACACCCATGATCATTAGCACCTTGTACACCTCATCAATAAACTCTTGAGGATCTTCCTCAACCTTAGAACCATGAAATTCTGGAGGGATTATTCTAGTGAAGTCCCTCACCCTTGATGCCTCCATACCCATATTTGGTTTCACGAAAGCCACAACCTCTCTATTGGCTTGAGCCGTTATGGCTTGAGCCAACACTTAGAAAGCAGCCCTAAACTCCGCATTAGTCACTTGTTCGGCCAAAAGGTCGGCCAAAACTTGAGGAGCTCGAGGAGGAGCTTGTTGTTCCATGTTCTCTCCCGCATTTCTTCTAGCATAAGCTCTTCAGGTAGCCATATCCTGAAATGCATAGGATAGGGATTAAGAGAGAGAGACATATAGAGTTGCACTCTATCACACGACTTAGGAGTAATGAAAGAAGTAGAGTTTTCTAAATATCTTGTAGCCTCTCATTCATAAATGTGGCGCGCTTCACACTCATGAACAAGACTCTACTCGACGTGGCTTATGAGACATCCTATGATCATTCTAAACCTTGTGCTCTGAATACCAAGTTTGTCACAACCCAAGGTACCCCCTAGATGTGACATGTCGTACAAGACCCCGAAAGGACTCATACAAGCCACTTAGCATACATACATACAAGATCATAGAGATTTAAGAGTTCGACAGACAATTCTATACCAAAGCTTTTTTAAGAAAATAGTGAAAGTCTACATCAAATGTCTCAAAGTCAATCTAACATAAGAATGAGAAATAATGTTTGGGACGTAACCCAATACAATGTCAAAACGAAGAACATAATAATAAGAACAACTAGGCTATGTCCTCTAATGGATAAGGACTCACCAAGTACCTTCTACTAAGCTCTAGCCACGAATAAATGGAGAATTGCCAAGTCCTACATTAATAAATCGATGTAGGCAAGAGTATGCGTTAGCACAATCAAGTACCAAGTATGATAGCAATGCACAAAATGATTTTAAACATGCTAAAACGGGACATTTTCATGACAAGCAATGACCAAGCTAAAACATTATAAAGGTTAGAAACATAAGTCACAATCCATGGTCAAAGCGAGCTAAGCATCTTTACTTTACTTGAGAAATATTTTAAGAGCACTTTAGTTCTTTATTGTGGGGAGTAGCCTTAACCGAGTTGTAAGACCATGAGCTAGCAACATGGAATCCGGTTTCTAACCCCACACCGGTAGGGTCATCCTACTTGCCAAGGTAGGACCCTTTACTTAACATATAGCTTATGTGGATCTACTTGCTAGTGTCTATCATAGATCATCATCCTATGGTGGCACATAGTTTATGGGACATAGGTAATCGCCACTTGTCCACTCAGTGCTAAGCATAATTCCCACGGATTAGACATAGTTCAATTATCATAAGTGGACATGGGTAGTCGCCTCTTGTCTATCATTAGTCATAATTTCATTATTAGTAGACATGGGTGATCGCCTCTTGTCTACATTAAGGAACATGGGTGATCGCCTCTTGTCTACATTAGGGAACATGGGTGATCGCCTCTTGTCCCTTCACTCCTTAATCATCGATTCAAATTTAGTTGAGCATGCCTTTCAACAAGTTATGAATCATTACATGTGAGAAAACCTTTCACATTCATGGATTGAGTAATATATGAGAATTTCCTTTCACAACTCAACAACAACATTAACGTATCATAAACTTTGATGCTTCAATCTCAAAGCACCCTTACTTCACCATTAACTTCATAAAAGACATGCATGATTTCATAAACTTCATCTTACATAGTTCATCATGCTCATAACTTTACAATCATAGAGTTCACATGGGTTCATGAGAATTCTTCTTAAATCATGCAATTCAATGCAAACTCATGCTTAGAAAACCATAAACAAGGCAATTTGATCATAATTGAAGGAACCCACATAATAGAGGAAAATCATAGTTTTTGATTGAATATGCTTACTTTCATAAAAATCATCCTTAGGTCATTCATAATCTCATCATGAAAAGTCTTAGCTTAGAAATTATAATTCATACATAGGTTCACATAGACTTCATGAAATTCATGTCTTCACAATTCAACCTATCAATACATTCATAAATTTCAAAATTAGGGAAGAAGGAATGGGTTCATAGGGATTCATCTAAATTCAACTCAATTTATACTTCAAAGTTCATAAAACAATCAATTGAAACAACATTGCAAAGAACCCATGACATGGAAGAAAACCCTTCATTCAATTGGGAATTTCTAACTTGGAAATTGGAGGTTTTTAGGGATTTCATGGAGGAAAGGGCTCCATGGATGAATACTATCATACCTTAGTGCTCAATTTCCTTAAGCAATTGATGAAGAAGAACTTGATTTCTTGAACCCTAGCTTGCCCTCTTCTTCTTCTTCTTCTAACTTCTAGAGAGAGAAATATTTGAGGGAGAAGAGTTTGGGGAAATTTGCAAAGTGATTGGAAGGGTAGATTTTAGGATTAAAAAGACTTATATACTGTTAGGAATAGTAAGGAACAGACCTTAGTTGATAAATAAGTCATTGGGTGAAAAGACCAAAAGCCTCTCTCAAAATTAACTGTCAGACCCTATCGACGGTTTGACCTACGGTCTGTAGGTCCAACCACGGACCGTCCTGGTAAACTGTCGTTGGGTTTTGAGACTGTCAACTTTGACCGTGCAACGACAGGATCCATCTACGGCTCGTACACTAGACGGGGTGCTCGGGATTCGTTCGGCACCCCGCGCATGCAAACGAGATATGCAACCCCATCTAATTCGACTTTCCGGACTCAATGGCGCATTCAAAATTTCCATACGAGTTCATTTTTACAAAAAGTGGGTCCCTTTTCCCAATCACCAATTTACCCAACTTCAACCAAGGGCCTTGAAATTAGATCGAAAGCCTCGGGAAGCACTTGAAGGGTAATTCTAAACCAAACTCAGCGTTCCTGAACTAACCGCGCCGACAGAATTCTCATTTGAATGCATTTACCAAGAATGTTGACCAAAGCCAAACTTGAGCCAAATTTCAAAGGCTAAAGCACCAAATGGCCCCAAAGTCACACCAAAAGCCTCGGGATTCATGCCAACCATGATTATAGCCTAATTTGGCTGTTATGGAGCTGATGGAACAGTCTGAATCATATTCCGAGGTTGTTTACCTGAGGTTATGACCGAAATCAAGTTTTAATGTTTCGAAAGCTCCAAAATAGGAAAACAGGCATAAAACCCAAACGAACGACTAGGCGACCGAACAATCAGTTCCAGATAGTCATACATGATTAGGGGTCACTACAGGAATGCTCTAAATGACAGAAAGAAGGCATTAACACACAAATGACTTGGAGGGTCATTACAACATCCACTACTAAAAGAACTTTCATCCACGAAACTAAGAGTCAAGAAGTACCTGACGGCTCAAATAAACTGGGGAACTGCTCCCGCATCTCCCTCTCGGTCTCCGAGGTAGCCTCCTCGGCTGGGTGATGCCCCCAACGGACCTTAACCACAGGAATGGCTCTAGACCTCACCTGCCTCACATCTCTGGCCAAAATAGCAACTGGCTCCTCAATATAGGTCAGGCGATCATCCAACTCAACGGTGTCATACTGGAGCACATGAGACTCATCTGGAGCATACCGGCGCAGCATCGAAACATGGAAAACTTGATGAATGGCTGAGAATACTTGAGGTAAGGCTAACTCATAGGTGACATTGCCAACTGTCCTCAAAATCTCAAAAGGCCTAATATACCTGGGTCTAAGCTTGCCCCGCCTCCCAAATCTCATCACGCCCTTCATGGGCGATACTCAGAGGAATACTCTATCACCATCGGCAAATTTTAGTGGACATCGCGTACGATCCACGTAACTCTATTGTCTACTCTGAGCCGTCTTGAGCCGATCCTCAATCATCCGCACATGAACAAAGGTCTTCTGAAACAACTCTGTAGCATGCGGCCTAGGCTTTGTAGACTCAAACCAACAAACTGGAGTGCAACAACGCCTACCATATAAGGCCTCAAATTGGGCAATCTGAATGCTAGAGCGGCAACTACTGTTGTACGAAAACTCTACCAAAGGCAAGAATTGGTTCCACTGACCTCTAAAATCCATAGCACATGCCCGCAACATATCCTCAAGGACCTGAATAGTACGCTATGACTGGCCATCGGTCTGCGGGTGGAATGTTGTGCTAAGATCGACACGGGTGCCCAATCCTCTTAAAACACTCTCCAAAAGCTGGAAGTGAACTGTGAATCCCGATGTGAAATGATAGAAACAGGCACACCATGAAGACGAACCACCTCCCAAATTTAGATGCGAGCTAGACTCTCAGCACTGAAGGAAGTGCGAACCGGAAGGAAGTGTGCTGACTTTTTCAATCGATCCACGATGACCCAAATATTGTCAATACCTCTAGAAGCCCGAGGCAAACCCATAATGAAATCCATGGTAATACGCTCCCATTACCACTCAGGAATGGGTAATCTCTGCAACTCACCACTAGGCCTCAAATGCTCGGCCTTCACCTACTGACAACACAAGCAACATGACATATAATTTGAGATGCCCCTCCGCATACCGCTCCACCAATAATGCTTCCTCAAATCACGATACATCTTAGTGGTGCCCGGATGGATAGAATACCTGGTGTCATGGGCTTGCTAAGGATCAGCTGAATTAAATCCCCAACTCTCAGAAAACACACACGGCCAGCAAATCTCAAAATCCCATCTGAGTCTAATGTAGTCTGCCCAGTATCACCTGCCAATACTCTATCTCAGAGTGCCACCAAAGACTCGTCCTCGAATTGACGGCCACGGATCTGATCTAGCAGAGATGACTAAACCCCCACATAAGCTAACACCCGACTGGAATCTGAAACATCAAGCCTGATCATATGGTTGGCTAGGGACTGAATGTCCAAAGCCAAGGGTCGCTCCGTAACAGAAAGGAAGGCTAGACTACCCATACTTACTACCTTCCTGCTCAAGGCGTTCGCTACAACATTTGCCTTGCCCAGATGATAGAGAATAAAGAGGTCATAGTCCTTCAGGAGCTCAATCCAATGGTGATTTCTCGAATTAAGATCCCTCTAGCTAATAATGTACTGAAGGCACCTGTGATCAGTGTAGATGTCACAATGAACTCCATATAGGTAACATCTCCAGATCTTAAGCGCGAAAACTACCGTTGCCAACTCCAAGTCATGAGTAGGGTAGTTGCGCTCATGTAGCTTAAGCTGCCTCACCTCAATGCATGAACAATAACCCGGCCCTATTGCATCAAAATGCAACCCAAACCAATGCCGGATATGTCACAATATACCATGAAGCCCTCGCCCTCAGCTGGAAGAGTCAATATAGGAGCGGAGGTAAGCAACTCCTTAAGCCTCAAAAAACTCCTCTCACACTCCTCCGACCACACAAAGGGAACATCTTTGAGAGTCAACTGAGTCAAAGGCGCCGCTATAGAAGAGAAAGCCTCAACAAAACGTCTGTAGTATCGTGCCAATCCGACGAAGCTTCGAATCTTAGTCAGAGAGGAGGGCCTAGCCCAATCACGAATAACCTCAATCTTCTCTAGATCCACCATAATGCCATCCTTGAACACAACGTGTCCCCAAAATGCTAAAGACTTAAGCCAAAACTTGCAGTTTGAGAACTTGGCATAAAGTCGATGCTCTCTAAAAGTTTAGAGCACTATCCTCAAATGCTGCTCATGCTCACTGTGGCTCCACGAGTATACCAAGATATCATCAATAAAGACTATGACAAAGGGGCCCAGATATGGCCTGAATACACGAGTCACCAAGTCCATAAATGTGGCAGTGGCATTAGTCAACCAAAAAAACATCACCAGGAACTCATAATGGCGGCACCGTAACGAGTCCTAAATGTTGTCTTAGGGATGTCCGCTGCTCTAACCCTCAACTGGTGGTAGCGAGATCTCAAGTCAATCTTAGAAACCACTGCAGCACCTTAAAGCTGGTCGAACAGATCATCAATATGAGGCATGGGGTAACAGTTCCTCACCATCACCTTATTCTGCTGCCTGTAATCAATATACATCCGCATAGTATCGTCCTTCTTCTTCACAAACAGGACTGGGGCACCTCATGGCGATACGCTAGGCTGAATTAATCCCTTACCCAAGAGATCCTGAAGTTGAACACTGAGCTCCTTGAGCTTTGCAGGGGCCATAAGGTACGGTGGGATGGAAATAGGATGAGTACCTGGCTCCAAATCAATGGAAAAATCAATATCTCACTCTGGGGGTAGGCCAGGAAGGTCAGCAGGAAACACATCGGCATACTCTCGGACTATAGGCACGGAATCAACGGTAGGGTCCTCCCTACTAACATCTATAACATATGCCAAGTAAGCCAAACATCCGCTAGCCACAAGCCTCCGAGCTTGAATGAAAGAAATCACCCCAACTAGTGTGTGACTACATGAACCCTACCACATCACCGGTGGAAAACCAGGCATGGCCAAAGTAACAATCTTGGCATAACAATCCAAGACCGCTCGGTGAGGGGATAGCCAATCAATGCCCAAAATCAAATCAAAATACAGCATACTAAGCACAATAAGATCAGCTCGAGTGTCCTACCCTTGAATAGTCACCACACAGGATCTACAAACCCGATCCACTACTAAAGAATCACCTAAAGGGGTCGACACATGCAACGATGCAACTAAGTGCTCTAGACTCACCCCCAACTGAGGAACACAATAAGCAGCACATATGAATAGTTAGAACCTGGATCAAATAAAGCTGAAGCAGACTGATGGCATAAGAGAACCATACCTGTGATCACATCATCCGATGCCTCGGCCTCTACTCTTGCTGGAGCTGCATAGAAATAGCCCTTGGCACCTTTACCCTGTGTATCCACCCTGCCACCTGTCCTACCTCCCTAGAGACCTCCTTAAGCACCCTGATACTGTCCTCCTCCTCTAGCTGGAGGTGCTACTGCTAACACCGGTCTCGCTGCCTGAGGAGCTGGTAAGGCTGGTCTTGAGATAAGGCACTCCCTGGACCAATGATCAAGCCCCCCGCAAGTAAAGCACCCCTGAAACAACCTGCTCCCAACTAGAGGCCGGCCACCCTGACCTACGAAAATCGTTTGAATACCTCCTCGGCCTTGACTCGGACTGGCACTATAACCACCCTGATGTTGCTGGTCACCCTCTATAATTTGTATTGATGCCTGAAACGGGCGGCTGGACTGACCCGGCTGGAATCTTTACTAAACTCGATTCTGAGTAACTCAAGGCCTGGGATAGGGCCCACTGAAACGATCATCCTTCCTGGCCCTCTTGCCGCTGTCCCCATGGGCCTTGCAACAGAGCTGCTAAAACGTGCGGGCATGGTCCACCATATCCAGAAAAGAGCGGCCCGCTGAAACTAGAGACTGTGACTCAATACGCAGCGGCAACCTCAACCCTCTGACGAAGTACCTGACTCTCTCTCTCATGGAATCTCACCTCATACTCTGATACTGTCATAGAGCCCTGTTCCAACTTCGATAACTCATCACGGAGACGGTCTCTGATGCCCCGCGAGATAAGCCTAGGTAGGAAGGCCTTTGAAAACTCTACCCATGTCATTCGCAGGGACCTAGTTGGCTTGGTCTCCCTAAACGAGCGCCACTACTGTTTGGATGGTCCATCTGACTAGTAAGTAGTGAATTCAACTCCTCTCGACTCCACTAATCCTAGTGCCTGCAATCGCTCTCGGTAGGATGTAATGAACTCATAGGCGTCCTCTCCAATAGCCCTAGAAAACCTCGGTAGTGACAATCTCAGAAACACCTTGAGCATCTTCTGCTCCCTCAATGGCATGACCCCATCTAGGACATCCAGGTGAATGGCGGCCGGTGTTGGCGGCTGCTGAACCTCTTGAATCGCTGCTACAGGCTGACCCTGCGGTGCTGGAGCTGGCTCTGGAACTGGAGCTAGGGCCGGCACCTGCTGCTGAATACCCCCTATCGCTGCTAGTATTTGTGCGAGCATGGCTTGAAGGACAAAGGCGGCAGCTGGTGCGAGCGGTGGCTGGGCTGGTCCCGGCCCCAATAGTTGAGGAGGAATCTGGTCAAACTGAGGCTCTGTCTCTGGTTCCGAAGTCGTCACTCTCTCTCGGGCTGGTGCTGCAGCCCTAGCTCAACCTCGGGGTTGGTCTCTACTGCGTGTGCGAGCCATCCTGTGATAGAATGAAACAAGTAAGACTTGATGAAACCAATCGCACAACAATGCATGAAAATGATACAAAACAGGAAAAACCCCTAAGAACATCCTATAGCCTCCCGAAGAAAAGCCACAAACGTCTTCGCGCCGATCCGCAAAACTCTACTAGATGCTAGCTTTGTACAAGTGAGACCGACAAACCTGGGGCTCTGATACCAACTTGTCACGACCTGATTCCTCGAATCATGATGGCGCCTACCAACTCGCCAGTAGGCAAGTCGAACCCTATCACAGAACATAACAGTAATAAGACTGAGGGTGGAAACTAACCTCAGCTTAGCAGAAGCATAAATAAAAGAACACAGAAGGGAAAGGCAGAAGCGAAACCAAATATATACAACAAACCATGCCTCCCAGAACCTAGAAGTCACATATATAGAGCTACTAAAAGAGTACAAGTCCCAAAAGTGGACCATAGAAACCAGACAGTCTCAAAATCAAAAGACAAGCCAAAATATATAAATAGAAAGAGGCAGGTAATCTCAAGACGCCATGTGCTCACCCTCACCTCTGGAACAGACTGCAGCAAGCTCAAACTCAACGCTGAGAACTGGTGCTCGGGCGTGCATCATTAAAATAGCTGCAGAGTGTGGCATGAGTACCAAAACAACAGGTACCCAGTAGGCATCATAGGCCCTCTAAGCAAGAAAGCTAAAAACAGACTGAAAGGATAGAATCTACAATAACAGAAGTCTAAGAAAATAAGAAAGGAAGCACACGAGAACACTGAAAGTAAATCTAAGTACACCTAAACTAAACCTAACTGGAGCCCCATAAGCCCAAAAGGTACACTCGCGCACAAATTTTAAAAAAACCCAAACGGGCCCCTATAAGCCCGACAGGTACACGAAAAACCTAAATCTATGAGACTGAAGGAAAACCCAACTGCAAACCGAAACCACCAACTAACTCAATCTAAACAAGCAACCAATTCCAACCCAGTCAGAAGTCAAACTTCCAAATTGGGCTGCCCAGCCAGATAGCAACTCTCGGGGGCCCTGCCCTAGCCAACAGAGTGCAAAGGGGGTATAGCAACTCCTCCCAAGGCCATAATATCAAATCACCCAACCAGCTAACACCCCGGGGGCCCTATACCAGCAAGATGGGTGAGCCAGCTAACACTCCGAGCGCCCTGTCCCAGCCAGACGAGTGTGCAGGGCTTGTCCACTCTGAAAAAAAAGACCCCAATAACTCATACCCAACTGCCTAGCCGGCTAACACTCCGAGGACCCTGTCCCAGCCAGACGAGTGAACCAGCTAATACTCCGGGGGCCCTGTCCCAGCCAGATGAGTGAACCAGCTAATACTCCGGGGGGCCTGTCCCAGCCAGACGAGTGCGTGAGGCATATCAATTCTGTAGCAGATCTCAAATACCAAACCAATATAGATCGCCGTCCATTAACAACATCATCAACACCCAACAACCCCTCTGCTAGCATGATACTACCATCAAACCAGGCTGAAAATCAAGCCTAAATTAGGATTTCTGAGAAGAAAAGAAGAAATACTAGAACCCCAGCCCAAAGTCACACAAATCAGCATGCATTCACACAATCCAGCTCAATCTAAAAAGAAGAAAAGCCGTAACCTATCAGAAGGCCGATCGCGCGCTCCAAGACATTCTCCCAGAGCTTCTCCCTTCAAAACGGCCTCAGATTGCTGCCACGCTATCAAAAATAGTATCACACCATCAGTACGGTCGTTTAGACACTAAAAACATCAAAATCGTACACAGACCAATTTAGGCGTAAAAATGAGAAAATGTGGGACTCACTCTGAAAACCTCAGAATTGACTCTTTGAAGAGGTCCTAAACCCTCCCCCAAGAATGTGTTCCAAAACGGAGCACCTCTTGGGGCTCAAAACAGCTGACAAATCAAGAAACCAAACACATGCAAAACTTTACACAATTTAAGCTTGAGGTAGCCACTTACGATGCAAATTCACAAGAATTAGAGATCATCCAATGCTATCAAAACCAATTCCCACACAGCCTACGAAATTTTGAACACCTGGGACTTCGAATCACTGAAAACGGACTTAAAACGGAGAAGATATCAACTTTTGAATTTATAACAAAAATGAGCCCGACTGCCCCTTTATATACTGCCAGATACGCTGACCTCTGCGAACGCGGAGGGAAAGGATCCACACCTCCGCTAACGTGGAAGCCTATCTGCAAACATGAAGAAGAGAAAGGCTGAACTCCGCAAATGTGGAGTCCATCCGCGAATGCGAAGACCAACAAGGCAGACCTCCGCGAACGCGGAGAGAAGAACTCCTAGGCCCCCTAGACCTCCGCAAACGCGGAACCTTATCTGTGAATGCGGAGCAGAAACACTCAAACCTCTGTGAACACGAAGCCAGGCTCGCGAACGAAGAGAAGGAATGGGTCTGCCACATCAGCTGTGCACTAGCTGAAACTTGGCTTTCCCAAAACTCCGACGGGTGCTCGGGATTCGTTCGGAATCCCGTGTACACAAACGATATATGCTAACCCATCAAATTCAACGTTCCTAACTCAATGACACATTCAGAATTTCCATACGAGGTTGTTTTGACAAAAAGTGGGTCCCACTTCCATATCGCCAATTTATCTAACTTCAACCAAGGGCCTCGAAATTAGATTGAAAGCCTCGGGAAGCGCTTGAAGGGTCATTCTAGACCAAATTCGACATTCTGGAACTAACCGTGCTGACGAAATTCTCATCCGAGTGTGTTTAACAAGAATATTGGCCAGAGTCAAACTTGAGCCAAATTTCAAAGGCTCAAGCACCAAATGGCCCCAAAGTCACACCGAAAGTTTCGGGACTCGTGCCAACCATGCTTCTAGCCTAATTTTGCTATTTCAGAGCTGATGGAAATGTCAGAATCATACTCCAAGGTCATTTACCTGAGGTTATGACCGAAATCAACTTTTCATGTTTCACAAGCTCCAAAATAGGAAAACATGCATAAAATCCAAACGAACGACAAGGCAACCGAACAGTCAGTGCCTGCAAGTCATAAATGACTTGGGGTCGCTACAGGAATGCTCTAAATAACAGAAAGAAGTCATTAACACCTAACTAACCTTGAGGGTCATTACATCAATGTAACTTCTGTCAAAATATTTTTAATTTCCTATCCAAATACATAATTATCATTTGGCTACTTTAGCGAAATAATGTTAGGGGACCATATAACTATAATACCTCAGAAGTTAGAAAGTTAAAAACAATAGAAAAAATACAGAAATTTCTCTGAAGTTGTGGTCTATGAGTCAAACTTACTAACCGTGGAAAGCCCTACGGGCCATAGGAAGTGAACCATAGAATCCAGAGTTAGGTTTTGGAATTTCAAGTTTCTGAAGTTTGACCTACTGATACACAGGATGTACCGTAGGAAGGTTGACAAGCCGTAAATAGCTTCCGTAGAAGGGATTCAGAGATTTGATTTAGGACCTCAGTCCAATGGAAGGATTTGACGGGCCCTCATTTGTGTTACAAGTCGTAGAATGGATTTCGTAGAAAGGTTCCAAACTTAGTGAAATATTAGAGTGAAACTTCTTTTCTATGAATGAGGTCTATGGACCATAGGAATTGATATGGACCGTAGAAAGGTCTCATAGGAAGTAAGGTGAAATTTGGGGTTCTTAAGGTTGTTATACGGTTGACCATTACGGACCGTAGAAAGTTCTATGGACCGTAGGATCAATTCGACAGTTATTTTAAGGTTATTTGGGTATTTTCATATACTTCTAATTCCTATACTACGTTGTTTTGCCTATAAAAAGGACCCAATAACTGATTTTACCCCTAAGTTCTACCCATCCTCTTCATTCCCCCAAAATTTCAAAAGTTCCTCTCCAAGGTTTTCTCCCCGAGGCTCGCAAGGATTCTTCAAGTTCAAGTCTCCTTTCTTCATCGTTGTTTAGGGCTTCAAGATATAGGTATTTAGGGCTTCATCAATGGTTTTCATTCACCCATTGAGCCCCAAGGTTTTCTCCAATTCTCTAATTCAATTTCAATCAAATTGATTAAATTTTCTTTCAATTCTTCATGGGTTCTATTTGTGTTGATTCAATTGATTGAATTTGATCTTATTATGATTGTTTTAACTCAATTACATTCATTCCAATTGAAATCACATGAACCCATTCATTGATCATGATTTTGACTATGAACTCTAAATTGCATGAATTTTAAGAAAAGCTATGAATCAATGAATGATATTTTCATGAACATATGCATCATTTATGAAAATGAATGATTTATGATCTAGGTTGCTATAAGATAAGTATCAATGAAATTGTGAAAGGATTTTTTCACATATTAAGGGATCATTATTTGGTGAAAGGTTTTCTCACTTAGACTTGATTAAAGATTTAATGAGCTACTCTATGATGTTTTTAGCTTGGATTAGTAACTTAATTGTGCTTTTTCATTGATGATAATATTTTTATGAATATGACTATTCCGTTGGGGTTTAACTTCGAACCGAGAGAACTGTGAGGTGGAGGTTCAAATAGGGTAGTCTCTAATAGCAATCTCCAGTTCCTAACTATGTGCCCCCGTAGGTTTGCCTTAAATAGCCTAGCTAGTAGATTCACATATAGCATATGATATGATACGGAGTTCTACCTTGGCAAGTAGACTCTCCCTTCTCGATGTGGGAGTTACATTGGATTCCTTGTTATAGCTCGCATGGTCTATTATCGGTTAAAGCTAATATCCCACAAAATGAACTAAGTTACTTACAAATGTTTTATGAAGCTTTCTTTATGATGTTAAGATGCATTGACCATGTTCATTTACATTGGATTCCTTGTTATAGCTCGCATGGTCTATTATCGGTTAAAGCTAATATCCCACAAAATGAACTAAGTTACTTACAAATGTTTTATGAAGCTTTCTTTATGATGTTAAGATGCATTGACCATGTTCATGATTTACGATCCTTCTTAAATAATTTTACCATGTTTATCTTGGTCATGCATATCATGTTTTTGATTATGTCCCCTTATGATCATGATTCATATTTTATTGCATTTCTCTCATACTCAGTACATTCCATGTACTAATGTATACTTTTGCCTGCATTGTTTCACTAATGTAGGGCTTGACAATTCCTCTCCCTTCGGTCGTGGATAGTTGGTGATCATTGGAGTTTGTAGAGCTGGTGATTCCTTATCTTCTGAGGATAAAGACATCTTTACTTGATCTTCTTTATGTTTTAGTTTCAAACTTTGTATGTGGTGTACGAATTATGTCCCGACCACTCCTTTTGATGTAATATATGGCTTGTCAAGACTTTGATATACTTCCGCTTTTATGTCAAACTCTTTACTTCTTATGAGATTTCTTATTTTTCTCTATAATGTTGTGTATGTGTATGTCAAGTGGCTTGTGCAGGTCCTCTCGGGGTCTTCTATGCCATGTCACGTCTATGGTGTACTTTTGGATCATGAAAAATTTGGTATTCAGAGCACAAGGTTTTAGAAAAACTTCCTAATATGTCTGACAAGCCGCGTTGAATAGAGTCATGTTCATGAATGTGAAGCGCGTCACATTTATGAATAGGAGGCTACAAAGCGTTTAGGAAATTTCACTTCTTTCATTACTCTAAATTTGTACCATAGAGTCTATCTCTATAAAGATCCTTCTCTTAAATCGTGTTTGATCATTTCAAAGATATGGCCCGTCGAAGAGCTTTTGTCAGAAGGAATGCGGGTAACGGCAACGTGGAGCCTGAGGTTCCTCAAGTTTCGATTGATCCTTTTTTCATAAAGTAACTCATGCCAAATTTTGAGCCGCTTTCCAAGTGTTGGCTCAAGCTATGAAGGCTCAGGACAATAGAGAGGCTAATGCTCCCGTGAACCCAAATGTTGGTACGACGGCGGTAAGGATTCGGGACTTCACTAGGATGAATCCTCCAGAATTCCATGGGTCTAAGGTTGATGAGGATCCTCAGGAGTTCATTGATGAGGTGTATAAGGTAGTAGGTATTACAAGATTGACTACGGTTGAAAAGGTGGAGTTGGCCTCTTATTAACTCAATGATGTTGTTCAAGTTTGGTTTGGACAATGGAAGAGTGAGAGGGCTATTGATGCGGGTCTTCTTGATTGGGAGAATTTCAAAGGAGCTTTTCTTGATCATTTCTTTTCTCCTGAGATGAGAGCAGCGAAAGTGCTTGAGTTCATAAATCTCCGTCAAGGAAATATGAGGGTGAAGGAGTATGCTTTGAAGTTCACTCAATTGGCTAAGTATGCTCCAACTATGGTTGCCGACTCTAGTGCAAGGATGAGTAAGTTTGTGTCAGGTGTGTCCGACTTGATCCTCAAAGAATGACCTACTGCCATGTTGATCAAGGAAATGGAAATTTCCCATTTAATGATACATGCCCAATAAATGAGGAGGAAAAACTTAAGGAAAGAGCAAAAGAGTCCAAGAGGACAAGGACCGATAATGGTGACTTCTCACATTCTAGGTCCGGCGGACATGGTCATCCTTAATTCTGGCAAAAGTTTTCTGGTCAAGGTTCTTCAATGCAGCGACCCCTAAGTTCAACAAAGATAGGGTATCTAACCATAAATCTCAAGGAGGTGGTGGTAATGGGTCTTCTATCCCCACTTGCACTAGGTGTTGTAAGAAATATGATGGTAAGTACCTAGCCAGTACGGATGGTTGCTTTGGTTGTGGTAAGAGTGGCCACAAAGTGAAAGATTGTGTGTTACAAGCTAGAAAGGATAAGGATGGTAGGCAAGCTCAGCCTAGTGGGTTTGGTTCGGGTGCTCCTAGTCAGAAGAGATTTTATGCTCTTTAGACGCGAAAGGATCGTGAGGGTTCTCTGAATGTGATGACCGATATGTTGAAAGTCTTCCATCTTGATATTTATGCTTTACTTGATCTAGGTGCTACCTTATCTTTCATTACTCCTTATGTGTCCATGAGGTTTGATGTTGGTCTTGAAACCCTTTCTAATCCCTTCTATGTCTCTACTCTCATAGGCGATGCTATTATAGCTAAGAGTGTCTATAGAAATTGTCCTATATCCATTTCTTATAGTGTCACTCGTGTTGATCTTGTAAAGGTTGATATGTTAGATTTTGATGTTATTCTTAGGATGGATTGGCTTCATGCATGTTAGGCTTCAATAGATTGTAGGACCCGATTGGTCACATTCATGGTTCTGAATGAACCTATCATGTCATTGGAAGGGGGAAATTATGTTCTTAAGGGCCAGTTTATATCTTGTATAAATGCTAGGAAGATGATCTCTAAGGGTTGCATTTATCATCTTGAGTAAGTTCTGATTGAAAATGAGTTTCTAAAAGTGTTTCCCGATGATCTTCTTGGTATTCCTCCCGAAAGGAAAAAAGACTTTGGTATTGACCATCTCCCAGATACGCAACCTATCTTTATTCCTTATTACCATATGGCCCTAACAAAGCTAAATGAGTTAAAGGACCAATTGAAAGATTTGTTAGATAAGGGTTTTATTAGACGGAGTATCTCACCATGGGGTACTCTAATGTTGTTTGTTCAAAAGAAGGATGGTTCTCTCCAAATATGCATCGACTATCAGCAATTGAATAAAGTTACCATTAAGAATAAGTATCCTCTTCCAAGGATTGAAGATTTGTTTGATCAACTCCAAGGAGCGAGTTACTTCTCTAAGATTGACCTACTGTCAGGTTATCACCAGTTAAGGGTGAAAGAAAATGACATTTCGAAGATGGTTTTTCGAACTCGATATGGTCATTTTGAGTTTTTGGTGATGTCTTTTGATTTGAATAATACCCCTGCGACATTTGTGGATTTGATGAATAGGGTTTTTAAGCAATATCTTGACATGTTTGTGATTATGTTTATCGATGATATCTTGATTTACTAACGGAGTGAGGATGAGCATGTAGAGCCTTTGAGGATTGTGTTGCAAATCCTCAAGGAACGTGAATTGTATGTTAAGTTTAACAAATGTGAGTTTTTGTTGATGTCTGTTGCTTTCCTTTGCCATATTGTCTTTGGTGAAGGTATTCAAGTGGATCCTAAGAAAACTGAGGAGGTTAAGAATTGGCCTATACCTTTGTGTACTTCAGATATATGGAGTTTCTTGGGTTTAGCCGGTTACTATAGAAGTATCATAGAAGGATTTTCCTCTATTGCTTCACCTTTGACAACATTGACTCAAAAGAAGGTAAAAATTTTATTGTTGGAAGCTTGTGAGAAGTGTTTCCAAGAGTTAAAGGATAGACTCACTTCGGCCCTTATTTTGACATTACCAAAAGGATTAGATGGTTTTTTGGTGTATTGTAATGCTTCACGGGTTGGTCTGTGTTGTGTTTTGATGCAACATGGGAAAGTCATTGCTTATTCTTCAAGGCATGAAAGTGCATGAAAAGAATTATCTAACTCATGATTAAAGGCAGTGGTGTTTGCTCTAAATATTTAGAGACATTACTTGTATGGTGTTCATGTAGATGTATTTACCGATCACAAAAGTTTGAAATGTATGTTCACTCGAAAGGATTTGAATCTTCACCAAACGAGGTGGGGTGAATTATTAAAGGATTATGACATGAGTGTCCTATATCATATCGAAAAGGCGAACGTGGTGGCGGATGCTCTTAGTCGGTTATCAATAGGTAGTGTTTCTCATATTGAGGATGATAAGAAGGAATTGGTTCATGATGTGCATAGATTGGCCCGATTGGGTCTTCAGTTTGTTGATTCTAATGAAGGTGGTATAGTTTTCCATAATGGTTCGAAATCTTCTTTTGTATCAGATGTGAAGGCTAAGCAAGATCTTGATCCGGTATTAGTTGACTTGAAGAAGTCAGTTTCTGAAAAATCCATTGACGATTTCTCCCAAGGAGGAGATGGTGTCCTTCGATACCAAGGTAGGTTATGTGTTCTGAATGTTGATGAGTTGAGGAATCAGATTCTGACAGAAGCCCATAGGTCTCAGTATTCTATTCACTCGGGAGCCACCAAGATGTACTGTGATTTGTGAAAAGTCCATTGATGGAGGATATTGTGGAATTTTTGGCTAAATGTCTAAATTGTCAACAAGTGAAAGTTGAACATCAGAAACTGGGTGGTTTTGATCAAGACATTAGTATTCCTACATGGAAGTGGGAACATTTTAATATAGACTTCATTATGGGTTTACCTCATACTCGTCGACAATTTGATTTTATTTTGATTATTGTGCATCGAATGATGAAGTCAGCTCACTTTTTTCCCGTTAAGACTTCATTCTCATCGGAGGAGTATGCCAAGCTTTATATTAGGGAAATGGTAAGGTTGCATGGAGTGCCTTTTTCCATTATCTATGATTGAGGTACCCAGTTTACATCTCAATTTTGGAAGTCGTTTCAGAAAGGTCTTAGTACTCAAGTGAAACTTATCATGACTTTTTATCCTCAGATCGTTGGACAAGCCGAGTGTACCATTCATACTTTGGAAGATATGTTGAGAGCTTGTGTGATTGATTTCAATGGTAGTTGGGATGATCACTTGCCTTTGATTGAGTTTTCTTACAATAATAGCTATCATTCTAGCATTGGGATGACACCGTTTGAGGCTCTTTATGGTAGGAGGTGTAGGTCTTCTATCGATTGGTTTGAAGTTGGTGAGGTTGATTTGATAGGACCTGAGCTAGTGCATGAGGCTATGGAAAAGGTTCAAATTATTCGTGAGAGGTTGGAAACGGCTCAAAGTCGACAAAAGACTTATTCCAATGTAGAAGAAGAGAACTAGAATTTGATGTTGATGATTGGGTCTACTTGAAAATTTTACTCATAAAGGGTGTAATGAGGTTTGGAAAGAAAGGAAAGCTTAGTCTTAGGTAAGTGGGCCCATATAAGATTTTGAAGTGTATTGGCAAGGTGGCTTATGAACCTGAGTTGCCTAATGATTTAGCATCGGTACATCTGGTATTCCATTAGTTGAAGAAGTATGTTGGAGATCCGACGTCTACCGTTCCTTTGAAAGGTTTGGGAGTTAAAGAGAATCTTTCTTATGAAGAGGTTCCAATTGAGATTTTAGACTGGCAAGTTCAGAAGTTGAGAAACAAAGAAGTTTCTTTCGTGATGGTTCTTTGAAGAAATCAATTAGTTGAGGGTTCTACTTGGGAGGCCGAAGCCAATATGATGTCCCGGTATCCTCATCTTTCTCCCTCCACTCCTAGTCTAGCTTGAGGTATTAGTTCCTCATGGTTCATTTCTTCAGGTTCATGCGTTTTAGTCATTCTCATATTTCCATATGCATGCATGTTCATGACAACTTGATTTTTGATTTTATGATTTAGCGTGGAGTGATTCTCCATGTTTATGTGCATTTTGATGAACTTGCATTCATGTTGAGTTGTTAGTTTCTATCCTACTCTATTCATGCTAGCTTGAGTCCTATTCGAGGATGAATGTTCCCATGGGGGAGATATTGTAACACTCGAATGTTGGAAAGTCGAAAAGAAAAGAAAAAATACTGAAATTTCTCTGAAGCAGTGGTCTACGAGTCCAATCTATGGACCGTAGGAAGTTCTGTGGGCCATAGTAGGTGAATCGTAGAACCCAGAGTTGGATTTTGGAATTTAAAGTTTCTGATGTTTGACTTACAGATTAACAGGACTAATTGTAGGAAGGTTGACAAGCTGTAGATAACTTTCGTAGAAGGTATTCAGAGATTTGATTGAGGACCTCAGACCTACGAAAGGATTTTATGGGCTGTCGTTTGTTCTACGGGTCATAGAATGGGTTTCGTAAAAAGGTTTCAGACTTAGTGAAATTTTAGAGTTTTGTTCTACGGATGAGGTCTACGGACCCTAGGAATTTAGACAGACCATAGAACGGTCTCGTAGGAAGTAAAGTGAAATTTGGGTTTCTAAAGTTGGTTCTATGGTTGACCAGTACGGACCGTAGAGATTTCTACGGATCGTAGGTCCCGATCGTGGTGTAACTCCCCGGATTCAAAAAGAACGAAAAATTTTAATTTTTGGAACATGGTAGTGTGACCTACGGTTGGCACCTACAATTGGCAAGTGGACCTACCAACCGTAAGGTCAAGAGAGGAAAAGAGCCATCGATGCTACTAGTTTGGAGGGGGGATATTTTTTTATTTTTTTGGACTAAGTAGGTTGACCTACGGTTGGTCACCTACGGGCAGTAGGTTGACCTACCAACCGTAGGTCAAGTCGTTGGTAGGGTCATCCGGGAAATTTTGTTAGGGATCATTTGGTCTTTTCACCTAATGACTTATTAATCAATTAAGGTCGGTTCCTAACTATTCCTAACACGATATAAGCCCTTTTAATCCTAAAAACTACCTTTTCCAATCACTTTACAAGTTTCCCCAAATTCTCTTCTCTCAAATATTTCTCTCTTTAGAAGTTAGAAGAAGAAGAAGAAGAAGAGGCCAAGCTAGGGTTCAAGAAATCAAGTTTTTCTTCATCAATTGCTTAAGGAATTGAGACCCTAAGGTATGATAGTGTTCATCCATGGAGCCCTTTCCTCCATGGAATCCCTAAAATCTCCAAATTTCAACGTTTCAAATCCCCAATTTTATTTAAGGGTTTTCTTCTATGATGCGGGTTCTTTCAATTATGATCAAATTACCTTCAATTATGGTTTTCTAAGTATGAATTGAGTTGAAATACATGTTTTAAGATGAATCCACATGAACCCATATGAATTCCCCTAATTTTGATATTTATGCATTGAGGATGGGTTGAATTATGAAGAAGATGTAATTTATGAAATTTATGTGATCTCATGCATGTTTTAATGATTTCAAAAGCTATGATGAAATTGATGAATGATGAAAATGGGTTTTTATGAAGTATGCATGTTCAATTATGGAAATTATGAAGATTTATGAATCGCTTTAAGATTGAAGCTTAATTGAAAATGTTGTTGAGTTGTGAAAGGCTTTCTCACATATTACTCAATCTATGAATGTGAAAGGATTTTTCTCACATAAAGTATCCATAACTTGTTGAAAGGTTTTCTCAACTAAAGTTGAATCAAAAAGTTTAAGGAGCTATTCTATAAACTTTAGCTTGGATTGGTAACTCTAGTTGTACCCTTCCATGGATAATAAGATGAATAAGAATTTTGACTCTTCAGTGGGATCTATGCTTAGCACCGAGAGGATATGGAGATGGAAGCTCTCCCGTTAGTAGAGGTCAGGTTTCTAGTAGCAATCTCCCTATCCCTTACCTATGTGCCCCCATAGGATGATGGTCTGTGATAGACACTAGCTAGTGGATCCACGTAACCTATATGTTAAGTAAAGGGTCCTACCTTGGCAAGTAGGATGGCCCTATTGATGTGTGGTTACACTCCGGATTCCATGTTGATAGCTCACATGGTCTTACATGTCGGTTAAGGCTACTTCCCACAAATAAAGAATTAAAGTTCTCTTAAGATATTTCTCAAGTGATGTAAAGATGTTTAGCTTGCTTGACCATGGTTTATGACTTATGTTTTTCTAACCTTTTCTTCATGTTTTAGCTTGGTCATTGCATGTGTATGGAAATGTCCCATTTTAGCATGTTTTAAATGATTTTGTGAATTGCTATCATACTTGGTACTTGATTGTACTATCGCATACTCTTGCCTACATTGACTTGTTAATGTAGGGCGTGGCGATTCTCCATCTATTTGTGGCTAGAGCTTAGTAGAAGGATTATTGAAGACTTGGTGAGTCCTCATCCATTCGAGGACATAGCCTTGTTGATGTTACTTTTATGTTCTTTCATTTTTACATTGTATTGGGTTACGTCCCAAACTTTATTTCTCATTCTTATGTTAGATTGGCTTTGAGAAATGAGATGTAGACTTCCGTTATTTTCCTAAAAGCTTTGATATGATATTGTAGTTTAAAAACTCTTAAATCTCTATTATCTTGAATGTATGTATTCTAAGTGGCTTGTATGAGGCCTTTCGAGGTCTTGTATGCCATGTCACTTCTAGGAGGTACCTTGGGTCGTGACCGTAGGATCAATCCCATAACTGATTTTACCCATAAGTTCTACCCATTCTCTTCATTTCCCCAAAATTTCCGAAGTTCCTCTCCAAGGTTTTCTCTCCAAGGCTCTCAACGATTGTAGGGTTCGTCAAGTTCAAGTCTCCTTTCTTCATTATTGCTTAGGATTTCAATATCAAGGTATGTAGGGCTTCATCAATGAGTTTCATTCACCCATTGAGCCCCAAGGTTTTCTCCAATTGTCCAATTCAATTTCAGTAAAATTGATTAAGTTTTATTCAATTCTTCATGGGTTCGATTTGTGTTGATTAAATTTCTTGAATTTGATCTTATTATGATTGTTATAACACAATTACATGCTTTCCAATTGAAATCACATGAACCCATGCATTGATCATGATTTTGACTATGAACCCTAAATTGTATGAATTTGAAGAAAAGCAATGAGTTAATGAATGATGTTTTCATGAACTTATGCATGATTTATGAAAAGAAATGATTTCTGATCTAGGTTGCTTTAAGATGAGCATAAATGAAATTGTGAAAGGATTTTCTCACATATTAAGGGATCAAGGCTTGGTGAAAGCTTTTCTTACTTACACTTCATTCAAGATTTAATGAGCTACTTTATGATGTTTTCATTTTAGATTAGTAACTTTATTATGCTTTTCCATGGATGATAATATGTTTATGAATATGACTATTCTGTTGGGATTTAACTTAGCACTGAGAAAACTTTGAGGTGGAGGCTCAAATAGGGTAGTCTCTACTAGCAACCTCTAGATCCTAACTACGTGCCCCCGTAGGTTTACCTTAAATGGCCTAGCTAGTGGATTCACATATAGCATATGATATGATACGGAGCTCTACCTCGGCAAGTAGACTTTCCCTTCTCGATGTGGGAGTTACATCAGATTTCATGTTATAGCTCGCATAGTCTATTGTCGGTTAAAGCTAATATCCCAAAAAATGAACTAAGTTACTTACAAATGTTTTATGAAACTTTCTTTATGATTTTAAGATGCATTGACCATGCTCATGATTTATGATCCTTCTTAAATGATTTTACTATGTTTATCTTGGACATGCATATTATGTTTTCGATTATGTCCCTTTATGATCATGATTCATGTTCTTATGCATTTCTCTCATACTTAGTACATTCCATGTACTAATGCATACTTGTGCCTACATTTTTTCACTAATGTAGGGCTTGATGATTCCTCTCCCTCCGCTTGTGGCTAGTTGGTGATCATTGGAGTTCGTAGAATTGATGAGTCCTCATGTTCCGAGGACAAATACATCTTTACTTGAATTTCTTTATGTTTTAGTTTCAGACTTTGTATATGGTGTACGAGTTACATCCCGACCACTCCTTTTGATGTAATAGATGGCTTGTCAAAACTTTGATATACTTCTGCTCTTATGTCAAACTCTTTACTTCTTATGAGATTTCTTTCTTTTATCTATAATGTTGTATATATATGTGTGTCAAGTGGCTTGTGTAGGGCCTCTCAGGGTCTTATACGCCATATCACGTCTAGGGTGTACTTTGTATCGTGATAATAATATAATATAATATCAAAAATTTACTCCAAAGAACATTTGGTCATCATAATGAAATTTTGATATTAAGGATGTTGGTTGTATTATGGTATCATCTAGCAGAACAAGCCCGAACTTTCAGCCTTGTTACTTGTCGTATCTTCAGCCTGTTGCAACAACCTAAATTTATGGTCTAATAGATGCACTTCTCCTCCTCATCAGGGATGTAACAAACTTATTTCACCCTCATTTTTCCAAAACTTCATACATCTTTTTCCATTCACTTTTGAAATCCAATCATGTCATTATAGAATATCATCATCCTTATCCTCGGATAGCATTAGCAGTGGAACTGTAGGCAAGTACTATTAAAGTTGTCCTTAGTAGCCACAAAGGACCACGATTTGCAGACAATACTAAAATTAAGGTTGTTCTCAAGTAGAACTAGAAGTTCATGTTGAAGGTCTGACAAATCAGCCATCTTTTTCTACATAAAGCCCTAGCTAACGAAAGTATTAAAGCAAATCATAATTTTGAAATAGACCTGAATTGTAGTGATTTGACGAGCAACTTCGAGATTATCTTGACAATGATTTCTTTGAGAAGGGAAGGGATTTATGTTTTTTTCACGATAGTTGTGCAAACGGCACAGACCAAATGAATGCAGCTACTCTTAGGTTTATTATGGTTTTATAATTGAAATAGTTACTGGAATGATCACTTTTCGAGAGTGTTTAGTTTATATTGTTTTGTGGGTCTATTTTCGTCATAAGTTAGTTACTCTTCACGAATAGTCTTGGAAATGGAGAGTGGTGGAATAAGTCCCATAAAATATTTATTGAATGCATAGAGACAATTTCTGATGCAGACATATAACCATGTTATAAATGATCTTGACAACGAACTTGATTTACCAATATTGACAACGATCTTGACAACGAACTTGATTTGCAACTACACTAATCATGTTAATTTACCAGTATTGGCCTCCTACAACTTGCAGGTTTTGAGTCCTAACTGCATTTGGAAGTAGGGGAATCAATATGGCCTATGCAAATATAGCATCTCTTATAAAAACAAGGGAATTGCTTTGACGTCCAATTCGCCAAGGCTATTTCTTGTTTTTAACCATGAATGAAGAAACACAGTGCTTCATCAAAAAGTTTGAGAAACGAATCAATAATTATGGCTGAAAATGTACGACTTAATTCAAGAAAGATGCAAGCAGTACAAGCAATAACTCTTTTTTGAACTTTGAACTTTGAAAAATAATATACTACAACCTAGTATTCTATAACTTTTGTTACATGTAAATAGTGACAACATAAAAAGGAGGAATGATTATAATGCTACATACTATACAAGCAAGTATGATTAGATGTTCATCATTTACTTCAATGGTTATTGTGGCATCCTATGTAGATAGTTGCATGATCACCAACACTTAAACAACAACAACAACAATATATTCAGTGTAGTCCAAAAAGTGAAGGTCTGAGAAGTGTAAAGTGTACATAAACCTTATTTGAGATGATGTTTCTGAAAGACTCCTCTGTAAAAGAGTATATTGACATAAAATTTCATCTTCTAGAGACTTACATCAACTGAATTAGACTGTTGAGTACTCATACCACTTCCCACTATTAGAGTAAGCTGTAACTGCTACATTCACATCACATAAAACAACTCAATATTGAACTTGAACTAGCATACTCATACAACTTCCCACTATGGCAGTTGTATTAATTCTTTATTATTAAGTGGTAGGAATTAGTTTTTATGAATTTCTTGGATTTGAGATTAAAGAGAGCCATGATTTTTTGAAACAAACCTGAATTGCAACATGATTTCACAAGAGTATCTCACAGATGATTTCTTCGGAAGGTTGTTTTCTCATCTTTGAAGAATTAGTCTCCACCATTGTGGTGGATTTTGCAGTTTGGGATAATGATGTCGGCTGCGGCTTCTTTATGGTTTTATATTTGAAACAATTGCATAAGAGGGTCACTTTTCGAGAGTTTTTAACTAAAATTATTCCTTATTTACTGGAATTTGTTTATTTTTATCTTTTTAATATTACTTTAAGCATCTTTAGTCCATAGTTGAATATAGTTTTAATCAAACTATTAGAATTAACCTAATAACTACCAAAAACAATATTAAAACACGATAAAACCTACCAGCTTGAGGAACTAAAGATGCTCAAGATGATATTTAAAGGACAAGATAGATATTGTGCATCTTTACTTCACCTATTCACAAGAAGATTTTTAACCATCAGAAAGAAAGAAAATTTGGTATTAGAAAATTTGTGTAACGACATTAAGTTTGACGTTATTAAACACATAAATAAATATGCTTGTTTCTCATTTAATACTTCCTTATACGCGACTTTTCTTAATGCTCCAGTCTAAAATAAAGTAGGAACCAATACCAATTTGTGTACAAAAGTAGAAAATAATTATCATTTGACAATATATAGATCATGCAGTTCACTTCAAAAAATGGCACATGGCTTTAAAATAATTTTGTCACTTCCACCATGTTATCTATTGGATCGATGGAAAAGATATGCAATCAAAGAAAAAGTTTATGACATTTCAAATGCAAGATCACATGTGAATCATGATTTGAAGTCTTCTACCGTATTGTCCAATAGCATTATGATGCATTCTCTTGGGCGCTTCGAATGAGCTACTAGGTTTGAGAATCATTATAAATTTGTTTATCAAAGATTGTTGCAACTATGTGAAGATCTTGATGAACTTCATACAAGGATGATAATGATATTAATGTATGTGACGATCAAGTTAACAAGTCCAATTTGAATTTGAACACAAGCGGACAAAGACAAAATATTACTTTACTTGACCTTCCATGTGTGGCTACTAAAGGACGTCCTAGTTCTTTAAGGATGAAGGGTGGCCTAGAAAGTTATCGGAAGGTTAATATAATCTCTTCTCAGAAACAAAAAAAAGGAATATCAAATTTATAAAAAAGGGAAAAAGAGTAAGATGATTTTATAGTTGGTCTTTAAATATCTATTCGATTCAGTAAATGTAGATTTTTGAGCTGATTCATTGACAAATTCATATGTTTCGATTATTTGATTAATGTACAGTTCAAGCACTAATTTTGAAGTGGAATCTAAAAGCATAATAACATTCATGAATATACTTTTTCAAGATTTGATGAGAGCAACTTCATATTCATTCCAATAAAGTTTCTACTCCTCTATTTATGTAATTATTTTTCATCCAATGAAAAAAAAAACTCTTATTAAACTAAAAACAAAAGGGGACTTTAGACGCTTAGAAGATTGAGAGAGCGGCTAAGGGATGAGGATGCTAGCGATTCATTATTTTCCATCATCAATAATAGATTCAATACACGAAATTCTATCAATAGTTCAATATTGCAATGATCTCTAATTCTCATTTTTTACTTGACATGTATTATTATTCAATTATGAATTAATTTTTCCTTAGGGTATTAAAAGATATGGTACTTTTAGATTTATTTCTAGATTTGACTTTACTCGACTGCTCGAATTTGTTAATGGGTTTTCAATTGAGTATCTTTCATGAAAAATTATGTTATACAAATATAAGGTGGGAATAATTTTTATGTCTATTAAATAAACTAATAAATCACTTCACATGAGTGAAGTTTTTAGGATACAAAAGTGAGTAGCGGTGCTAACCCGACCACCCTACCCTTTACTTTGTACATCTAAAAGATTTCAAGTTTTACGCACTAAAATTATAAAAATTTATGTAAGTAGATCACTTGTATGCTAATATATAGGTAGTTATGATAAGTATTAATTGGTAATCTTATAAATGTTAACTAAAATGTCATCACTGATTAAACTACACTAAGAGTATAAACAATATGTATATTGTTAGCATATATAATTTAATTTGATTTCAAAATCACTAAGAGAGAAAAGTGAGGAATGACAATTTTTTAATCCCAACAAGAGTGGTTGGGGTGGGTAGATGTAGTTTAAAAATCAAAAAGATTGAATTCAAGTTTATTGCAACACCATTTAACGAGCGTAATATTTCTATGATACAAAACATAACAATTATACACTGATCAAAAGACAACAGTGTTCAACTCCAATAAACAACAAACAAGAAATGACAACTGTAATTAGCTCCGATAGAGACGTTGAGCCATGCACATGCACTTCATACAAAGATCTTTCAATAAACATTAAAAAAAATAGAAAGATCAAATTTCATCACTTCAATCCATGCAATCCAAGTTCAAATTACTCATATAAACATAAATGTCGACTTCCTGCAAGTTCAATACCAAATAAGTTAAGAAAGCACACTAATCATTTTTCACAAGACTAGTAAAAATTTGTAGCACTAGCAAACATTAAATTTAAATGAATAGGAACTACCTTCCTAGTTTAAGCAAGAAGCAAAAGCCAATCAATTAAATACTGGTATTGAGTTCCGAATGAGTGTGATCTATCTATCTAGTGTGATCTATCTATCTAGTGTGATCTGTTTATCTATTTATCTATATATATATATCATATGTATACTTCTTTTCCTTTTGTGAATATACATATATAGTTCAAATTGTGTTTCAGAAACATTCTCTACCTCTATAAGTAGTGGTGGAGCCACATATACTTGAGGGGTGTAATTTGATACCACTTTAGCGGAAAATTACACTGTGTAGATAGGTAAAAATATTTTTTACTTTATTTATATATATTACGTATTGATACACCTTAACTTCAATACGGTTTTACTTTTTCATATTTTGACACCTCTTAGTAGAAATTTAGGTTGCGCTACTATCTATAAGGTACAAGTAAGATCTCTTGTTGTTGTATACATGGTTCAAGTTCAATGAAATGAGTTCAGATTGCCATGATTGACGTGATCAAAAAATATCTCAATCAACTTGTAAGCATTGCATTAAAAAATAATTATGTAGCAGATATTAGCTAAAGCAAGAACTCGGCAATTAATTATAAGGACCAGCATTTTTGCAGGTGACTAACAATTTTGTGAAACAAAATTCGACTATTAATTCATCAAAGAAGTAAAAGAAATAAAAAGATTGTCAGAAAGAGAAAATCAAAAGTGTGACGTGATATATTAGAAATAGAGCAACTTTATTTCCTAAATCGCGTGTTCTCGTTAAAATTATGTCTTTTAAGACTGTTCAAGACAACAATTTTACATCCTCTAGCTTTGAACTTTGAAAACCGATATACTATGACTTAGTAATAAATTTTGTTGAATGTAAATGGTAACTGAATAAAAAGGAGTCATACTTATAAGGCCACACATAGTACAAATTAAACAAACTTGAAATAACAACTATTTAATTCATTTCGTAACCAAAATCAAATCATACACATCCCAAATGATGGGTTACAAACACGTAAATCCATAATCCTAAAGATTTTAACAACAAATGGAGTCATGCACACATAATCTTATGTATCTAAAATGTTGTAAATTCATTATAGTAAAATAATTTCTTTTGACTGCTATAGCAAAATATTGTTATAGAATATATAACATTGTATAACACAACATGAAAAATCGTCTTCAAAGAATATATGGCCGTCACAGTAAAATGTTGATATAGAGGATGACTGTTGTATTAGCTAGGGGACTGTCTTTACAATCGAAGTGAGCCAAGGAGCAGAGTGTCATGCCAGCGCTACTAATAATTGACTGTGATGTCTGTAAGAAGGTAGTCGGTGCCATTCCGCTTGACTAATAAGATAGAAAGGGTCTTTCTATCTTGTTTGTGATGGCAGGTGACGCCCAAAATGATGTTCCCACCATCTGCAACAAAGCTACCTTTAATAATCAGGAACAAAAGTCATTTAATTAGTGACATATAAGAAAAATTAAACTAAATTTATCACTACATAAATTAATCTTTGAAACTTATGAGAATGCAAACCTACAGGATTGATTATCCAGTAGTTAGAACACCAAAAATCCACCCATCATCTCCTGAGAATTGAGCCATGATTTTGAAACAGACATGAATTGCAAATGAACATCTTCAAAAGTATCACCTGAATTACGAACGAGCAGCTTCGAAAGTATCAACGCGATGATATTTAGGGGAAGGAAAGGGATTTTTGTTTTCTTCCATGGTAGTTGTGCAAACAACACAAACCAAATGAATGAGGTTGCTATTAGGTTCATTAGGATTTTATATTAGAAACAATTGCAATGGATGGTCACTTTTCGAGAGTGTTTTTGTCAAAATCATCCCTTATGTATATGAGTATGTTTATTTTTATCTTTTAGATATAAATATAAGCATATTTAGTCCCTAGTAATGTACTTTTGATCAAATTAATAGTAGTTTGACCAAAAATGTATAGTTAAAAAGTAGCTCATCCTTAATATAAAAGTAATATTTGGATAAAAATATCATAATAATAATAATAACAACAACAACAACAACAACAACAATAATAATAATAATAATAATTAAAAAAATAAAAATAAAATTTTAATAAATAGCATGAATAAATAATATTTTTTCTCCATGTACCCCTAACAATTCTTAGAAGATATGGCATTCAACATTATTCAAAAAGAGTGTAGCAGGAACATGTGCCTAGAGAGGAGACACTTCATGTAAATTGACTTGTCATAATTATTTCGTAATAGCTACTTGCGTCATGCATATATAATGAATAAATTTAGAGTTTATAAAACGAAATCATCAATGTTTGCTAGAGGAAGTTTGATTAAATTTGCCAGTCACTCTCTTGCAAGTGCTCATCTAGCTCCATCTCCTTGATCTCTTTTTATTATTATTAGCTAGACTTGGCCTTTTTAGCCATGTCTTCGATCAAATAGAGCTTCCTAGCCTACATTTATCTTCTTCTTTTCTCCCACAATAGCGACATTCCTTTATTACTTCTTTCCTCGGTTAATGGAAAAGAATTTCCTTATTTTTACCCTACCTAGCGTCATCCATCTCCAAATAGTAAATTTGTTCCCCTTTCTTCAATAATATAAGGTAAGATTTTAAAGGCAACACACTTTCAATAGGGAATTAATCGATAATTTCATCCATCATTGACATTATTGGAAATAAATCACCCAACTCTTTTTCAAATCCCTCTACACACTCAAGCTGCTTCCTTCTGAGCTAGTCAAGCAGGTGTTGAAGATGGATTGAGACTCTCCATACGTCAACAACAAATTATGCATACCTAGCTCTTGTTCTCAAAAATAAATAAAGTTATGCATATCTAGCTCTCAAGTTTAATTTACAGCCCTTTGCATAAGTTTTTCTTATTGATAAGAAAAGGCATAATACATTAACATGACCCTTAGTATATATAACATTTTGGGATATTTGATAATATTTTCCATATAAAAAACTCGAGAGCAAATGTATTTTGATTAACCAGAAAATAGTTTAGCATAGGAACTAAAAAGGAAGGTAGTTATTTCTCAAGAAAGACAATATATGTTACGACCCAAAGTACCCCCCAGGTGTGACATGGCGTATAGGACCCCGAGAAGCCCTACACAAGCCACCTAGCATACATCATACAAGATAAATAGAAAATAGATTTAAAAGAAAACTTTCATATCATAAATGAGTTTGACATAAGCGGAAGTCTACATAGTAATGACAAGCCATCTACTACTATATAAGAGTTGTTTGGACGTAACCCATACACCACATACGTCATCCAAAAACTAGAAAGACATAAGGCAAGTAATGGTGTCTTGGTCCTCGGAACATGAGGACTCACCAACTCTTCGAATCCGGTAGAATGATAAACTAGCTACAAGTGTGAGAGGTAGGAGCATCAGACTCTACATTACTCAGACAATTTAGGCACAAGTATGCATTAGTACATGGAATGTCCTAAATATGAGGCAATATGTATAAGAATAGGCATGATAGCATGAATCGTTTAAACATGTAATGCATGACCAACATTTGAACATTTAAAAGCTTAAGGAAGCAACATCGTATAAATCATAAGATATGGTCAATGCATTTAAAATAAGAGACATAAAAATCTTTAAAGAAAATTATTCATTTTGTGGGATGTTAGCTTTAATCGACAATAAGATCATGAGAGGTATATCATGGAATCTGGTATATCCCTCATCTTTTGCTAAAGTGGATCCACTAGCTAGGTCGTTTAAGACAATCCTACGGGGGCATGTAGTTTGAGACTAGAGGTTGCTACTAGAGACTACCCTATTTGAACCTCCACCTCAAAGCCCTCTCGGTGCTAAGTCAAAATCCCAACGGAATATATTTAAAAAATCAATTATCCTCATAACATAGGAAAGGCAATGATCGTTAATTAATCAGTTTTAAAAAGAGGGATGGATTTCGACCTTGCTTTGAGTCGTCAGGCTAGTAAAGCACTACTTCTAAAATGATCATTAAGGCCATTCACTCTATTCCCTTGGTGGCTCTGCAATCGATGGATCAAGATATGCAATACCAATCAACATCCTTAAAATCAAAATATAGAATAGCTCCTTAAAACACAATTCAAGCATAAGTGAGAAAATCTTTCACAAATGTGAATCCATATGTGAGAAATACCTTTCATAATCATGATCATATTAGTACGTGAGAAAACCTTTCACAATTACATTGATACTTTCATCTAAAAGCATCATATCATCATAAACATCATTTTCATAGGACATGCATAACTTTTCAAATTCATAGTTCATAGGTTCATGAGTTCTTCACAAGTTCATAGTCAAAAATTATGGATCATGCACGGGTTTATATGATTTCAACTCAATATTATGTAATTATGTTAAATTATGCAATAGAAGATTGAAAAACAACAACTTAATCATAATTTAATAGAACCCACAGAGAATTAAGAAGAACCGTAATTTGATCAACTGAAATTGAATTGAGGAATTGAAAATCTTGGGGACCCCATGGAGGAACGAACTCCATAGGTGAATACCCACTTACTTTGATACTCAAAGCCCAAGAAAAATGGTGAATTGAAGACCTTGGAGTGAAACCCTAGCTTCTTCTTCTTTCTTAGCTTGAGAGAGAGTTTGGGAGGATGAATTTGTTTAGGTTTTGGAGAATTAGGAGAATGAGTTTAAAATGGGTAGATTTAGGATTTAAAGTTTTTATATAGGGATTGGAATAGAGGTCAAAACGACATAGTTTAGGCATAAAATGTATAGGAAAAGACCAAAAGCCCTTAAGAAATAACTATCGGAGATGGTCTACGGGTCTGACCTACGGACTGTAGAACTTTCTATGGTCTGTACTGGTCAATTGTAGACAAAATACTGGGACCTTAAAATTTACCCAACTTTGGCGAGAACCTCATACGGTCTGTAGGATTTCCTACGGTCTGTAGACCTAAGTCGTAGAACTCAACTTTAACCCTATAATTTCAAATTTGGATTGCTTCTACGGAACCCATCTATGACCCGTAGATCGTTTGATGGATCACCTTGGTTAGTCGTAGGATGAGATACTGAAACTTGATTTTCAAAATTATTTTTCCACTTTCTACGAGACTGATCTATGGCCCGTAGAACATTCTACGAACCTTAGATTGGCCTCATAGACCTGAACTAGTAGCTTAAAATATGCAATATTTTCCCTTTTTTGAAATCCAAGGTGTTACAATATCTCCCTCTTGAAAACATTCATCCTCGAATGCAACTCAAGGCAACATAAAGTGGGTAGGAGAAGAGATCTAACAACCCAACATGAATCCAATCACATAAATGCACATAATCAAGGAGAAAATTGACTCCAAGCTAACACATACTTTAAAACATCATTTCATAAAACATATATGCATGCATATGAAAACATGGGATTGACTAAGACACATAAATCCGTAGGAATAAACCATGAGGGACTAAATACCTCAAGCTAGAGTACGAGTGGAGGGAAAGAGATTAGTATATCGGGACATCATATCGGCCTTGGCCTCCCTAGTAGCACCTTCAACCATTTGATTCCTCCACAACACCTTCACGGATGCAACTTCTTTGTTTCTTAACTTTCGAACTTGCCGGTCTAAGATCTCAATCGGAACCTTTTCATATGAAAGGCTTTAATTAATACCAAGACTTTTCAATGACACAATGAATGTCGGATCGCTGATAGACTTCTTTAATAATGACACATGGAATACCAGATGTACCGAGGATAAATCAGAGGGCTAGTCTAATTCATAAGCCACCTTGCCTTTCTGTCTCAACACTTGATAAAGACCTACATAACAGGGACTAAGTTTCCCATTCTTATCAAACCTCATGACACCCTTCATGAGAGAAATCTTCAAGTAAACCAAATTATAAACATCAAACTCAAGATCCTGTCACGACCCGAGCCTACACCCTTGACGTGGCTGGCACTCGAGAACCATTGTTGGTCCCAAGCGAACCCTCTTCCTTGCTTACTATAAGCAGAAGACTAATTCAAGTGATAATTGGCTTAAAAACAGAAGTTAGAACATTTAAAATTAAGTAGATATTCAACTCCAACTGTCTGTAAATACTCAGTAACATAAGTATAATAGTTTGTAAAAAACCTCTTCAAGGAAAATTAAATACTGAGAGACTCCTCAACTTTATCTATCTATGAAGACTCTAACATTAGGATAGGTGTCGTGACAAGACCCACGACACCTCAACCAACTAATAAGAGAAATAAAAGCAGGGTCCTCTGAAATGCAAGGAGGCTCACCAAAGCTAATTGGGAATGCTAAGTGATCTCAACGAAGCACCTGTTGATGATCTTGAACACCTGTATCTGCATGATAAAAGATGCAGGTCAAATGACATCAGTACATAGAATGTACGAGTATGTAATATAGCTGAATAACAAGTAACTGAACTAAAACTCTAACAGTAACTCAACTGAAATATAATAGAACTCATGATGTCAAAATCATTTAAACTCTTATCGAAAGAATGCAATAATAGCATATACTGAACTGACCGGGCGGAAGAAAATACTCAACTCAACTCAATGTAAAACATAAATAGAGATAATATCATTTAAATCTTCACAAAGTATAATATAATAACTCAAAGAAAATTTCATGTGAAAATACAATGAAATTACTCTTTACTCTATTAGGGAGTTTCTCTAACCGACAACTATCACTATGAGCTATGTGATGATACTGTGTCTCACCCACGTTGCCAGAACTGTCATATACCTTGTCGTGGTATAGAACACCTCAACTAAGTGGATCCACTAAGCTCTACCCGAAGCCACTAAGGATTCATCTAAAAAGTATGATCCTTTACCCATGTTGGCAGACATGGTTTATGAGGATTTTGAGTTGTCAGAACTCATCCCCATATCAGTGCTCAATACTACTCCCAATAATATACTCATGCTCAAATGTATAAAACGTACTCTTTCTCTGTTTGAGGTAATTCCTCAAAATAACCTCTTAAAAGAGGTAACTGCTCTAAAATATCTCTGAACTCATAACTCTTTTTGGAAATCCCAGATTCTCTTTATCTCAACGTAAAAGTAATACATTTAGGAATCAATTAGTTCCCTTAAACTTTACTCAAAATCCTCTTTAAACTCTACTCAAACTCTGCTGCACTTTCTTAAAAAAATGGTTTAAAACAAATATTTATTGTGATATGATCATTGATGAAGCGGGAAGTTATACAGCATAAACATTGAAGGCATATCTAGATGTCATACTACTTACACATTGATGGCATACTCGATTGTCATACTAATCATGAATCATAATTCTCTTCTCAATATAAAAAATATTACTTTTGGAACTATTTGTGTTCCCTTAAACTCTTGCTCAAATCTTGGTTAAAACTCTTTCTCAAACTTATCTTTACTTTCTCAAAAACTCAGTTTAAAACAAAAATATTGGCTTTAAAAGATTCTCAAAATTTATAACTCAAATAGGATTCATGCTGAAATATAGACATGAACAACTCAACTCAGCCATTAGGAATATAAATTCAATAATGACGAACTCAAGAACTCAGAACTCAATATCAACTCATCTAAAAAATACTAAAAATCTATGGATAGAACCCTAGATTACTCTTTTGCTAATTTGAAAGTAGATGTAGGGCATAAGGACGAACTAGTCCAACACTATGATAGACTTACCTGGGAAGAACGAAGTTCTTGGTGAAATCGGAAGAACGATTAAAAACCCTAGCTTTTCTCCTCATGAATCCTTGCTCTAAGTCGTTGAAGTGTTAAAGAACGTAAAATAATATTTTAACACTGCTTAGACCACCCTTAATTAGGTGAAAAAGGGTTGTGGGTTAGGCTTAGAAGGGTGGAAAAAGACTGAACTACCCCTCTTTAAAAGCTGATAAAAACTATCGACGGGACCATCTACGGTTCATAGTTTGATCTATGGACCGTAGATCCCATCCACTTACGGGTCCAAATGACAGCCCATAGTAGTACTTACAGTCGTTCGTCGGATCCGTAGGTTTTGGGTCAAAAAGGTTGACTCTCATTACTCTACCGACGACTTGACAGGACGGGTTGTTGTTTAACCTACGGCCCACCGGTTGGAGTCGTCGTTCACAGACTCAGAAAACTCTGATATGGTAGTCACTGGTAAAACGGACATAATTGTTTAGTCCGAGCTCAAAAAAAGGCAAACTTGGTGGCATTGGAAAGAGGACTCAAAGACCTTCAATTTGATAGGTCATGAGCCACCTATGTCTTTATGAGCTGAGAGATATGGTCATTTGACTTAAGCAAAATCTTTTCTCAAAACTTTATCAGTAGAGCAGCTTTCAACTCAATTTTGTGCTAGGGGAATATAGTGACCTTAATTGTTATTCAAAATCATTCCCACACTAATGAATTGACCTTAGAATCTAAAAACTATTAAGAATCACTCGGTACGACCTTATACATAAATTTAAAAATGGTTCGGGTCTTAACTTAGAAATTTCTAGGGTGTTACAGATCCCTTCCTCCAACATCGGCATAGGACTTTTGTCGACTTTGAGTTGTTTTCAACTTTTTTTTAATAAGTCAAACTTTCTCCATAGACTCATGTAACAACTCGGGACCTATCAAGGAAACCTCACCAACTTCAAACCATCCTATAGGAGACCTACACTTCCTATCATAAAGAGCCTCAAATGGAGCCATACCAATAGTTGAATGGTAACTATTGTTATAAGCAAACTCAATCAAAGGAGAGTCATCATCCCAACTACCCTTGAAGTCAATTATGCATGCTCTTAATATATCCTCCAAAGTTTGAATCGTACGCTTTCCTTGCCCATCGGTTTGGGGATGAAAGGCCGTACTAAGCTTAACTAGGGTACAAAGACCTTTTTGGAACGACTACCAGAATTGAGAAGTAAATTGGGTACCACGATCGAAGATAATAGATGAGGGCACCCCATGTAACCTAACCAATTCCTTGATATACAACTTAGAATTGTCTTCCACCGAATAAGAAGCCTTGAGCACATCCAAAGTTGGAGGGCAAAGATGTCAGCTAAAGCCAAGTTAAAGGGTATATTTATGTATTATGCCTTGATTAAACTTGTAGTGACTTAATAGAAAATATGATTTAATTCATTAATTTGCTCCACTTTTTAACCTGGTCATGTTTGATTGAATATAAAACATGAATTTGATTAAATTTATGGAGAAGGGCCTAAAATATCCCTCAATTATTTGAATTGGTACAAAACTATCTTTTATCCACCTTCGGCCTTCAAATACCAATGATGTCAACTTTTTGACCTAAAAATACCTTATTTCTAATGGCCCACACTCATAAGGTGGATGAAGGGTAAATTTATACCAAAAGTTTAACTAAACAACTATGTACTTATACTGCATTTTTTCTTTTGTATGTACCCAAAATTCACAATAAAAAAAATGAAAATAACATTTTTTTCCTATCCTCACCCACCATGAAAATAATACAAATTAAAAGAATATGAAAATGTAAATTCATTTCAAGTTTGAATCCTTGATATCCGAATTAAGAATAAAAAGGGGAATGCACAAGACAATTGGATAACTCATAGAAAACTTTGTATTAATAAAAAAAATAAAATTAGATTGACAATTAGACGTGGCGAGTATGAATTTTAGTTAGATCCCAATTATGAATAGGGTTATAATGATTTGGAGTTGATTTAAAATAGGTCAATAGGAAGATATCATGAAATTAATATTTTTTTAATATTATTTTCAAGCGTATCAGGTAAAAATATGAATCATATGTAGTTTTATTATTTATTTGAGAAGGATCTAAATTTAGACCAATCAGATTAGAAAACATAATAAATAAATATTTAATAGTTTTACTTTAGATGAGCTGGTAAAAATAAAGACAAATATGAGTCAAAGATTTATATCGATGATATTTTTTAGCCAAAGGGTTAACTTCAGGGGTATTTGGGGGCCGAATGGTGGATGTAGGATTGTTTTGTACCAATTCAAATAGTTGAGGGGCATTTTAGACCCTTTTCCATTAAATTTATTTGATGAGTTAAATATATAAGTTTATTATTTGAAAAATAAAACTTTAATGACATGACATGCCAACCAAATGTTAATAACACTTTTGAAATATTTATTATTTCTAAAAGAAACACAATTGAATGACTTTATTATTCGATAGTAAACAAAAATAACTTTTACAGAATATTCTCAATACTTGAGTGACCATTCAAATTTTTTTGGTTTTCTTCCGATAGCATAATGTTTTATAGAGTTGTATGAGAATTAAGGAAACCCCCTCGCAATTTCTTGCTTTCGATTTTTCTTTTCTCTTGCGAATAATGTTTGACTCTTCTTCTATGAGATGTTGACTTTCTTTTTTTACTTATTTTACTTGATTCAAATGTAATTCGGACATTAAAATTTATTTTTGTATTTCATATATTGAATTTCAGAATTGTTAATTATTTGTAAATAAATATTGAAGATCAGTTTTTAATATAGTACATGTGAAATACTCACAAAATTTTACAGGTTCTTTTTTAAAGTAAAATTCATGTCTGAACACAATTAATTACAAAATTGTCTTTTTCAATTTCAACCGTATAAATATTTTCCACATGCCTACTAAGTGCCTGTCACTTTCTTCTCCCTCTTAACTCAATATTCCAACACAGAAATCACAATCGCACCAAATTGTTTAATTCTTATCTGTAACTGTCTTGACTATCATATATGGAAGAGATATTTAACAATCAAATTCAAATTTTCCTACAAACTCCTCTAGAGAAAAAGCCTAAAATAGTACCTTATTTTTGGGTTAAGATTCAAAGTCATCCTTAGATTTTTACATGGAGCAGTAATAGTCGCTCATGTTTTCATTATTGATGTACTTTTGATCATTCTCCAAACTTTTGCCTATTTTTCAACATTGATTTTATTCATAATTTATATATGAAGGTCCAGTCATCTTTTTATATATTTAATATAAATAATAACTCAATGTGAGAGAAGGTGAGAAGAGGAACACCTTGTTTTGTTTAATAGAAATATTACTGCAGCTAAAATCGAGAGGTTCATCACGTCGTTTTCACTTGCAATAGTAGAAAATTTTCTTTTCTTGCAATATCATATGTCAAGGTATTCTTAGTTCAAGCTCAATAATATTTCTACTGAACAAAACAAGGTGTTCTTCTTCTCACCTTCTCTCTCATAGAGTTATTATTTCTATTAGATATAAAAAAATGATTGAACATTCCATACATAAAATTGTGGACAAAATCAATGTTAAAGAATATGTAAAAGTTTGGATGAGAACCAAAATGTCACGACCCAAAGTACCCCCTAGGTATGACATGGTGCATAGGATCCCGAGGGACCCCACACGAGCCACTTAGCATACATATACATAAGGTAAAGACGAAAATGAGGAATATAATAGGCAATCTGATAAAAGTAAGAGTTTACAAGCAGAAGTCTTGACTATGTCTCAAAAGCCATTTAATACAAAAGAATGATCGGGATGTAACCCGTACATCATATACAAGTCTGAAACTGAAAGTAAAGAAAGGCAATAAAGTATCTTAGTCCCCGAAGCATGAGGACTCACCAAGGCTGATAGCTCGAACTCTAAAAGCAACTAACCACGAGAGTGTGAAGGATAACTATCTGACCCTACATTATAAGAGTTATAAGAGTGTAGGCACAAGTATGCATTAGTACATGGAATGTACTAAGTATGAAGCAAAAGCATATAATCACGTAAATCATGCCAATGAGATGCTTTCATATTGGAAATCATGCTAGTGAGATATCAACATGAACATACAATAACAAAATCATGTAGCAAAAGGTTAGAAACTCAATGCATAAACATGGTAAATCCAAGCTAGTCATATCATAAATCTGTGAGATACTTCTAGTACCCTGGTTCTTTATTATGGGATTTTTACATTTAACCGACATAGACCATATGAACTATAACATGGAATCTAGTGTCTGCCCCACATCGAAAAGGGGAGTGATGTCTACCCCACACCACTCGAAGGGGTGTCCTACTTGCCAAGGTAAGGACAATAAATCTGTAGCTTACATGGATCAACTAGCTATGTGTCTATCTGAGGCAAAACCTACGAGGCACGTAGTTATGGGACTTAGGGATTGTTACTAAAGGTCCACGGATGCTAAACGGAAACCTTCATCCCAAAAGCCCGCTCGGTGCTAAGTAAAATCCCAAGGAATAGTCAATTAAGCTTATTCATATTTTAACCAAGGAAGAGGTACATCTAGGGTTACCAAATCAAAGCTAAGATCATAACAAGACGTTTCAACTACCATGGGCTTGCCCAAGCTTACGTCTTTAGAATAGCTCCTGATTGATTCATAGGTGAGAAAGCCTTTCAACCATATGAACCCTAATTTATGTGAGAAAACCTTTCACATTCATATGCTTAGCTTATTGTAAAGAAAACCTTTTCACAACTCATGGATGCCATCAGCTTTATGCACCCTAGCAATTATAAGCATAATTCTCATGAAACATGCATCTCTTATGCAGGCTATTCGTATACATGCATCTCTTATGCAAGCTCTTCATATACATGCATCTCTTGTGCAAGCTATTCATATACTCATAAATCATTATCTAGTATGGGTACATGTAAATTCATCTTAGAATCATGCAATAAACTAGAATCATGCATATTTTCATCAATTACATAAGTTCATAAATGCATGGATCATACTTCATCATGAATTCATAACTAGGAATCATTGCTCATGCATGGGTTCATATAATTTCTACATCAAATTATATAAATCACGCTAAATCATGCACTAAGTTACTTTATCACGCTAGATCGTGAACTACGAATCATAAAATCAACAATTGGAATCATAATTGAAGAACCCAAAAGAATTGATCAAAACCCTAACTCAATTTGGGGAAATAGAACCTTGAAAATTGAAGAAAACTAGGGATCCATTGGAGGAAAGGGCTCCAAATGGTCAATGCTAACATACCTCAATAAAGCCCATAAGAAATTGCTAAGAATTGATGACCATCAATGGAGGATCCTAGCCTTTCTTCTTCCTTGAGAATTGAGAGAAGTTTCTAGAGAGAGAAATATTTGGGGAAGTTGGGGAATTTGAGAATGAGAATAATAAAGGGAAATTTGGGATAAAAGAATTATATAGTGGGTCAATTTGGGGGCAAATTCATAATTAAAAAGACTTAAAATAATTGGAAAAAGACATAAAGACCCCTGGAATTTAATTGTCGGATGAAGTTTACGATCCCAACCTACGGACCGTCTTGTTGGACCGTAGAAAACTTCAGAAAACCCAACTTTCAGGACACTTTCTACGACTTTGATCTACGGCCCGTAGACCATTCTATGGTCCGTAGGTCCGACTCGTAGAACCCAACTTGACCCTCAGAAACTTGACTAAGTCTGAAACACTTGACGGGACCTTTCTACGGTCCGTCCTACTAGCCCGTAAACTCGACTTCAGAAACTTAATTTTCAAAATATTTTATCCTCTTTCTACGGATGCATCCTACGGTCCGTCCACTGATCTACGACCCGTAGACTGCGCCCGTAGAAGTGACACTGGGCCCAAAACCAGAAATTTTCTCTTTTGAAAAATTGAGGTTTTACAATATCTCCCCCTTGGGAACATTCGTCCCCGAATGGAATTTAGCTTGCAACAACAAGAGTAGGGAAAACAACAATTCTATGATTCCAATCATGAATGCAATTACATAATGCACATATCCGAGGAGGAAAATCAACTCCAAGCTAAAGCATGTTTTATCACAAAATGTCAAGCTATAAACACTTAATGAATGCATGCATAAGGAAACATGAGAATGACTAAGACACATGCATCCTAGAAACAAGACATGAGGAGCTAAATACCTCAAGCTAGGGAAGACTCGGAAGGAAAGATGAGGATAACGGTACATCATATCGACCTCGGCCTCCCACGTAGCACCCTCAACTAATTGATTCCTCCACAACATCTTAACGGAAGCAACTTCCTTGTTTCTGAACTTTCGAACTTGTCGGCCTAGAATCTCAATCGGAACCTCTTCATAAGATAAACTCTCTTTGATTCCAAGACTTTCTAAAGGCACTATGGATGTCAGATCTCCAACACACTTCTTCAAAAGAGACATATGAAAAACTGGATGAACCGATGCTAACTCATTGGGCAACTCAAACTCATAAGCAACCTTGCCAATGCGTCTCAAAATCTTATATGGGCCTACAAACCGGGGACTAAGCTTCCCTTTCTTACCAAACCTCATGACACCCTTCATGGGCGAAATTTTGAAATAGACCCAATCATCAACCTCAAACTCAAGATCCCTTCTCCTAACATCGGCATAGGACTTTGGTCGACTTTGAGCCGTCTTCAATCTTTCTCAAATAAGCTGAACTTTCTCCACACCCTCATGCACTAATTTGGGACCCATCAAAGCAGCTTCACCAACCTCAAACCATCCAATAGGAGACCTACATCTCCTACCATAGAGAGCCTCAAATGGAGCCATACCAATACTTGCATGGTAACTATTATTGTAAGCAAACTCAATAAAAGGTAAATGATCATCCCAGTTACCCTTGAAATCAATCACACATGCTCTTAGCATATCCTCTAAGGTTTGGATAGTACGCTCCGCCTTCCCATCGGTTTGGGGATGAAAAGTCATGCTAAGCTTAACCTTGGTACCAAGACACTTTTGGAAAGACTTCAAAAATTGAGAAGTGAATTGGGTACCTCTATCGGAGATAATGGATAGGGGCACTCCATGCAACCTAACCATCTCTCTAATGTACAACCTAGCATAATCTTCCGCCAAAAAAGACACCTTGAGGGGAATAAAGTTAGCCGACTTCGTCATATGGTCTACTATAACACATATTGAATCATGCTGCCGGCGAGTACGGGGTAAACCCACTATCAAGTCCATATTAACATCTTCCCACTTCCAAGTAGAAATGGTTATATCTTGGGATAAGCCTCTCGGCCTTTGATGTTCAACCTTAACTCGTTGACAATTTGGGCACCTTGCCACAAATTTTGCAATATCGTTCTTCATTCCATTCCACCAATAGACTTCCCGCAAATCGCGGTACACCTTGGTGGCTCTCGAATGAATAGAATATCGAGAACTATGAGCTTCTTCTAGAATTTGCTTTCTTAGGCCATTAACATTAGGCACACACAAACAGCCTTGATATCTAAGGACACCATATCCCCCTTGGGAGAAAGCCTCATTGCCCTTCTTTAGAACCGCTTCTTTCAACTTAACTAGTATTGGATCAAGTGCTTGCTTAGCCTTAACATCCACCAGAAATGACAATTTTGACCCATTTTGGACAACCACACCTCCCTCATTGGAGTCAACCAACCGAACACCTAGCTGAGCTAGTCTATGAACATTCTGAACCAATTCTTTCCTATCATCTTCTATATGTGCAACACTATTCATCGATACCCGACTCAAGGCATCGACCACTACATTAGCTTTGCCCGGGTGATAGAGGACACTCATGTCATAGTCCTTTAAGAGCTCTAGCCATCTACGTTGTCGAAGATTTAGATCCTTCTGCTTAAACATGTATTGCAAACTTTTGTGGTCAGTAAATACATCAACATGGACACCATACAAATAGTGCCTCCAAATCTTTAGAGCAAAGACAACCGCCACAAGTTCTAAATCATGGGTAGGGTAATTCTTTTCATGAACTTTAAGTTACCTTGAAGCATAAGCAATCACCTTCCCATTCTACATAAGAACACACCCTAAGCCAACCCTTGAAGCATGACAATAAACCACGAAGCCATCGAAACCTTTTGGAAATGTCAATATTGGAGCAGAAGTAAGCCTATCTTTCAATTCTTGAAAGCTCCATTCACAATCCTCCAACCATACAAACTTAGTCTTCTTTTGAGTCAACGAGGTCAATGGAGAGGCAATAGAAGAAAACCCTTCCACAAACCTCCTATAATATCCGGCCAAGCCTAAGAAACTATGAATATCTGAAGGAGTTAGAGGTCTAGGCCAATGTTTAACCACATCCATCTTCTTAGGATCTACCTCAATACCTTACCGGACACGATGTGACCAAGGAAAGCCACGGATCTCCACAAAAACTCACATTTATTGAACTTAGCATATAACTCACGGTCCCTAAGAATTTGCAATACAATCCTCAAATGATCGGCATGCTCCTCCTCACTTCGGGAGTAAATCAAAATATCATCAACGAATACAATCACGAACATATCAAGGTAATGTCTAAACACCCTATTCATCAAATCCATAAAGGCCGCTGGAGCATTAGTAAATCCAAACGACATAACCACAAACTCATAATGGCCATACCTAGTCCGAAAAGCCATCTTTGGAATATCACAATCTCTCACCCTCAATTGGGGATAATACGACTGGAGATCAATCTTAGAGAAGAAACTAGCACCTTGAAGTTGGTCAAACAAATCATCTAACCTCGGAATCGGGTACTTATTCTTAATGGTAACCTTATTCAACTGCTGGTAACCAATACACATACAGAGAGAGCCATCTTTCTTACGAACAAACAATACCGGAGCACCCCATGGAGAAATACTCGGTCGGATGAAACCTTTATCCAACAAATCCTCAATGGCTCCTTCAATTCCTTAAGTTCCGCCGGAGCCATACGGTAAGGAGGAATAAAGATGGGTTGCGTATCGGGAAGAAGTTCAATACCAAAGTCTATTTCCCTTTTGGGAGGAACACTAGGTAGATCATCGGGAAACACATCCAAAAACTCATTTACAGGGGAACCGACTCAAGACTAGGGGTTTCAGAATCTATATCCCTAACCCGAATAAGATGATAAATGCAACCCTTAGAGATCATCTTTCTAGCTTTAAGACAGGAAACAAACTGGCCTTTAGGCATAGAATTTCCCCCCTTGCCACTCTAGGACGGGCTCATTAGGAAATTGAAACTTAACCACTCGGGTTCTACAATCAACCGAGGCATAACACAAATGAAGTCAATCCATCCCACGAATGACATCAAAGTCTATCATATCTAGTTCTACGAGATATACATAGGTGACTCTATGAAACAAGGAAATGGGACACTTCCTATAAACTCTTGTACCCACAACAGAATCACCAATAGGAGTAGAGACACAAAAGGGGTCTACCAACACATCCGGGGCAATAACAAATCTCATAGACACAAATGGCGTCACAAAAGATAAAGTAGCACTTGGATCAAGTAAGGCATACACATCTAGATGGAAGACTTTCAACATATCCATAACCACATCAGGCGAACCTTCTTGCTCTTGACGAGTTCGGAGTGCATAAAATCGGTTTTGCTTGGGAGCACTAGAACCCAAACCACTAGGAGCACCTTGTTTACCATCTTTCCCCTTTGTAACATTCATTGGACAATCCCTCATTTTGTGACCACTCTTGCCACAAGTGAAGCAACCATCCGATCCGGCTAAGCATCTCCCCTCATGCTTCCTCCCACACTTTTAACATGGGAGAATTGGAGTCCTATCACCACCACCATTGCCTCCTTGAGGCTTAGGGTTAGACACCCTATTCTTGTCAAATTTGGGCATAGGAGCATTTGAAGACCCTTGGCCCGAAAACCTTTGCCGAAACTTAGAACGGTCATGTCCTCCGGTCCTTTGGTTTGAGAAGTCACCATCACCGGTCCTAGCCCTTTTTGCCACTTTGAACCTCTCCTTTAGCTTCTCCTCTTCGATTTTTTGTGCATGTACCATCAACCATGAAATATCCATTTCTTTAATAAGCATGGCAGTCCTACACTCCTTGACCACCAAGTCGGATACCCTCGACACAAACTTACTCATTTTAGCCCTTGAATCACCCACCAAGGAAGCGCATATTTTGACAATTAAGTGAACTTCAATGCATATTCTTTGACACTCATACCACCTTGCTTCAAGTTAATGAACTCGAGGACCTTAGCCTCTCTCATCTCAAGAGGAAAGAATTGATCAAGAAAAGTTTCCTTAAATTTCTCCTATCAAGAGGACCCGCATCTCTAGCCCTCTCACTTTTCCATAGGTTAAACCACACTTGGGTCACATCCTTCAATTGGTTAACGGCCAACTCCACTTTCTCTTTCGGCGTGACTCCCATTATCATCAAAATCTTGTAAACCTCTTCAATGAACTCTTGCGGATCCTCCTATACCTTGGAGCCATGGAATTTCAGAGGGTTCATCCTCGTGAAATCTCTCAGCCTTGCCGCTAACGTACCCACATGTGGGTTCACGGGGACCACAACTTCTCTATTGGCTTGGGCCGTCATGGCTTGGGCCAATGCATGGAAAGTGGCTCAGAATTCCGCATTAGTAATCTTTTTCGACCAAAGGAGCGGTCGGAACTTGGTTAGCGTCTTGCTCCACATTCTCATTTGCGTTCCTCCTTACAAAAACTCTTCTAGGTGCCATATCCTAAAAAGCGTAGGACATGGATTAGGAGAGGAACGTATAGAGTAAAAACTCAAAAGCACAATTTTAGAATATGAAAGATGTGGAATTTCCTAACATCTTGTAGCCTCTTATTCATAAATGTGGCGTGCTTCACACTTGTGAACAAGACTCTACTAGACGTGGCTTTGAGACATCCTAGGACCTTTCTAAACCTTGTGCTTTGAATACAAAGTTTGTCACGATCCAAAGTTCCCCCAAGGTGTGACATGGCGCATAGGATCCCGAGGGTCCCCACACGAGCCACTTAGCATACATATACATAAGGTAAAGACGAAAATAAGGAATGTAATAGGCAATCTCATAAAAGTAAGAGTTTACAAGTGGAAGTCTTGACTATGTCTCAAAAGCCATCTAATACAATAGAATGATTGGGACGTAACCCGTACATCATATACAAGTCCAAAACTGAAAGTAAGGAAAAGCAATAAAGTCTTTTAGTCCCCGAAGCATGAGGACTCACCAAGGCTGATAGCTTGATTTCTGAAAGCAACTAACCACGAGAGTGTGAAGGATAACTGTCTGACCCTACATTATAAGAGAATGATGACACAACTATGCATTACTACATGGAATGTACAAAGTATGAAGAAAATGCATATAATCACGTAAATCATGCCAATGAGATGCTTTCATATAGGAAATCATGCTAGTGAGATATCATCATGAACATAGAATGACCTAACTAAATCATGTAGCAATAAGTTAAAAACTCAATGCATAAACATGGTCAATGCAAGCTAGTCATATCATAAGTCTGTGAGATACTTCTAGTACCCTGGTTCTTTATTATGGGATTTTTACATTTAACCGGCATAGACCATGTGAGCTATAACATGAAATCCAGTGTCTGCCCCACACCAAAAAGAGGAGTGATGTCTACCCCACACCACTAGAAGGGGTGTCCTACTTGCCAAGGTAAGGACCATAAATCTGTAGCTTACGTGGATCCACTAGCTATGTGTCTATCTGAGACAAAACCTACAAGGCACGTAGTTATGGGACTTAGGGATTGATACTAAAGGTCCACGAACGCTAAACGGAAACCTTTATCCCAAAAGCCCGCTCGGTGCTAAGTAAAATCCCAAGGAATAGTCAATTAAGCTTATTCATATTTTAACCAAGGAAGAGGTACATCTAGAGTTGCCAAATCCAAGCTAAGATCATAACAAGACGTTTCAACTACCATGGGCTTGCCCAATCTTACGTCTTTATAATAGCTCCTGATTGATTCATAGGTGAGAAAGCCTTTCAACCATATGAACCCTAATTTATGTGAGAAAACCTTTCTCATTCATATGCTTAGCTTATTGTGAAGAAAACCTTTTCACAACTCATGGATGCCATCATCTATATGCAGCCTAGCAATTATAAGAATAATTCTCATTAAACATGCATCTCTTATGCAAGCTATTCATATACTCATAAATCTTGATCTAGTATGAGTACATGTAAATTCATATTAGAATCATGCAATAAACTGGAATCATGCATATTTTCATCTATTACATACGTTCATAAATGCATGGATCATACTTCATCATGAATTCATAACTAGGAATCATGGCTCATGCATGGGTTCATACAAATTCTACATGAAATCATATAAATCACGCTAAATCTTGCACTAAGTTACTTTATCAAGCTAGATCGTGAACTACGAATCATAAAATCAACAATTGGAATCATAATTGTAGAATCCATAAGAATTGATCAAAACCCTAACTCAATTTGGGGAATTCGAACCTTGAAAATTCAAGAAAACTAGGGACCCATTGGAGGAAAGGGCTCCAAATGGTCAATGCTAACATACCTCAACAAAGCCCACAAGAAATTGCTAAGAATTGATGACCTTCAATGGAAGATCCTAGCCTTTCTTCTTCCTTGAGAATTGAGAGAACTTTCTAGAGAGAGAAATATTTGGAGAAGTTGGGGAATTTGAGAATGAGTATAATGAAGGGAAATTTGGGATAAAAGACTTATATAGTGAGTCAATTTAGGGGCAAAGACGTAATTAAAAGACTTAAAAGAATTGGGAAAAGACATAAAGACCCCTTGAATTTAACTGTCGGATGAAGTCAATGGTCCCAACCTACGGACCGTCCTGTTGGACCGTAGAAAACTTCAAAAAACCTAACTTTTAGGACACTTTCTATGACTTTGATCTACGGCCCGTAGAACATTCTATAGTCCGTAGGTCCAACCTGTAGAACCCAACTTGACCCTCAGAAACTTGACCAAGTCTGAAACACTTGACGGGACCTTTGTACGATCCGTCCTGCTAGCCCGTAGACTCGACTTAAGAAACTTGATTTTCAAAACGTTTTACCCTCTTTCTACGGATACATTCTACGGTCCGTCAACTGATCTACAACCCATAGACTACGCCCGCAGAAGTGACTCTGGGCCCAAAACTAGAAATTTTCTCTTTAGAAAATCTGAGGTGTTACACAAAAGTGCAGCAATATTGCAAATAAGAGTGACTATTACTGCTCCATGTGAAAACCTACGGATGACTTGAAACCCAAATATAAGGTACTATTTTGGTTTTTTTTCTCAGTTGCTCCATGTGAAAACCTAAGGATGACTTGAGTCTTAACCCAAAGATAAGGTAGTATGTTGGGTTTTTTCTCAGTTTTTCCGTGACGGCCAAGTCAATATATAATTAATATAATACATTATTTTGGTAGTTCAACTCAGTGGTGGAGCTAAGATTTTTAATATGGGGGTTCAAAATTTGAAGAAGTAAACACATGAACTAATCGAAGGAGATTTGACATTTACTATATGTACATAAAAATAATTTTAATCATGTATGTATAAATAGTAATATTTTCCCCCAATTCAAACCCCCGAACAGTAAGTTGGCTCCGCCCCGGTTCAACTACATGTAAACCACAATCAATTTGCCATTTTTCAAACATCATCTAACAATGTGTCCAAGTCAATTATTCTTCGTCTCTCTCCTTCTTCTTCTCTTCATCATCAACTCCAGCAGAGCTGATAATACTATGGCATTTGGCTATTGCCCTTCATCTGTTTGCGAAAATGGACTTAATATTTCATATCCTTTTTGGAGACTTGACAACTACAACTCTGCCACTCCACACGATACTGTGGTTATCCAGGATTTGGGAGCAATTGCTCTCAGAATGATTCAATTTTGTACATTTACAATGACTCTTTCAATGTTACGAAGATTGATTATAGTATCTACTCAATTAACCTAGTGGATATTGATGCTCTTGATAACAAAGGATGCCCAAGAGCACATCATCATCTTACTCTTGATGACGACTTGCCATTGGAATATTCGGTGCTTGATTTGTACCTTAGTTTCTATTACAGTTGTACCCGTTCCCCTTAATATTTTTCCAGTCAATTAGGTTCCTTAAACTCAGGTGGAAACAAATCATATTATGTTGAGGATCGTGAGCCGGAAGATTTCGATTTGTATAGAATTTATGAGAAGAAATTGGTGATGCCGGTGATGGGGGATGGATTGACTATAGGAGTTGGTTCGGCCATGGGTGAGGGATTTCTATTGCATTGGGTGAATTCAACAGATTGCATAAAGTGTGAGGCCTCAGACGGCCATTGCAGTTACAACAATTCAACCCAGGAACCCTTGTGTTTCTGCAAAGATGGCACCATAAAGTTTGAATATTGCAGCGGAGGTAATTTTTTTTTTTGGGGGGGGGGGGGGGGCAAGTACAAAGGTAACTCTATTCAAAATTTCGACTTATAAAAATTGTAAATCAAATTTTCTTTTACTATTAAAATGAACTTAATTCATCATAATATCTTCCTTATTTTCAGATATTTAATTTTATGTATTGTGAATTTACCTATAAAGGTTGAAGCTTTAATTATGAGTTTAAAAGACCATTTTTTTTTTTAAAAAAAAATTTGGATGAAGATAGACATTGGATCTAGCGGTTCACAACCTGTTTAATAGTTCAATCAATATTACTAAGAATTTTCATACTTTTAAAATGATATAGATTCATATACACCTTACTAAATGATCATGCTAGTTATACATAGCATAATCCAACAAAGGACCTGTCGGTGTTCAATTGGAAAAAAATTACATAGTGTTTAAATGAAAGATGGCCTATCAGCATTAATGCCCCATCTGAAGTCATAGCACAGCTAGTCAAGTTTCACAATAATTCATGTTTGATTTTTTCCTACTGAAACCGCGTTGGCCTAATTAACCCACAAAATTGGCGTAACTATATTTATTTATAAATAGACATAACTTTGTCAAACTCTGTTTCTATTTCTGTTCTTGTCATTGCCATTCTTTTCTTCAACTTAGCAGATGACACTCATTCTATATACCTCAATTCTAGTGCTTGCACATAGACTTGCGGTAATGGAGTGGATATATCATACCCCTTTTGGATTCCTGAGAAACAACCATCCTACTCTGGCTTACCAGCTTAAAGATATTTCACCCGGTATAGGTGTATTCTAAGGATTCAATAAGCTCTTCTAGTATATAACTAGGAGCCAGAAACTAACAAAGATTTTTTTCATATAAAACCCAACATTATAGAATATGGAAGGAAGGGAATTTGGATTGCTCTCTTCTTCTACCCTATTACTCCCTCAACACTTAATATTATATATAATATCAATATGAGAAACATAGTAGAAAAGCTTCAAGCCTCCAACGGCTATGAAGACAAGACAATAAAGGGCTAATAATTAGGAGTTAATGACAATGAAGAAAGTGAGTGAATTGTCAAAAGTTTAATGTTAGATCAAAAGCAATCTAATAGCCAAACATTGGTATTAAAAGAGCATATAACATTTACCAATATTTGGCAATAATTTATGTCAATTGTGATTTTGCTCATAAACTAATATCTACTTATATTTGATATAATGAGCATACCATATACTTATTTAAGGAGTAAATCAAGGCAATAATTTCTTTTTGAGATACCAGAATTGTTTTTCCAACAATCCCGTACGTATCTCAAAAGAAATATTAAAGAAAAGAATGAAATAAGAAGTTTTGCTGGATTTTCACATATGAGCACAATGCATCGAATCTAGTGTCCGTAGACTATGAACCAGATCTAGATAAAACAAGATTAAACTTACAAAACAATTGATGAAGTTTAGAACTTCTATGAACCAATAATTCTTTTATAAGTTCAGTGTCCTATTCTATCACATATATCCGCACAATCTTTGTCGCTATCGCGATTTTGCGTTAAGAGGCCATGCACGTGTCTTGGTATTCATGAGTGCTCTAGAAATTTGTCACAATTTCATAGAAGTGGCACCACTTCACACTCATATAGGTCCAATCATCAAGTGTATTCTACAGAACAATACACCACCTATAAAGGATATGACTTGGATTAAGAGCTTAACTCAAACTCACTTTGCCATATATAAATAGTAATATTTTCTGCCAATTCGAACCACCTAATAGTATGATGGCTCTGCCGCCTGTTCAACTACATGTAACCTCAATCAATTTGCAATTTTTCAAACATCCTCTAACAATATGTCCAAGTCAATTATTCTTCGTTTCTCTCCTTCTTCTTCTTCTCTTCATCATCAACAGTAGAGCTGATAATACTATGGCATTTGGTTATTGCCCTTCATCTGTTTATGATAATGGACTTAATATTTCATATCCTTTTTGGAGACTTGACAGCTACAACTCCGCCTCTCCACAATACTGTGGTTATCCAGGATTCGAAATCAATTGCTCTCAAACTTATTCAATTTTATACATTTCCGATGAATCTTTCAACGTTACGAAGATTGATTACAGTATCTACTCAATAACCTGGTCGATATTGATGCTCTTGATAGTAGAATATGCCCGAGAGCACGTCATAATCTTACTCTAGATGAAAACTTGCTATTGGAATATTCGGAGCTAGATTTGTACCTTAATTTCTATTACAACTGTACTCATTCCCCTTCATATTTTGCCCGTCCATTAGATTGCTTAAATTCAGGTGGAAACAAGTCATATTATTCTAAGGATCATGAGCTGGAAGATTTCGATTGGTATAGAATTTGTGAGAAAAAAGTGGTTGTTGTGTAGTTTGTTATTTAAAGTGAGGGGGCCACCGATGGGTTAGGCCATTTTATTATATACCCACCTTAAAATAACCTTATGGTTGTTGTTTAGTTTGTTATTTGCTGATGAATTGAGATGATTTTTAACGAATTCAGAACTAGAGATTAAAGCGAGCCATGATTTTGACACAGACATGTACTGTAAGAGAGATTTCACAGATACAAAACCGAATCGAAAATCGAATCAAACCGCAAATCGAGTCAAACTGGAAAAAAAACCTGTCTAATGGTTTGGTTTGACTTGGTTTGGTATTGGGAAAAAGAACCCAACTATACTTGGGTTGGTTTGATTTTAACTAAAGAGTAAACCCGAGACCAAACCAACTCGACATTATATATTTAAATTTTAAAATTTATTTTATACATAAAAGTATTTACTTTGATGTAATTTCTAAATATTACTTATACATTTTCATAATTTTTACTCGCTCCATCCACTTTTAATTGTCATGATTTCCTTTTTTAGAGTCAAATTATAAGAACTTTGACTAATATTTTACGATGTATTTTCATCATATTAATATGCAGAAAAATTGCAATCTATAGTACTTTTAATATAGTTTTTGAATATCTAATTTTTTGTTTAAAATATCAAATTAATGTTATCTAATTTAACTTTGAAAATTAGTCAAATTAACTTTCGAAAAACGCAAAATGACAATTAAAAGTGGACGGAGCTTTTGTTTTACATTGGTTTAGACATTTAAAATACATAATCAAATTTTAATTTTTCTTTAATGTTTAATCATGTAATTAATACTTAATAGTCTTATTTTAGCATGATTTAGTACTTTAAAATTATGATCATTTTCATTATGACTTATCAATTTGCAATATTTATTTTATACAGTTTCATTATTAATTTTTATTGAATATTTTAGTGTCATCACTCATCTCATATTTTGTGTTATTTTCTTAAGAAACATCTTAGATAGTTGTATTGTGATTGGACTCAAAAAATATTTGGAGTAAAAGTTAGTTATATGTTTGTATGAATACTTTACAAAAAAAATCTAAAAATTCGAAAAAATCTGAGGTTTATTAGTTTTGTTTGATTTAAAAATTTGACATAAATGGTTTGCTTTGATATTTGAAAAACCTGAACCAACCCGAGGTTGAAAAACTCGAAAAAAAACCCGAGTTTTAAAAGTTTGGTTTGGTTTATAAATTTAAAAATTTGACACAAATGGTTTGGTTTGATATTTGAAAAACCCGAACCAACCCGGTAATGTACACCCCTAGCCATGATGATTTCACCGAGAAGCTGGGATGGAAGTTGGGCATCAACTTTTGAAACTTTAGTTTCCGCCATTGATGCTCTGCAGATTTTGCAAATGGAAGGATGACGGCAGCTGCTGGTTGTTTAGGGTTTTATATTTTGAGAGGTTTTACCCCCAAATTATCCCTTGAGTATGTTTATTTTTATCTTTTTATTCCCTAGTGAAGCACCTTTGATCCAATTGCCTCAAAACTCGAAACTAACAGTGACTATAAAAAATACGTAAAATTGATCATTTTTGGATTGATCGATTCAGTCGATTTGATATAAATTTAAGATGCTTAGGATGATATGTAAAGGAAAAAATAGGCTTCTAGAGCATTTATTAATATATTTATTGTTGCCATTGACCCATTAGATATATCGCTTAAAGTTTCAAATGTGTTCGTAAATGGAGAATATATATATTTCATATTCAACTTATTTTTCGAATGTCTCAACTAAATTGCATTTTATCTCTAAAATGTTACTTTTGTAGACAAAAGCACTTGGAGTAAAACATGTATTGGAAGATTTAGTACAAAATCGACATATATGATTTTTTTATGGTGACATAAGTATCCACATGACAGAATATGGAGTAATATATGGAAGCTCCACATTCCTAAAAAGTTCAAATATTTTATATGACTTGTCAGACATAATAGACTCATATTAAATGGGCTTAGATTTACCTGGAAAATAATTGAGTCACATAAGTATGAACGATGTGACTTTAGTGTGAAGGACTTCTCACATATTATCACGGCATGTCCAAAATCTAAACACATTTGGATTTAATTCATCTCACAGATTAAAAGTGATGTTATCATGAATACTAAGTCAATGCTTGAATGACTCGATGATATTATAAACAACACCTGGCAACCCTCTTATAGTGCTAAAGATATAATTTCTAACATTTCTATATATTATATGGCATATATGGAAAGAACGAAATAGAAATCCGATTGAGCGAAATTGCTTACTTTTAAATTTTATATCTTAATACGTTAGAGAAAATGCTAACAAAATTGATAAAGTATATTCTAGGAAAATCTCTAATTTCAAAGAATCTAAACTAATAGCTTGGTGTTCTACTTGGATACGAAAGCATAAATTGAATACGATGTAATGTCAAGACTCAAACTGGTGATGCTGCTTTTGGAGGATTCTTTAGAGATGATCAAGGCAAGTAGTTCTTGGGATATTCAAGTAAGATGAAGCCTTCTTCAAATCTCATGACAGAGTTATGGAGTCTCAAATAAGGGTTGAAATCAGTAAAAGAAATGGAATATAAAGATCTAGAAATGAAGACAGATTGCTTACTTTTTTTCTCCAAAAGCTTATTTGATTGCCACTGAAATCTGATTACATATGAAGATGGAGGGCTAGGCCTAACCTTCTATAAAAGATGTATACATATGAAAGAAACCAAAATAGTTAGCCCAAAATAGTGGCAATGGAAGATGTATACATATGACAGATTGCCTACTTGTTGTCAAGCTCATCTAAGAGGAGGATATACAATCTCATCCTCTTAAGGCCTTTATTAAGATTATAAATATCTACTGAAGATCAATAAAGCTACAATTCCTAATATTTGGAGGGAGGTAAACTAATAGGCAGATATTTTTTAGAAAATGAAGACACAAGCACGAGGAAGATATGATAGTATGGGAAACACTGCTCAAAGAAATGGAGTTCTTTCTCCTTGTTGATTCCATCCATGTAGAATTTGAAAGGTTTTAAGTAGTTTATTAGTTTTTCCAATGTACCAAAGAAAAAGAAGAAGGAAACATCAGCCAATTCTTTTTTTTGACTTATTTCACATAATTTTCGGGGTGAAGTTTTGTACTTATAAAAGATTTCTGTTTATGTAAATAAATTAATGAATCCCTTCACATGAGAGAAAGTTTTTAGAGAATCAGCAAAGGTGGATCAAAAATTAATTTAAGTTGAAAGTGTGAACTTCAACTTTGATATTCTTGTATTTGATTGTTAGAATTCATATATACACATCTCTGGATGACCACCATAAATATGGTTAGATGCAAAATTCAAATCAACATATGGAGACACATGTGGAGTATCCTCGTATGGGTGAATATCCAAATTGCAATTGAAATAAAATATTTAAGATAAATTAATGCGATTTAAAAGGAATCACAAAAAGTTGGTAATAGCAGTTAGGTTCACTTTAAATAATTAAAGTATATACACATGAGAAAATATTATCAAGTCAAGGAGCCTTAGCTTAAAGTCAAGGAGCGAAGGAGACAAAGTTAGGCGTCGGGTAGCACAACAAATCTGCTTCGAGTACAGAGGTGACTAGGGGTGCTAACATGGCCGCCACCCAACAATGTAAATTACACATTAAAAAAAGTAAGTATAAAAAATGTTTATACAAGTAAGTTACTGATAAGGTAATTATAGGTATTTATGAAGAGTATCTATTCCTTTTAAGATCTCCTTTCTTTCTTGGAGACTATGCAAAGGGAAACTACCTTTTAATGAGGTGGTAGCTAGACTTGGAAATCATTCAAATGTTGAATGTTATTGTTGCAATGACCCCGTAATATATTCCATTCAACACATATTTACACAAGGGAAGGCTTCAACTCATATAAGGAATTATATTGGTGCCTCCTTAGGCATTATTCATCAGTCTGGTCCTATCAGAAGAATTTTTAATAAATGGTGGAGTGTTATGACCAAAAATAGTGTTCAGGATCTAGTCATTCAAATGGCTCCCATATTTATAAGTTGGAAAATCTAGAAATAGTGGAGAGATTCGGTGCTATTTGGTATGTGGAGAAGGGATTAAAGAGTTTCACGATCGGAATGGATTCTTTGATAATCCCTAACATGTTGAAAAACATGAGCACTACTAATTTAAAGTTGAAAAAAGATCATATATGATACTAACAGAAGTGTTAGCAATGCCAATGTCAACTTCATTCATTGTTATCGAGAAGCTAGTATGGTGGCTAATTACGTTGTAAAGTTGACCTACTAGTGGAAATATGAAAAAAATGTTATTTTTTTGTAGACTAAGAATTGATTTGATATTTTGATAGAGAAGGAAATTGTATAGGCTACTCTTTTCCCACTATTTTTTTGAAGCTTATTATGATGTAATCTATTGGTTAGGGGTATGGTCCATGTCCCCCCCTAACAACTGTAACTTTTTGGATTAATTGATATGGTAGGTGTCATGCCCCAAGTCTACACCCTGGACGTGGCCGGCACTTGAGAACCAATGCTAATTCCCAATCGAACCCTTGGCCTAGGTCACTACTCAGCGGAAGACTTAACTCGAGCCTTTAAGGCTACTAGCATAGAAAAAGTAAACTCACAAACTTTACTGCCTGATTAAAGATATTTAAAAGCTGAAAAATCCTCAAATCTCAAGTTTTAGGAAAACATTTGTCCACCCTCAATGAATAAAATGTCAGTATAGGCATGGGAGACTCCATCAACTCTAGACCTGTCTATGAACCCTCTAACTAACTCAGACGGGTGTCGGGACAGACACCACAACACCTCAACAAAATAAAATACTGAAATGACTGAAATGGAAAGAATGTGTGGATCCTCCGAAAGTACTAAGAGGCTTACCAAAGCTGCTATCTGGAGTGCAAACGGTATCAACGGAGCGCCTGTTGATGACCTTGAACACCTGTATCTACATCATGAAACGATGCAGGTCGAATGACATCAGTACATTGAATGCACTGGTATGTAAAACAACTGAGTAAAGCAACAACAGCAAAGATAGAGCTCAAGGAATACTCACCTCAACTCAACTCAATGCAAAAGTAATACTCAAAAGTAACTCAATGTAAAGCCTTTAAAATACAAAAGAAATCTCAAGAATATGTATAGAATATCATAAAGTAAGTATTTACTCATATTTGAGAGATTCTCTAACCGGCAACCATCACTATGAGCTACATGATGATACACTGTCTCGCCCACGCTGTCAGAATTGTCCTATACCTTGCCGGAGTATAGGACATCCTCAACTAAGTGGATCAACTAAGCTCTACCCGAAGGCCTAAGGATATCATCTTAAAAGTATGACTCATTTACCCATGTTGGCATACATGGTTTATGAGGAGTTGAGTTGTCTGAACTAATCCCCATATCTGTAACACCCCAGTTTTTGAAAAGAAAGAAAAAAAAATGCAGTTTTAAAAAAATTTCTGATGCCAGTGACGACGGAGGCCATCTACGGACCGTAGGTGGAGTAACGGGCCGTAGATAGGAATCGTCGATGGCCCTGTTAATTTTATGAATTTTGAGTTTCTGAACCTTGACCTACAGAATAGCAGGACGGTTCGTAGTTCGGTTGACGGGCCGTAGATGGGTTCCGTAGATGCCTTCCAGACTTAGCCAAACTCCTTAAACTCAGGCAGTGATCTACGGTTGTGGTGTACGGTCTATAGATGGATCTACCAACCGTAAATCGAGACCGTCGTTGCAGGGTCCCAAGATACCAACTCTCTGAATCTTTTGACGGTTCAACAGGATGGTCCGTCAATGGATGTACGAACCGTAGATCCTGTCCGTCGATTGGCCCCTACAGTATTATTTAAGGGCTTTTTGGACTTTTCCCTAAATGTTTAATTCCATATCCTAGACGATTTTGCCCCTTAACCCTGGCCCTATTTATACTTTCTAAGCCCTAATCCCTTCATTCCAACTCTCATCTCCCAAAAATATTTCTCCCTCTTGAAGAACTAGAAGAAAAAGAAGAGAGCTAGGGTTTCTCATCAAGGTCATCAACCCTCCTTTTATTTTAAGGCATTGGCATTAAGGTATGATAGTATTCACCATTTGGAGTCTTTCCTCCAATGGGTCCTCTTTTCCTTAAGATTTTCAAGGTTTAGTCTTGCCCAAGAGAGCTAGGGTTTTGACAAATTCTTATGGATTCTTCATTATGCTTTCCATTGTTGATGTTATGGTTGATAGTGCACGAACTAGCGTGGTAAAGTAAGTTAATGCACGATTTAGCGTGATTTACATGCAACTTGATGAACTCCATGAGTCCATGCTAAGTTTCCCCAATTTATGATTATGCTTATGTTGTGGGTTGAATTGAGAAAAAGATGAACTTACATGAACTCTTTATGAATTGAGTTAAGGATTATGATTATCAAGCTATGAATTTCATGTAAGACTATGAATGATGAAAAGAGGATATTTTATGAAAAGATGCATGTCCAATCAAAATATATGATTTTCCTCTATTATGTGGGTTCCCTCAATTATGACTAAATTGCCTTGATTTATGGCTTTCTAAGTATTAGCTTGCATTGAATTGAATGTTTTGAGGTGAAGCTTATGAACCCATGATTTATGAGTTAAGAGCATGATGAGCTATGTAAATATGAAACTTATGAACTCATGTATGTTTTATGAAGTTTATGATATGTTAATGGAAATGTTGAGTGGTGAAAGGGTTTCTCATGTAATTCTCAACCTATGAATGTGAAAGGTTTTCTCACACGTAATGATTCATAACTTTTTGAAAGGTTTGCTCAACTAAGCTTGAATCCATGATTAAGGAGCTATTCTATGAAGGGACAAGAGACGATTACCCATGTTCCCTAATGTAGACAAGAGGCGATTACCCATGTCTACTATTAATGAAATCATGAATAAAGGGCCAAGAGGCGATTGCCCATGTACCCTAATGTAGACAAAGTGGCGATTACCTAAGTCTCCAATAATGCACTTTTGACTGAGGATAGACAAGAGGCGATTACCCATGTCTACTAATAATGAACTATGATTAATCTGTGGGAAAGTATGCTTAGGACCGAGTGGACAAGTGGCGATTACCCATGTCCCAGAACCTGTGTGCCACCATAGGGTGATGGTCTATGATAGACACTAGCTAATGGATCCACATAAGCTAAGAAGTTCATGGTCTTACCTTGGCAAGTAGGACACCCCTTTTCGGTGTGGGGCAGGCACCGGATTCCATGTTGATAGCTCACATGGTCTCATATGTCAGTTAAGGCTATTTCCCCACAATTGATGAACTTAAGTGTTCTTATGGTGATGTAAGGTAAAGGAAGGATGAATAGCTTGGCTTGGCCATGGTTTATTCTTCATGTTTCTTATGTTCTATCATGTTTTAGCTTGGCCATTACATGTCATGATTATATGTCATTCTAGCATGTTTTATATGCCCTATGTGCATTGATATCATACTTGGTACTTGATTGTACTAAAACATACTCTTGCCTACATTGATTCTATTGATGTAGGGCTTGGCGGCTCCTCGCATCCCACTCGTGGCTAGTCAGTTCTAATGATCGTGAAGACTTGGTGAGGCCTCCTATGTCTGAGGGCCTAACCTTGTTACATTTTTCACGCTTTTAATTATTTTTTTATCTTGTATTGGGCTGCGTCCCAAACCTTCACTTCTATTCTATTATGTTATATGGCTTGAGACATAAGTTATAGTCTTCCGCTGTTTTGGGTAAACTCTTGATATAGAATGCTCTTTTGAACTCTTATTTCTCTAATTATCTTGTATGTTATGTATGCTAAGGGCTTGTATGAGGCGTCTCGAGGTCTTGTACGCCGTGTAACATCTAGGGGCTACCCTGGGTCGTGACAAACTTGGTATTCATAGCACAATGTTTTAGAAAGATTCTAGGATGTCTCATAAGCCACGTCGAGTAGAGTCTTGTCCATGAGTGTGAAGCGCGCCACATTTATGAATGAGAGGCTACAAGATGATTAGGAAACTCCACTTCTTCATTATCCTTAAATCATGCAATAGAGTGTTACTCTATATGTCTCTCTCCTTTTCCCTGTCCTACGTGTTTCAGGATATGGCGTCTCGAAGAGCTTATACTCGAAGGAATGTGAGAGAGAGTGAAGAGCAAGAAACTCTTCCTCAAGCCCATTAAGTTATGGCAGATCCTTTGACCGAGCAAGTAACCAATGCGGAGTTCAGGGCTGTTTTTCATGTGTTGGTCCAAGCCGTGATGACTCAAGCCAATAGGGAGGTTGTGTCTCCCGTGAACCCAAATTTAGGTACGGCGGCGTCAAGAGTGAAGGACTTCACTAGGATGAACCCTCCGGAGTTTCACGGTTCTAAAGTGGAGGAAGATCCTCAAGAGTTTATCGATGAGGTTTATAAAGTGTTGATGATCATGGGAGTGTCACCGACGGAAAAGGCAGAATTGGCCACCTACCAACTCAAAGGTGTCGCTCAAATTTGGTACAACCAATGGAAGAGTGAGATGGCGGTTGATGAGGGTCCTCTAGAGTGGGAGAGATTCAATGGTGCTTTCCTCGATAGATTCTTTCCCCTTGAGATGAGGGAGGCTAAGGTACTTGAGTTCATCAACCTTCGTCAAGGGAGTATGGGTGTGAAAGAATATGCTTTGAAGTTCATACAATTGGCTCTATATGCCCCTTCTATGGTTGCCGATCCTAGGGTAAGGATGAGCAAATTTGTTTCGAGAGTGTCTGAAATGGTGGTCAAAAAGTGTCGTACCGCCATGCTTATTAATGATATGGATATTTATCGTCTCATGATTCATGCACAACAAATAGAGGAGGAGAAGCTCAAGGAAAGGTCTAGGGACTCCAAGAGGGCTAAGACCGGTGATGGTGGTTTCTCTCATTCAAGGTCCGATGGACATGGTCATTTTAAGCTTGGGCAAAGGTTCTCTAATCAAAGTTCTTCCAACGCTCCTCCTAAGTTCAACAAAGGAAGGGTATCTAACCCTAAGCCTCAAGGAGGAAATGGTAGTGGCTCCTCATTGCCTACTTGTGCCAAGTGTGGGAGGAAACATGAGGGTACTTGTCTAGCCGGTTCGAATGCATGTTTTGGATGTGGTAAGACGGGTCATAAAGTAAGGGATTGTCCCTTGGCTACTAAGAAGGGGGAAGAAAATCATCGAAGGGCTCAACCCCAAAATCCGGAAAGTTCTAGTGGAAATCAAAAGCAAAACCAGTTCTATACACTTCAGGCCCATCATGAGCTAGAGGGTTCTACCAATGTGGTTACCGGTATGTTGAAAATCTTCCACTTTGATGTTTATGCTTTTCTTGATCCCGGTGCTACTTTGTCTTTTGTGACGCCTTATGTGGCTATGAAGTTTGATGTTGTTCCAGATGTGTTGCTAGATCCATTCCGTGTCTCCACTTCTATCGGTGAATCTATTGTTGCTAAGAGAGTCTATAGAAATTATTCCGTCTCTTTGTTCCATAGAGTCACTCATGGGATCTTGTAGAGCTTGATATGCTAGACTTCGATGTTATTCTTAGGATGGATTGGTTGCATTCTTGTTATGCCTCTATTGATTGTAGGACCCGAATGGTCAGGCTCCAATTTCCAAATGAGCCTATCCTAGAGTGGAAGGAAGGAAATTTTATCTTTCGAGGTCAATTTGTTTCTTATCTAAAAGCTAGAAAGATGATCTCAAAGGGTTGCATTTACCATCTTGTTGAGGTGAGGGATATAGATTCTGAGACCCCTACTCTCGAGTCGGTCCCCATTTTTAACAAATTTCTGGAAGTGTTTCCCGATGATTTATAGGTGTTCCTCCCGAGAGGGAAATAGACTTCGGTATTGACCTTCTCCCCGGTACGGAACCTATCTCTATTCCTCCTTATAGAATGGCTCCGGCAGAACTTAAGGAACTAAAAGAGCAATTGAAAGATAGGTTGGATAAGGGTTTCATCCGACCAAGTATTTCTCCATGGGGTGCTCCGATCTTGTTTGTTAGAAAGAAAGATGGTTCACTCCGTATGTGTATTGACTATCGCCAATTGAATAAGGTTACTATCAAGAATAAGTATCCTCTCCCGAGAATTGATGATTTGTTTGACCAACTCCAAGGGGCTAGTTATTTCTCTAAGATTGATTCGTTCGGGCTATCATCGATTCAAGGTAAAGGCAGATGGCATTCCGAAAATGGCTTTTCAGACCAGATATGGGCACTATGAGTTTCTAGTGATGTCTTTCGGGTTGACTAATGCTCCGGCGCATATATGGATTTGATGAATCAGGTGTTTAGACAATACCTGGATATGTTCGTCATTGTGTTTATTGATGATATCTTGATTTACTCAAGGAGTGAGAGTGAGCATGCTGATCATTTGAGGATTGTGTTGCAAGTTCTCAAGGACTAACAACTCTTTGCTAAGTTTGTGAAATGTGAGTTTTGGTTAAAGTCCGTAACTTTCCTTCGTCACATTGTTTCCGATAAAGGTGTCGAGGTAGATCCTAAGAAGACGGATGCGGTTAAGAATTGGCCTAGACCTCTATCACCTTCGGATATTCGTAGTTTCTTGGGTTTAGACGGTTACTATCGAAGGTTTGTTGAAGGGTTTTCTTCAATTGCTTCCCCATTGACGGCCCTAACTCAAAAGAAGGCTACGTTTACTTGGTCCAAAAGGTGTGAAGCGAGTTTTCAAGAGTAGAAAGATAGGCTTACCTCGGCTCCGGTGTTGACCCTACCGGAAGGGTCTGATGGGTTTGTGGTCTATTGTGATGCTTCAAGAATTGGGTTAGGGTGTGTACTTATGCAAAAGGGGAGAGTCATTGCTTATGCTTCAAGGAAACTAAAGGTACATGAAAACAATTACCCTACTCATGATTTGGAGTTAGCGGCGGTTGTGTTTGCTTTAAAGATATGGAGGCATTACTTGTATGGTGTCCATGTTGACGTCTTTACCGACCATAAGAGTTTGCAATATGTATTTAAGCTAAAGGATCTAAATCTTCGCCAACGAAGGTGGCTTGAGCTAGTAAAGGACTATGACATGAATGTCCTCTATCACCCCGGCAAGGCTAATGTGGTGGCAGATGCTCCCAGTCGGATGTCAATGGGTAGTGTTGTCCATAGAGGGGAGGGTAAGAAGGAACTGGTTCGAGATGTTCATAGATTGGCCCATTTGGGTGTTTGATTGGTTGATTCCACCAAAGGTGGTGTTATGGTTCACAATGGTTCAGAATCGTCCTATGTACATGATGTGAAAGCTAAGAAAGATCTTGACCCGAACCTAGTCGAATTGAAAGAAACGATGCTAAAGAAGTCCGTTGAGGCTTTCTCCCAAGGGGGAGATGGAGTGCTCAGATATCAGGGTCGTTTGTGTGTTCCCAATATAAACGAATTAAGAGGACAAATTTTGATTGAGGCCCATAATTTTCGTTATTCCATTCACTCGGGAGCTACCAAGATGTACCATGATTTGTGGGAGATCTATTGGTGGAATGGGATGAAGAAGGATATTGCAGAATTTGTGGCTAAATGTCCTAATTGTCAACAAGTGAAAGTTGAGCACCAAAGGCCGGGAGGTTTGTCTCTAGATATTGATATCCCTACTTGGAAGTGGGAAGATGTGAACATGGACTTTATTGTTGGCTTGCTGCGCACTCGGCGACAATATGATTCGATTTGGGTGATTGTAGATCGTATGATGAAATCAGCTCATTTCATTCCCGTTAAGGTTTCTTATGCGGCGGAGGATTATGCTAAATTGTACTTGAAGGAGATGGTTAGGTTGCATGGAGTGCCTTTATCCATTATCTCCGATCGAGGTACATAATTTACTTCTCAGTTTTGGAAATCTTTCTAGAAAGGCCTTGGTACTCATGTTAATCTTAGCACGGCCTTTCATCCCCAATTCGATGGGCAAGCGGAGCGTACTATCCAAACTTTGGAAGATATGTTGAGAGCATGTGTAATTGACTTCAAGGGTAATTGGGATGATCATTTACCTTTGATTGAGTTTGCTTATAATAACAGCTACCATTCTAGTATTGGTATGGCTTCATTTGAGGCTCTCTATGGTAGGAGGTGTAGATCTCCTATAGGTTGGTTTGAAGTTGGGGAAGTTACTTTGATAGGCCCGGAGTTAGTGCATGAGGCTATGGAGAAACTTTGGCTTATTAGAGAAAGGTTGAAAACGGCTGAAAGTCGACAAAAGTCCTATGCCGATGTTAGAAGAAGAGAATTAGAATTTGATGTTGATGATTGGGTGTACTTGAAAGTCTCACCCATGAAGGGCGTAATGAGATTCGGGAAGAAAGGGAAGCTTAGTCCCTGCTATGTGGGCCCTTATCAGATTTTGAGACGTGTTGGTAAGGTTGCCTATGAGCTTGACCTGCCAAATGATTTGGCATCGGTGCATCCAGCTTTCCATGTCTCCTTACTAAAGAAGTTCAATTGCGATCCGTCGACTATAGTGCCTTTAGAAGATCTTGGAATTAAGGATAGCCTTTCTTATGAAGAAATTCCGATTGAGATTCTAGACCGGCAAGTCCAAAAGTTGAGAAATAAAGAAGTTGCTTCCGTGAAAGTGTTATGGAGGAATCAATTAGTTGAGGGTGCTACTTGGGAGGCCGAGGCTGATATGATGTCCCTTTACCCTCATCTTTACTCTACCGATCCTCCTCTAGCTTGAGGTACCTAGTCCCTCATGGTTCATTCTTTGATATCATGTGTCATAGTTGATTTCCATGATTCCTTGATTATATATGTTCATGAAGAGTCTTATATGATTATGTGCATTTGAGTATGATTTGCATAAAGTCTTCATGATATGATGTGTCGATCATGCTTTAGCTTGGAGTTGATGTTTCCTTCTCGGATATATGAATTATGTGATTGCATGTTTAGGTTGGGTTGATAGTAAGTGTCTTTCACCCTTCCCTTGACAACTTTATCTCCATTCGAGGACGAATGTTCTCAAGGGGGAGATATTGTAACACCCCAATTTTTGAAAAGAAAGAAAAAAAATACAGTTTTAAAAAAATTTCTGATGCCAGTGACGACGGAGGCCATCTACGGACCGTAGGTGGAGTGACGGGCCATAGATGGAACCGTCAATGGCCCTCTTAACTTTCTGAATTTTGATTTTCTGAACCTTGACCTACGGAATAGCAGGACGGTTAGTAGTTTGGTTGACAGGCCGTAGATGGGTTCCGTAGATGCCTTCCAGACTTAGCCAAACTCCTTAAGCTCAGGCAGTGATCTATGGTTGTGGTGTACGGTCCGTAGATGGATCTACCAACCGTAAATCGAGACCGTCGTTGCAGGGTCCCAAGATACCAACTCTCTGAATCTTTTGGACTGTTCAATAGGACGATCCGTCAATGGATGTACGGACCGTAGATCATGTCCGTCGATTGGCCCCGATAGTATTATTTAAGGGCTTTTTTGAACTTTTCCCTAAATGTTTAATTCCATATCCTAGATGATTTTGCCACTTAACCCTAGCCCTATTTATACTTTCTAAGCCCTAATCCCTTCATTCCAACTCTCATCTCCCAAAAATATTTCTCCTTCTTGAAGAACTAGAAGAAAAAGAAGAGAGCTAGGGTTTCTCATCAAGGTCATCAACCCTCCTTTTATTTTAAGGCATTGGCATTAAGGTATGATAGTATTCACCATTTGGAGTCTTTCCTCCAATAGGTCCTCTTATCCTTAAGGTTTTCAACGTTTAGTCTTGCTCAAGAGAGCTAGGGTTTTGACAAATTCTTATGGGTTCTTCATTATGCTTTCCATTGTTGATGTTATGGTTGATAGTGCACGACCTAGCGTGGTAAAGTAAGCTAGTGTATGATTTAGCGTGATTTACATGCAACTTGACGAACCCCATGAGTCCATGCTAAGTTTCCCCAATTTACGATTATGCTTATGTTGTGGGTTGAATTGAGAAAAAGATGAACTTGCATGAACTCTTTATGAATTGAGTTAAGGATTATGATTAGCAAGCTATGAATTTCATGTAAGACTATGAATGATGGAAAGAGGATATATTATGAAAAGATGCATGTTCAATCAAAATCTATGATTTTCCTCTATTATGTGGGTTCCCTCAATTATGTCTAAATTGCCTTGATTTATGGCTTTCTAAGTATTAGCTTGCATTGAATTGCATGTTTTGAGGTGAAGCTTATGAACCCATGATTTATGAGTTAAGAGCATGATAAGCTATATAAATATGAAACTTATGAACTCATGTATATTTTATGAAGTTTATGATATGTTAATGGAAATGTTGAGTGGTGAAAGGGTTTCTCATGTAATGCTCAACCTATGAATGTGAAAGGTTTTCTCACACGTAATGATTCATAACTTGTTGAAAGGTTTGCTCAACTAAGCTTGAATCCACGATTAAGGAGCTATTCTATGAAGGGACAAGAGACGATTACCCATGTTCCCTAATGTAGACAAGAGGCGATTACCCATGTCTACTATTAATGAAATCATGAATAAAGGGACAAGAGGCGATTACCCATGTACCCTAATGTAGACAAAGCGGCGATTATCCAAGTCTACCAATAATGAACTTATGACTAAGGATAGACAAGAGGCGATAACTCATGTCTACTAATAATGAACTATGATCAATCTGTGGGAAGTATTCTTAGTACCGAGTGGACAAGTGGCGATTACCCATGTCCCATAACCTGTGTGCCACCATAGGGTGATGGTCTATGATAGACACTAGCTAATGGATCCACATAAGCTAAGAAGTTCATGGGCTTACCTTGGCAAGTAGGACACCCCTTTTTTGTGTGGGGAAGACAACGGATTCCATGTTGATAGCTCACATGGTCTCATATGTCAGTTAAGGCTATTTCCCCACAATTAATGAACTTAAGTGTTCTTTTGATGATGTAAGGTAAAGGAAAGATGAACAGCTTGTCTTGGCCATGGTTTATGCTTCATGTTTCTTATGTTCTATCATGTTTTAGCTTGGCCATTACATGTTATGATTATATGTCATTCTAGAATGTTTTATATGCCCTATGGGCATTGCTATCATACTTGGTACTTGATTGTACTAACGCATACTCTTGCCTACATTGATTCTATTGATGTAGGGCTTGGCGGCTCCTCGCATCCCACTCGTGGCTAGTCAGTTCTAGTGATCGTGAAGACTTGGTGAGTCCTCCTATGTCCGAGGGCCTAACCTTGTTACATTTTTCACGCTTTCCATTATTTTGGATATTGTACTGGGCTGCGTCCCAAACCTTCACTTCTATTCTATTATATTAGATGGTTTGAGACATAAGTTGTAGACTTATGCTATTTTGGGTAAACTCTTGATATAGAATGCTCTTTTGAACTCTTACTTCTCTATTTATCTTGTATGTTATGTATGCTAAGGGCTTGTATGAGGCCTCTCGGGGTCTTGTACGCCATGTTACATCTAGGGGCTACCCTGGGTCGTGACAATATCGGTGCTCAATACTACTCCCAATAATTATACTCATGCTCAAGTAAGTAAAAATTATAACTCTTCCTCTTTTTATGAGATAATTATTCAAAAGATACTCTTTAATAAATAGTGCCTCAAATTCTCTTCTCAAAACCCTCTGAATTGTTTCTCAACTCAAATCCTCTTTCTCACTCAAAATGACAGTTTTTGGAAATCAAAGCTTCATTAAACAAGTTACTCAAATAGCCTCTTTAACTTTACTCACAACTCCCCTCTATCTCTCTCAAAAGCAAGATCATTTTAAATTAAAGTTCCAGTTCAAGAAACTCTCAAAATGTTCGATAAATGCTCAATTTATAGAGTTCTTTGCAGAAAATAAAATATGGACAGCCAACTCAATAATTAGGGTTCATACCAGAATCTAAGCATGAACCATAACAAGATAACTACTCAAGAACATGGATACAATACTCAAGAATTAACTGGGATTCGGTAACATTAGGCTGAAAACTCGAATATTTCTCAAGAACATGGGATGAAACCCTAGATTTCATAATTCTAAATTTTGAATGTAAATTTGGCGTGTGGACGCACTAGCCCAACACTGAGGAAAGCCTTACATACCTGGAGGATTAAGGATCTTGACGAATCTTCAAGAATTTGGATGAATTCTTGGAACCCTAGCCCCTTCTCCTCTTGACTCTCCTCTCTAGTTTCTCTAAGTGTAATGAATATGTTTAGATTGTTTTCTGTAGTTTTAGGCTGAAAATAATAGGGAAAAGTCAGGATTTGGATTTTGAAGGGAGGGGAAAGGTCTAAAATACCCTTAATGAAAACTGTCGGCGCGACCTACGATCATGACCTACGGTCCGTCCTATTCCTCCATCGTTTGATTCAGAGAGTTTGCAACTTTGGCCTTCCAACTGACGATGCCCATGTATGGCCCGTCATCCGATCTACAGTCCGTACATGGTCACCATAGATCAAGCCCTAAGAACTGGAATTTGACCAAGTCTGGAGGGCAACCTACGGGTCCTATCTACGATCCGTAGATCAGACTACCACCCGTACCTTTGGTCCATAGAATCAACTCCTGAAACTTGACATTCTCCAACCTCAACTTGGTTTCTACAGTTTCCTTCCTACGGTCCGTAGAACCACCTACGATCCGTAGGTCGGTCCTGTAGAACCAGTACTGCAGCAGTTTCTGTATTTTCTCAAACTCCAAGTTATGGGGTGTTACAAAATCTCTCCCTTGGGAACATTCATCCTTGAATGAGCCCATACTAAGCCTGTAAGGGATGGGGAGATCCAACAACTCAACACCATACAATTCCAAGCACACATGCCAATTAAATTTAAAAACTCAAGAACTCTAATGTTAAACTGAAAATGGTACTTCATTAAGAGTTAGTACCTTGCTCTGGGCCTGCATTGGTGTAAAAAATATGTGGATATCTCTTTTTCATGTCCTCCTCGGCCTCCCAAGTAGTTCCTCAACGAGCTGATTTCTCCATAAGACTTTCACCGATGCAACTTCTATGGTCCTTAATTTGCGAACCTGCCGATCAAGGATCCGAATGGGGATCTCCTCATAAGAGAGGATGTCCTTGATGCCAATATTCTCAGTAGGCATAATAAGGGAAGGATCACTCAAGCATTTCTTCAACATAGAGATCTGAAATACTGGATGGACTGTCTCTAACTCTGATGGTAGCTCCAACTCATAAGCTACATTGCCAACTCTCTTTGATATCCTATAAGGACCAATGTAGCTGGGACTGAGCTTCCCTTTTCAGCCAAACCTCATCATACCCTTCATGGGTGAGACTTTCAGATATACCAAATCATCAACCTCAAACTCTAAATCTCTTCTCCTAACATCTGTGTAGGATTTCTGACGACTCTGTGTTGTCTTCAACCTCTCTTGAATTAACTTCACCTTCTCCATAGCTAGATGAACCAGATCTGGTCCTATCAATTCACCTTCACCAACCTCGAACCAGCCAATGGGAGATCTACACCTCCTCCTGTATAAAGCCTTATACGGAGCCATCTGTATGCTGGAATGGTAACTATTGTTGTATGCGAACTCGATAAGAGGCACATGGTCATCTCAATTACCTTTAAAATCAAGAACACATGCTCTCAACATGTCCTCCAAGGTCTGAATGGTGCGTTCTGCTTGATTATCCGTCTGAGGATGAAAAGCAGTATTAAGGTTCACCTTTATGCCCAAACCTTTCTAAAATGACTTCCAAAAGTGCGCGATAAACTGAGGACCCCTATATGAGATGATGGACAAGGGGACTCCATGCAATCGAACTATCTCACGAATATACAGGTTTGCATACTCTTCTGTTGTATTGGTCGTCTTTACTGGTAAGAAGTAGGCTGATTTGGTCATCCGATCCACAATCATCCAAATGGAATCATGCTACCTGCGAGATCGCGGTAAACCTATAATGAAATCCATATTAATCATCTCCCACTTCCATTCCGAAAGGGGTATATTCTGAGCCACACCACACGGCCTTTGATGTTCAGATTTGACTTTCTGGCAATTTGGGCACTTAGCAATACACCTCTTCATACTACTCCAACAATAGATTTCTCTCAAGTCATGGTACATCTTTGTGGAGCCCGGATGAATCGAATATCTGGAATTGTTAGCTTCCTCCATAATCCTCTCTTGGAGATCATCCACATCCAAAACACATAACCTTCCTTGATATCTCAACACACCATCTCCCCCTTGTGCAAAAGTCATCACTTTCTACTTATGCACATTTCCCTTCAACTCAAGAAAAATGGGGTCTTTGTCTTGCTTCTCCTTTACCTCTGCCACTAATTAAGACTCAGCTCCATTCATCACAACAACTCTGCCTTCACTATCGAACACCCAACCGTGAGCATGTGAACTTCTTTAGCTAGTTCCTTCTTGCCTTCCTCAACATGAGCAGTACTCCCCATGGACAACCTGCTCAAAGCATCAGCAACAACATTAGCCTTACCTGGGTGATAGAGGATACTCATGTCGTAATCCTTGAGCAACTCTAACCACCTCCTTTGCCTGAGATTGAGCTTTCTGATTGAAAACATACTGGAGACTCTTGTGGTCTGTGAACACATCCACATGAACACAATAGAGATAATGACGCCATATTTTGAGAGCAAAAACCACTGCTGCCAACTCGAGATCATAAGTCGGGTAGTTCCTCTCGTGAATCTTAAGTTGTCTGGAGGCATAGGCTATAACCTTACCATTCGGCATCAATACGCAACCAAGTCCAACTCTGGATGCATCACAATAGATGACAAAACCCTCTGTACCTTCTGGTAGGGTTAACACTGGAGCAGTAGTTAACCGAGTTTTCAATTCCTGGAAGCTTCTCTCACAAGCTTCACACCATTGGAACATAGTTGTTTTCTGGGTTAGCTTAGTCAATGGAGATGAAACAGATGAAAACCCCTCGACGAACCTTCTGTAATAACCACCCAACCCCAAGAAACTCCTTATGTCAGTTGGAGATATGGGTCTTGGCCAATTTTGCACTGCCTCGATCTTCTAAGTGTCAACTCGAATTCCTTCGCCAGAGACAATGTGGCCTAAGAATGCCATGGATTTGAGCCAAAACTCACACTTCGAGAACTTCGCATACAACTCTCGATCCTTGAGGATTTGAAGGACTATTTTGAGATGACTAGCATGGTCCTCCTCATTCCTCGAGTAGATCAGTATGTCATCAATAAACACGATAACAAACATGTCCAGATATGTCTTGAATACTCTTTTCATCAGATCCATAAAGGCTGCAGGAGCGTTAGTCAAACCAAAGGACATAACAAGAAATTCATAATGACCATAACGGGTCCTGAAAGTTGTTTTCGGGATGTCACTTCCTCTCACTCTCAATTGATGATAGTCAGATTTGAGGTCTATCTTAGAGAAACAAGTGGCACCCTTAAGTTGGTCGAAAAGATCATCAATTCTCGAAAGAGGATACTTATTCTTTATTGTGACCTTATTCAACTGGCGGTAATCTATGCACATCCTAATGGAGCCATCCTTCTTCCTCACGAACAAGCCAGAGCTCCCCAAGGTGAGACACTTGGTCGGATGAAACCCTTATCAAGGAGAACTCAAAACTCCTCTTTCAACTCTTTTAACTCAGCTGGGACCATTTTGTATGGCGGAATGGATATGGGTTGAGTATCTGGAAGAATATATATTCCGAAGTCTATCTCTCTCTAAGGAGGGACTCCGGGAAGATCATCTGAAAAGACCTCTGGAAATTCACTCACAACTGGAACTGATTTGATAGACGGTGCCTCAACACTAGAGTCATTAACTCGGACTAAGTGGTAAATGCACCCCTTGGAAACTAACTTTCTGGCCTTAAGGTATGAGATGAAACAACCCTTAGGCACTGCTAAACTGCTCCTCCACTCTAGAACTAGCTCATTAGGAAACTGAAACTTGACTACTCGAGTTCTGCAATCAACTAGGTGTAACAAGCATGAAGCCATTCCATACCTAGAATAACATCAAAGTCTACCATATCTAACTCAACCAAGTCAGCCATGGTGTCCTTGTGATAGACGGAGACAATACAATCACGGTAGACTCTTTCTGCTAAAATAGACTCACCAACAGGTGTAGAAACATTGAAAGGCTCAAGAAGTTGTTCGGGGGAAATGCCAAACCTCATAGCTATGAAAGGAGTCACAAAAGACAGACTCGCACCTGGATCAATCAAGGCATATACATCAAATGTAAAAACTCAAAGCATACCAGTAACAACATCTGGCGAGTTCTCCTGATCTTGTCGAGTACCTATAGCATACAGGCGGTTTGTACCTCCACCTATCCCTGAAGTAGCTCCCCTCTGGTTTCTCCTATCTGCTGGAGCTGCTGAAGAAGACTGGCTCTATTACCCCCATTACCTTGCTTGTTCTATGGACACTCTCTCATAAAGTGACCCGGCTGACCGCATTTGAATCACCCACTCAAGCCATCACGACACTCTCCCGGGTGGTCTCTACCGCATCTGGTACATGTGGGGATCCAATGTGTCCTTGGTTTCACGCTACCCTAAGACTGAGTAGGTCAAGCTCTGGAATTCTGGGAGTTCTGGTTCTTGAATTCACCTTTGTTCCTTAGTGCAGGTGCACTAGCTGATGATGGTGCTGGTCCTGATGACCTCTGCTGGAAAGAGGACCGATTCCCATTTTCGGTCTTCTGGTGGCTGGACTCGTGGATGGTTGTCTTAGCCCTCTTGCTACGGAACTCTTCCCTGTCCTTCAACTTATCTTCCTCAACTTGTTGCACATGGATCATGATCCTAGCTATGTCCATGTCCCCTATCAGCATAGCCGCCTAACGTTCCTTACTTGACAAGCGGGATAGCCCAGACACAAATAGGCTCATCCTGCTGTTCATATCAGCGACCATCGCTGGAGCATAGCGGGATAGCTGAGTGAACTTGATGTTGTACTCCTGCACACTCATAGATCCCTACTTCAAATTCAGGAATTATATTACCTTTGCCTCCCTTAGTTCACGGGGGAAGAAACGCCCCAAGAAGGCCTCTTCAAACACTGCCCAACTCAAAGGTGGTGCCCCCTATGCCCTGTTCTTCTTCCATTGGTCATACCAAACCCTACCAACACCCTTGAGCTGGAAAGAAGCTAGCTCCACACGCTCTGCATCAGCAATACGCATAACCTCAAACACCCTCTGCAGTTCCTCCACAAAGTTCTTCAGATCCTCTATGATATTCGACCCTGTGAACTCTGGGGGATTCATCCTCAAGAATTCGCGAACTCTTGATGTATCAGCCACATCCTGCCGACCCACTCTCTATTATCCAGCCTGATTTTCCACAGCCTAAGTCAGCATTTCTGAACTCAACATTGGTGACATCTCCTTGCGGGGGTTGCACTTCTGGTGCATTGGGAAATTCTTGACCTGGAGAGCTCACGTTCCTCCTAGCAGGACATCCTCGAACAGCTCTTCGTGTAGGCATGATCTGAAAAGATACGCGTAAGCACGAGTAAGAAGGAAGACTTTTATAGAGATGAACTCTATAGCACGAAATGGAATAAGAAGAAAGTGAGAGGTTCCTAAATGTCGCAGGCACCTAATTATAGATACGGCGTGCTTCACACCGATAACTAGGACTCTACTAACATGGCTTCATAGACTCCCTAGGACTCTTGAACTTCGTGCTCTGATACCAAGTTTGTCACGCCCCGAGTCTACACCCTAGACGTGGTCGGCACTTGAGAACCATTGTTGATTTCCAAGCGAACCCTTAGCCTAGCTCACTACTCAGCGGAAGACTTAACTCGAGCCTTTAAGGATCCTAACATAGCAAAAGTAAACTCACAAACTTAACTGACTGATTAAAGATATTTAAAAGCTGAAAAATCCTCAAATCTCAAGTTTTAGGAAAACATATGTCCACCCTCAATGAATAAAATGTCAGTATAGGCATGGGAAACTCCATCAACTCTAGACCTGTCTATGAAGCCTCTAACTAACTCAGACGGGTGTCGGGACAGACCCCACAACACCTCAACAAAATAAAATACTGAAATGACTGAAATGGAAAGAATGTGCGGATCCTTCAGAAGTACTAGGAGGCTCACCAAAGCTATTATCTGGAGTGCAAACGGTATCAACGGAGCGCTTGTTGATGACCTTGAACACCTGTATCTGCATCATGAAATGATGCAGGTCGAATGACATCAGTACATTAAATGCACTGGTATGTAAAATAGATGAGTAAAGCAACAACAGAAAATATAGGGCTCAAGGAATACTCACCTCAACTCAGCTCAATGCAAAAGTAATACTCAAAAGTAACTCAATGTAAAGCCTTTAAAATACAAAAGAAATCGCAAGAATATGCGTAGACTATCATAAAGTAAGTATTTACTCATATTTGGGAGATTCTCTAACCGACAACCATCACTATGAGCGACATGATGAGACAGTGTCTCGCCCACACTGCCAGAACTGTCCTATACCTTGCCGGAGTATAGGACATCCTCAACTAAGTGGATCCACTAAGCTCTACCCAAAGGCATAAGGAAATCATCTTAAGAGTATGACTCATTTACCCATGTTGGCATACATGGTTTATGGGGAGTTGAGTTGTCTGAACTCATCCCCATATCGGTGCTCAATACTACTCCCAATAATTACACTCATGCTCAAGTAAGTAAAAATTATAACTCTTCCTCTGTTTATGAGATAATTACTCAAAAGATACTCTTTAATAAATAGTGCCTCAAATTCTCTTCTCAAAACCCTCTGAATTGTTTCTCAACTCAAAATCCTCTTTCTCACTCAAAATGACAGTTTTTGGAAATCAAAGCTTCATTTAACAAGTTACTCAAATAGCCTCTTTAAATCTACTCACAACTCCCCTCTATCTCTCTGAAAAGCAAGATCATTTTAAATTAAAGTCTCATTCCAAGAAATTCTCAAAATGTTCGGTAAATGCTCAATTTATAGAGTTCTTTGCAGAAAATAAAATATGGACAGCCAACTCAATAATTAGGGTTCATACCAGAATCTAAGCATGAACCATAGCAAGATAACTACTCAAGAACATGGATACAATACTCAAGAATTAACTGGAATTCGGTAACAATAGGCAGAAAACTCGAATATTTCCCAAGAACATGGGATGAAACCCTAGATTTCATAATTCTAAATTTTGAATGTAAATTTGTCGTGTAGACCTACTAGCCCAACAGTGAGGAAAGCCTTACATACCTGGAAGATCAAGGATCTTGACGAATCTTGAAGAATTTGGATGAACCCTAGCTCCTTATCCTCTTGACTCTCCTCTCAAGTTTCTCTAAGTGTAATGAATATGTTTAGATTGTTTTCTGTAGTTTTAGGCCGAAAATAATAGGGAAAAGTCAGGATTTGGGTTTTGAAGGGAGGGGAAAGGTCTAAAATACCCTTAATGAAAATTGTCGGCGCAACCTACTGTCCGTAAGTCGACCTACGGTCCGTCCTATTCCTCCGTCGTTTGATTAAGAGAGTTTGCAACTTTGGCCTTCCAACTGACGATGCCCATGTACGGCCCGTCATCCGATATACGATCTGTACATGGTCACCGTAGATCAGGCCCTGACAACTGGAATTCGACCAAATCTGGAGGGCAACCTACGGGTCCTATCTACAATCCGTAGATCAGACTATGACTCGTACCTTTGGTCCGTAGAATCGACTCCTGAAACATGACATTCTCCAACCTCAACCTGGTTTTTACGGTTACATTCCTATGGTCTAGAGAACCACCTACGGTCCGTAGGTCAGTCCCGTAGAACCAGTACTGCAACAGTTTCTGCATTATCTCCAACTCCAAGTTATGGGGTGTTATAGTAGGGGTCAAGAATAACCCCCTCACCAAAGGAATCAAAACCCAAGTGATGACTAATAAAAAAAAAATTGTTACACATGTTACCTAACATGTCATCATAGACATTAATTGCATAAACAACCTAAAAGGAGGATTCGAATTTATAAAATATCTTTTAAAATGTAATAAAGCATATCAACATTTATTCAAGCTTAATATCACTCTTATACTAAAATATTACAAATACAATGAGAATAATACAACATTGTTTGTAGCTATAAACACCAAACAAGAATGAATGGCAACTGCAATTGGCAACTGTAGAGACGTTTGAGATATGCTCCTACATTTTATGCAAAGTTCGTTCAATAAACATTCATAACAGATATATCAAGCTTTATCATCAATCTATGTACTCTGAGTTTAGATTACTCATACACACATAAGCTTCAACTTTCTAAAAGTTCAAGAATACCAAACAAGTTAATAAAGCACACCAATGATTTTCACATGACTAGTAAATGTTTATAGCACTAAAATGGATCACATGCCCTGACCTTCATTAGCATGTAGCAAACATCAAATCTAATTTAATGGAAATTATTCTTTTGGGTATATGCATACATAGAAGTTCAAAAGTTTGCTGACATTGCAAGCTTAAATAATTAATAAAGTAGATTTGCGTCTAATTGAAAATAATAAATATCAAATTATTTGAACATTCTCCAATTCAAATTAATAATAAATATCAGATTAGTTACACATTCTCCATTCAAATTAATAGAGTCATGCCTAATAGAATTTAGTCCAAGTCTTTTTCTCCCCCCGGACATGGTACTTCTCTCTATCCTTATGATTAGTGCAACTTTGTTTCCCAATCTCGTGTCTCATTCAAGCCTTTTGTGCTTTCATCATAATGTTTTTCTGAGTGAAACAAAAATTGACTATTAATTCACCAAAGAAGTAAAAGAAAGAAAGAGAATTAATTGTGTGCATATGTAAACACATTGAAAATAATGATAATTGTATATTCATCATGTAACTCATTAAACTCTTTGAAAATAGTGATAATTTTTTATTCCTCATGTAACTCATCAAGTACATTAAAAATAATGACAATTTTATTACTATTCATCATGTAACTCATCAAGCACATCAAAAACAACAACAATTTTATATGCATTATTTAACTCATCAAGCACATTGAAAATAATGACAATTTTATATATTATTCATCATGTAACTCATCAAACACATTGCAAATAACGATAATTTTGTATTCATCATGTAACTCATCAAGCACATCGAAAATAATGATAATTTTATATTTATCATGTAACTCATCAAGCACATCGAAAATAATGATTATTGTATATTCATCAGTCACCTCATCACATTGAAAATAACGATAATTTTACATTCATCATATAACTCATCACACACATTAAAAATAACGACAATTTGTTATTCATCATGTACTCTTCAAGCACATTGAAATTAATGACAATTATATATTCATCATGGAACTCATGAAACACATTAAAAATAATGATAATTTTTTATTCATCATGAAACTCAACAAACACATTGAAAATAACGATAATATTTTTAGCAAATCAAACTCACTGTAATTTAAGTCTATTTTTTACATTTCCTAATCCAAATACATAATTAACTCCAATTTACGGCAAAAGAACATTTGGCTACTATAATGAAATATTATTACAAAAAATATATAAAATAATATAATATAAAAAATTTGCTCCAAAGAATATTTGGTCATTATAGTGAAATGTTGATATAGAAGAGGCAAAACGAGTGTTGACTTTTAGCCTTGTTACTTGCCGTATCTTCAGCATGTTGAACCAAGTCCCTGAATCCCGAAAGAGAAGCATTAGAACCCCAAAAGAAAAGCTTTGTCTCCTAAATCCCTAGTTGGTGTATTTCCAACTAGCTAAATCAATCTGGAAACCTAGAAAAAAATTTATGCGATATGTGCACATCTTCTCTTCATCATTATCTTGTACTCGCTTTCGGAATTCAATCATCCTCATGGGTAGACATGGAACCCTAGGCAAGTTACTGTGTAAGCGATCCTTAGTGGCCACAAGTGGCCAAGATTTGCATACAGGGCTGAAATTAAGATAGTCTTCAATCAGATCTATGCGTCTAACTAGTAGAACCAATAGATCATGTTGAAGCTCCGATCAATCAGACTTTTTTTTCAGTATCAACCCCTAGCTATCAAAAGGATTCAATCGAATCCTAAATTTGAAACAAACCTAAATAGCAAATGAGAAGCTTCGATATAGTATTGAGGTGATGCTTTATTTGGGAAGGAAAGGGAATTTCGTTTTCCTCCATAGTAGCTGTCCAAACGGCACAGACCAAATGAATGAGGCTATGTTAGGTTTATTAGGGTTTTATAATAGAAATAATTAATAGGATGGTCCCTTTTCAAGAGTTTTTAAGTCAAAACTATCCCGTATTTAAATGATATGTTTATTTTAATCTCTTAAATAGAATCATATGCATATGTAGTCCCCCGCCTTTGATAAACAAATAGAATGGACCAAAAACCAATAATGACTACAAAGAAACACGGCAAAACCAACCAACTCAATTGATTTGATCCAAAATAGGAAATTAAAGATTCTTGGGATGGTATTTGAATATCAAGTAGATAAATGGGATAGTTTTGTCTTAAAACTCTACTTATAGAGATAGCAAACAAAGTTTAGTCACAAAAAAAATATATAACTAAAATGTAGTCAATCCTATTGTAAAACTTAAAAGTAATATCTCACTTATACTTAAATCTAATAAGGTAAATTATTGTATGAGTAGAGAAATTGCACATCCTGATATAGAAAGTTATTAAAGAAAACTAAAAAAATGAAAAATGACTTTATCGGGTGGATTAAGTTATTAGAATAAAGAAAGTGTATTACATGTGTTTTGTTGTGTAAGATATGAAACCGAGTAAAAGAGCAGTTTTGGTGCTAAAACAAATACTTTGAAGTCTGAGTAGAAGTCTAAGAAATTTAATCTAGATTGAGTTCAGAGGTTGAGGACCAAGTATGAATTGAAAAAATTGAAGAAAAAAATTGATGTTGAAAAAAATAATTTGGAGCCCATAGCGACAGGAAAAAAATGAGGTAGCATGATTTCTTGTAAAATCAGTCTGCCGCTATGCGAAGCCTATAGCAACAGGCTTATTTCAGATCGACTTCTTATTTCACCTTATTAAGCGTAGTTTGATCAGAAGTTATTTCTAAATACTATAATACATCAAAAACATGATTTTGAGGGGACTTTGAATGCTTATAATATTGAGAGAGCGGCTAAAAGATGAGGACGCTAGAGATTCATTGATTTCCATCATCAAGAATCAATTCAATGCACGACTTTGTATCGATAGTTGATTGCAGTGATTTCCAGTTTTCATTTATTGACATGTGTGTGCATTCGATTATGAATTATTTGTTCCTTAGGGTATTTACATATATGGTATTTTTAGATTTATTTCTGGAGTAACTTTAAAAAATAAAATAAAAGTTAGGCAAATCGCTCAACTAGGAGCAACATTAATTATATTTTTTTTAAAAAAAAAGTTAACCAATTTGGTTAACTTCAAAGAAAAAAAAGATGAAGAAAAATGCTCAAATATAAGCGACTTCAAAAAACATAAAAATTTATTGGTTGACGGTTGTCTACCATTACTTAGTATTAAAGATAAATCACTAAGATTTGAGCGATTTGTCCATTTTGGTTAAATCAAAAAAAGAAGTGGCCTTTTCTACGTTTTAGGTTAAAAAAAGGCTATTTTGGCTTCGAACATCTAAAATGTGCCTCTATTTATCATGTAGAAAACATCAAATCTGATTGAATGGAAACTATTCATTTGTGCATATGCATATATAGTGAAGTACAGAAGTTTGCAGGCATTGAAAGCTTAATCAAATAGTAAAGTAGAACTACTTCTTGTTGAAAATGATAAATATAAGATTAATACACATTCTCCATTAAAATTAATAAAGTCCTATAAACAAGGCTTAGTCCAAGTTCTTTTCTTCTCTCTGACATGCCAATTCTCTTCATCCTTATGACTATTGTAGTTTTATTTTCTAAATTTCTTGTCTCGTTCAAAGTTCTTGTTCTTTCATCATAATGTTTGTCAGAGTGAAACAAGATTCGACCATTAATTCACCAAAAAGGTTAAAGAAAGAAAAGAATTGTCAGAAAGAGAAAATTAACAGTGTGACATGAAATACTAGAAATTAAAGTTATTACTTGGTTCTAGTTTTGTTTCCTATAACTCATGTTCTCATTCAAATTGTTTCTGCTTTCATCAAAAAATTTGTTAGAGCGAAATAAGATTTGGCTATTAATTCATGAAAGAAAAGATTGTCAACAAGAGAAAATTAGCGGCTGACGGAATATACTAGTAATAAAAGTAGCGGAGAAAATTATAGTCTCATTTCCTAAATTTCGCGTTCTCATTCAAATTATGACTTTGAAGGCTCTGTTCAAGATAATAATTTACATCCTCTAGCTTGAACTTAAAAAAAAATATTCTACAACTTAGTAATAACTTTTATTTCTTGTAAGGAGGAATGCTTATAAGGCTCCACACAATATAAGCACATTAAAAATAGCAATAAATTTATATTCATTATGTAACTCATGAAGCACATTAAAACTAACGTAATTTTGTATTCACATGCAACACATCAAGCACATTAAAAATAACAATAATTTCATATTCATCACATAACTCATCAAGCACATTGAAAATAAAAACAATTTTGTATTGATCATGTAATTCATCAAGCACATTGAAAATAACAACAATATTATATTCAACATGTAACTCATCAAGCACATTGAAAATAACAACGATTTTATATTTATCATGTAACTAACTCATCAAGCACATTAAAAATAATGATGATTTTATAATCATCGTGTAACTCATCATATACATTGAAAATAGCAAAAAATTTATATTCATCAGGCAATTCATCAAACACATTAAAAATAACGACAATTTCATATATTCATCATGTAATTCATAAAACACATTGAATAGAATGACAATTTTATTCTCATTGCGTAGCTCACCAAGCACATTAAAAATAACTTTAATTTATATTCATCGTGTAATTCATCAAGCACATTAAAAATAATGACAATTTTATATTCATCATGCAATTAATTCATTTGTATCCAAAACCATATGCAAATCAAACTCAATGTAACTTCTGACAATAGTTTGAATTTTCTATCCAAATACATAATTATCATTTGGCTACTTTAGCGAAATAATGTTAGGGGAACATATAACTATAACAACTCAGAAGTTAGAAAGTCAAAAGGAAAAGAAAAAATACAGAAACTTTTCTGAAGTTGTGGTCTACGAGTCCAACCTATGAACCTTGGAAAGTCCTACGGGCCATAGGAAGTGAACCGTAGAACCAGAGTTGGGTTTTGAAATTTCAAGTCTCTAAAGTTTGACCTACTGATACACAGGACGAACCGTAGGAAAGTTGAAAAGTAGTAGATAGCTTCCGTAGAAGGAATTCAGAGATTTGATTTAAGACCACAATCCTATGAAAGGATTTGACGGGCCATTGTTTGTGTTACAGGTCGTAGAATGGAGTTCGTAGAAAGGTTCCAGACTTAGTGAAATTTTAGAGTGAAACTTCTATTCTACGAATGAGGTCTACAGACCGTAGGAATTGAGACGGACTGTAGAAAGGTCTCATGGGAAGTACGGTGAAATTTGAGTTTCTAAAATTGGTTCTACGGTTGATCAGTATGGACCGTAGAAAGTTCAATGGACCGTAGGTACCAACCGTAGGATCAATTCGGCAGTTATTATAAGGGTATTTAAGTCTTTTCCTATACTTCTAATTCATCTACTATGTTGTTTTGCCTATAAAAAGGACCCTATAATTGATTTTACCCCTAAGTTCTACCTATCCTCCTCATTCCCTCAAAATTTCCAAAGTTTCTCTCTAAGGTATTCTCTCCGAGGCTCGCAAGGATTCTAGGGTTCTTCAAGTTCAAGTCTCCTTTCTTCATCAATGCTTAGGGCTTCAAGATCAAGGTATGTGGGGCTTCATCAATGATTTACATTCACCCATTGAGCCCCAAGGTTTTCTCCAATTCTCTAATTCAATTTCAATCAAATTGATTAAGTTTTCTTTCAATTCTTCATGGGTTCTATTTGTGTTGATTCAATTGCTTGAATTTGATCTTATTATGATTGTTTTAACTCACTTACATTCATTCCAATTGAAATCACATGAACCGATGCATTGATCATGATTTTAACAATGAACTCTAAATTGCATGAATTTGAAGAAAAGTTATGAATCAATGAATGATGTTTTCATGAACTTATGCATCATTTATGAATAGGAATGATTTATGATCTAGGTTGCTTTAAGATGAGTATCAATGAAATTTTGAAAGGATTTTCTCACATATTAAGGGGTCATGACTTGGTGAAAGGTTTTCTCACTTAGACTTGATTCAAGATTTAATGAGCTACTCTATGATGCTTTTATCTTGGATTTGTAACTTAATTGTGGTTTTTCATTGATGATAATATGTTTATGAATATGATGACTATTCCGTTGGGATTTAACTTAGAACCGAGAGAACTTTGAGGTGGAGGCTCAAATAGGGTAGTCTCTAGTAGCAAACTCTAGTTTCTAACTACATGCCCCCGTAGGTTTGCCTTAAATGACCTAGCTAGTGGATTCACATATAGCATATGATATGGTACGGAGCTCTGCCTTGGAAAGTAGACTCTCTCTTCTCGATGTGGGAGTTACATCCGATTCCATGTTATAGCTCGTATGGTCTATTATCAGTTAAAGCTAATATCCCACAAAATGAACTAAGTTACTTACAAATGTTTTATGAAGCTTTCTTTATGATTTTAAGATGCATTGACCATGTTCATGATTTACGATCCTTCTTAAATGATTTTACCATGTTAATCTTGGTCATGCATATCATATTTTCAATTATGATCATGATTCATGTTTTATTGCATTTTTCTCATACTTAGTATATTCCATGTACTTATGAATACTTGTACCTAAATTGTTTCACTAATGTAGGGCTTGATGATTCCTCTCCCTCCGCTCGTGGATATCAGTGATCATTGGAGTTCGTAGAGTTGGTGAGTCCTCATCTTTTGAGGATAAAGACATATTTACTTGATTTTCTTTATGTTTTAGTTTAAGACTTTGCATGTGGTGTACGGATTACGTCCCAACCACTCCTTTTGATGTAATAGATGGCTTGTCAAGACTTTGATATACTTCCGCTTTTATGTCAAACTCTTTACTTCTTATGAGATCTCTTATTTTTCTCTATAATGTTGTGTATATGTATGTCAAGTGGCTTGTGTAGGGCCTCTCTGGGTCTTAAAAGTCATGTCACGTCTATGGTGTACTTTGGGTCGTGATAAACTTGGTATTCAGAGCACAAGGTTTTAAAAAAAAGTCCCAGGATGTCTGACAAGCCATGTTGAGTAGAGTCATGTTCATGAATGTGAAGCGCTCCACATTTATGAATCGGAGGCTACAAAGCATTTAGAAAACTCCACTTCTTTCATTACTCTAAATTCGTGACATAGAGTTCTCTATAAAGATCCTTCTCCTAAATCGTGTTTGATCATTTTCATGATATGGCCCCTCAAAGAGCTTACGTTAAAAGGAATGTGGGTAAAAACAATGTGGAGCCTGAGGTTCCTCAAGTTTCGGTTAATCCATTGTCGAGAAATTGACTCATGCCAAATTTCGAGCCACTTTCCAAGTGTTGGCTCAAGCTATGAAGGCTCAGGCTAATACAGAGGCTAATGTTCCCGCGAATCCAAATGTGGATGCGGCGGCGGCAAGGATAAGGGACTTCACTAGGATGAATCATCCAAAATTTCATGGGTCTAAGGTTGATGAGGATCCTCAAGAGTTCATTAATGAAGTGTATAAGGTAGTTGGTATTATGAGATTGACTACGGTTGAAAAGGTGGAGTTGGCCGCTTATCAACTCAATGATGTTCCTCAAGTTTGGTTTAACAACGGAAGAGTGAGAGGGCTATTGATGTGGGTCCTCTTGATTGGGAGAAAATCAAATGAGCTTTTCTTGATCATTTCCCTCTTCTTGAGATGAGAGAAGCGAAAGTGCTTGAATTCATAAATCTCCATCAAGGAAATATGAGGGTGAAGGAGTATGCTTTAAAGTTCATTCAATTGGCTAAGTATGCTCCAACTATGGTTGCCAACTCTAAGGCAAGGATGAGTAAGTTTGTGTCAGGTGAGTCCGACTTGATCCTCAAAGAGTGACGTACCGCCATTTTGATCAAGGAAATGGACATTTCCCATTTGATGATACATTTCTAACAAATTGAGGATGAAAAACTTAAGGAAAGAGCAAAAGAGTCTAAGAGGGCAAGGACCGATGATGTTGACTTCTCACATTCTAGGTCCAGTGGACATGGTCATCCTAAATTCCAGTAAAAGTGTTTCGATCAAGGTTCTTCAATGCACCGACCCCTAAGTTCTACAAAGATAGGGTGCCTAACCATAAACCTCAAGGAGGTGGTGGTAATGGGTCTTCTATCCCCACTTGCACTAAGTGTGGTAAGAAACATGATGGTAAGTACCTAGCCCGTACGGATGGTTGCTTTGGTTGCGGTAAGAGTGGCCACAAGGTGAAAGATTTTCCGTTGCAAGCTAGAAAGGGTAAGGATGGTAGGCAAGCTCAGCCTAGTGGGTCTGGTTCGGGTGCTCCTCATCAGAATATATTTTATGCTCTTCAGACTCGACAGGATCGTGAGGGTTCTCTGGATGTGATGACCGATATGTTGAAAATCTTCCATCTTGATCTTTATCTTCCTAAAAGTAAAGTAGTTTTATAGGAACTGAACAAAGAAATAACAAATTAGTCAATTGTAAATTCATACACTCAAAAACATCTAACCGGTATGTTAGAATTGACGATCCATTGCATTTATGTAGTGGGAGAAACGGTTTTAGACATAAGAAAACTACTACCTCAAGTAGTGGGAGTGATGTTGAGCAAATTAAAGAACACTACATGAAGGAGTTGTTAATATTTCAATACCGAAAGGTTTTGAAGAAAATATTAAGACTCAAGAATAAGTAGGTGTGATTATAGTAGTAGTACTTAGTCGTAGTGGGAGAATCATAACAAAGATTGGTTTGTTTTATATGCTTGAGAGTACTTTCATGATAGAACTCCTGAAAAGAAGTACACTCTTAGAGGGTTTCATGATAAGTTGCTTCAATATCTAGTACAAAATCGATTTGTTACGACGAAGCACTACTAGACGAAATTGCATGAGAAAAAAACTTGGTAAATTTTTTCCGATAAGAAATAAAGGAATGCCTGTGAAAGTTGTAAAACCATAGTTAAGAGTCTAAGTGGGAGATTGTTAGGGTATATACTATTAATCATGTGTTTAGACATAGTATTCTAACAATTTTCAAGATTAAACATCTAAGTGGGAGATTGTTAGGGTATATACTATTAACCATGCATTTAGATATAGTACATTATAACAATTTTGATGGTTAAAAGTCTAAGTGGGAGATTGTTAGGATATATACTATTAACCATGTATTTAGATATAGTATTTATTATAGAATAATTATTTATCCAGTTTTAATTGATCATATATTCGTTTATGGAGTCTGTTTACTTATACAGTAGATGATTTAGTGTATAGAGTTTTAGCTTATACACAGAGGATTAAATCATCGATTCTTATAAGTATAAAGTTTTTTGTTCACAATCTAGGATGGAAATTGGACATGTCATCGGTACGATTGTAGCACAAGATTATATGTAATTTATCTTGATTATGGGAACGGTGTAGTTCCAACTTCTTGTGCTAGTCATTTTGTATGTATTGAACGGGACCGAAGAGAGATAGTTGTTTTAGACTGACTGACAAAAACATATTCTCTAAACTGTTAAATGCACTTATATTCTTAATCTTGATATAACTATTATGATCTGTATATATTAATTATCGTTTTGATTTATTGAAAGGTGAGATTCTGAGATGGGTTAATATGCCTGGTAGATTGGATGATAATAATATATATTGGTGAAATAATAAGTTAGTTGATGGAATTCATGTCTCGTTATAGAGATTGATTGATATGCCTTTTTGAGATGCTTATAAGTTTTCATCGTGTCAAACCTTGCAAGTGGATTTATAAATCTGACACATGAAATAAGTTAAGCAGTGCTCTAAAGGAAATTAATCATTAAATTAAATTCGTCAGTAATTTAATTTATTGATTAGTATCTGTAATCTTAACGTGGGGAATTACATAAGTGTTTAATGGGGAATTTCGAAATATAAATAGAGGAATGCAATTACGAATTTTTAGTGGAATGATTTGTAATTTATTATGGTAGGAATAATTCAAATTAGTTTTGGAATTATTTCCATAATAGGAAGCCTCAGTAATAATTTTGTGGTCCCTCCAGTGCCCATAATTAACTAGAACTCAGAATCCTATGGGAAAATGAATTATAAGAAAACTGGGTTGGACTAGGAGGAAATCTCTATAAATAGGGATTCTCCTAACCTAGAAAGGTGATGGAAGGTTTCTATTGATACTTGTCCACCCAAGTATTAAGAGAGTTCGGATGTGAACTTGGGATCACTGTAGAAGGCCGTGGATTCGCTAGAAGGTCTGTCTAGCTTACGGATTTGTTGAAAGGTATCTGCTCACGCTTCAAGAGGTAATTCTTGAATTAAATTTCAGCAAGTTTATGTGTTCTAGCATGATTGTATGTGCTCTAGCATAAATGTATATTGGTTATCTATTATTCATGTAAGCAGTATGATTATGGGTATGCTTCCGCTGTGCGTATAGTTTTCCAACATAAGTTTGTTCAAATTATAGTATCGTGCCCTCGCAGACAAAGCAAATGAAATTTTATACAAGCAAAGTAACCCAAAGGATCAAATTCAAGAATATATTCTTGATAGCCAGTAGTCAAACTTTTACTTTATTTAGATCTGATTATCTATTTCGTGCATTAAATTTAATAAGATATAACCGTTTTTTAATTGTTTGTTCCTTATTTCATTAATCAATCTTGATAATGTCTTTGAGTAATAAAATGAAATTGCTTCCACTGATAAGGAGGAGCTTGAGAATGTAAGTTAATTCTTGATGGATTTTCATTTAAATCATTGATCTGAATCATAAATTTAAGAATATAAGTGCAACTCCACACATATTGAACACGCATTAAAAAAATTTACTTTACATAGCGATAAATATTATGCTCCCAATAATGCAATAAAAATAGAGTTTATCTTCGGTAATCCATACGGGTGAAGAAACACAGAAACTACAAAAAAGATAGTATCTGAAGGTAAAAGTGTTTAACTTACGGATCATCCAAATAATTTTGCATTAACCAATGCATAAAGCATAGCGTCAAAATATTGTCAACCTTCTTGCTTATTTGTAATCACAATCCTCCCCTGTACTTTCTCATTTCAAACAGAACTAATAAACTATGTTACATTTGTCTAGATAATTTGTGTCAGTTTTATGAATTTTTACCATTCATTTTATGAGAATCTAACACAGGTGAGGAATCTAAAATGAAGTATCCGTGCAACATAACATTGTTGTATACCAATCAAATATTACTCAGATAGGGAGAGTCAATACAGATCATCAAAACTAGAGATGAAATTTTAATGACTTGTATTAATTTCATCCGATATGGAGGAAGGTCTAAGGCCAGCACATGAACTTAATACTTCACTAAAATTTAGTCATGAAGACCATAGAGAACAATCTCTACCATCACTATGTCATAGTCGAGTAATTTTCATTAAAATTAATTTTGAAGATACAAAAAATATCCAAAAGCATAATCCAAATGACCTCAAATTACCAAATCACTATATAACAATAAGTATTTTTAATTCGATCGTTTCTGATAAACCTACCGAATTTCAGATCAATCAGAATTCAAAAATAATATTTATCTCCAAAGCTATGATCAAATTCAGATTCAAACGATTTAAGGAAAAATAATCAGATCTACATCCTTATCATATATCAATTCATGTTAACTCATCACGTGTAATCATGTACCACATTTAACATAAATTAGATTGATATAAAGGATTATTTTCATACTAAGTCACATTTTAATTCGAAAGAACAACTTAAAAACCATCTTAATGACCACAAAAATCATAACCGCATAGCAATGAGTATTTCTTGTCATGCCGTTTCCAATGAACTTATCAAATTTTCGATCAATTGGAGTCTATAAAAAAAATTTATTTCCAAAGCTATGACCAAATTCAAATTCAAGTGATTTAAGCATCTTTAGGAATTAAAACCAATATGACCTACATTCATATTACATATCAATTCATATTAAATCACCATGTGTAATCATGTTCCAAATTTAACATAAACATAACTGACATAAAGAATGAACTTTTCATATTCAAATCAAATTTTAATCCGACAAACTACCTAAAATCCATCTAAATGATTTTCGATAGAACCATCAAATTTCAAGTCAATCAGAGATCATAAAATTCATGACCACCTAAACTATGACCAAATTTTAAAAATAATTGTTTTAGGCATAATTAAAGATTAAATTTACTTGATTCAGATGTTCATTCTCCTTTAATAATTATCTCATGAGCATAAGACATACATTATGTCCTTCCTTTATCTAAGACACACAAACACCTTCTTATATCAATTGTCCCTTCAATTAATATATCTTAGAATTCAAGATATTATGTTTCTACCTTTCAAACCAGTGAAAACCTTAATATCTCTTCTCATGAATTAATTATGTGTTCCTAGTATCTAAAGGTAAAATAAAGTTGAGTAAACAAACCTTTACTAGTATACATTTATGCGAAACAATTTATGCATGATACATTGAGTATATCTTAATGACTCAAATTAATAGATCATATCAATAAATCCTATTTATTAATCATTATTCTCAATTCATGTATTGATATATTTCTACATGTATATTAAGAATTTTTCCATGATTTTAAATAAATAAATTACTTTACTAGTAATTATTTATCAATCATTAGTTCTTAAATTATGTGGATTTTAATATGTGTACATGTATAATAAAACAATGCCCATTATATATTTAACAAAAGAAAAAAAATTGTCATGATGTTCCAGTGGCTGTACGCCTGTACCGCCAATTACTAGCCATATATTTAAATCCCTTTTTTTTAAAAAAATCAAGTCAACTACACTTAAAACTCTTTCCACTAATATAGAAATCAAGTCATGAGTTCCTGTAGTTATGAATTTAAATAAGGATAAAAATATTTAAGTTGAAAACTAAGGCACAAAAAGAAACGGCATAATACATAAATATGACCCTTAACTTGGCTTCAGTGAACAACTATGCCCTCCAACTTTGAGTGTGCACAAGTAGACACTTAAACTTGTATAAAATTGAACAAGTAGGCACACGCGTCCTACATGGCACCCTACATGGCAATTTTGTGTCCTACATGGCGTCCTACGTGTATTATGCCATGTAGGACGCGTGTGCCTACTTGTTCAATTTTATACAAGTTTAAGTGTCTACTTGTGCACACTCAAAGTTGGAGGGCATAGTTGTCCACTAAAGCTAAGTTAAGGGTCATATTTATGTATTATGACAAAAGAAACACAGTGAAAGACCACAATATCTATCACATGATGAACGGTGATCCCATCTAAGTAATTTTCCCAAAAAAAAAAAAGGGGTCGAATCTGGAAGTAGGTTATCAAGCATGTACAGCCGCCACAAAATTGACCAGTACCTCACTTTCTTTTTGTTATTTTCGTACAAAATTTGAGTTGAATAATTAAAACTCAATACCGTGTAGCCGTCGCCATTGGATTTCAACAATGGCGATATTCACACCCTTTTTCTTTAACAAGTTAAAATAAACTCAAGAAAAATTATGTTTATGTACATACAAACATATTTCAGGTTATCCATTTAGATGCAAGCATGACTCTTGATGTCAAGGAAAACTATATGCACAGCGAAAGCATACTACAATCATACTGCTTACATAAATGAATAATGGACAACCAATACGTTTATACTACAACAAGTATAAACATGTTAGAATACATAAACTTGCTGAAATTTAATTCAAGAATTACCTCTTGAAGCGTGAACAAATATCTTTAAGCGAATCCACAAACAGACCTTCAAGCGAATCCACAGTCTTCTACAGTGATCCAAACTTTACCTCCGAACTCTCTCAACATCAATAGAAACCTTATCCACTTTCTAGGTTAGGAGAATCCCTATTTATAGAGATTTCCTCCCATTTCGAAAAGGAGAAGAAAACCCAGTTTTCTTATAATTCCCTTTGGATTTTGAGTTCTAGTTAAATATGGGCACCGGAGGAACCACAAAATTAATTACTGAGGCTTCCTATTATGGAAATAATTCCAAATAATTAATATGAATTATTCTTACAATAATAAATTACAAATCATTCCACTAAAAATTTGTAATTGCACTCCTCTATTTATATTTTGAAATTCCCCATTAAACACTTATATAATTCCCCATTTTAAGATTACAAATACTAATCAATAAATTAAGTTACTGACGGAATTAATTCTATAATTAATTTCCTTTAGAGCACTGCTTAACTTATCTCATGTGCCGGATTCATAAATCCACTAGCAAGGTTTGACACGATGAAAAATTATAAGCTTCTCAAAAAGGCATATCATCAATCTCTATATCGAGATATGGATTCCATCAATTAACTTATTATTTCACCAATACATATTATTACCATCCAATCTATTAGGAATATTGACACATCTCATAATCTCACCTTTTAATAAATCAAAACGATAATTAATATAAACAGATCATAATAGTTATATCAGGATTAAGAATATAAGTAAATTTAATAGTTTAGAGAATATGTTTTTGTCAGTCAGTCTAAAACAACTATCTCTACTCGGTCCCGTTCAATACATACAAAATGCACTAGCACAAGAAGTTGGAACTATAACGTTCTCATAATCAAGATAAATTATATATAATCTTGTGCTACAATAGTACCGATGACATGTCCATTTTCCATCTCAGATTGTGAACAAAAAATTTTATACTTGTAAGAATCGATGATTTAATCCTCTGTCTATAAGCTAAAACTCCATACACTAAATCCTTTACTATATAAATAAACAGATACCATAAACGAATATATGATTTATTAAAACTGAATAAATAATTATTCTATAATAAATATTATATCTAAACATATGGTTAATAGTATATATCTCAACAAATAAATGTGTGTTGAATTCTTTGAAGTAGTATATTTTATGAGAATCTAACAGAGGTGAGGAATCTAAAATGAAGTATCCGTGCAACATAACATTGTTGTATACCATTCAAAGTTTATTTTAAAAAATACAAAATCTTTTTAGTGCTTAAATATGCCTACGGTAAAGAACATAAACGAAAATATTGAAAGCAAGATGTAGGATAAATACTACAATTAATTATAAAACAATCCTATTGCACAACATATAAAATTGAAAGAAAAGAATTTGGTTGCGTGTCTTTATTCATCAATTTTAACATTTGTCAATTAAAAGAAATCAATATTCAAAATCCAAAAAGAAGAAGAAACCTGACAGAGAGAAAAAAAATAAAAAAAAGCAGGAAAATTGCACTCAGAATGACCGTATTTAGTTGGCTCTTAAATTGAACAAATATTGGATTAAATTTACGGGTAGGAAAATAAATTGAAGAGTACATGGAAAAAAGAACTGGTATGGTATTAGGGAATGGGAGGAAGGAGAAAAGGAAGCCGCCTTATAAGTTGATAAAGGAGTCGTTTCAAGGTGTTGTGTCGTTTCGGAGTTTTTTAAAATTTAAATACAAATAATAAATGACAAAAAATTGTTGAAAAAATAAATACAAATGCTGGATCAGGAATGCACCACGTAGGAGAGCTTAGAATTCTCTTATATATATATATATGATCTATGATTATCCAAACACTTTGTTGGAACGTTGAACCGTATGGGATCCACATATTGCTGCTTTAATTTTGTGGGGTAATTAGGCCAACACGGTTTCAGTACGAATTATTGTGAAACTTGACTAGCTGTGCTATGACTTCAGATGAGGCATTAATGCTGATACGGCATCTTTCATATAAACATTATGTAATGTTTTTCCCAATTGAACACTGGAAGATATTTGGTAGGATGCATTAAAAAAAAATATGTATAATTAAGTTCATTAATAGTATAAAAATAATTAAATTAACGATTTTTATAAGTTAAAATTTTGAAAAGATTTACCTTTCTACTTGCCCCCAAAAAAAATAAAATTACCTCCGCTGGAGTGATCAAACTTTATGGTGCCATCTTTGCAGTAGCATAAGGGTTCGTGGATTGAATTGTTGTAACCGCAACGCCCGTCTGAGGCCTCACACTTTACGCAATCCGTTGAATTCACCCAATGCAATAGGAACCCCTCACCCATGGCTGCACCAACTCCCCTAGTCAATCCATCCTCCATCATCGGCACCACCACTTTCTTCTCACAAATTCTATACCAAAAAGAATATGAAATATTAAGTCCATTATCGCAAACAGATGAAGGGCAATAACCAAATGCCATAGTATTATCAGCTCTATTGGAGTTGATGATGAAGAGAAGAAGAAGGAGAGAGACGAAGAATAATTGACTTGGACACATTGTTAGATGATGTTTGAAAAATTGCAAATTGATTGAGGTTTACATTTAGTTGAACCAAGGGCGGAGCCGCGGAGCCAGCATACTATAAGGGGGTTCGAATTGGTGGAAAATATTACTATTTATATATGGTTAAAATTATTTTTTATGTATATATAGTATATGTCAAACCCCCTTCGGTTAGTTCATATGCTTACTTCTTCAGATTTTGAACCTCCGTATTTAAAAATCCTAGCTCCATCACTGAGTTGAACTACCAAAACAATGTATTATATTTCTTATATATTGACTTGGTCGTCACAGAGGAACGGAGAAAAAGCTCAAAATAGTGCCTTATCTTTGGGTTAAGACTCAAGTCATCCTTAGGTTTTCACACGGAGCAGTAATAGTCACTTATATTTGCAATATTGGTGCACTTTTGGTTCTCATCCAAACTTTTACATATTCTTTAACATTGATTTTGTCCACAATTTTATGTATGGAATGCTTAATCATTTATATATATATATATATATATATATATATATATATTTAATAGAAATAATAACTCTATGAGAGAGAAGGTGAGAAGAAGAACATCTTGTTTTGTTAGGTAGAAATATTATTGCAACTGACCTAAGAATACATTGACATATGACATTGCAAGAAAAGAAAATTTTCTACTATTGCACGTGAAAACGACTTGTTGAACCTCTCGATTATAGGTATAATAATATTTCTATTAAACAAAGCAAGGTGTTCCTCTTCTCACCTTCTTTCACATGGAGTTATTATTTCTATTAAATGTATAAAAAGATGATTGAACCTCCATATATAAATTGTGAATAAAATCAATGTTGAAAAATAGGCAAAAGTCTGGGGAATGATCAAACGTACATCAATAATGAAAACATGAGGGACTATTACTGCTACATGTGAAAATCTAAGGATGGCTTTGAATCTTAACGCAAAGATAAGTTACTATTTTAGGCTTTTTCTCTAGAGGAATTTGTAGGAACTTTGAATTTGGTTGTTAAATTTCTCTTCCATATCTGATAGTCAAGACAGTTACAGATAGGAATTAGACAATTTGGTGTGATTGTGATTTCTGTGTTGGAATATAGAGAGGTAAAATGGAGAAGAAAGTGACAGGCACTTAGTAGGCGTGTGGAAAATATTTATATGGTTGAAATTGAAAAAGACTATTTCGTAATTAATTGTGTTCCGACATGAATTTTACTTTAAAATAGAAACTGTAAAGTTTTGTGAGTGTTTCACATGTACTATATTAAAAACTAAACTTTAATATTTATTTACAAATAATTAACAATTCTTAAATTCAATATATGAAATACAAAAATAAATTTTAATGTCCAAATTACATTTGAATCAAGTTAAATAAGAAAAAAAAAAAGAAGTCAAAATCTCATAGAAGAAGAGTCAAACATGATTCACAAGAGAAAAGAAAAAACGAAAGCAAGAAATCGCAAGGGGGTTTCCTTAGTTCTCATACAACTCTATAAAACATTCTGCTATCGGAAGAAAACCAAAAAAATTTGAATGGTCACTCAAATATTGAGAATATTCTGTAAAAGTTATTTTTGTTTACTATTGAATAATAAAGTCATTCAATTGTGTTTTTTTTTAGAAATACTAAATATTTCAAAAGTCTTATTATCTTTTAGCTAGCATGTCATGTCATTAAAGTTTTATTTTTCAGATAATAAACTTATATATTTAACTCATCAAATATGTGTAACGGAGAAGGGCCTAAAATGACCCTCAACTATTTGAATTGGTACAAAACTATCATCCATCCACCCTGCTGCCTCGAAATACCACTGGCGTTAACCTTTTGGCTCAAAAACACCCTCGATATAAATATTTGACTCAAATTTGCCCTTATTTTTAACAACTCATCTAAAATAAAATTATTAAATATTTATTTATTATGTTTCCTAATTTGATTGGTCTAAGTTTAAACCCTTCTCAAATAAATAATGAAAACTACATATGATCCATGTTTTGACCCGATACGCTTGAAAATAATATTCAAAAAAATATTAATTTCATGATATCTTCCTATTGACCTATTTTAAATCAACTTCAAATTTATTTTAACCCTATTCATAACTGGATCTAACTAAAATACATACTCGCCCGTCTGAATGTCAATCTATTTTTTTTTTACTTTACTATCAATTATCCAATTATCTTGTTGATTCCCTCTTTTTATTCTTTTTTTAATCTTTTATTCTTAATTAGGATACCAAGGATTCAAACTTGAAATGAATTTACATGTTCATATTCTTTTAATTTGTATTATTTTCATGGTGGGTGAGGATAGAAAAAAAGGATTATTTTCATTCTTTTGTTTTTAATTTTGGATACACACAAAAGAAAAATTCCAGTATAAGTATGTAGTTGGTTAATTAAATCATCTTCTATTGAACTAATTATTTATAAATGAATGTCGTCGTTATTTTTCTTCTTTTTTTCCCTTGTTTAATTTGTCATTGGTTGAAAAAAATATAAATTTAAAATGATGGGCAAGATTCAAAAAGAAAAAAAAGAGGAAGAGAGAGGAAGTGTGTGTGGGGGGGGGGGGGGGGGTGAGTGTAGATAGTAGAGAACTAATCTTTTTTATTTTTAATTTACTATGGAACCCAAAATTAGGCCAATCATACGAGTTCATATATTAAGTAATTTCAAATTATTTTAGTAGAGAATGACCTAAAATGCCCTCAAACTATGAGATTTGGTATAAATTTACCCTCCATCCACTTTTGAGTGTGAGCCGTTAGAAATAAGGGTATTTTTGAGCCAAAATGTTGACTTCAGGGGTATTTGGGGGCCGAAAAGTGGGTGAAGGATAGTTTTGCACCAATTCAAATAGTTGAGGGACATCTTAGGCCCTCCGTAAATTTAATCAAATTCATGTTTTATATTCAATCAAAAATGACCTGGTTAAAAGGTGGAGCAAATGAATGAATTAAATCATATTTTCTATTAAGTCACTACATCTCTAATCAAAGAGTATATTTACTGAAACAAATCATGTTTTCTATAGTAAAGGATCAAAAATACCTTATCTCTGCATTGAAAATGCCTTATATGGGCTTTTTATTAATCTTTTAAGCTTAAAATATTCCTAACATTTTTTTGGACTCAAATAAATTCCTAAAACTAACAAAGCAGCTTGGATAAAATAGTATGAGAACTAAGGAAACAAAAGCAAGAAATTGCAAGGGTGTTATTTATATAGATGTTTATTTTAATGAGTATAATAAATATTAGTTCATTAAATATTTTTGGAATTAAAAAATAAGAATTAGCTTACTAATGTATTATAATCACTACATAACTAATTTCTATATAATTAATAACCATGCATAACTAAACCATGCATAACTAATACATGCATAACTAATACATACCTAACCAATACATGTATAACTAATTCACATAACTAATACCTAATAACTCTATCCAACTACAAAAATGACCCCTTATTTAATTAGGATCCCTACCAATTAGCAGCTAGCTAGAGTTTCAGGAAAAAAATTGTTTTACACTTTAGTTGAGCCATCATGTTTATAAACTATGTAACTGAATAAATCATCTACGTCTCTACTATTAAAAATGACAACTTTTAATAGTAGATTTGTAATACTATTAATTAGGATTTCTTTACAAATTTTTAACTGAGTCATTTTGATCCGGTATAAGATATGGGTTTATTAAATGAGTTTGATGATTTGAAAGCTAGACAAATCGTCATAAAGGCTAAATTGATATAGTCAATGGAGAGCAGTAAGGACGGGAGTGACGACACGTCAGAGTCGCGACGGCTAGTCGGATCTAGCGTCACATGTTTTCCACTTGACTAAAACGCTAGCAACGGTCAAGATGACATTCCTTCACACCTGTGACGGTCCGTCACTTGCCTCGTCACGGGCAATTGGGTTTAAATTTTCACTGTTTCACATGTGTTTTTCTTTGATCATTTGTACTAATAGTCTTCCCAAACAGGTACTTATGGCACCCAAATTTCAGCCAACTCGTGGAGGGTCTAAACGAAGGTCGGGAAGGCAATTGGTTGATGAACCCACCAGTTCAAAGGATGACGTCCAGGGATTTATAAGATAGTGGAAATTATGGGAGTGTCAACAGCAGAGAAGGCGGAATTGACCGCTTATCAAGTCAAGGGTGTTGCTCAAGTTTGGTTTAACCAATAGAAGGAAGAGAGGGCTATTGATGCGGGTCCTCTTGATTGGGAGAAATTCAAAGGGGCTTTTCTTGAAAGGTTCTTCCCTTTGGAGAGGAGGGAAGCGATAGTGCTTGAGTTCATCAATCTTCGACAAGGTAATATGAGCATCAAAGAGTATGCATTGAAGTTCACTCAAATGCCTAAGTATGCTCCAACTATGGTTGCCGACTCGAGGGCAAAGATGAGTAAGTTTGTATTGGATGTGTCAAAGATGGTGGTCAAGGAATGCCGCACCACCATGCTAATCAAGGAGATGGGTATCTCCCATTTGATGATGCATTCCCAACAAATCAAAGAAGAAAAACTTAAGGAGAAGGCTAGGGATTCAAAGAGGGCAAGTACAAATAATGGTGATTTCTCGCATTCGTGGTCCGGTGGAATTAATTGTTCTCCAGGCAATGGTTCAAGTGGGCAAACTGTGTCTGAGTGTCAGAGGTGTGGGAAGAGTCATCAGGGTGATTGCCTAGTCGGTTCTAATGAAGGTTTTGGTTGTGGAAAAATGGGTCATATGATAAGGGATTGCCCTTTGGTGCTAGGAATGAGGGAGATAGTCGTCGATAGGTTCAACCTAATCCTTCTTTAGGTTCTAGTGGTGGTTAAAAATAGAATAGGTTTTATGCTCTTCAGACTCGATAGGATCACGAGGGTTCTCCGGATGCAGCGACTAGTAAGTTATGGGTCTCTTAGATTGTGGTTATGCATTCCTTGATTTAGGTGCTTCGTTGGCTGTTATGTGACTCCATGTATTGCTACTATGTTTGAGGAAAATCTTGAGGCCCTTGTAGAAACTTTTCAACACTTGCTCATATTGGTGGTTTTGTGATTGTTAGATTGTGAGGTTATCATTGGTTTTGAGGGAAACAATTTCATAAAAGGTTAATGAGGTTTGCTCCCAAGGGGGGGAGATGGTATGTTTCATGGTTGAGGTAGTGTCTGTTGAACTATTTGGATGTTTGGAAGAGTTCTTTTATTATAGATTGGAATGTGGAAGGCCGAAGTCGATGTGATATCCTAGCACCCCTATCTCTTTCCTTTCCTTTCGATTTTAGCTTGAGGCATTAGTTCCTTATGTTCACTCTTTCGGATTCATGCATTTTAGTCATGTTCATGGTTCCATATGCATACATGTTCACGAAAACTTGATGTTTCGATTGTGATTTAGCTTGATTGTTTGCTCCTTGTCTATGTACATTTTTATGTGATTTGTATTCACATTGGGTTGTTAGATATCTTTTTCTCTATCCTTTTTCATGCTATCTTGAGTCCCATTCGAGGATGAATGTTCCCAAGGGGGAGATATTGTAGTACTTTGGAATTAGGAAATTTGAAGTTTAAAAGAAAAGTTTCACTTTTTGGCTATTGGACCAGCCTACCGGGGCCTATCTATAGATCGTAGAAGATTCTATAGTTCGTAAGAGGAAGTCGTAGGAATGGTCCTGAAAATTTCAATGAATTTGGGTTTTTAAACTTTTCTTACGGACTACCAGGATTGTCCGTAGAAAGTTCTATGGCCCTTTGAAAGATATCATAAAAGGGATCCCAAACTTAGTAGAATTTTGGCTAACTTTATGTCTACGGTTAAGGTCTACGGCCTGTAGAAGATCCTACAGACCATAGGAATCAATCATAGAAACAGATGAATATTTAGGCTTCCAGTACTTGATCTACGGACCAGTAGGTTGGTCAAGGTCGTTGGTCACTTCCGACAGTTATTTTTAAGGGTATTTGGGTCTTTTTCTATGCATTTAGTGCTTATACTACATCCTTTTGGCCCTATAACTAAACCCTATAGCTGATTTTACTCCTAAAAAAACTATCCATTCCCTAAAAACTCTCAAAATCTCTCAAGGTTTTCTTTCCAAGGCTCCCAAAGGATTTCTAGGGTTATTCACATCTTCAAGGTTTTCTTCCTCAAATTGCTAGGACATAGTTATCAAGGTATATGAGAAGTTCATCAATGGATCCATTTCATCCATTGAGTCCCAAAGATTTCTCCAAAACTCCTTTATGAATTCAGTTTAAATTCTAGGATTTTGCATGTTTATGGATGGATTCAATTGCTTTTGGTTAAATTCAATCTAGATGATTTTATTATGCATGAATTGATTTGTATTGCATGTCTTTGATGAATTTCATATGAACCCATATTACGTGCTTATATTGTGATCATGAATTATGCTTTGGGATTATGCATGCAACATTGAATTGAGGAATTTGTGACTATAATATACTTTTAAGGATGTTTTTCATGAACCAATGATTTGTATGAATGATTGATTATGAAGTCACGCCTTGATGGCATGAATCCTTTATGAATTGAAAAGATTAAGACTTAAAGGATACTTACGAATAAAGTGTCAACATGCTTTTGATGAACTAGGTTAGTTTTGATTGAAGTATTCCTATATGAAATATGATCATGATTGAGATGCTTAGGTTAGTGTCCTGATGAACAAGTTTATGAAGTCATGATATGTTAAGGAGCTACTCTCAAGTATAATGCATTAATTATGTGGGGAGTTGTACTTAGCACTGAGCGAACTAGAGGCGATTACCCATGTCCCATAAACTACGTTCTACCATATGATAGGCCAAGTGTTCATGAACGTAAGGAGAATAGAGGTGAGTACCCAGTCTCTGAATGCTTTTGGTCTTGAGAGGGACTAGTGACGAGTACCCAAGTGCTTTTGGTCTTGGGGGGGGGGGGTCTTATTCCAACTTATTAAGCTGTAGTATTCTTAGCAACTTGTGGATATACTCTATTGGATCTTCTTAGCTTCCATTTATAGCCTTGTCGGCTTGCTAATTCTTTATTAGTTAAGTTGACCTTGTCAGGTCATTCATTATGTATTTAATGTTGTGGTGACCTCGTTGGTCCAGTTATCTTATTTTAGCAGGTTATTGTGGTGGTCTCGTAGACCCTCGTTGTTTCAGTTCCTTTAGGTTTTAGTCGGTTTCTCGGTCAAGTGAGGCACTAGGTACCTATCGCTTCTCCACTACTCATTGAAGTTAGACTCTAGGGTCATCCTCCTGACATACTCCGATTGGATCATCATTCAGTCCTAGATTGCGGCCACGTTCGGCCATTTTTTGCAATGTTTTGGCTAGTTCTGGATTAAAAGTGGTCAGGTGATTGCCTTGACTCCGTGTACTTGACATACACTTCGAACAAAACCTGTAGAAAATAAAAACAAAATAAACCGTAAATCAGGAAATAATTTACTAATAGTGACATAAAATTAGTCTAATCTAAAAGCCTTATTCCCTGGCAACGGCGCCAAAATTTGATACACCTAAATTACACCTCCCTAAAGAAGTATAAGCGGTCGTTGTTCAAATAAAAGAACCTAACAGAGGTTAGGGTCGATCCCACGAGGAATAAGGTCTAGACTTAGGCCAATTAACTGTCGATTATACTTTTAGTCAAATTATTTACGTAAAAAGGGGTTTTGAAACACAAAATAATAACTGATTGATTTCGGTAATAAGTAATCAAGTAAATAGGATTTGATGTTTTGTAATGTCAATAAAAGGTGAAACTAGGGCATATGTGTTCCCCACAAGTTCTTAATGCAGTAAACCTTATAATAGTAACCTTGTCTAGTGTTTAACATGAAAAGTCAGTAAGTTAGGTATCTCCTAAGTGATTGGTCGTCTAAGTAGGGAATTTCACCACACAACTTGGCAGGTCTATGGGTGTGTGCTTTATTGACCCTTACCCTTGACCCCAGATTAGCCTTCACAAGTAGGGTTCAGGCTATTAGAAGGGAGATTGTCACGCTCAATCTCTGTTGTTTAATCTCCTTTCCCATTCGTTACTTCTTTGGTCGGGTAAGTAGGAATAAGGTGGGTTCTAGCGCAGGCCTTCGTTAAAAATCAATTAAAGTGAAGAGATCAACAATACATGCATAAACACTATTCAAGAATTACTTAATTATTAAGTCTACGTTGTTAATTCTTCATGGTTCTCACAACCCTAGTTGTGCATTTATCTACTCATGCTTTGATTATCACAATTCATAACAAGACTGTTAAAATAAATTATTAACTTACAATTAGAGTAGATGAAATCCAGAATCTTGAATTGAGAAACAAAAAGCTATATTATAAACAAATGCTTCAAGAATTAAATGGACAAAGTGTTCACAAAATAATTCTCAAAGTCAAAACCAAAGTATCAAAAAATTTCTAACTCAAAAAAACGTAAATTACAACTAATATTTATAGACATCTAATCCTAAATAGAATCGGAAAAGGAAATATATGAAAATTAGGCTCGGAAGTTAATCCTACAAGTTGTTCCTACGAATCGTAGGAATTCTTACGGTTCGTAGGAATTCTTACGGTTCGTAGGAACCTTCTGTCAAACAACAGCTTCGCTTCTTAACTTCTACACTTTTCTACGGGTATGTTCTATGACCCGTAAAACTTTGCAGGACCCGTCCTGGCCTTCTGACATTCAAGTACTGGAGCTCAAAAATCTCTAAACTTTTCTTTTTCTCCAACCTATGGCTTGTAGAAGTTCCTACGGCTCGTATTCTAGTATCTTTATTTTATACTTAGGTTCAAAAATCATCTCTTCATACCACGACTCATTCCTACGGCTCGTAGAAACATCTACGACTCGTAGGCTGAATCGTCAAACCTTAAAACTGCTGCTGCTTCAACATTTTTCATCTCGACTGATCAAAAACCTATATTCCTGCAAAATACAAGCAAAATACCATGAAATCTAATAACAAATGCTTAAGACACACACAAAACTCACAATTTAAAGTATTATAAGTACTGTAAATCCGCGGTACATCAAGACCCAAGATTCATCAAATTTCACAAAGTCTGGGACCTCCCTACAAGCCCTTTCCTATGGACCGTACCTCTTTCTACGGTCCATCATGTTGGTCTGTATGAAGCCATCTAAGACTTGACATTTTCCAACTTCTTGGACTCAAATCACGACTGGTTCCTATGGCCCGTAGAACCCTCTACGGTCCGTACATGGGCCCATGGATCCAGTACTTCAACAACTTTCTGAAATTTTGCTAAGTCCAACCAAGCTATGAATTTTTGAGGTGTTACATGACGCTGGCTACTTCACAATCACAAAGTGTGCTCAGTTCTTGAGTCTTTTAAAAGGCCCCTTTTTGTGTTCTTTTGTATGTGACTCACCTTTGAGTATTATTCTCAATGTAAGCCAACTTTACTTTCCCTTTAGGCATGATAACGAGGAGGAAGAAGAGAAAAAAATTATTTGTTTGGATGGGTATCAAAAAACTTTGTTGTTGTGGTTGTTTGTTTTCTTTCCTAAGATAGACTCCACTTATAGGGAAAATTTAGATTTTACAAATTTTTGAATGGTGTGAATTGGAGAATTCCTAGTTCATTGTAGAAATTATTTTGGTGTGAAACTAAATAAGGGTGTAATACATACCAAGTTTGATGTTATGATCTTAAAGTATATGTAGTTTATGAATCCAGTCTTATCTTGACAAATTTTTATGAGTCAAACTTGTTTTATTAAAGAATAATTTAGTGTGGTTTAAATTTGAGCAAGTAGATCAACCAAATATGGTCAAAAAGTTATGAATTTTTTTTTGCTTATTCATTTAAGTCATAAGTTAAAAAAATGTATTTTAATTTTAATATGTAAAAAAGTTAAAGATTGAAACAATCAGATATTTTCAATGACTAAGAATTTTGAAATATCAATTCCAGTAATATCTTAATGTGGGTAAAAACTATAAATTTAATGATTATATCAAAAAGAAATTCTAATATTTATTGAATTTTAGTGGTGAATTGTGTATGATTATAGTTATTGCAACAATTCGAGAAGCACATTATAAATTTTTTCAAACTTTACAAAATCCATATTTAATAGAATTTTATGTTTCTTTCGAGTAATTTAAAAAATAAATATTGCTTAAATATTTTTTTATTGTCAGATACTGACCAAGTTGTCACTCAACTTATGTATAAAATTTTAAAATAATTTTTGAGAAAAATCAATATAAAATGATTGCACAAATAACTAATCAAAATAATATGTTTACACATAGTGGGGAAGAAATTTTTTTCATTCATTTAAGGAAAGTACTCAAAACAAGAATAGTTAGTTGCAAATTGTCTTACTAATTTTTTATGTAATGAAAATAGATATTTTACTCTAACAAAACATCTTCATTATAGTAACCAAGTTAAAATAGAATTATCTAGTGATTCATATTTAAGTTCGGTTTGATCCTTTTCAGCTAATGTATATGCGTAAAAGTCAAAAAAGAAGAAGAAATAATAAATTCATTGAGTTTTGATTATAGTTTTGTCGCATTAAGTTTAATATTAAAAGGTCACAATTTAAACCTAATTAGTCAATTTTATTTTGCAAATTTTTTTTAGTGCCAGTCATTCAAGTTTCGCTATAAAAAATTTGGCTTTTGATTTAGGTTAGATTTTATGACTTCATTCACATTATATTTCTGTCAGTCGTTTTGTCTTCTCCTTATCTATATATTATTAATTTTGTCTTCTCCTTATCTTATGTTTTTGGAGGGCAAAAATAAGTTTATACAACAACTTAAATCAAAATACAAAATTTCTTGACCTAATGAAGTCAAAAAAGTTATGAATCTTGTAATATCACTTTATTTTTTCAATAGATGGATATTAAATATGTCTTTTCAATAATCTTCCTTCTGCTTTAATTACTTTTTAATTTTAGATAACTTATTGGTTTACATTAATTTTCTAGATTTTTAAAATTGTAATTAGAAATCATACTAACAACACAAACATTTTCAATAATCGTAATATCAATAATAAAAGTAATAAAGACAAAAAAATATAGGAATCTGAAGCAAACTTTAAAATAAAATTTTAGCTTATATTTAATAAGTGAATGAAACAATAAACTTACAAAAAATGAAACATGACAGATAAGCACCTAAAATGGGGACAAAAAAGGGAAAGAGATATGGAGAGTCCAATGAGTCAACTTATGCATTTAAAATAGGAAAAGATAGATTGTCCATGGGACAACATGGACATAAGAACCTCTATTAGTTAAAAGAGACAGGCATTGGTCCAAGATCCTTAAAAATTATTTTTATGGTTTGGATCTTGAACATTAATGTTTTTTACATATGAATCATCAAAAAAACTATTATACTATCATCATCCCATTCTATTGAATCTGGCCATGCTGAACTTTGTGGAAATCCAACAGAATAGTTTGGATAGTTATTCATTGACATTGTTGCATCCATTAAGGGGATGTTCATTGAAGAGTCCATTTGTGGTATCACTTGAGGAGATCTTGGACCCTCGCAGTTGGTCCTGCTAGGAATTATCAATGGAGAAACCAAAGGAACTATGAATACTGGACAATCACTAGGAGCCGATAAATGAGTCGTTGGCCTCTCTGAGTTGGTCCTATCAAGTACCATGATCTAGAAATGGGTTGACAAGTATTCAAAGTAGAACCCTCTTCTTCAACTTTAATTTTCAGTTCGCACATCTTTTTCAAATTTTGTTTCTTGACATACATTAGATCATTAAGATCGTTGAGTTTCATGTCAATGGAAAAAAAATTTCCATCTAAAACTTCATTCATTGTGTTGTCTTCTCCTTGATATTGTTCTCCTTCCTTAGTTTTCTCAGTTGTTCCATCTTCTTTTCTATTATTTTCTCAGTGAATTCCTCTGTTGTCAACATGTACTTTGATTGAACATTTGTTGAAAGTGCCATAAATTTTGTGAAAGTATTTATAGCAGCTTGATAATTTGGATATACCATAGGTTCTGTGTGGTACTCACTATACCTGACGCTAGCTACTTCACAATCACAAAGTAACCTCAATTCTTAAGCCTTTTTAAGGGCCCCTTTTTGTCTTCTTCGGTATGTGACTCTCCTTTGAGCATTATTTTCAATATAAGCCAGTTTCAATCTCTTTTTAGGCATGATAACAAGGAGGAAGAGGAGAAAAAAATTGTTTGGATGGGTATCAAAGGCTTTATTTTTGTGGTTCTTTTGTTTTCTTGCCTAGGATAGGCTCCTATTTATAGGAGAAATTTAGATTCTATAAATCTTTTAAAAATTTGAATTGGAGAGTTCATAGTTGTCTATGTAATTATTTTGGTGTGAAACTAAATAAGGGTGTATTACATACCAAGTTTGAGGTTATAATCTTAAAGTATTTGTAGTTTATAGATCTGGTCTTATCTTGACCAACTTTTATTAGTCAAATTTATTTTTATTAAATAATTTAGTGTAGTTTAAATTTGAGTAAGTGGATCCACCAAATATGGTCATAAAGTAATGAAAAATGTATTTGCTTATTCATTTAAGTCATAAGTTAAAAAATATATTTTAATTTTTAATTGTACAAGATTAAAGATTGAAACAATCAAACATTTACTAAGAAAGTTGAAATATCAATTCCAGTAATATCATAATGTGCGTAAAAACTATAAATTTAATGTTTATATAAAAAAAAATTCTAATATTTATTGAATTTTAATTGTGATATGTGTATGATTATAGTTATTACAACGATTATAAAAGCACATTATAATTTTCTCCAAACCTTAAAAAATCCATAGTTAATAGAAATTTTATATTTCTTTCAAGTATATTAAAAAATAAATATTACTCAAAATTATTATTTTTTACTGTCTATACTCACCAAGATGTCACTCAACTTATATATAAAACTTCTAAATAATTTTTGAGGAAAATCAATATAAAATGATTGCATAAAAAACTAATCAAAAATAATATATTCACACATAGTGGAGAAAGAAATTTTTTTATTCACTTAAGGAAAGTACTCTGAATAAGAATAATTAGTTGAAAATTGTCTTACTAAATTTTTATGTAATGAAAATAGATATTTTACTCTGATAGGACTTCTTCATTATAGTAACCAAGTTAATCTATAATCATCTAGTGATTCATATTTAAGCTCCGCCTTATCCTTTTTAGCTAATGTATATCTGTAAAAGTCAAAAGAAGAAGAAGAAACAACAAATTCATTGAGTTTTGATTATAGTTTTGTCGCATTAAGTTTAATGTTAAAAGGTCAAAATTTTGAAACTTACTTCGTGGATTTTTTTTTTTGCGAAATAATTTTTAGTGTCACTCATTCAAGTTTCGTGATAAAAAAATATCTTCACTTTTAATTTAGGTTAGGTTTAATGTCTTCATTCACGTTAGATTTGTGTCCATCGTCTTGTCTTCTCCTTATATATGTATTATTAATTTTCAAAGAGAAAAAAAGAAGAGAGAAATGAAAGCAGAATGTAAATATGTTGAGACAATCCTATGTTTTTGGAGTGGAAAAATAGTTTAAGACAATAACTTAAATCAAAACACCAAATTTCTTCACTTAATGAAGCAAGAAATGTTATGAATCTTGTCATATCACCTTATTTTTTCAATAGATGGATATTAAATAGGTCTTTCTGATAATCTTCCTTATTGTTTTAATTAACTTTAATTTTAAATGACTTATTAGTTTACATTGATTTTCTAGATTTTTAAAATTGTAAGATGCCATTTTTAGAAATCATACAAATAACACAAATATTTTCAATAACCACAATATCATCAATAAAAGTTATAAAGACAAAAAAATATTAGAGTCTCAAGCAAACTTCAAAATAAAAATTTAACTTATATTCAATAAGTGAATGACACAACAAATTTACAAAAATGAAGCGGTGCTTTAAACTTCCGAGGGTGAGGAGTACATTCAAGGTAGTTCTAGTGAATATTATAGTTCGAGAGGCTCATATTCGGGTTCTTCAGGCCGTGGTGGTCGATTTTCTCAGAGTCGTGCTTCTCAAGAGTATTTTGAGTCTGGTGAGCTCGACCACTTATCCAGGGAGTGTCCCCAATGAGAGATGGTTTCACCGACTCCATATTTAGTGCAACTAGTTTCAACAATAACACTTCTGGCTAGAGGTGGTGCCCTAGGTCAGCACTGATGAGGTGTTCACTAGGGGGCTCGAGAATACCCCAGGGAGACAGTTCAATTGGTAGATGAATGCTCAATTCAAACGTTGGCAAGGCCACATATGTGTAGCTCCACCAAGAGCTGAGGCTGAAGCATTGGACGTTGTCATCACAGGTATGATTTTTTATGCTATCAGCCTGCCTCAACTTTATTTGATCCGAGTTCTACACTCTCTTATGTATTTGTGTATTCTGCTTCCCAATTGAGTTTGTGTTCTAAGAAACTATCAACATCATTGCGTGTTTCTACCTCCGTGGGTGAGTCTTTAGTAGTGGATCAAATGTATAGATCTTGTTTGATGACTATCCAGGGGTGTGACAATCAGGTTGATCTTATTCCGTTGAATATGCTAGATTTTGTTGTTATTCTAGGCATGTATCGGTTATCTCCCTACCGTGCGGTCTTGGATTGTTTTGCTAATACAGTTACCTTATCCATGTCTAGTATCCCTTCGATGGTGTGGCACAGTTCTTTTACTCACACACTGGCTGGGATAATCTCTTATGTCCAGGCACAAAGGTTGGTAGTTAGCGGGTGTTTAGCTTATTTCGCATATGTGCGAGATATTAGTAGGGAGGGCCCTACAATTGATTTTGTCCGTATTGTGCGAGATTTCACATATGTCTTCCCTACATATCTACGTGTCCTTCCCCCGGAGCGTGATATTGACTTTTCTATTGACCTTGAGCCAGGCACTCATCCTATCTCTATTCCATCATACCATATAGATCATGCAGAGCTTAAGGAGCTCAATGTTCAGCTTCAAAATCTCTTGGGTAAGGGTTTTATTCTACCGAGTGTATCACATTGGGGCACTCTAATTTTTTTTATGAAGAAGAATGATGGGTCTATGCATATGTATATTGATTATAGGTAGCTAAACAAGGTGACAGTGAAGAATAGGTACCCAATGCCTCATATTGATGATTTGTTCGACCAACTTTGGGGTGCCATAGTGTTCTCTAAGGTTGATTTGATATCTGATTATCATCAAATGAGGATTAGGGTGACCGACATCCGGGTGGTGGTCAGAAATAAAATAGGTTTTATGCTCTTCAGACTCGACAGAATCACGAGGGTTCTCCGGATGCAACGACTAGTAAGTTATGGGTCTCTTAGATTGTGGTTATGCATTCCTTGATTTAGGTGCTTCGTTGGCTGTTATGTGACTCCATGTATTGCTACTATGCTTGAGGAAAATCTTGAGGCCCTTGTAGAAACTTTTCAACACTTGCTCATATTGGTGGTTTTGTGATTGTTAGATTGTGAGGTTATGATTGGTTTTGAGGGAAACAATTTCATAAAAGGTTAATGAGGTTTGCTCCCAAGGGGGGAGATGGTATGTTTCATGGTTGAGGTAGTGTCTGTTGAGCTATTTTGATGTTTGGAAGAGTTATATTATTATAGATTGATATGTGAAAGGCCGAAGCCGATGTGATATCCTAGCACCCCTATCTCTTTCCTTTCCTTTCGGTTTTAGCTTTAGGCATTAGTTCCCGATGTTCACTCTTTCGGATTCATGCATTTTAGTCATTTTCATGTTTCCATATGCAAGCATGTTCATGAAAAAATGATGTTTCGATTTTGATTTAGCTTGATTGATTGCTCCTTGTCTTTGTACATTTTTATGTGATTTGTATTCATATTGGGTTGTTAGATCTCTTTTACTCTATTCTATTTCATTCTATCTTGAGTCCCATTCGAGGATGAATGTTCCCAAGGGGGAGATATTGTAATACTTTGGAATTTGGAAATTTGAAGTTTAAAAGAAAAGTTTCATTTTTTGGCTATTGGACCAGTCTACCCGGGCCTATCTACAAATCGTAGAAGGTTCTATGGTCCGTAGGAGGAAGTCGTAGGAATGGTCATGAGGGTTTCAATGAATTTGGGTTTTTGAACTTTTCTTACGGACTACTAGGATTGTTCGCAGAAAGTCCTACCGCCCTTTGAAAGATATCATAAAAGGGATCTCAGACTTAGTAGAACTTTGGTTGACTTTAGGTCTACGGCCCGTAGAAGCTCCTACAGACTGTAGGAACCAATCATAGAAATAGATGAATATTTAGACTTCCAGTACTTGATCTACGGACCAATAGGTAGGTCAAGGTCGTAGGTCACTTCCGGCAATTATTTTTAATGGTATTTGAGTCTTTTTCTATGCATTTATTCCTTATACTACGTCGTTTTGGCCCTTTAACTAAACCCTATAGCTGATTTTACTCCTAAAAAAACTATCCATTCCCTTTTCATTCCCTAAAAACTCTCAAAAGCTCTCAAGGTTTTCTCTCCAAGGCTTCCAAAGGATTTCTAGGGTTATTCACATCATCAAGATCTTCTTCCTCAAATTGCTAGGACTTAGTTATTAAGGTATATGAGAAGTTCATCAATGGATCCCTTTCATCCATTGAGTCCCAAATATTTCTCCAAAACTCCTTTATGAATTCAATATAAATTCTAGGATTTTTCATGTTTATGGACAAGTTCAATTGCTTTTGGTTAAATTCAATCTATATGGTTTTATTATGCATGAATTGAGTTGTATTGCATGTCTTTGATGAATTTCATATGAACCCATATTATGTGCTTATATTGTGATCATGAATTATGCTTTGGGATTATGCACGCAACATTGAATTGAGGAATTTGTGACTATAATATACTTTTAAGGATGTTTTCCATGAACCCATGCTTTGTGTGAATGATTGATTATGAAGTCCGCCTTGATGGCATGAATCCTTTATGAATTGAAAAGATTAAGACTTAAAGGATACTTACGAATAAAGTGTCAACATGCTTTGGATGAACTAGGTTAGTTTTGATTGAAGTATTCCTATATAAAATATGATCATTATTGACATGCCTAGGTTAGTGTCCTGATGAACACGTTTATGAAGTCATGATATGTTAAGGAGCTACTCTCAAGTATAATGCATTAATTATGTGGGGAGTTGTACTTAGCACCGAGTGGACTAGAGGCAATTACCCATGTCCCATAAACTACGTTCCACCATATGATAGGCCAAGTGTTCATGAACATAAGGAGAATAGAGGCCAGTACCCAGTCTCCGAATGCTTTTGGTCTTGAAAGGGACTAGTGACGAGTACCCAAGTCGTGAAGTTATGAAATGATCCTTAATGTTCTTGCAAGATATTTAGGTCCCTGTTCGAATTTAATTCCTTGATTAACTCTCATGGTTATATATCGGTTAATGGTCTCTCCTACATATTAAAATGAAATAGTTTAAACCTACGACATGATTTTCCATAGCGTTGCATTGACCTATTTCTTATGATTTATGAAACTAGCTTATCAAGATCTAATATTGTTTTACTTAGTCTTGCATTGTTATGTTTTTCAACTTATCATGACTTATGCTCACGTTTTTATGCATGCTTCCCATATTCAGTACACTAAAGTACTGATGCGTACTTAAGCCTATATTGTCCTATAATATAGGGTCTGACACTTCTCTATTCGGTCGTGGCTAGATTGGACCTATCAATAGTTCTTGCTAGTGGTGAGTCCCCATGGTTCGAGGGTAGGATCACCTTTTATCAGTTTATTTATTTCATGTCCTTTCAATTTTAGACTTATTTGTGGTTTAGTGGTTTGTTCTAACCACATCTATGTAGTAAAGGCTTATGTCAGACTTAGTATAGCTTCCACATATTTTTTAAAGTTTGTATTAAGGATTCTCTTATGTTGAGTTATTATGATTTAGACTTCTTTATCTTTATGATTGATTTCATATTGTATCTCTTTATTTTACATCATTGTTTATTTCAAGTGACTTGCTTAGGGCCTCTCGGGATCCTATTCGCCATGTCACACCTTGGGGATTCTTTGGGTCGTGACAACTATTTATCATGATGCATTTGATCTGGTGAAAAGTAATGATAAATGTCAATGGAAAAGGGGCTATATCAAGGCATCATGAGTTGCCTATTACCCCAATCTTAGAGGTAGAGCTATTTGACGTGTGGGGCATCAACTTTATGGAGCCATTTATGGGTTTATATGGGTAGTAATATATCTTTGTAGCAGTTGACTACGTCTCCTTATTGGTAGAAGCAGTGTTGTTTGCTGATAATGATGGCAAGAGTGTTGCCGGGTTCTTGAAGAAAAATATTTTCTTTATGTTTGGCATGCCTAAGGCGATTATTAGTGATGGGGGGGGGGTAGCATTTCTGCATCAAAGTCTTCAAAAATTTGCAAGCTAAATATGGTGTGAAGTAGCATAAAGTTCCTATCCTATATCATATACAATCAAGTGGGCAAGTTGTATGTCCAACATGGAAATAAAGTCCATATTGGTGAAGATTGTGAATGCGAATAGGACTGAATAGGCAAGAAAGTAAGATGATGCTCTCTAGGCATATATGATAACTTTGTAGACACCCATTGGTATGTCACCATACCAGTTAATGTTTGGAAAGGCCTGTCATTTGCATGTGGAGCTAGAGCATAAGGCCCATGGGTACTAAACAAGCTGAATCTGAGTTGGAGCGATGCTATGAATATGAGACTAGAGTAGATAAATAAGATGGATGAGGTTCGACTAAGGGCGTATGAGAGGTCTAATCTCTATAAGGAGAGGATGAAGTTGTACAACAATAGACATATCGAGAAGAGAGAATTTAGTCTTGGGGACTTGGTGCTGCGGTTTAATTCAAGGCTCTGGTTATTTCCGAGCAAGCTGAGGTCAAAGTGGTCTTGTTCATTTAAAGTGACACAAATGTTTCAATCTAGAGCTTTGGAACTAGAGAATAAAAATGTGAGCGGCTTAAAGTGAATGGCTAGTGGGTGAAGCAATAAATTGGCATTCCAGAGGAGGTAAAGGTAATGGAGTTTGTGTACCTTGATGAAGTCTGAGTAATTGGGTACATGAGTCATGCCGTGATATTAAATCAAGCGCTAGTTATGAGGCAACCCAAAGTTTATATTTATTCATTGTTGTATATCTTGTATTATTGATTAATGTGTTTGATAGGGTTCTAAGTATGCAGGACTGAGACACAAGAAAATTTAGCAGTGTAGTCTTAACAAAGGAGTCTGACAGACCGTCAAAGCCTTGACGAACCGTCAGTTCAACCATCGAATGTGCAGGAAAAAGACAGACTCTCTAAACTTTTGTAATGGGGAAACTAACAAAATGTCAAACATCTGATGGGCCATCAAGTTAATTGTCACTATTAGGTAATCGGAACATGTCCACCACGACATCTGACAAGGAGATCAAGGAGGTTGACGAAACATCACAGGTGTGATGGATCGTCAGATCCACCATCACATCTCAAGTAAGTTCTGAAACCCTAACTTCACTAAACCCGACCCAACACCCATTAAACCGACCCAAAACCCTACCGCAAAATACCTACCAAATCGTCCCACCAACCTGACCCATACCATATATGTTAAATTGGAGAATTTTTGAAATTCCCCAAATTCACAACTCGAAGATCAGTGATTCCCTCCCCACTATTGCGATTCCCTTCCTCCTCCATAATCCTAAAAAACTTCCCCAACTTCCCTTACCCACGATTCCACCTCCCTTCCATATAGTGTCTTTTTTCTTCTTACTTTCCTCACTTTTCATAAACGACCACACACACTATCACCCAAACCAAATCTGCTCATTGAAAGGTTGAAGTTCAAAAGGATCTGAAATTGTTTATGTTCATCAAATTCAAGGTATGTTAAAGTTTTATACTTTCTTGATATTTATTTGGGAAAGAGTTATCGTGAATTGGATTGCAATTGAGGTTGAAGTCTGAGTAGACCTATATGTTTGATGAATTCATGTCTTATTGTGATGAATGTGGTTGAACTTGTTCTGTGTGGGTTGAACTGATTGATAGCCTATATTTATATAGATATATAAATATATATTTTTTGATAAGTCATGAAAATCACAAAAAGATTTTAAATTTGTTAGCATTAAGTGACAAATACCCAAGATGGATTGAGTGACGATATTCTTAAGGGAAATCATCACTTTTGTGCTCATATTGTTGTGATACACCGGGAAGTCTGATTACCCATTAATTAGTGTCGTTTAATGTATTGTGAAGGTGAAGTTTGAGTAATTGTCAAAGGTGCTTAAATTTGCATTGATATATCACTAAGTTATGAGATTTACAACTCATATGTGTTTGTAACCTTAGTAACGTAGTGAAACATCAACAAACACTTAGAAATCAAGCTGAAATTGGCTTGTGATAATGTGTTTGACGTGTCATCGCGTAAGTGATAGACCATCAAAGGCATCGTCTCAAAGTCAATTTCAAAGAAGGCTAAAAAGGTTTTAACGGCAAGCTTGATGGACCGTCACACTTGTGACAGTCTATTATACTGACCGCCAGGTTTGTAGAAAAAAGCTGAAGTCTCTTATCTTTTTCGACGGATCGTCACAGTTGTGACGGGTCGTTAGATCAACTGTCAGATGTGCAGAAACATCAAAAAGTGCTTGGACTTTTCTGATGGTGGGACTGACGATCTGTCATACCTCTGATGGTAAGTCAACCTAGCTCATCAACTATGTCTATAACTGAATATTTTTAGTTTTTGCTTATTGTTTACCATGGAATTGTGTACTAATATGTTCATCTATAGGTACTTATGCCTCCAAAGCTAAACCCAACCTGTGGGGTGCCCAAAGACGATTCCACTAGCAGTTGTGTGAGAAGAGCACCGACTCTAAGCCCGAGGTTGAGTGGTTACACTATTCCCAGGATTAGAGCTACGTCAAGGAAGCAACAAGTATCCTCCCAGTCTAAAGAGGGGATGACTCTGACTCCGGCTCTTCTTATGATTTGTCCTCTTTCGAGACTGGTGAGGAAAGGCCATCACGTAAGGACTAGGAGGGTATTGACATTGTGAACTCGATCTGAGGTGCAACTATAAATACAAAGAACCTCTTATTCCTTTATTCCATAAGGTGGGACATTGAAGGTTCAGAGCAATATTACAATAAGGGACTAATAATGACAGCCCGAGGTAGCCTGAAGAGAAGTATAACAGAGGATGCTCGAGTGTTAGCATTGGATTTGCCGGAGTACCCTAAGATTGGGAGAAGGTTAAAGAAATATAAGCTTGAATGAATGTTGGAGGAACCCAAATAATATTATCCGGCTATGGTTCGTGAATTCTATGTGAACTATGTCGTGCTACTTGTTATGGTCCTAAGTACATATAGGGGAAACTGGTGTGGCTACATGAGGTCACAAATAGTGGAGTCTAGGTTGATATTTCTCTGACCACTATCAATAGGTTCTATTTGGGCCTGAATATATCCCCATTTCTCGGAGTAAACTACATAATGAGAGAGAGGAGACAATAGCGCCCTTGGTTTGCATAGGTCATGAAAGATGGTCAGCCTTCATGGTTGAAAAATATCAAGGAGAGAATTTAGAAGGCCTCTTTGATGTTCCCGTCTAAGCTCTGGTGGGGTATGGTACAATACAAGTTGTTATCGACTGGGGCGGCAACACGTTGGCTGAAGACAAAGCATTGCTGGTGTCTGCTTTATTATTTGGATACCCGATTGATTTTGGCTGGATTATTGCTGATGAGATCCTGAACCAAGTGACTAGGTCGGTGTTGCTCCCAAATGCACATGCAAGTGTATGTGGTCGCAGAAGTAATAAGTGGCTCTTTTAGAACCGGGTTGTCAAACGAAGGGGACTTATGATCAACTTATATCAATTCTATTAATTCTACAACTTAAAGAATGTATTATCATCATGAGGTGGTTTTGGTTACTACTAATGATAACAATTTAATTATTAAACTAACTATCAAGGACAAATGCCATTTTGGTGTTTCAATCAAGTAAAAGACAATTCCAGGGCTGCAGCATGCTTTGGGTTTCATTTATCACATTTCATGCAATGAATCAATTTTGGCTATCACATTACTGATTTACAGGGTTAACGTTATGATCATGATCTCTCGACCTCTAATCGCCTACTCCAACTTGCTGTCTAACAACATCGTTGAGCGGGGATAGGCAGTCCTAATTGGCGAGCATTTATATTTCATCCTGTTTCATAACCAAGCTTGGTGTTCGTCCGGGCATCACTCCTAAACACGAATCAAAACAAGTGTTATGCAAGTTAGATCAAGCTTTTTGTATTCTTTGGTCTATCTACCTCTTCATCTCTCGAGTCCAAGAATCGACAATATATTTATCTCTATGTTAGCCAATCATGAAATACTAAAGCAAGAATACAAAAGTAATGTAAACGGTAACCAATAATCAATTCAAAACCAATTCGATGTTCAACAATAACCCATAGCTACAGCCCCAGAACAAGGGCGTTTAGCCACTCATAATGTTCATAAAATCAAAAACAATAGTTTTCATCAAATTCAAACTTAAAGAAGAAGTAGAGAATTGAAACCTAAGATGAATTGTAATCTCTTGCTATTTCCCACCAAAAAATAGTCCACCCTTTACAAAATAACCCTAGGGTCCTATATATAGAGTTCCAAAAATAGTTTTCCAAGTTTAGCCTAAAATAGGAGTCCTAATTTAACCATATTTTGCTGCAATAGTCGGGCAGGGGCTGACGTGGGACGCCAGTATTGCGCCAGCGGCAATGCTCAGTAGTTTTAGGCCTGGCGTGGGGTGCTAACAGTATGCCTGCTGTATATCTCTGTAGTTTAGGGCTTGGCGTGGGGCGCCAGCAGTGCGCCAAGGGTTGCTAGACCTGATTTTTCTTCTCTTCGTTTCATCCGGTACGTGCTTCCTTGACTTGTGTTCATGCTTCCCTTTTTGCGCTTTCCATAGACTCCATTTTTTTTTGGAAACTCCTGCATACTCTAATCACGTGCACAATCATTGCAAGTTACTTAAAACACAACAAATAGCTTAAAGATTATTCTTAAACACAAGACTAATGTGGGTAATATTTGGCAAACCAGCATATAAATATGCCTAAGATCACCACCCACATTTAAACTCTTGTTCGTCCTCGAACAACTTTTGACTATCACCTTTTCATCACTACCTTTGGACTCATCTACCCGCCTCAAAATCAACCAAGCATATTTAATCATGTTTTTGTAATACACACTTTATGCAACACACAACATTTTTAACTCTTTATGCTAGCACCCCTATCAAAAACACATAACCTCAATGAATGACTCTTTTTCAATATTTCCGGTCTAATGCAATCATATAAAAACACACCAAACAACAATATACCCAAACATGTGTCATGGATGCCCTCACCAATTTTTAGTATAGTCTTCACTTCTACAAACATTAGCTCGCACATTTATTTCAATACAAGGCCATTTTTTCAAAATTTTGCACTCACTCTTCAAAAGAAGTTCACACATATCATAACATGCCATAAGTTTGCCGGTAGAGTACTTTTATTTTCACAAAGTATTACAAAAGGAATCAAGAGGGCTTTAATTTGGTTGTAATGTCGGCTTAAGATAAGGGAGAGAATATTTAGTGTTCAATTAGTGACTATTTCTCCCTAATGCACGTGTTTCATTTTCAGACATACAACTTCCCTTACCTCTTCTTTTCTTTTTGGTGTATAACTCACAAATATCCTTCATGTTTCAATACTTTCAAGCTTCACCCTTTTGTTCATTTAAGCACTTGTTTATTCTTTTCACAATATGTTCTTCTCCTTTTTTTTCTTTTTTTTTTCAAGTGCCTTTGCATTATACGATCATGGGCCATCTTTTACCACCTCTTTTCTTTAACTTCACCTCACCAATCAAGAATTTCCACCCTAATTCACTTCATAACATAGTGCATTAAGGATCAACTTTTTGGATCAAATAAGTCATGGTATCAATGAAAGGGGTTCGGCTCAAATATGTGGTTTAGTAAAAAAAATAATGGCTAAAAAGGGCTCAATGGGGCTAAAGTAGGGATAATTTATTTGGAAGCACACAAAAGAGTCAGATTTGGCTATTCAAAGAATTGCCTTAGTCATTTTCCTTAAGTTATACAAGTTACTCATTTAAGCACACACGAGGCAAATTCTAGGTGTCAATCAATACAAGAACTAAGCAATCACTTACCACACATGGCATCACAACACAAGTCAGGATACAAGCACTTTTAGCATGCTCATATCAATCACATTACGGTGTTTCCACACAATTAAGCCCAACTTTATTAATTCAGAGTCAAAACAAAGAGCTTATGGTTGTTTCAAAGTTGCCAAGTTCTTTCAAGTTGCAGACTAGTGGGACTATCCATGACGTCTGGCTAAGTCTCAAGACAAGGTTTCAGAGTACCAAAAGGTCGGTTTCTCAAGCTACTACTCCTAGTGACTAATTTTCTCTTAAGACGGTCGTCATCCATCCATCATCAAGAAAGTCACTTCTACGACTCTACGACTAAAGCATACTAAAACAAAAACATTAGTCCTAGTCGGTTCAAAGGGACTATCCTCAGGAAAAGTACCGAAAAAAAGCTGAGGAACCCATCTAAAAATACAAAAAGACTCGATAAAGCAGTAAAATATTTACAAGGAAGTTCATCTCCCACCCCACACTTAAAGGTAGCACTATCCCCAGTGCGCAATATAATACAAAGTAAAGAGTTGGAGAGAAACTTCCTTAGGCCTCTAGGCCTCGTCGTCATCATCAGCACGACCACCCGCCATAGATGTGGCACCATCAACTACCATCAATGCCATATCGGCCTCATCACTATCATCATCCTCCTCATTCTCAAATTCCTCATCCCTAGTGGCCTCGTCATCATCGACCGACTCTTGAAAAGTTGAGCCTATTTTGCACATGTACATGAAACTATCCGTCAGTGGATAGTGCTTGGCCAATGCCTCCATCTCCTCATCCATGACAGGGCGACCTCCAACGCGAAGCTGCAGCTCTGCCATGCCAAATATCCGCCCCATCCAACTATCATCTCGCGCTTGCCTATCAGCCGTAGATAAAACTGGCCCGTGAGACACATCAAGCACTTTTGTGCGCGTCACATCCACCAGATTGCAAACTAAGTATGGTGCCCTAGCTAGGTTCATGTTCATCAAGCTGCTATAACAGAAGCGCCACCTCTTGTTGTTTCAAAACTTCATCATGTTCTTCCTCAGTATATAACCCACATTGATCGGCATGCCCTTCATTAACATGTACACTAGGACAACCCGGTGTCTAGTCACCTCCGTCATGTGCTTTCATGGTAACAGCACACTACACACAATTTTCAACCACACCCTCGCTTCTTGATTAAGATGAGAATAATGGAGGTGGGTATGTCGACCCCTATCTTTGCTTCGCTCCCACGAGTCAACAACACACAAAGTATGCCTAATATCCCTATAGGGAGGGGTGTCTTTTAACCGATTATATTCAGAAGCATCGTAATGGGGTGTCCCCAAAAATGAATTAAGCACTCTAGACGTAAATCTAACCGTCTGCCCTCTAATATCCACCGAATGATTATGTCATTGCTCAGTGAGCCAGTTAGCATAAAATTCAAGAACAAGGGTAAGGTTACAATCCCCTTGATCAACAAAAATGTATTGCAGCCCAAGGTCATAAACGGTTTCATAAATGCCAGAAAATTCAAGTTGCAATCGTACCTCATTAACATGTTCATCCCCGAGGTACTTGGCCTCTTTTTGGCACTCGAACCAATCTTCACCATAGCGTTCCACCGCTTTCTTTCCAAACCCCTAGACGGAGGTTGGTTACTAGAGGTTCCGGTGGAGTTTCCCTTCCGTGACCGCTTGCTACCCGTGCCATCCTCCAAATTTGTGCCTTTAGGTGCCATTAGAACTTGAAGAGGTGAAGAAAATTGAAGAAAAAAATTGTTTGGTTAAGGGTGGGGTTGGTTGGGTATGGGCAGTGGTAGGGTGGGGTTAGTGGGTTTTGATTTTTCTTGGTGGTTTATGGGTTTGGGGTGTTGGAATTGAAAGGAAGCTTGGGGGAAGGGTTAATGGAGGATTTGGGAGTTATGGGGAAGAAAGTGAGAAAGAAGAAGAAGAATTTTTTTTAGAAGATGAGAGAAATTGGGGGTTTTAGTCGGGTAGGTGAGTGTAGAGAGAGAAAGTGGAAGAAAAATTAGGTGGGTGGAAAAATTAAAAGGGGGAAATTGGGTGTGGGTCAGGTAGATTGATTGGGTCGAGTGGAAAAGTGGCGCGGGGTACCTGGGTCGCGCCTAAACCTGCATTCAGAAGTTCTCCCCCTAGCGTGAGGCGCTGGCAGTGAGCCTGGCTTGCAGACTTTTTGGCGTGGCGCGCCATGATCACGCCTAACAAGGCGTTAAATAGTTCCAGGTCTTGCATGGCACGCCAATAGTGTGCCTGCCTGCCAGGCCAAAATTTCTCCTTTGCTACTTCGTACATGGGTCATTCCAACTTGGTTTTCTCCATTTTATCCAATGTGCCTGCATCATGAACACCCTATATTAGAAAAATAGTGGGTTGCCTCCCACCCAGCGCCGTAGTTTCGATTGTGCCAAGACTCATCTTTTTGTATTTTTCTCAATTTTCATATTTCCTAACTATTTCAAAAGAGTCAAACTCAACTAAATCCTATTAAAAGAAGAAAATGCAACTAAATCACAGAAAACTTTAACTAACTAAGAATTTAAAAATCAAACTAAGGCAGAAACTAACTAATTATTACACCTTTTCACGGGTTGCCTCCCGTGGAGTGCCTGGTTTAACGTCGTGGCTTGACCCAGCTTGGATCACTCATCATTTAGCTCAAGAGCTTAACGATCTTGACTTGTATCTTCTCCAAAGTAGTGCTTGACCCTTTGCCCATTCACCAAGAATGTAAGGACATTTTTATCTTTAAGTTTTACCGCTCCTTGTTGTGTCATCCTCACGACTTCAAAGGCCCCACTCTATTTAGACCTTAGTTTTTCGAGAAACAATCTAAGTCTAGAATTAAAGAGTAGTACCTTTTGCCCCAGAGTGAAAGTGCGAGGGATTATGTGCTTGTCATGCCATCTCTTGGTCTTTTCTTTGTAAATCTTTGCATTCTCATAAGCGTGGAGCCTAAAGTCCTAAAATTCGTGCAATTAACCAATTCTCTTCCTACCTGCCAACTCAGGGTCGAGATTCAACTTCTTTATTGCCCAATATGCTTGGTGCTATAACTCTGTCGGAAGATGACATGCTTTTTCGAAAACCATGTGATAGGGAGAAGTCCCTGTAAGTGTTTTGTATGCAGTCCGATACGCCCATAATGCATCATCAAGCTTTTTTGACCAATCTTTACACTGCACATTCACCATTTTCTGCAGTATTTGCTTCACCTCACAATTCGACACTTAGACTTGACCACTAGTTTGAGGGTGATAAGTTGTAGCTACCTTGTATCATATACCATACTAAGCAAGAAGATTCTTCACAAGATGGTTAATGAAGTGCATACCCCCATCACTTATAATTGCCCTTGGAGTACCAAAACATGTGAAAATGTGCTTCTTGATGAATTTAGTCACACTCTTGAGTCATTCGTGGGAAGAGTTACCACCTCCACCCATTTAGACACATAATCAACCGCCACAAGAATATATTGGTTTCCACTCGATGGTTGGAAGGGATCCATGAAGTCAATACCCCACACATCAAAGATTTCTACCTCAAGAATATTATTTAAGGGCATTTCATGTCTTCTCGGTATAGTGCCCAACCTTTGGCATTGATCACACCTCTTCACATAAGCCATAGAATATTTAGAAAGAGAGGGCCAAAAGATACTGGATTGCAGGGTGTGGTCTCCTCCATGGTGCCCTCCATAAGGACTTGCATGACAACTCTCGAGCACTTGCTTGACCTCATTCTCTGGAATGCATCTTCTCACAACTTGGTCCACTCTTTGTTTGAACAAGAGTGGCTCATCCCATATATAAAATTTGGCATCATGCGTCAGCTTCTTTCTTTGTTGGGTTGTTGCGCCTGGTGGAAACACTCCACTCACCAATAAATTCACGATGTCAGTATACCAAGGAACTTGGGAGATGTCCAGAGCCATCAACTTCTCATGCGAAAACTCTTCGCGTATTTGTTTCCCTTCATGCACATGGGAAAAATCTTCTAACCTTGACAGATGATTAGCTATCTAATTTTCAGTACCCTTCCGGTCTTTGACCTCAAGGTCAAATTCTTGGAGAAGCAATATCCATTGAATAAGCCTAAGCTTGGCATCCTTCTTGTTGAGTAGGTACGTAATAGATGTATGGTCAGTATAAACAATAACCTTGGTACCTACCAAATATGATCTGAACTTGTCGAAGGCGAATACTAGAGCAAGCATTTCCTTCTCAGTCACTGTGTAATTAACTTGAGCAACATCAAGGGTCTTTCTTGTATAATTGATTGAATGGAACACTTTGTCTTTTCTTTGTCCCAATACTGCACCCCACTGCTACATCGGTTGCATCATACATGAGTTCAAATGGTAGCTCCCAATTAGGAGCAATTAAGATTGGAGCCTCAATTAGGTTCCGCTTTAGCACCTCGATAGCCTTTAGACACATCTCATCAAACTCAAATTTCACCTCCTTCTCCGAAAGACTGCACATGGGCCTAACACTCTTGGAGAAATCTTAGATGAATCTCTGGTAAAAACCTGCATGCCCTAAGAAACTTCTTACCCCTTTGACATAAATAAGAGGGGACAATTTTTCAATAACCTCCACCTAAGCTTTATCCACCTCGAGTCCCTGCTTTGACACTTTATGACCCAAAACTGTGCCTTCTCGGACCAAGAAGTGACATTTCTCCCAATTAAGTACCAAGTTGGTATCTTCACAACGAGCCATTACTTGATCAAGGTTTCAAAGACAAACCTCAAAAGACTTCCCAAAGACGGAGAAGTCATCCATGAATACTTCTAGAAAGTCCTCCACCATATCATGGAAAATAGCCGTCATGCACCTCTGAAAAGTGGCTGGAGCATTGCGAAGCCCAAATGGCATGCATTTGAACGCATACGTGCCATAGGGACAAGTGAAAGTAGTATTTTCTTGATCCTCATGTGCAATCAAGATTTGGTTGTATCCAAAATACCCATCTAAGAAGCACTAATACTCCTGCCCTACTAAACGGTCAAGCATTTGATCAATGAAAGGGATAGGATAGTGATCCTTCCTTGTGGCATCGTTCCATTTCTGGTAATCCATGCAGATCCTCCATCCGGTAATGGTTCTTGTGGGAATCAACTCATTCTTTTCATTTTTCACCACTGTCATCCCACCTTTCTTTGGTACACACTGCACATGACTTACCCACTTACTATAAGAAATAGGATACACAATACCCACATCTAACCACGTGATCATTTCTTTCCTCACCACTTCCTTCATCAATGGATTTAGCTGACGTTGGTGTTGTACACTTGGCTTGTGACCTTCCTCCATGTAAATTCTTTGCATGCACAATGTCGGACTAATTTCATGGATATCCGACATTTGCCATCCTATCTCTTTCTTTCTTCTCTTCAATATCTCCAAAGTTGCATCAACCTGCGCTTCAGACAATTCCGCAGAAAGTATCACTGGTAAAGTTTCATTAGTACCAAGATATGCATACATCAAGTGTGCCGGAAGAGATTTTAGCTCCATCTTGGGTGCTTCTTCAATCGAGGGTTTGGGAGGAGGGCCCAACACTCGCTCTAATGGTTCCACTACACCTTGTCGTGTACCAAATAGTGCCACATTAAGACAAGTAGCCAGTTCTTGCGCTTCTGTATCTCCATCTATTCCATTCCCTACCAAAACACTTTCCAAGGGATCTTGGGGAGTTATACAATGTGATTCTACTGCTAGATCTACAATTGTAATAGCATACAACTCTTCATAGATAGACGGCAATTTCAAGGCGCGATAGACATCAAACACCTCCACCTTATGATGGAATCTCATGGTAAACTGCCCAGCTGCTACATCAATCAATGCTCACCCCGTGGCTAGTAATGGTCGTCCTAAAATAAATGGAACTTCAGGATCGGGCTTATAATTTAGGACAACAAAGTCCACAGGAAAGATCAGAGACCCCACTTGTACCAACACATCTTCAACTACTCCTTCAGGCCTTGCCACAGATCTATCAGCTAGTTGGAGGATGATAGTGGTTGGTTTTGGACTACCCAACCAAGTTTATTTTACAAAGATGCCGGCATGAGGTTTATACTTGCACTCAAGTCACATAAACCCCGGCCATGCACACTTTGACCAATGGTGATTTGTACCGTGAAGCTACCCGGATCTTTCAACTTTGTGGGTAGTCGATTCTGAATTCTGGAACTGCACTCTTTAGTGAGTGCAACCATTTATTATTCTGTTAGTCTTCTATTGTTCGCCACTATCTCCTTCACATACTTGGCGTATTTAAAGATTCCCTGCAAAACATCAATCAAAGGTAGATTAATGTGAACTTGTTTAAGGAGAGACAGAAACTTACCGACGCATTCATCTTCATACTGCTTTTTGAACTTCTGTGGGGAAAGGAGTAGGTGGTTTTACGAGAGGGACAACCTTCTCAACATTCAAATTTTTGACCACCTCTTCTGTTTTCTTCTCTCCACTCACTACTTCAGGACTTCTCTTCTTTGGAGCTAGCTCCTCTAGTTGTAACCCATTCCTTGTGCTTACACCATGCAATTGCTTTGGGTTAGGATCCGTGTCACCCAGAAAACCTCCTTGTGGATGCAAATTTATCGCATTAGCCAATTGTGCAAACAACCTTTCAAGATTTTTCTGCGACAACTAGGTACTTCTCAACTCTTCACCTATCTTATCCACCTTGGTATTGATCTCGGTACTCAGCTTTTAAAATAGCTCTTCATTAGTCATGCCACCTTGCTTCGTACCTTGATTATTACCTTGGCTATGATGTTGCTACTATGGTCCGTTCCCTTGTGCTCGGTATTGGTTTTGCCATTGCGCCTGGTTTTGGTGCTGATTCTGATTTCCATCCCATAAGAAGTTAGGGTGAGTCCTCCAATACGAGTTATAGGTGTCCCATAGTTCTGTGTGCCTCCACCTCTTTGGGCATTCCCTAAATTGTTTACAGAATCTGGGTTTGAGCCACAATATTCAGCCACATGATCTCCACTACCGCAGACCTCACACCAACCTTGAGGTTGGTGTACAACATTCACCTGTGCTTGTTACTGCCCGATTAATAACTGCTTGAACTACGTGGTAATGTGATTCGCTAAAGCATCCAACTTTGCATTTAGTGCAGTTGCTTGATCTACTTCTAACATACCTATAGGCTTTTGCACAATGTTCCTTTGCGTGTCACCATTCCAATCCGGGTTGCCTTCGGACAGTTTGTCCAAGAGTTCAACTAGTTCATCATAAGTCTTCTCCAAAGCTTGCCCACTTGCTGCAGTATTCAATAGTACCCTTGCATTATATTCAAGACCTTCAATAAAGGTTTGAGCTAGTACTTTCTTCGCCTGATAATGATGTGGACAAAAAAGTAACATTTGTTTGAATCGATCTCAGGCTTTGTACATGTTCTCTCCGCTTTTCTTCTTGAAACTCAAGATTGCGCTTCTTAGCCTTGCGGTTCTGCCTGATGGGAAGAATCTATTGAGGAACTTCTTTGCTAAATAGTCCCATGTGGTGATGGAACTGGGTGACTTTGAATCTAACCACCGCCTTGCTTCTCCCAATAGTGAGAATGGGAAGAGAGTCAATTGCACATAATCAGTTGATACCCCATGCGGAATATAAGTGTTGCTTATCTCCAAAAAATTTCGTATATTCACTTGGGGATCTTCATGAGGCAAGCCAGTGAATTGCCCAGTCGAATGAATAAGTTACACCATGGCTTGTTTCAACTCAAATCTACCACCCGGTGGTGGTTTACGAATGCTTGATGCAACATTGATGGTGAGTGGGGCTGCCACATCACGGACTGGCCTTGCAACTATCACTGTCGATATTTCTACCTGTTTTTCCTCCATGTGTCTCTCATGATCGTCAGCTAGGTTTTCTTACCGATGTTCCGGGAGACCGAGTTCCTGCTGTCGTTCGAGATTTGCCAGCTTTCTTCGTCATCAAAGAGCTCTTTTAGGTTCGTCGTCTAGTTTAACAAGATCTCATTTTCGAACCAGACTTCAGAACCCAATTGCCTGCAATACAGAAAAACTAAGATCAAGTTATTAACACTTGAACAATTGATTAGTAGACTTAAGAGAATTAAATATAAATCAATTCTAAAGTCCCCGACAATGGTGCAAAAAACTTGTTGCTCCCAAATGCATACGCAGGTGTACTTGGTCGCAGAAGTAATACGTGGCTCTTTTAGAACCGGGTTGTCTGACCTAGGGGACTTATGATCAACTTATATCAATTCTACAACTTAAAGAATGTATTATCAGCATGAGGTGGTTTTGGTTACTACTAATGAGAAAAATTTAATTATTAAACTAACTAACAAGGACAACTGTAATTTTGGTATTTCAATCAAGTAAGAGACAATTTCAGGGCTGCAACATGCTTTGGATTTCATGTATCACATCTCATGCAATGAATCAATTTTGGTTATCACATTACTAATTTACAGGGTTAATGTTATGATCATGATCTCTCGACCTCTAATTGCCTACTCCAACTAGCTGTCTAACTACATCGTTGAGCAGGGATATGCAGTCCTAATTGGCGAGCATTTATATTTCATCCTATTTCGTAACAAAGCTTGGTGTTCTTCTGGTTGTCACTCCTAAACACGAATCTAAACAAGTACTATGCAAGTTAGATCAAGCTTTTTGTATTCTTTGGTCTATCTACCTTTTCATCTCTCGAGTCTAAGAATAGACAATAGATTTATCTCTATGGTGGCCAATCATGAAATACTAAAACAAGAATACAAAAGTAATATAAACGATAACCAATAATCAATTCAAAAGCAATTCTATGTTCAACAATAACCCGTAGCTACAGCTCCAGAACAAGGGTGTTTAGCCACTCATAATGTTTATAAACTCAAAAACAATAGTTTTCATCAAATTTAAACTTAAAGAAGAAGTATAGAATTGAAACCTAAGATGAATTGTAATCTCTTGCTCTTGGCCCCAAAAAAGTAGTCTACCCTTTACAAAATAACCGTAGGGTTCTATATGTAGAGTTCCAAAAATAGTTTTCCTAGTTTAGACTAAAATAGGAGTCCTAATTTAACCCAATTTTGCTGCAAAAGTCGGGAAAGGGCTGGCGTGGGGCGCTAGTATCGTGCCAGTGACAATGCTCAGTAGTTTTAGTCTTGGTGTGGGGCGCCAACTGTTTATCTCTATAGTTTAGGGCCTGGCGTGGGGCGCGAGCAGAGCGCCAAGGTCCCGGGGTTTCCAGTGTAATTTTGGGGCCAGATAACTCTTTAGTCTGCGAAATTTGGCTTAAGGTTGACTTCAGTCAACAATCTTGGTAAACGCGCTCGGATGAAAATTTTGACAACACGGTTAGTTCCGAAATGCCGAGTTTGGTCTAGAACGACTTTTCGAGAATTTTTGAGAGCTTCTGATCTAATTTTGAAGCCTCCGGTAGAAATTGGCTAAAATGACGCTTTGGGTGTGGGAACCAATTTTTGTCGAAACGACCTCGTATGGAAATTTTGACTACGCCATTGAGTTCGGAATGTCGAATTTAGTGGGGTAGCATATCTGGTTTATTTTTCATTGGGTCTCGAACGAATTCCGAGGGTCCGTTCGGAGACTTGGAAAAATAGAAATTTTTTTTGTTGCTGGTGCAGACCTTTAGCGACCAGAAATGGTCTTTAGCGGTAGTTTCGGGTTTTATAACCCAGAAAATTTTAGTTTTCAGCCCTAATTTTCAAATGGCGATCTCTCCCTCATCCGAGCTCCGATTTGAGTGATTTGAAGTCCTGTATGATCGTGGAGATTGTGGCTACCTGGTGGAGTGATCGGATTGTGTTGGTGAACCCTCGTTTGAGGTGAAATTCAGCTCGAAGCTGCTGCCATCAATTTATGATTTCTTCTTCATTTTAAACTTCGATATCTCGAGTTCTAGAGCTCTGTTTTGGGTGATTCGAAGTCCCGCGTGTTTGGATTTTCATTGGCTTCATGGGTTTTAGGTTGGGGATCATTGGATACTCCTCGTTTTGCATAAAATTGAGGGTAAGTCTCTATTTGGCCTATTTTTGTTAAGTTTTGTAAATTGTTGTTGTTGGTTGTTAGGAGCGGATCCGACCCCTATTGAGCGATCTAATTTAGGATTAGTGTTAGGGGAAAGATTTGGGACCTTTTGACGGAGTGAATTCCAGAAAATCTGGATCGGGTCCCACTTTGCCTGATTTTGACCCAAAAATTGGTCTGTCTCCGAATTTGTTGATTTTGGTGTCTAAACGACCGTATTGACGCTGTGATTCTATTTTTGCTAGCGTGGCAGCAGTCTGCGGCCTTTCAAAAGTGGAAATGTCCAATTGAGTGACTTGGAGTGCGCGTGATCAGCATTTTGGTAGGTTATGACTTCCCTTCTTTCTAGACTGAGCTTGATTGTGTAATTGCTCGTTGATATTTGTGAATCTGGGGTGGTTAGTTAGTATTGTTTCCCTTGTTCCCCGATTTCCTCAGTTTAGAGTTGACTGTTGGGTTGTTATGAGCTAGTATCATGCTATGGGTTGGGTTGTTGATTTGATTTGCTGATATGCATACTGTGGGGGTATCTGTTGGTGGTTATCTCATGTAGCATGAGTAGGACCGGGTGAATCTGTTTGATGATTGAATGATTATTGTGATTCTTCCTTAGAATAGGCTGTGATATTATTGAATAGTCCCATGTACCTGGTTGACTTGAGTATGTATCCGACGTAGTTTCGGATGGACTAGATCCTTGTAGACTGATATAGCAGACTTGGGTCAGATTATGAGCCTTAGTATAGGCCTTTTTGTGGCTTTCGGACCTTCCGATTCTTTGCCCCCTCATCGCTGCGATTCTTGGGATGCTGCCGGAAGATGCCATTGTTGTGCCGATTGTCGGCTGGATTGTGTTAGGCTCGGAGCCTTCGGTTGGTATATATGTGGGGGCGGCGGCCCGTGATGTTTAGTTTCTTGGTGGATTGTTGTTGTGGCTTATCCGGTTAGTGACGGCTGGCTCAAGTACGCGGCTGACGTTACTTGGTTATCATTCAGGATTTCCAGCGCTAGGCTGACGGGGGTACGCTACCCGGTCCAGTTCGCAGCTGACGTTACACGATTGCAGCCCGTTATTTCCAATGGGAGTCCGTGGAGCATAGGCTACTAGTCCTAGCTACGCGACCGACGTATCTGGTGGAACCAGTATTTCCAGCGTTAGACTGTCGAGTGTTGGCTGTTTGTGCAAGTCCGAGACTGAGGTTGCCCTAATAGAGTCCAGCATTTCCAGCTCGTGACTGATGACTGAGCTGGGCTCTGATATTTTTGACTGAGCTGGGCTTTGATATTTTTAACTGAGCTGGGCTCTGATATTTATGACTGAGCGGGGTTCTGATGGTAATGATTGGGCGGGGCCCTGATGTTGTTCTGGAGTTGGTTATTCCTTCGTTTATGTAGAATAGCGCTTTTGTTTACCTGTTGGGCTTATGAGGGTCCGTTCAGGTTTTATCTCAGCTGGGTTTATTTTAGTTATTTCTTTACGCTTCCGTTAAGCTTTTTCGTTTCCTATTCTGTTGACCTCTGTTTGTGCTGATTCTATTTTGTCTGCCTGTTTTTACCCTTCTTGCTCAGTTGGCCTATGATGCCTACTGGGTACATGTTGTTTTGGTACTCATACTACACTCTGAGTCTAGTTTGGATGATGCAGGTTCGAGCACCAGTTATCAGCGTTGAGATCGGGCCGGGAGTTATCAGTTCGGGAGACTAGGGTGAGCACTTGGTGTTTTGGGATCACTAGTTTCCTTCTGTTTATATATTTTGGCTTGTCTTTTGTTTTCGAGACAGTTGTTTCAGTGGTCCACTTTCGGGACTTGTACTCTTTTTAGTAGTTCTATACTTGTGACTTTCAAGTTTTGGGAGGTGTTGTATATATTTAGTCTGGTTCGTTCTAGCTTTCGTGATTGTTCTTATTGTATGCTTCCACTTGGTTATGGATCAGTTTCCACCCTTAGACCCGTTACTGTTTAGTTCCGGGATAGGGTTTTGGCTGGCCTACTGGTGGGTTGGTAGGCGCCATAATGACTTGAGAAATTGAGTCGTGACAAATTGGTATCAGAGCCTAGGTTCGTTGGTCTCACTACTACAGAACTAGCATCTAGTAGAGTCCTACGGATCGGAGCGGAGACGTCTGTGACTATCCTTGGGAGGCTACAGGGTGCCCTTAGGATGTTGTCTTATCTTTGCATATTTTTCGTGCGTTGTTGTCTAGTTGGTTTCTTGAAATCTTACTTGTGTCCTTCTATCATAGGATGACTCGTACGTGCAGGGGAGGTGGTGCGGCATCACCAGGCCGAGGTAGAGAGAGGACTCTAGAGCCAGAGCCTCGAGCAGAGCAGATTCCGCCTCAATCGATGGGGCCAGGACAAGCCCAGCCACCACCAGCTCCAGTTGTCGCCCCAGATCTGCAGGGCATGCTTGCCCAGTTATTAACTGCTATTTGTAGTATACAGCAGCAGCAGCAGTAGCCAGCTCTAGTGCCAATTCAAGAGCCGGTTCCAGTTCAGCAGGACCAACCTGCAGTAGCGGCTCCATAGGTGGATCAGTTGCCAACCCCAGTTATGGTTTAGTTAGACCCTTTGGACGGGGTTATGCCTCTGCGAGAGCAGAAGGTGCTCGGTGTGTTCCTTAGATTGTCACCGCCGAGATTCTCAAGGACTGTAGGAGAGGATGCCTACGAGTTTCTGACTATTTGCCAGGAGAGGTTGCAGACCTTGGGTTTAGTTGAGTCTAGAGGAGAAGACTTCATAGCTTATCAGCTGGATGGGCCAGCTAGATAGTGTTGGTGCTCTTTCATCAGGACTAGGCCAGTTGGTTCTCCACTAGTTTCGTGGGAGAAATTTTCAGAGGCTTTTCTTGCCAGGTTTATTCCACGGAGTGTCAGGGACAGACTCCGTGATGAGTTCTCGAGATTGGAGTAGGGCTCCATGACTGTATCTGAGTAGGAGGCCAGATTTCTGGAGTTATCTCGTCATGCTGCCATGATTCTTCCTACAGAGGAGGAGCGATTCTGATACTTTGTTAGAGGGCTGAGACTGCAGTTGAGGATTGAGTCGCAGTCTATGTTGTCAGTGGGCTGTTCTTTTCTAGATATGGAGGACCATGCCCGCACCATTGAGCAACTTCGTCGCGAGGCCCACGGGGGTAGAAGTAAGAGGAGAAGGTCAGCAACAGGGTTCTCGGGGAGGTCCCCAGTGAGGTAGGACAAGCGGTAGAGTGGATACGAGAGGTAAAGGTGCCCAGGGCCACTTTTATGTAGTTCCAGCTAGAGCAGAGGCCAAGGCATCGAATGATGTGATCACAGGTACGGTTCTCTTATGCCATCAGTCTGCTTCGGCTTTATTTGACCCACGTTCTACCTATTCTTATGTGTCAGCTTGTTGTGTTCCTCGATTGGGAGTGAGTCCTGAGCCCTTGTCTATGCCTTTGCGTGTTTCGACCACAGTAGGGGATTCTTTAGTAGTGGATCAGGTTTGTAGATCATGTGTGGTGGCTATTCAGGGGCAGGACACTCTGGTCGATCTTGTTGTGCTGTGTGTGGTAGACTTTGATGTGATTCTGGGTATGGTTTGGTTGTCCCCTTGTCGAGCTGTCTTGGACTGTTATGCAAAGACCGTGACTTTAGCCATTCTTGGTATTTCGCCGGTGGTGTGGCATGGTTCTTATAGTCGCACACCAGTTGGGGTGATTTCTTGTATGAGGGCTCATAGGCTGGTGGACAACGGATGCTTAGCATATTTGGCATATGTTAGAGATGTGAGTAGGGAGGGCCCTACAGTCAATTTAGTACCTGTCATCCGAGAGTTTCGTAGATGTGTTTCCCGTCGACCTTCCTGGCCTACCCCCAGATCGGGGCATTGATTTTGCCATAGACTTGGAGCCAGGCATTCATCCCATTTCTATCCCTCCATATCGTATGGCACCTGCAAAGCTCAGGGAGCTCAGTGATCAGCTTCAGGATCTCTTGAATAGAGGATTCATCCGACCCAGTGTCTCACCTTGGGGTGACCCAATCCTGTTTGTGAGGAAGACGGATGGCACCATGCAGATGTGCATCGATTATAGGCACCTGAATAAGGTGACGGTGAAGAACCGTTATCCTATGCCTCGTATAGATGATCTATTTGACCAGCTCCAGGGTGCAACCATGTTTTCTAAGATTAATTTGAGATTTGGTTATCATCAGCTGAGGATTAGAGCAGCGGACGTCCCAAAACAGCCTTCAGGACTTGTTATGGTCATTATCAGTTCCTGGTAATGTCTTTTGTGTTGACTAATGCCCCTGCCGCATTTATGGACTTGATGACTCGAGTATTCAGGCAGTATTTGGACTCCTTTGTCATTGTCTTCATCGATGACATCTTGGTATACTCGCGGAGCCATCGTGAACATGAGCAGCATTTGAGGATAGTGCTCCAGACTTTGAGAGATCATCCGCTTTATGCCAAGTTCTCAAAGTGTGAGTTTTGGCTTCAGTCTATAGCATCCTTCGGGTACGTGTTGTCCAAGGATGGCATTATGGTGGATCCGGTGAAGATTGAGGCTATCCATGGTTGGGCTAGGCCCACTTCTGTGATCGAGATTTGAAGCTTCGTCGGATTGGCAGGGTACTACAGACATTTTGTTGAGGGTTTCTCCATTCTAGCGGCGCCTTTGACTCGGTTGACTCGCTAGGATGTCCCCTTTGTGTGGTCGGAGGAGTGTGAGAGGAGCTTTTCGAGGCTCAAGGAGTTGCTTACCACCGCTCCTATATTGATTCTTTTAGTTGAGGGCGAGGGCTTCATGGTCTATTGTGATACATATGGCGTTGGTTTGGGTTGTGTTCTGATGCAGCAGCGCCGGGCTATTGCTTATGCGTCGAGGAAGCTTAAGCTGCATGAGCGCAACTACCCCACTCATGACTTGGAGCTGGCGGCGATAGTTTTTGCACTTAAGATCTTGAGGCATTACCTTTATGGAGTTCATTATGAGTTGTACACTGATAATAGGAACCTTGAGTATATTATGATGTAGAGGGATCTTAATTTGAGGCAGCGTCGATGGATTGAGCTTCTGAAGGACTACGGCCTCTCTATTCTTTACCATCCAGGCAAGGCAAATGTGGTAGCGAACGCCTTGAGCCAGAAGTCGGTGAGTATAGGTAGTCTAGCCTTCCTTTCTATTTCGGAGCGGCCCTTGGCTTTTGACATTCAGTTCTAGCCAATCAGATGATCAGACTCGACGATTCAGACTCCACCAGAGTATTAGCTTATGTAGGGGTTCAGTCATCTTTGCTTGATCAAATCTGTAGCCGCCAGTTTGTGGATGAGTCTTTGATAGCACTCATAGAAAGAGTGTTGGCAGGTGATGCCGGACAGACTATCTTAGATTCAGATGTGGTTTTGAGGTTTGCTGACCGGTTATGTGTTCCCATAGTTGGTGAATTGATCTGGTTGATCCTTAGTGAGGCCCATGATTCCAGATATTTTATTCATCCGGGCACAGCTAAGATGTATCGTGATTTGAGGCAGCATTACTGGTAGAGCGGTATGAGGAGAGACATCTCAGATTATGTGTCTCGTTGTTTGTGTTACCAGCAGGTTAAGGAGGAGCATATGAGGCTTGAGGGAGAGTTGCAGAGGATGCCCATTCCTGAGTGAAAGTGGGAGCGCATCACCATGGACTTCGTTGTTGGGTTGCCACGGACTCCTAGAGGTGTTGACAGTATTTGGGCCATCGTGGATCGATTGACCAAGTCAGCACACTTCATACCTGTTCATATATCCTTCCATGCTGAGAGGTTAGCTCGTATCTACATTCGGGAGGTAGTCCGTCTTCATGGTGTGCCTGTTTCGATCATCTCAGACCGGGGCCCACAGTTCACTTCAAGCTTTTGGAGAGCAATTCAGGGAGAGTTGGGCACCCGCGTGGATCTTAGCACAGGGTTTCACCCGCAGAATGATGGTCAGTCAGAGCGCACGATCCAGGTGTTTGAGGATATGTTGCGGGTCTGTGGTATAGACTTTGGAGGTCAGTGGGACCATTTTTTGCACTTGGTAGAGTTTGCGTATAACAACAGCTACAATTCCAGCATCTAGATGGCCCCGTTTGAGGCCCTATATTGTAGGCGTTGTCGCACTCCAGTTGGTTGGTTTGAGTCTACGGAGCCTAGGCCTCATGGTACAGATTTGTTTCATGAGTCCTTAGAGCATGTGAGGTTGATCAACGACAGGCTCAGGACGGCTTAGAGTAGACAAAGGAGTTATGCAGACCGTAGGCGTCGACCGTTGAGTTTTGCTGTGGTTGAAAGAGTATTCCTCCGAGTATCACCCATGAAGGGCATGATGAGATTTGGGAGGTTGAACAAGCTTAGCCCCAGGTATATTGGGCCCTTTGAGATTTTGAGGGCAGTTGGCGAGGTGGCTTATGAGTTAGCCTTACCTCTAGCATTCTAAGTTGTGCACCCAATTTTTCATGTTTCGATGCTGCGCCGATATGTCCTAGATAATACGCATGTTCTCTAGTATGATGCCATTGAGTTGGACGATCGTTTCACCTATACAGAGGAGCCAATTGCTATTTTGGCCAGAGAAGTGAGGCAGCTGAGGTCGAGAGTCATTCCTGTAGTGATGGTCCGTTGAAGGCATCATCCAGTTGAAGAGGCTACTTGGGAGATCGAGCGGGAGATGCAGGATCAGTTCCCCAGCTTGTTTGAGCCCTCAGGTACTTCTTAATCTTTACTTTCGCGGACGAAAGTCCTTTTAGTAGTGGATATTGTAATGACCCTCCAGGTCATTTCTGTGTTAATGCCTTCTTTATGTCGTTTAGAGCATTCCTGTAGTGACCCCAAGTCATTTATGACTTGCTGGTACTGACTGTTCGGTTGCCTATTCGTTTGTTTGGGTTTTATGCCTGTTTTCCTGTTTTTGAGCTTTTTAACCTTGAAAAGTTGATTTCGGTCATAACTTCAGGTAAATAATGACCTCAGATGAGAATTCTGACGGTTCCATCAGCTCCCGAGTGGCTAAATTAGGCTAGAAGCATGGTTTGCCCAAGTCCCGGGGTTTCCGGTGTGATTTTGGGGCCAGATAGCTCTTTAGTCTTCAAAATTTGGCTTAAGGTTGACTTCGGTCAACATTCTTGGTAAACGAGCTCGGATGAAAATTCTGGCAGCGCGGTTAGTTCCAAAATGCCGAGTTTGGTCTAGAGCGACCTTTCGAGAATTTCTGATCTAATTTTGAGGCCCCTGGTAGAAATTGGCTAAAATGGCACATTGGGTATGGGACCCACTTTTTATTGAAATGACCTCGTATGGAAATTCCGACAGGTCCATTGAGTCTGGAATGTCGAATTTAGTGGGATAGCATATCTGATTTATTTTAATCGGGTCCCGAAAGAATTCTGAGGGTCGGTTCGGAGACTTTGAAAAATAGAAAAATATCTTGTTGCTGGTGCAGACCTTTAGCGACTAGAATTGAGACTTTTAGAGACCAGAATTTAGACTTTTAGCGACCAGATTCGGGTTTTATAACCCAAACAATTTCAGCTTTCAACCCTAATTTTCAAATGGCGATTTTCCCTTATCCGCGCTCCGATTTGAGTGATTCGAAGTCCTGTATGATCATGGAGATTGTGGCTACGTGGTGAAGTGATCTGATTGTGTTGGTGAACCCTCGTTTGAGGTGAAATTCAGCTCGAAGCTGCTGCCATCAATTTATGATTTCTTCTTCATTTTAAACTTCGATATCTCGAGTTCTAGAGCTCCGTTTTGGGTGATTCAAAGTCCCACGTGTTCGGATTTTCGTTGGCTTTGTGGGTTTTAGATTGGGGGTCATTGGGTACTCCTTGTTTTGCATGAAATCGAGGGCAAGTCTCTTTTTGGCCTATTTTGGTTAAGTTTTTTAAATTGTTGTTGTTGGTTGTTAGGAGCAGATCCGACACCTATTGAGCGATCTAATTTAGGATTATTGTTGGGGGAAAGATATGGGACCTTTTGACGGAGTCAATTCAGAGAAATCGAGAAAGGGTCCCAGTTTGTCGAATTTTGACCAAAAAATTGGTCTGTCTCTGAATTATTTTATTTTGGTATCTAAACGACCGTATTGACGCTGTGATTCTATTTTTTGTAGCATGGCAATAGTCTGAGGCCGTTCTGAAGGTGAAATCTCCAATTGAGTGACATGGAGTGCGCGTGATCAGCTTTTTGGTAGGTTACGACTTCCCTTTTTTCTAGACTGAGCTCGATTGTGTAAATGCTGGTTGATAATTGTGAATCTGGGGTGGTTAGTTAGTATTGTTTCCCTTGTTCCCCGATTTCCTCAGTTTAGAGTTGACTGTTGGGTTGTTTTGAGCTAGTATCATGCTATGGGTTGGGCTGTTGATTTGATTTGCTTATATGCATGCTGTGGGGTATCTGTTGTTGGTTATTTGATGTTGCATGAGTAGGTCCGGGTGAATCTGTTTGATGATTGACTGATTATTGTGATTCTACCTTAGAATAGGCCTTGATATTATTGACATAGTCCCATGTACCTGGTTGACTTGAGTATCTATTCGACATCATTTCGGATGGACTAGATCCTTGTAAACTGATATAGCAGACTTGGGTCAGATTATGAGCCTTAGTATAGGCGTTTTTGTGGCTTCCGGACCTTCCAATTCTTTGCCCCTTATCGCTGCGATTCTTGGGATGCTACCGGAAGATGCCATTGCTGCGCCGATTATCGACTGGATTGTGTAAAGCTGGGAGCCTTCGGTTGGTATATATGTGGGGGCGGCGGTCCGTGATGTTTAGTCTCTTGGTGCATTGTGGTTGTGGCTTATCCGATTCGTGACGGTTGGCTCCAGTACACGGCTGACGTTAATCGGTTATCACTCAGGATTTCCAGCGCTAGGCTGACGGGGGTAGACTACCAGCTCCGGTCTGCAGCTGACGTTACACGATTGCAGCCCGTTATTTCCAGTGAGAGTCCGTAGAGCATAGGCTACTAGTCCGAGCTACACGACCGACGTATCCGATGGAACCAGTATTTCTAGTGTTAGACTGTCGAGTGTGGGCTGTTTGTACCAGTCCGAGACTGAAGTTGCCAGGTTAGAGTCTGGCATTTCTAGCTCGTGACTGATGACTGAGCTGGGCTCTGATATATATGACTGAGCTGGGCTCTGATCTTTATGACTTAGCGGGGCTCTAATGGTAATGATTGGGCGGGGCCCTGGTGTTGTTCTGGAGTTGGTTATTCCTTCGTTTATGTAGAATAGCTCTTCTGTATACCTGTCGGGCTTATAGGGGTCCTTTCAGGTTTTATTTAAACTTGCGCATGAATGTGCCCAACGGGTCTTATGGGGGGCTCAGCTGGGTTTATTTTAGTTATTTTTTTGTTCTTCCTTTCAGCTTTTCCGTTTCCTATTCTGTTGACCTCTATTTGTGCTGATTCTATCTTGTCTGCCTGTTTTTACCCTTCTTGCTCAGTCGACCTATGATGCCTACTAGGTACCTATTGTTTTGGTGCTCATACTATACTCTGTATCTGTTTTCGTGATGCAGGTCCGAGCACCAGTTATCAGCGTTGAGATCAGGTCGGGAGTTGTCAGTTCGGGAGACTAGGGTGAGCACATGGCGTTTTGGGATCACCATTTTCCTTCTGTTTATATATTTTTGCTTGTCTTTTATTTTCGAGACAGTTGTTTCAGTGGTCCACTTTCGGAACTTGTACTCTTTTTAGTAGTTCTATTCTTGTGACTTCCAAGTTTTGGGAGGTGTTGTATATATTTAGTCTAGTTTATTTCAGCTTTCGCGATTGCTCTTATTGTATGCTTCCGCTTGGTTATGGATTAGTTTCCACCCTTAGTCCCGTTATTGCTTAGTTCTGGGATAGGGTTTTGGATTGCCTACTGATGGGTTGGTAGGCGCCATCATGACTTGAGAAATTGGGTTGTGACACAACCACCCCTAGACATACTCCACCGGCTACAAAGATATCAGCTTCACAGGTCGAGACTACTGATACGACATCATTTCTGCCGTAGCCCTCTCCATATGTTATCACACCAGCAAACTTTGTTTGGATGATTAAGAGGATTGACATGCAAGAAAAGCAGATGAAGTTAATCTCCGAGCAGCTTGGACCATTTATTAACTAGGCGATCGCAGGGGAATCAGAGCCATACACTTGTTTTATGTCGGATGGACGTCATGGAGTCCCAGATGAATAACTGTCTTCAAGAGCTCAAAGTGTTGGATTTGACCAAATTTTCACAAGCTCAGGTTGATATTAGAGAGATGCGAGAGAGGCCTACTAAGGTGTTTTCGATTTTGGTTATTGAGGAGTCAAAAAAGGATGATCCCTTTAGTGATGTATTGAGTTTGGTTCCTTTAGCCTCAAGTAAGCGGCCAGTTCAAGTAGATGCTGAAGAAAAGTGCCAAGAGAGGAAGCGGAGGCATCGAGACAATGAGAATGAAAGGAGAGAGACTGTAGTTGTTATGAGGTAGTCGAGATTTGAGGAGGACATGAGGGTAGACAAGCTGCGAGCCCGTGTTATTGGGGCTTCCTCTAGTGCTCCACAGTCTAAGTTTGCCCCACTAGTGAGGCTGACGCTGTTTTGAAGTCTTAGCTGGCCACTATAACTCCATTAGGTGTGGCCACGTCTGCTGAGTTACTATTGGGTGCACTAGACACCACCGCCACCATGGAAGAGGTCATTGGGTTTCTACTGCTCCACCATCATCTCCACACTCCGATGCCTGGCATGTCACCAGTAAACTCTGCCCTATGAGCTCTTATTGTGAATTGAAGCATTGGGGATAATGCATAGTTTTTGAAAGGGGGGTGCACCATCAGCGAGGGATTTTTGTTTCCATGTTTCTTTTCCCTTAGGTGATATCTCGTATAACCAACATGTGCTTGTATACACATGTGATGTATTGAGTCAATCTACCAAGTCAGTCTTATACAAAATATTTGCAGTAGTTATTATTATAAAAAAAAAGTGGTTTGCATTTAAATGTGTTGTTGGTAATATTATGGATTGTTAAGGATCTTTCTATGACATCTGTTGAGTATAAATGAAAAACTATGATTTAATTGATATGTAAAAAACTTGGCAATAAGAAGTTGACAATGCATACTAGGACTTGTGTTATTGTGAGTGTTTATACATTATTCTTGCTTTATAGATACATCTAAAACTTGTCTGGTTTATGTTACATTGGCTGAAAAACAATAGATTAGGAAAGGATCACAGGCCTTTTTTGAATTTATCTGTAATACCCCGGACTCGAAAGGGTGGGAACCTAGGTGGCAGGCCCAAGTCTTCAAAACGACAAGTTTCAGAACCTCAATGACGGCCTGCCAGGACTGCCCGCCGTTCAGTGTACGAGCTGTAGATGGGTCGCGTAGGTCCCCTCCAGACTTGGTAAAATTCTTAAGCCTAAAGTTCAGGTCTACGGGTGCCATGTACGGTCCGTCGATGGACCCACGAGCCGTACATGGTGACCCATCGTTAGGGGTCCAAGTGGGAAAACTCTCTGAATCTACCTACAGAGGAACAAGACGGTCTGTAGGTTGACTTACGGACCGTAAGTCCAACCGTAGATAGGGTTCGACAGTTATTTTTCCAGGGGCTTTATGTCTTTTCCCAATTCTTTTAAGTCTTTTAAATTATGACTTTGCCCCTAAATTGACCCACTATATAAGTATTGTACCCCTAATTTCCCTTCATTATGCTCATTCTCAAATTCACTAACTTCCCAAATATTTCTCTCTCTAGAAAAGATCTCTCAATTCTCAAGGAAGAAGAAGGGCTAGGATCCTCCATTGAAGGTCATTGATTTCTAGCAAATTTTTGTAGGCTTTGTTGAGGTATGTTAGCATTCACTATTTGGAGCCCTTTCCTCCAATGGGTCCCTAGTTTTCTTCAATTTTCAAGGTTCAATTTCCCCCAATTGAGTTAGGGTTTTTGATCAATTCTTATGGTTTCTTCAATTATGATTCCAATTGTTGATTTTATGATTCGTAGTGCACGATCTAGTGTGATAAAGTAACTTAGTGCACGATTTAGCGTGATTTATATGAATTGATGTAGAAATTGTATGAACCCATGCATGAGCCATGATTCCTAGTTATGAGTTCATGATGAAGTATGATCCATGCATTTATGAACCTATGTAATTAATGAAAATATGCATGATTCTAGTTTATTGCATGATTCTAAGATGAATTGACATGTACCCTTACTAGATAATGATTTATGAGTATATGAATAGATTGCATAAGAGATGCATGTTTCATGAGAATTATGCTTATAATTGCTGGGGTGCATATAAATGATGGCATCCATGAGTTGTGAAAAGGTTTCATCACAATAAGCAAAGAATATGAATGTGAAAGGTTTTCTCACGTAAATTAGGGTTCATATGGTTGAAAGGCTTTCTCACCTATGAATCAATTAGGAGCTATTCTAGTGACGTGAGCTTGGGCAATCCCATGGTAGTTGAAACGTCTTGATATGATCTTTGTTTGGATTTGGTAATCCTAGATGTATCTCTTACTTGGTTAACATATGAATAAGCTTAGTTGACTATTCCTTGGGATTTTACTTAGCACCGAGCGGGCTTTTGGGATGAAGGTTTCTGTTTAGCATCCGTGGATCTTTAGTAGCAATCCCTAAGTCCCATAACTACGTGCCTCATAGTTTTTTGTCTCAGATAGATACATAGCTAGTGGATCCACGTAAGCTACAGGTTTATGGTCCTTACCTTGGCAAGTAGGACACCCCTTCTAGTGGTTTGGGGTAGACATCACTCCCCTTTTCAGTGTGGGGCAGCACTAGATTCCATGTTGTAGCTCGCATGGTCTATGTCGGTTAAATGTAAAAATCCCATAATAAAGAACTAGGGTACTAGAAGTATCTCACAAGACTTATGATATCACTAGTTTGCATTGACCATGTTTATGCATTGAGTTTCTAACCCTTTTGTCACATGATTTAGTTTGGTCATTGCATGTTCATGATGATATCTCACTAGTATGATTTCCTATATGAAAGCATCCCATTGGCATGATTTATGTGATTATATGCATTTGCTTCATATATAGTACATTCCATGTACTAATGCATACTTGTGACTACATTCTCTTATAATGTAGGGTTAGACAGTCGTCCTTCACACTTTCGTGGTTGGTTGCTTTCAGAGTTCGAGCTATCAGCCTTGAAGAGTCCTCATGCTTCGGGGACTAAGAGACTTTATTTCTTTTCTTTACTTTCTGTTTCTTACTTGTATATGATGTATGGGTTACGTCTCAATCATTCTATTGTATTATATGGCTTTTTAGACATAGTCAAGACTTTCACTTGTCAACTCTTACTTTTATGAGATTGCCTATTATATTCCTCATTTTTGTCTTTACTTTATGTATATGTATGCTATGTGACTTGTGTTGGGTCTCTCGGGATCCTATGCGCCATGTCACACCTAGGGGGTACTTTGGGTCGTGACAAACTTGGTATTCAGAGCGCCAGGTTTAGAAAGGTCCTAGGATGTCTCAAAGCCACGTCTAGTAGAGACTTGTTCACAAGTGTGAAGCGCGCCACATTTATGAATAAGAGGCTACAAGATTTTAGGAAATTCCACTTCTTTCATATTCAAAAAACGTGCTTTAGAGTTTAACTCTATACGTTCCTCTCCTAATCCATGTCCTACGCTTTTCAGGATATAGCACCTAGAAGAGCTTTTGTAAGGAGGAACGCAAATGAGAATGTGAAGCAAGAGGCTAACCATGTTCCGGCCGCTCCTTTGGCCAAATAGATTACTAATGCGGAGTTCCGAGCCGCTTTTCACGCATTGGCTCAAGCCGTGACGGCCTAACCCAATATAGAAGTTGCGGTCCTTGTGAACCCACATATGGGTACGGCAGCGGCAAGGGTGAGAGATTTCACGAGTATGAACCCTCCGGAATTCAAAATCAACTCAATAAAAGCTCTTGAACTTCTCTCTTAAACTCACTTCAATTTTAAAGTAAATTAAGACATGTGATTAGCACATGTAGGATTTCTGAAGAATTAATGAAGCCTTTAGGACCTAATACAAAGAATAGAACATAGTCATGATTCGAAGGAATACGTTAGGAATGAATCACGGAAGGAAAAAGGCCAGACGCCCTTAGCGTTCTGCTGGCATGGAGCGCCAGGCCCCAAACTACTGACCAGAGTTTGGGGTGCACTGTTAGTGTGGTTCGCCAGGTCCCAAACTATTGACCTGTAGTTCTAGCGCTATGGTGGTGCGCCTCGCCAACCCCTTTTCGAGAAATCCGACGAATTATCTTACACAATTTCGGGTCCTAACTCATCTAGAATCGATTAATTTCTTCCAAAATCTCTTTGATTCACAAACCCAACACGAAAATTTTGAAATCCCACTCAAATTCTATTAAGAAATACCAATCATTCACAAAACCCTCGCCTCAAGAACTCAAGACCTTCATTGTTAAAGAAAGAAACTTACAACTCAAGAACTACTGAAGAATCTCTTAACATAACGATTTCATGGACAAATTCAAGGATGAATTAGATGTAAGGCGTGAGGACAAACAAGTCCAACACTATGAGAAGCCTTACATACCTGGAAAGAAAAATGTTCTTGGCGAATTCCATAAGAAACATCAACCTTCTCCTTCTATCATTACTCAACTACTATCATCAACATCACTCTCTAACTAAAAAGGATCACTGATAGAGCCTTTGGGCGAAATATCATAAGCACGATTCATTCGATAATTTTTATGTGAGAATATGCATGACATAACATTAAATTGCTAGCCATTGAGATCAAATCATGAATTTGCGATATTGAGCATAATGTAAGACATGAGTGCTTATATGAATAGATTCATAATATGAGGCTGATATCCATAAATTTATGGAGTATGATTGAGATCAATGGGCTAAAGTCTTCGCCCCTTATTCTGGGAACTAAGCATGTATGTAAATCTCTCTAAAGTGTATGAGCATAGGTCATGAACACAACTATGATATTAGAAACATCAACAAAATGTTGTAACAACTGAACTTTGAGAAATACGCTAGAGTATGAATGGATTGATATATCACCATAACTCTCTCTAACGCATCACTATCTGATTCTCAACACTTGACTCGGTTTTTCATCTTATCATCTCCGCCTTAGGTCTAAAGCTAACACTTTAAAGCTATGGATCTATTTTATCATCTCGAAACTGGTCTACATTCACTTTTCTTACTCAGACGATGCAATTCTTATGACTACTGAACTCTCCATAAGCAGGTACTAAGACTCCTTCTAAGACCTCTTTCTAAGATGCTTCTCTTCCCCTCTTCTCATTGGCTTATAAGGAAACTTAATCTCACTGTTAATAATCTGACTCTTCTTTCTTAGCCTACTAATAACATCCTTCTATGTTCATATCAACCTAGCTGGAGAAACTTGGAACTATATTTAAGAGGATCGTCATTGACTATATAAAATCCCTTCTACCCAACTCTTAAGGGTAATAAATAATGCTTACATCAGTCCACTCCACATTGGCAACTCAAATTTGCTATCTAGGCATACATGAAAACAATAAACTTAATTAGAACCTTATCTGAGTACATACGATCTCAGGTACACCTCTTAATACTCTTGTTAATATAGCAACTAGGCCACCTTCATTGTTCTCTTCTTTGGGTCATAATACCACACTTGTGTCACACACTTTTATTGCAATGTAACACCTTAATTCCTCACCTACTTCACGTCAATTTTACTAGATCAGTTGTCAAAACTAACATCATCACTCTCATATTGTCATCCTTTTATCACGATACTCATCTCAAATTCAAGTTTAGTGGGTAGTACTAATCACATATATCAATATAATTTCTCACATATTTTACTACTTACGACTACTAGATAAAATTAAGAAACACTCACTCATTAAGACCTCATGACAACTAGTAAATCTTTATCTCTCTATCTATATACTTACATATTACTGCCACATTCCTTTTCACAACTTAAGTACTATTTACCCACTTACTATACATCATTACTTACTTAGTTCTATAATCCTCTAAATATTATGGGCTCTCCTTTCAAAAATGATAAGCCAAGCTTAGATCTATCACCTCATAAATACTCTGCTCTTTTATTAAACACATATGCTTAGCCTTTACCAACACAATGGCATTTACATAAACTCCCTTCTGGTTAAAGTATACTCTAACTCATCCATAATAGTAACTCTTACTCTACCTTCTATCATGAAATCTACAAAAACTCATCACTTATTAGTCTACCCATAAGGGAAAGCTCCTCATTAATAACTTACTAGGTGCAGGACTGCAACATCATAATGTGCCTCATCACTATCTTCCTTTCTTAGATTACTATACCTCTGCATGCATTCTTCTAATTTTGAGCACTTTTACTACTACTGTTTATAAAATCGTAACTCATACTATCTTTTCGGGTGAAAATACAATCCAAGCTTTAGAACCCACTCTCCTCTTAAAGGGTATCACCTGAAATAAGACTTAGAGAAGAGATTCCGGAAGAACATCTCACTTTTAGCTTGAACGCATGATTCATATGAATAAGAGTGCATTCTTTCGAATCTGAACACTTAAGCTCACTCACGGGCTTCTCTCAATCCCCTCTACAATCTCATGAATTTATGAAGTCTTTTTTTGGAGTACCTCATCGATAAGGATCTAGGCTTTGCTTTTCAACTACCTTGAGTATGAGGGGTAGTTGAATGGATTTAAGAAACGCACGAGTACGAATAAGTTCCTTATGACACAGTTCTAGTGCACAATTTAGAGTTTGAAAGAAGGAAAACTTTTCTTAAATGTCTGTAGTCCCTCATTTATAGAAGTGGGGCCCTCACAACCATATATAAGATCCTACTGCGGCTTCATAGAAACCCTAAGACACTTGAACTCTGTGCTCTGATACCAAGTTTGTCACGACCCGAGCCTACACCCTAGACGTGGCCGGCAGTCGAGTCATCCTGGCTGACTACAAGCGTAAGACTAACTCAAGCATACAAAAGCATCAAAACTGAAGAAAAGTTTAATACAACTTACTGAATCTCAAAACTATCTGAATATACTAAGTATGAAATATAAAGTTTTGAGTAAAATATTTGTAACTGAAAGACTCTCCAAAACTATCTATCTATGAAGCTTCTACTATATATAGACGAGTGTCGGGACAAGACCCATGACTACTCAAAATGTTACTAATACCAATAACTCATAACACTAGAGTCCTCTGGAAGAAAGGATACCTCACTCGAAAGCTGACGAGTGGATGAAGTGATCTCAACGGACTCTTGTTGAGTATCCTAAGTACTTGTATTTGCATCATAAAAGATGCAGGTCGAATGACATTAGTACATGAAATTTACGAGTATGTAATATGGTAGATGTGGAAAAAATAGCTGAGCTGAATGACTGCGATAAATATAGCACAAACTCAACTGAATGTAAAGGATTAAAGGAATTAAGCTATTTAACTTTACAAAAGTACTTACTCATCTTTGAACTCAACATAAGAAGTGTTATATAAAAATATGCTTTCACTTTATTGGGAGATTCTCTAACTGACAACCATCATTGTGCGATAAGTGATGATACATCATCTTGTCGACGCTGCCAGAATTGTCTTATATCGTGCTGGGATATAGAACACCTGAACTAAGTGGATCCACTAAGCTATAAGGATTCATCTAAAAAGTATGATCCTGAACTCATGTTTGCAAGACATAGTTTATGGGGGCTGTGAGTTGTCTGAACTCTCCCCATATCGGTGCTCAATACTACTCCCAATGATATATATACACTGCTGCTCAAATGTATAAAACATTACTTTTTTTCTAGTTTGAGGTAATTGCTCAAACTATCATCTTAAAAGAGGTAACTGCTTTGAAATGCATCTGAAACTCATTGTTCATTTATAAAACAAGGTTTCTCTTTCCTTAACGTAAAAATACATTCTGGGATGAGATAATTACTCAAAAGGGGGCCTCTTTGAGAGGTAACTGCTCTGTACTTAATCTTTTTAAAAACTCTTTTAACTTTTGTCAAAAAAAGTCTACTCTTTTTCTTCATGCAAAAATGAAACATTTGGGGACTACTTAGTTCCCTTATACTCTTTCGTAAAACTGCTATTTAGTTCCTCAAAACTTAGTTTAAACAATAGTGTTTTGTTTTAAAAAATTCTTAATAAGAATTCACTAAATACTCAAGAATAGGGTTCATGCTGAAATCTAGACATGAACGATTCAACTCAAGAACCTCAATGTATAACATATATCTATTCAATAATTAGGAATAGAGTTTCAACAAGGACTACGAACTCAAGAACTCAAAATCAACCCAATAAAAGCTCTTGAACTTCTCTCTTAAACTCACTTTAATTTTAAAAGTAAATTAAGACATGTGATTAGGACATGTAGGATTTTTCAAGGATTAATGAAGCCTTTAGGTGCTAATACAAAGAAGAGAACATAGTCACGATTCGAAGGAATACATTCAGAATGAAACACAGATGGAAAAAGGCCAGACGACCCCTGGCGTACTGCTGGCGTGGGGCGCCAGGCCCCAAACTACTGACCAGTAGTTCTGGTGCTATGGTGGCGCACCGCGCCAGCCCCCTTCCAAGAAATTTGACGAATTTGCTTGCTATATTTCGGGTCCTAACACATATAGAATCAATTGATTTCTTCCAAAATCTCTTTGATTCACCAACCCAACCTGAAATTATTGAAATCCCACTAAAATTCTATCAAGAAACACCACTCATTCGTAAAACCCTCACCTCAAGAACTCAAGACCTCCATCGTTAAAGAATGAAGCTTAAAACTCAAGAACTACTCAAAAATCTCTTAACATAACGATTTCATGGACGAATTCATGGATGCATTAGATGTACGACATGAGGACAAACAAGTCCAACACTATGAGCAGCCTTACATACCTGGAAATAATAATGTTCTTGGCGAATTCCACAAATCTTGAAGAACGCTTGAACTTAGCCCTTTTTCTTCTCTTGAAACTTCGCTTTAAAACCCTAAGTGCTTAGGAACTTGAATAGGTGATTTAGAATATTATTAGACCCTTAATTGGGTTAGGAAAAACGTGCTAAGCCTAGTAGGAAAAAGTAAAAGACCAAAATACCCTTTTCTAAAACGAATGAAGTGCCTTAAATAGAGAGACTTCACTCAAATGGGCATAACGTTTTACTCCGAGCCTCAAATGGAGATAACTTTGTGGCGTTGGAAAGAGGAATTAAAGACCTTCAATTTGATAGCTGATGGGCCACCTAATTCATTAGGGGCTGAGAGATATGATCATTTGAAGTAGACCTAAGTAGAATGGTAGGTCAAAACTTACTCGGTAGGGAGACTATCAACACAACTTTGTGCTAGGGGATTCTAGTGACCTAAATTGATATCCAAAATCATTTCCACACTAATGGATTGACCTTAGAACCTAAGAACAATTAAGAATTACTCAATACGACCTTATACGCAATTTAAGAATGGTTCGGGTCTTAACTTAGAAATTTTTGGGGTGTTACAATATCTCTACATTGGGATCATTCATCCTCGTATGACGGTTGGAGTGGGAATGGAAAGGAAAGGAGTTACTCTTACTATCTTTCTGACTTCTGAACTTGCCTACTAACATAGGCGAAACTAGTTCATACTAAGAGTTTGAGACTGTCTATTGCATATATGTCAAGAATGATATTGTTTTGAATATAGTCACACTTTATCTGAAGTTATCTTATATAAGGCAAGGATATCTGGGGACGAAGTAAGAATAGGAATACTATGGCTTGAGTGATATGACTAGTAGCTTTAAGCTTAGCAACACTTCTCAACTATACTTTCTTTTCTGATTACTAACTTCATTAGCTGTAACTCATAGCTCCAAGTAGAGTGTATGACTACTCTTATCAATGTCGAAGTCAAATCGCTTGCTCTTACTGTGTTCAAGCCTAATCTTTAAATCATAAGGTGCTAAACATAAGATGATTATACTTATCTAAACCACAAGATTTAGGTTCTATACCTCTATAGGGAATCTCATCCCAAGAATACTTCTTCTTATAACAACATTAAAACCAACCTTGAGCCCCTATCAAGAAACTCCTAATGCATCATGCATTTGTCCACCTTTTAACAACACCCATTTAAGCCTAGTACTATAACCACTCCATGGACTCCTACTAACCAATCCTTCTAAGAATTTCTCATTCTCTCATCATCTCTACCAATTGAAATTTCACACATTACTACCAGGAGCCAACCAATTGTTCTCATTTAACTATTACTCATAGTAAAACCTCATCTCGTTCTTCCTCCACATTTATAACATTAGATGGAATAAGCACACTACTACTACCAACACAAGAAACATCGACCTTCTCCTTCTATCATTACTCAACTACTATCATCAACATCACTCTCTAACTAAAAAGGATCACTGAAAGAACTTTAGGGTGAAATATCATAAGCATGATCCATTCAAGAATTTTGATATGAGAATATGCATGACATAACATTATATTGCTAGCCATTGAGATCAAATCATGAATTTGCGATATTAAGCATACCGTGAAACATGAGTGCTTATCTAAATAGGTTCATATGATGAGGCTGATATCCATAAATTTATGGAGTAAGATTGAGATCAATAGGCTAAAGTCTTTGCCCCTCATTCTGGGAACTGAGCATGTATGTTAATCTCTCTAAAGTGTATGAGCATAGGTCATGAACACAACTATGATATTAGAAACATTAACAAAATGTTGTAACAACTGATATTTGGAAATACGCTAGAGTATGAATGGATTGATATATCACCATAACTCTCTCTAACACATCACTATCTGATTCTCAACACTTGACTTGGTTTCTCAACTTATCATCTCCCCCTTAGGTCTAAAGCTGACACTTTAAAGCTATGGATCTATTTTATTATCTCTAAACTGGACTACATTCTCTTTTCTTACTTAGAAGATGCAATTCTTATGACTACTGAACTCTCCATAAGCAGGTACTAAGACTCCTTCTAAGACCTCTTTCTAAGATGCTTCTCTTCCCCTCTTTTCATTGGCTTATAAGGCCACTGAATCTAACTGTTAATAATCTAACTTCTCCTTCTTAGCCTACTAGCTAATAACATCCTTCTATGTTCATATCAACCTAACTAGAGAAAACTTAGAACTATATTTAATAGGCTCGTCATTGACTATATAAAATTCCTTCTATCCAACTCTTAAGGGTAATAAATAATGTTTACATCAGTCTACACCACATTGGCAACTCAAATATGCTATCTAGGCATAATGAAAACAATAAACTTAATTAGAACCTTATCTGACTACATACAATCTCGGGTACACCTCTTAATACTCTAGTTAATCTAGTGACTTGGCCACCTTCATTGCTCTGATCTATGGGTCATAATACCACACTTGTGTCACACAATTTTACTGCAAAGTAACACCTTAATTCCTCACCTACTTCAGGTCAATTCTACTATATCATATCAAGAAATTAACATCATCACCCTCATATTATCATCCTTTTATCACGGTAATCATCTCAAATTCAAGCTTAGTGGCTAGTACTAAACACATATATTAATATAATTGCTCACATTTTTTACTACTTACGACTACAAGATAAAATTAAGAAACACTCACTCATTAAGACCTCATGACAAGTAGTAAATCTTTACGTCTCTGTCTACTTACTTACAGATTACTGTCACATTCCTTTTCATAACTTAAGTACTATCTACCCACTTACTATACATCATTACTTACTTAGTTCAATAATCCTCTAAATACTATGGGCTCTCCATTCAAAAATCATAAGCCTAGCTTAGATCTATCATCTCATAAAAACTCTGTTCTTTTATTCAACACATATGCTTAGCCTTTACCAACACAATGGCATTGACATAAACTCCCTTCTAGTTAAAGTATACTATAACTCATCCATACTAGTAACTCTTACTCTACCTTCTATCATGAAATCTACACAAACTCATCACTTCTTAGTCTACCCATTAGGGAAAACTCCTCATTAATAACTTATTGGGTGCATGATGCAAGATCATAATTTGCTTCATCACTATCTTTCTTCAAGAATTCCATTCTTTCCAACTCAAATTCTTTCATACAATTATAAATCATTAATGAAAATCATAATTCTTGGCCATAGAGTTTTCAAGAAACCAATTCAAAAATCTCAAGAAAGGTTTTCTTGATCGTTCTTCTTCAAGCTAGGGTTTCAAGTTTTCCAATCAAGTTCTTCTTCAAGATTCTTCAAAACTTTGTTCTTCCAGGTATGTAAGGCTATCATAGAATTGGGCTAGTTCATCCTGACGCCCTACATCTACTTTCAAATCAGTAAAAGAGTAATCTAGATTCTATCCTTAGATTCGAGTATTCTTGAGATGAGTTGATTCTGAGTTCTTGAGTTCCTAATTCTTTTTGAAACTCTATTCCTAATTATTGAATTGATATATGTTATGCATTGAGATTCTTAAGTTGATTCGTTCATGTCTATATTTCAGCATGAATCCTATTTTGAGTTATAAATTTTGAGAATCTTTTAAAGACAATATTTTTATTTTAAACTGAGTTTTAGAGAAAGTAAGAATGAGTTTGAGAATCTTTTTAGAACAAATGCTTTGTCTTTAAAATTGATTATGAGAAAGAGTAAAAGATGAGTTTTGAGAAAAGTATAGGGAACTAAGTAATTCCCTAAGATAATAGTTTTAATTTGAGAAAAGAGAAACTTTACTTTCTAATTAAGTTTATGAGTACAGAGATACTTCAGAGCAATTACCTCTTTTAAGAGGATCTTTCGAGTAATTACCTCAAATTGAGAAAAGAGAATGCTTTTAAACATTGAGCATGAGCAATAATTTTTGGAGTAGTATTGAGCACCGATATGGGGGAGAGTTCAGACAACTCACAGCCCTCATAAACCATGTCTTGCCAACATGGGTTCAGGATCATACTTTTTAAATGAATCCTTATAGCTTAGTGGATCCACTTAGTTAAGAGGTTCTACACCCCAGCACTGTATAGGACAGTTCTGGCAGCGTGGGCGAAACGTTGTATCATCATGTAGCTCATAATGATGGTTGTCGGTTAGAGAATCTCCCAAATAAGAGTAAAAAGTATTTTATTGTATTTTTATATACATCCTTGAGTTAGCATCTTTTATTTATAAATCTTTAAATGTTTTCATCTCTTGTTATCGCTTTGTATTGAGTTGGGTTGAGGTAAGTATTCTTTCAGCCCTATCAGTTCAGTTATTTATCCATTCTGCTATATTACATACTCGTACATTCAATGTACTGATGTCATTCGACCTGTATCTTTTTATGATGCAGATACAGGTGTTCAGGATCATCAACAGGCGTTTTGTTGAGATCACTTAGCACTCCTAGTTAGCTTGGTGAGCCTTCTTACATTCCTGAGGACCCCACTTTTCTTTCTGTTATTAGTTGGTTGAGGTGCCGTGGGTCTTGTCCGGACACCTATCTTAATGTTAGAGGCTTCATTGATAGCTGGAGTTGAGGAGTCCTTCAGTATTTACTTTTCTTGAGATTGTTTTTAAAAAAAAACTATAATACTGATGTTATTGAGTATTTTACAGATTTGAGTTTTTACTTTGAGTTTAAATGTTCAAAAATTTGGTTTTAAGCTTTTTATCGCTTGAGTAAGTCTTCCGCTAAGTATTCATCCAGGCCAAGGGTTCGCTTGGGGACCAGCAATGGTTCTCGAGTGCCGGCCACGTCTAGGGTATAGGCTCGGGGCGTGATAAACTTGGTATCAGAGCACAGAGTTCAAGTGTCCTAGGTTGTCTATGAAGCCGTGTCGATAGGATCTTATTTATGGTTATGAGGGCCCCACTTCTATAAATGAAGGACTACAAACATTTAAGAAAAGTTTCACTTCTTTCTTACTCTAAATCGTGCAATAGAATTGTGTCATAAGGAACTTTTTCAAACTCGTGCGTTTCTCAGATCCATTCGACTACCCCTCATACTCAAGGTAGTTAAAGAGCAAAGCCAGATTCTTATCAATGAGTTACTTTCAGTAAAAATCTTCAGAAAGTCATGAGAAAGCAGAGGGGCTTGTGAGAAGTCTGTGAGTGAGCTTAAGTGTTTGGTATTCGAAAAAATGCACTCTTATTCATATAAATCGTGCATTTGAGCTAAAAGCGAGATGCACTCTACACTCTTTTCTCTAAATCTTGTTTTAGTTGAGACCCTTATGAGGAAGTGTATTTTAGAGCTTGGGTAGTATTTTCACCCGAAGGATACTGCGAGTCATGTTACTATGAGCAGTAGTAGTAGAAGTGCCAAGAGTTAAAAGTATATATTTAGAAGTGTGGTAACCTAAGGGTTAAGGATAGTTATTGAGTAGAGTATGTAAGTTGTAGCCATGCACCCAGTAAGTTATTAATGAGGAGTTTTTCCTTATGGGTAGACTAAGAAGTGATGAGTTAGTGTAGATTTCATGATAGAAGGTATAGTAAGAGCTACTAGTATGGATGAGTTAGAGTATACTTTAACCAGAAGGGAGTAAATGTCAATGTATCATTGTGTTAGTAAAGACTAAGTATATGTGTTGAATAGAAGAGCAGAGTATTCATGAGGTGATAGATCTAAGGTAGACTTATGATTTTGAAGGGAGAACCATATGATATTCATAGGGTTATAGAACTAATTAGGCAATGATGTGTAGTGAGTAGGTAAGTGGTACTTAGGTTGTGAAAATGAATATGACGGTAATCTATAAGTAGGTAGACTGGAGATAAAGATTGCCTTTCCTATCATGTGCTCTTAGTAGGTGACTGTTTCTTGATTTTAGCCAGTAGTCGAAAGTTAGTGTAGTATGTGAGCAATTATATTGATGTTTGTATTTAGTACTATAGACACTAAGCTTGAATTTGAGATGAGTGTCATGAAAAAAAAGGATGGCAACAAGAGGGTGATGATATTATCTTAGAGAATTGATCTGGTAGATTTGACATAAAGTAGATGAGGAAGTAAGGTGTTAGTTTGGAATGAATTTGAGTAGTATAAGTGTGGGATTCTTACTCTTAGATGAGAGCAAGGGAGTGTGGCTAAGTCATAGATTAACAAAAGCATTAAGAGGTGTACCTGAGATCGTATATAGTTAGACGAGGTTCCAATAAAGTTTATTATTTTTCATGTGTGCCTAGATAGTATATTTTGGTTGTCAATGTGGAGTAGGCTGATGTAAGCATTATTTATTACCCTTAAGAGTTTGGTCAGAGAGATCATATATAGTTAATGATGAGCCTCTTAAATATAGTTCAAGTTTCCTCTAGTTAGGTAGATATGAGCTTAGAGAGGAGGTATTAATAGACTAAGAAGGAGAAGTCAAACTATTAAGACTTAGATAAAGTGGCCTTATAAGCCAATGTAAAGAGGTTAAGAGGAGCATCTTTGAAGGGGGTCTTAGAAGGAACCTTAGTACCTTCACATGGAGGGTTCAAAAGCCATGAGATAAGCCTTTTACGAGTATTAGAGTAAAGAAAATGTAGACCAGTTTAGAGAAACTGAAATAGGTCCGTAGACTTAGAGTGTCAGCTTCAGACCTAAGGGGGAGATGATAAGATGAGAAACCAAGTCAAGTTTTGAGAGTCAGATAGTAATGTGTTCAGAAAGAGTTAAAGTGTTATATCGATCCCTTCATACTCTTGCGTATTCCTCAAAGTTCAGTCGTTACAACATCTTGTTGATATCTTTAATAGCAGAATTGTGTTCATGACCTATGCTCATACATTTCAGACAGATTCACATCTATGCTCAGTTTCCAGAATGATGGGCAAAGACTTTAGCCCATTGATTTCAATCTTACTCCATAAATTTATGGATATCAGCCTCATAATATGAACTTATTCATATAAGCACTCATGTCTCATAGTATGCTCAGTCTTGCAAATTCATAATTTACTCTCAATGGCTAGCAACATAATGTTATGTCATGCATATTCTTATATCAGATATCTCAAATGAATCGTGCTTATGATCTTTCGCCCTAAAGTTCTTTTAGTAATCCTTTTCAGTTTTGATAGCGATGTTGTTGATAGTAGTTGAGTAATGATAGAAGGAGAGGGTTGATGTTTCTTATTGCAATAGTGGTGTTGTTTTTATTCCATCTACGGCTATAATATGAAGGAGGAATAGGATGAGGTTTTACTATGAGTAATAGTTAGGTGAGAGTAGTTAGTTAGTTCCTGATAGTATGCGTGATATTTTAGTTGGTAGAAATGCTGAGAGAATGAGAAATTCCTAAAAGGTTGGTTATTAGGAGTCCATGGAGTGGTTATAGTTCTAGGCTTGAATGAGGTGTTGATAACATGTGGATGAATGCATAATGCATTAGGTGGTTCTGGATTAGGTCTCGGGGTTGGTTAAATGCGGTAATAAGAATAAGTATTCTTGAGATGAGAATCCCTATACAGGTATAGAACCTGAATCTTGTGGTTTAGATAAGTATAATAATCTCATGTTTAGCACCTTGTGACTTAGAGATTAGGCTTGAGCACAATAAGAGCAGGCGATTTGACTTAAATGTTTGTAAGAGTAGTCATATACTCTAGGGGGAGCTATAAGTTGTAGCTAATGAAGTTAGTAATCAGAAAGGAGAGCATAGTTGAGAAGTGTGGCTAAGCTTAATAGCTACTAGCCATATCATTCAAGGCATAGGAGTCACATTCTTACTTCATTCCCGGATACCCTTGTTTCATGTCATGACCTGTAATCTTGAAATCTTATGTGAGCTTCAAGCCAAATGTGCTCGAGTCCAGTTTCAAAACTCTCAATATAAATCACTTCCACCTATGTTAGTAGGCAAGCTCTAAAGTCAAGAGAGATAGTGATAATAACTCATTTCCCTTCCATTCTCAGTTTAACCATCATTCGAGGACGAATGATCCCAGGGGGGATATATTGTTATGCCCAGAAAAAATTCTAAGTTAAGACCCGAACTATTTTTCATTTACGTATAAAGTCGTATCGGGTGATTCTTAAATTATGCTTAGGTGTTAAGGTCAATTATTTAGTGTGAAAATAGATTTGGACATTAATTAAGGTCACAAAAATCCCCTAGCCCAAAGTTGAGTTGAAAGTTTCCATATCGATTAAGTTTTGAGGTAAGATTCTACTTGGGTCAATTTCAAACGACCATATCTCTCAGAATATAAAGAGTTACGTGGCCCATAAGCTATCAAATTAAAGATATTTGAATCCTCTTTGCAACTCCACCTATTTTGCATCAATCCGAGTTTTGAGTAAAAGGTTATGACCATTTTAGTAACCTGATATAGTGGAGTGACGAATTAGCCGACGGGAAAACATTAAAAAAGGTCTATTAGTCTTTCTACCTCTAAGAAAACCCTAAACAAATTTTTTGACTAATTATAGACCCAAACTAATCAGATTTTCATCTCATAATTTCCTATTCTCTTCTCTCTCAAACCATAAATCAAAACCCTAAAGAAAAATCAAAGCATAGGACTTCCATTTAAGATTCATTCAATATTTTTCAGGATTCAATCAATCCTTTTCAAGATTCCTCTTCAAGGCAAGTCCTTCTTCAAGAATTCCATTCTTTCCAAATCAAATTCTTTCATACAATTATAAATCATTAATGAAAATCATAATTCTTGGCCATAGAGTTTTCAAGAAACCAATTCAAAAATCTCAAGAAAGGTTTTCTTGATCGTTCTTCAAGCTAGGGTTTCAAGTTTTCCAATCAAGTTCTTCTTCAAGATTCTTCAAAACTTTGTTCTTCCAGGTATGTAAGGCTATCATAGAGTTGGACTAGTTCGTCCTGACGCCCTACATCTACTTTCAAATCAGTAAAAGAGTAATCTAGATTCTATCCTTAGATTCGAGTATTCTTGAGATGAGTTGATTCTGAGTTCTTGAGTTCCTAATTCTTTTTGAAAATCTATTCCTAATTATTGAATTGATATATGTTATGCATTGAGATTCTTAAGTTGATTCGTTCATGTCTATATTTCAGCATGAATCCTATTTTGAGTTATAAATTTTGAGAATCTTTTAAAGACAATATTTTTATTTTAAACTGAGTTTTAGAGAAAGTAAGAATGAGTTTGAGAATCTTTTTAGAACAAATGCTTTGTCTTTAAAATTGATTATGAGAAAGAGTAAAAGATGAGTTTTGAGAAAAGTATAGGGAACTAAGTAATTCCCTAAGATAATAGTTTTAATTTGAGAAAAGAGAAACTTTACTTTCTAATTGAGTTTATGAGTATAGAGATACTTCAGAGCAATTACCTCTTTTAAGAGGATCTTTCGAGTAATTACCTCAAATTGAGAAAAGAGAATGCTTTTAAACATTGAGCATGAGCAATAATTTTTGGAGTAGTATTGAGCACCGATATGGGGGAGAGTTCAGACAACTCACAGCCCCCATAAACCATGTCTTGCCAACATGGGTTCAGGATCATACTTTTTAAATGAATCCTTATAGCTTAGTGGATCCACTTAGTTAAGAGGTTCTACACCCCAGCACTGTATAGGACAGTTCTGGCAGCGTGGGCGAGACGTTGTATCATCATGTAGCTCATAATGATGGTTGTCGGTTAGAGAATCTCCCAAATAAGAGTAAAAAGTATTTTATTGTATTTTTATATACATCCTTGAGTTAGCATCTTTTATTTATAAATCTTTAAATGTTTTCATCTCTTGTTATCGCTTTGTATTGAGTTGGGTTGAGGTAAGTATTCTTTCAGCCCTATCAGTTCAGTTATTTATCCATTCTGCTATATTACATACTTGTACATTCAATGTACTGATGTCATTCGACCTACATTTTTTATGATGCAGATACAGGTGTTCAGGATCATCAACATGTGCTTCATTGAGAACACTTAGCACTCCTAGTTAACTTTGGTGAGCCTCCTTGCATTCCGGAGGACCCCACTTTTCTTTCTGTTATTAGTTGGTTGAGGTGTTGTGGGTCTTATCCGGACACCTATCTTAATGTTAGAGGCTTCATAGATAGCTAGAGTTGAGGAGTCCTTCAGTATTTACTTTTCTTGAGATATTTTTTAAAAAAAATCTATAATACTGATATTATATAGTATTTTACATAGTTGAGTTTTTACTTTGAGTTTAAATGGTCAAAAAATTTGTTTTAAGCTTTTTATCACTTGAGTAAGTCTTCCGCTAAGTATTCAGCCAGGCCAAGGGTTCGCTTGGGGACCAGCAATGTTTCTCGAGTCCCGGCCACGTCCAGGGTGTAGGCTCGGGGCGTTACAAAATAGCTCCGAATCTCTCCACTATTTTCATATTTCCCAACTTATAAATATGGGAGCAATTTGAATAACTAGATCATGAACACTGTTTTTGGTCATAACACTCCACCATTTATTGAAAATTCTTCTGATAGGACAAGACTGATGTATAATGCCGAAGGAGGCACTAATATAATTTCATATATGAATTACAGCCTTCCCTTGTGTAAATATGTGTTGAATGGAATCTGTTACAGGGTCATTGCAACAATAACATTCAACATTTGAATGATTTCCAAATCTAGCTACCACCTCATTAAAAGGTAGTTTCTCTTTGAATAGTCTCCAAGCAAGAAAGGAGATCTTAAAAGGAATAGATACTCTTAATAAATACCTATAGTTACCTTATGAGTAACTTATTTGTATAAACATTTTTTATAATTACTTTTTTTAATGTGTGGGGGTGGCAGCTATGTTAGCACCCCTAGTAACCTCTGTACTCAAAGCAGATGTGTTGTGATACCCAGCGCCTAACTTTGTCTCCCTCGCTCCTTGACTTTAAGCTAAGGCTCCCTGACTTGATAATCTTTTCTCATCTGTATATACTTTAATTATTTAAAGTTAACCTAACTGCTATTACCAACTTTTTGTGATTCCTTTTAAATTAATTTATCTTAAATATTTTATTTCAATTGCAATTTGGATATTCACCCTTACGAGGATACTCCACATGTGTCTCCATATGTTGATTTGCATTTGGCATCATAACCATATTTATGGTGGTCATGCAGAGATGTATATATATGAATTCTAACAATCAAATTAAAAAATATCACCAAAATTCAAACTTTCAACTTAAATCAATTTTTGATCCACCTTTGCTGATACACTAAAACATTTCTCTCATGTGAAGGGATTCATTAATTTATTTACATAAACAGAAACCTTTTATAAGTACATAACTTCACCCCGAAAATTAAGTGAAATAAGTCAAAAAAAAAAAGAATTGGTCGATGTTTCCTTCTTCTTTTTCTTTGGTACATTGGAAAAACTAATAAACTACTTAAAACCTTTCAAATTCTTCATGGCTGAAATCAACAAGGAGAAAGAACTCCATTTCTTTGAGCAGTGTTTCCCATACTATCATATCTTCCTCGTGCTTGTGTCTTCATTTTCTAAAAAAATCTGCACATTAGTTTACCTCCCTCCAAATATGAGGAATGGTAGCTTTGTTGATCTTCAGTAGATATTTATAATCTTAATAAAATCCTTAGGAGGATGAGATTGTATATCCTCTCTTAGATGAGCTTCACAACAAGTAGGAAATCTGTCATATGTATACATCTTCCTTTGCCACTATTTTGGGCTAACTATTTTGGTTTCCGTCATATGTATACATCTTTTATAGAAGGTTAGGCCTAGCCCTCTATCTTCATATGTAATCAGATTTCAATGGCAATCAAATCAGTTTTTGGAGAAAAAAGTAGGCAATCTGTCTTCATTTCTAGATCTTTATATTTCATTTCTTTTAATGATTTCAACCCTTATTTGAAACTACATAACTCTGTAGTGAGATTTGAAGTAGGCTTCATCTTACTTGAATATCCGAAGAACTACTTGCCTGGATCATCTCAAAAGAATCCTCCAAAAGCAGCATCACCAGTTTGAGTCATGGCATTACATCGTATTCAATTTATGCTTTCGTATCTAAGGAGAACACCAAGCTATTAGTTTGGATTCTTTGAAATTAGAGATTTCCCTAGAATATACTTTATCAATATTGTTAGCATTTTCTCTAACGTATCAAGATATAAAATTTAAAATTAAGCATTTTCACTCAATCGGATTTCTATTTCGTTCTTTCCATATATGCCATATAATATATAGAAATGTTAGAAATTATAACTTTAGCACTATAAGAGGGTTTCCAGGTGTTGTTTATAATATCTTCGAGTCATTCAAGCATTGACTTAGTATTCATGATAACATCACTTTTAATCTATGAGATGAATTAAATCCAAATGTGTTAAGATTTTGGACATGCCGTGATAATATGTGAGAAGTCCTTCACACTAAAGTCAAATCGTTCATATTTATGTGAGTCAATTATTTTCCAGGTAAATCGAAGCCAATTTAATATGAGTCTATTATATCTGACAAGTCATATAAAATATTTGAACTTTTTAGGAATGTGGAGCTTCCATATATTACTCCATATTCTTTCATGTGGATACTTATGTCACCATAAAAAAATCTTATATGTAGATTTAGTACTAAATCTTCCAATACATATTTTACTCAAAGTGTTTTTGTCTACAAAAATAACATTTTAGAGATAAAATGCAATTTAGTTGAGACGTTCAAAATAATAAGTTTATATGAAATATATATATTCTCCATTTACCAACACATCTGAAACTTTAAGCAATATATCTAACGGGTCAATGCCAACAATAAATATATCAATAAATGCTCCAGAAGCCTATTTTGTCCTTTACATATCATCCTAAGCATCTTAAGTTTAGATCAAATCGACTGAATCAATTAATCCAAAAATGATCAATTTTACGTATTTTTTTATAGTCACTGTTAGTTTCGACTTTCGAGGTAATTGGATCAACGGTGCTTCACTAGGGACTAAAAAGATAAAAATAAACATACTCAAGGTATAATTTGCGGGTAAAACCTCTCAAAATATAAAACCCTAAACAACCAGCAGCCGTCGTTGACCTTCCTTTTGCAAAATCTGCAGAGCATCAATGGCGGAAACTAAAGTTTCAAAAGTCATTGCCCAATTACAATCCCAGCTTCCCGGTGAAATCATCATGGCTAGGGGTGTACATGACCGGGTTGGTTCAGATTTTTCAAATATCAAACATATCATTTGTGTCAAATTTTTAAATTTATAAACCAAACCAAACTTATAAAACTCGGGGTTTTTTGAGTTTTTCAACCTCGGGTTGGTTCAGGTTTTTCAAATATCAAAGCAAACAATTTATGTCATGTTTTTAAATTTTTAAATCAAACCAAATTAATAAACCTCTAATTTTTATGGGCTTTTGGATTGTTTTGGTAAAGTATTCATTCAAACATAAAATTAACTTATGCTCCAAATATTCCTTGCACAATTGGTGCATTAAACTTTGCCAAAGCATTGTGTGATCTTGGGGCCAGTATACACCTTATGATATTAGTTGTTTGCAAGTAGTTGAGCTTGGAAACTCCCACACCGACCTCGATAAGTCTATTGATGGCTGATAGGTCAGTTAAAAGGCATGTGGGAATTCTTTGTGACATACTGGTAAAAGAGGAGGGTTTCATCTTTTCTGCTGATTTTGAATCTTGGATTGCGATGTGGATTTTGAGGTCCCCATAATTTTAGGGAGGCCATTTTTTGCCACAAGTAAAGCATTGGTAGACATGGAGAGTGGTGAGCTAAAATTCATATTGAATAGTGAAGAGGTGAAGTTCAATGTGTACCAATCTACAAAATAACCATGGAATATGAGTGTGATATCCATGATTGATGTAGCTGAAGGGGAGGTTATTGAGGCATCCATATAAGAGGGATTCACAGTCGAGACATTAACTGTCATGATCATGAAGTTTGATGAAGAGTTCAAAGATGATTTTGTGGAGACTGTAAATGCTTTGCATGGCATGGGCTCACATCTTTATGCTCCTAAGAAGCTGGACCTAGATTTTAAAAATAGGCCGACTCCTCAAGAAAAACAATCCGTTGAGGAGCCGTCTATGCTTGAGTTGAAGGAGTTTCCTGGCCATCTCAGGTATGTGTTTTTGGGTGAAGGTAATACCTTACCTGTGATTGTGGCTGAATATTTGAGTGTGGAGCAGGTTCAGGCGCTTGTGGCAGTGCTGAAAAGGTTCAAGAGGGAAATTGATTAGACCATTATAGATATAATAGGTACACCCTCTGCAATCTGCACACATACAAGATTCAGTTGGAAGATGATGTAGCCATAGAGCACCAACGTAGGTTGAATCCACCTATAAAAGAGGTACTGAAAAAGGAGATCATAAAGTGGCTCAATGCAGGTGTGGTATATCCAATCTCGGATAGTTGTTGGGTTAGTCTAGTGCCGTATGTCCCTGAGAATTGAGGAATGATAGTGGTTTAAAATGCCAAAAATGATCTGACACACTTTAGGCTAGTTTTAGGCTGGTCAGTTTGTATGGACTACCGGAAGATGAAAAAGTGGACCCTAAAGGACCATTTCCCAATGCCTTTAATAGATCAAATGTCGAATAGGTTGGCAAGTAGAGAATGGTGGTATTTCTTGCATGGGTACTCTGGCTATAATAAGATCTCAAATGCACCAAAGGATCAGGAGAAGACCACTTTTACATGTCCTTATGGCACCTTTGTGTTCAAGCGCATGCCATTTGGATTGTGTAATGCACCTGGCATATTCCAGAGGTGTATGATGTCCATTTTCTCGGACATGGTTGAAGATACACCAGAGGTATTTATGGATTACTTCTCTATAGTAGGTGATACTTTTGATGAGTGTTTTTTAATCTTAGTAGGGCACTACAAAGGTGCGAAGAGGCCAACCTACTTCTTAATGGGGAGAAGTGCCACTTCATGGTCAAGAAAGGAAAACTACCTGGCCATAAGATCTCTCAAAATGGATTGGAGGTAGATATGGCTAAGATTGAGGTCATAGAGAAGTTGCCTCCGCCTATCTCTGTGAAAGGTATTTGTAGCTTTTTGGGGCATGTAGGTTTTTACCGGTGATTTATAAAGGATAATTTTTCCAAGATTGCACACCCTTTTGCAAATTGTTGGAAAAGGAGAAAAAAATTCAATTTTAATGAGGCATGCTTGAAATCCTTGAAGTGCCTAAAGGAGAAGTTGAGCTCAACTCTAGTTATCGTTGCACCGGATCATTTTGAACCATTTAAGGTAATGTGAGATCCCACTAGTGTTGCTTTGGGTGTTGTTCTAGGGAAACAGTGCAACAAGATGTTTCACCCCATATACTATGCAAGCAAGGCGTTGAATTGGGCACAAAAGAATTACACTATTACAAAGCAAGAGTTGTTGGTCGTTGGTTATGCCTTTCAGAAGCTCAGAGCATACCTTTTAGGTAATCAAGTGATAGTGCAAACTGAGCATGCATCATTGAGGTATTTGATGGTAAGAAAGAGGTGAAGCCAAGACTGATAAAATGGGTCCTCTTGCTACAAGAATTTAACTTCGAAGTTAAGGACAAAAAGGGTATGAGAACCAAGTAGCAGATCACTTGTTTAGGTTGGAAGTTGAGAAAATGGAGGATGTTGAGCTTGAGATAGATGACTCATTCCTAGATGAGCATGTATTAGCCGCTACTCTTGATCTTATACCTTGGTTTGCTGACTTTTCTAGTTATCTTCTTAGTGACTTGCTACATGATGACCTAACTTTCCAACAAAGGAAGGAGTTTTTGCATGATGTGGGAAAATACTTCTGGGATGAGCCTTACTTCTTCAGGTTGTCTACTTATAATGTGATATGGCGACGTGTACCTGAAGCTAAGATGATGAGTACTCTTGAGGCTATTATTCTTCTCCACTTGGCGGACACCATGGTGGAGTTCACACTGCACAGAAGGTGCTCCAATGTGGTTACCATTAGCCCACTATTCATCAAGATACATTTTATCTGGTGAAAAGTTATGATAAATATCAAAGGCAAGGGGCTATATAAAGGCATCATGATTTGCCTATGACCCCAATCTTAGAGGTGGAGCTATTTGATGTGTAGGGAATCAATTTTATAGAGACATTTGTGGGTTCTTATTGGTAGAATATATCTTTGTGGCAGTTGACTACATCTCCAAATGGGTAGAAGCAGTTCTGCTTGCTGATAATGATTGCAAGAATGTTGTCGGGTTCTTCAAGAAAATATTTTCTCTAAGTTTGGCACGTCTAGAGAGATTAGTAGTGTGGGGGGCGGTTGCATTTTTGCAGCTAAGTCTTCAAAACTTTGCTAGCAAAATATGGTGTGAAGTAGCATAAAGTGGTAACCCTATATCATTCGCAGTCGAATGGTCAAGTTGAAGTGTCCAACAAGGAAATAAAGTCCATATTAGTAAAGACTGTGAATGCCAATAGGACTGACTAGGAAAGAACGTTAGATGATGTGCTCTAGGCATATCGGATAACTTTCAAGACACCCATTGGTATGTCACCATACTAGTTAGTGTTTGGAAAGACATGTTATTTGCATGTGGAGCTAGAGCATAAGGCCCTATGGACACTAAAGAAGCTGGAGCGACTCTGCGAATATGAGACTGGAGTAGATAAATGAGATGGACGAGTTTCGGCTTAGGGCATATGAGAAGTCTACTCTCGATAAGGAGATGATAAAGTTGTACAATGATCGGCATATTAGGAAGAGAAAATTCAGTCCTGGGGACTTGGTGCTACTGTTCAATTCAAGACTTCAGTTGTTTTCGAGCAAGTTGAGGTCAAAGTGGTCTTGCCTATTTAAAGTGACACAAGTGTTTCAATATGGAGATTTTGAACTGGAGAATTAAAAAGGTGAACGGTTTAAAGTGAATGGCAAGCGGGTGAAGCAATGAATTCGCCTTCCAGAGGAGGTAAAGGTAATGGAGTTTATGTACCTTGATGAAGTTTGAGTAATCAAGGTAGCTGAGTCGTGTTGCCACATTAAATCAAGCACTAGTTGGTAGGCAACCCAAACTTTATATATATTCATTGTTATATATCTTGTATTATTGATTGATGTGTTTGATAGGGTTCTAAGTGTGCAGGACTGAGACACAAGAAAATTTGGCAGTGTAGTCCTGACGAAGGAGTCTGACAGAGCGTCGAAAACCTGAAAAACCGTCAGGTCAACCATCAGATATGTAGGAAAAAGACAGACTCTCTAAATTTTGTGACGGGGGACCTGATGGAACATCAAACATCTGATAGGCCATCAGATCAACCGTCACTATCAGGTAATAGGAACTTGTCCACCTCAACATCTGACGAGGAGATCAAGGAGGTTGATGGAACATCACAAGTGTGAAGAGCCGTAAGATCCACCATCGCATCTCAGGTAACTTTTGAAACCCTAACTTCACTAAACCTAACCCAACACCCACTAAACCAACCCAAAACCAATTCCCGCCACAAACCAGCCCACCAACCCAACCAATACCATATATGTTAAATTGGAGATTTTTTAAATTCCCAAATTCACAACCCAGTGATTCGTGATTCCCGCGATTCCCTTCCTCCTCCATAACCGTTACAAACTTCCCTTACCCACGATTCTACCTCTTTTCCATATAGTGTCTTTCTTTTTCTTTCTTTTCTCACTTTTCTCAAATGGCCACACGCACTGCCACCAAAACCAAATCCGCACACTGAAAGGTTGAAGCTCAAAAGGATTCGAAATTGTTTCTATTCATCTCTATTTGTTAATCAAATTCAAGGTATGTTAAAGTTTCATAGTTTCTTGATATTGATTTGGGAAAGAGTTATCATGAATTGTATTGCGATTGAGGTTGAAGTCTGAGTAGACCTATATGTTTGATGAATGCATGTCTTATAGTGATAAATGTGGTTGAACTTGTTCTATGTGGGTTTAACTGATAGCCTATTTGTATATAGATATATATATTTTTTTGATAATTCATGAAAATCACAAAAAGATTTTAAATTTGTTGGCATTAAGTGACGGTTCCCAATGATGAATTGAGTGACGACATTCTTAAAGGAAATCGTCACTTTTGTGCTTATGTTGTTATGATACACTAGAAGTTTGAGTACTTGCTATTGTCATTGAATGTATTGTGAGGGTGAAGTTAGAGTAACCCTCAGACGTTCTTAAATTGGCGTTGATATATTACAAAGTTATGAGATTTACAACTCATATGAGTTTGTAACTTGAATCGCGTAGTGAAACGTCAACAAACACTGAGAAAACACGCTGAAATTGGCTTGTAACGATGTGTTTGACGTGTCATCAAATAAGTGATGGACGGTCCAAAGCACCATCACAAACCCAATTTCAAAGAATACTAAAAAGGTTATGATAGCAAGCCTGACGGACCATCCCACTTGTGATGGGCCGTCATACTAACCATCAGATCTGTAGAAAAAAATTAAAGTCTCTGATATTTTTTGATAGAGGAACTGACGGACCATCAAACTGGTGACGGGCCATCAGATCAACCACTAGATGTGCAACAACATCAAAAAGTACCTATACTTTTCTGATGGTAAGAATGATGATCCGTCATACCTGTGACGACCCATCAACCTGCCTCGTCAGCTATGTCTGTAATTCAATATTTTTAGTTTTTGCTTATCGTTTACCACGACCTTGTGTACTAATATGTTCATCTATAGATACTTATGCTTCCAAAGATAAACCCAACTGGTGGGGGTGCCTGCACTGACAACTATGTGATGAGCCCACTGACTCTGAGCTCGAGGTCGAGGAGGTTGCACCGTCCTTACGACTGAGCTGTGTCAAGGAAGCAAAAAGTCTCATCCCAGTTTGAAGAGTATATGACTCCGACTGGGCTCTACTTACAAATTGTCCACTATTGAGACTGATTAGGAGAGGCCACCGCCTAAGGACCAGGCGGGGATTGATATCGTGGAACCGATCAAAGGTGCAACTATAAAGGCACGAAACCTCTGATTCCTTAATGCCAAGAGGTGGGCCGTCTAGGTTTTAGAGCAATAATACAATGAGGGACTGATAGTGATAGCCTTAGGCAGCCTGAAGAGAAGTATAATGGAGGAGGCTTGAGTGTTAGTATCGTATTTACCAGAGTACCCTAAGATTGAGAGGAGGTTCAAGAAATATAAGCTTGAATGGATGTCAGACGAGCCTGGATAATATTATCCGGCTATGGTCCGTGAGTTATATATCAACTACGCCACCCTACTTGGTATGAGGCTTAAGTCCATACGGTGCGGCTATCTGAGGTCACAGTTCATGAAGTCCAAGTTGATATTTCTCTGACCACTATCAACAGGTTTCTATTCGGGCCTGATTATATTCCCACTTCTCGAATGTCGGAGGTCGACTACATGATGAGAGAGAGGCTACAATAGTGCCCTTGGTTCGCACAGGTCATGACAGATGATCAGCCTTCGTAGTTGACAAATAACAAAAAGAGAATTCAGAAGGCGTCTTTAACATTCCCGTCTAAGTTCTAGTGGGGGTGTGGTACGACACAAGTTGTTGCCGACTGGGGTGACCATACTTTGGCTGAAGACAAAGAAATGTTGGTCTCTACTTTATTGTCTAGATTCCCAATTAATTTTAGCTGGATTATTATTGATGAGATCTAAAACCGAGTGACTAGGCCGGCTACATCATTGTCCTTCCCATGCCTGATTATGAGTTTATGCAAGGCTTCGACTTTGCTTATTCTAGTGGGGATTGATATTGAAACGGTTGGGGTAAAGAAGTGTTATATAGAGAAGATGAAGGAATCATCTTGACTTGATATGAGGGTCCACAAGCTCGACATATAAGTATTTGGACCAGATGAGTGGCATGGGGATGAGACCCTAGAGCTACCAATGACATCCACGAGCACAAACACCCTAGAAAGACTCCATCTGCTATAGAGATACCAACATATCACGCTGAGACTGTTGATACGACATAATCCCAGCCACAACCCTCTCCACATGCTTTCACACCAGCAAACTTTGTTAGGATGATTACGGGGATTGACATGCAAGAAAAGCAGATGAAGTTTTTCGACGAGCAGCTTGGACCATTTGTGGACAAGGAGATCGCAACGGCATTAGAGCCATACACTGATTTTATGCCCGGATGGACGTCATGTAGTCCTGGATGAAGATCAGCTTCGAGAGCTCACAGTTTTTGATTTGGCCAGATTTGTGGCTGAACTTGCACAAGCTTAGAATGATATGAGAGAGCTGCTAGAGAGGCCTGCTGAGGTGTTCCCGATTTCGGTAGTTGAGGAGTTGGAGGTGGGCAATCCCTTTATTGATATATTGAGTTTGGTCCCTATAGACGCAAGTAAGTGCCCAACTGAAGTAGACATGGAGGAGACGCGCCAAAAGAGAAAGCAAAGGCATAGAGACAATGAGCAGGAAAGAGAGAGACTACAATTGTTATGAGGTAGTCGAGATTTGAGGAGGGCATGAGGGTGGACAAGCTGTGAGTCCATGTTGCTGGGGCTTCCTCTAGTGCTCCACAGTCTGAGTTGGCCCCCACTAATGAGGGTGACAATGTTTTGGATTCCCAGCCAACAACTACTACTCTATTGGGTGTGGCCACCCTTGCTGAGTTATTAGTGGGTGCACCAATCACCACCACCACCACGATAGAGGTCACAAGGGTTACTACTGCTCCACACTTCGACGCCTGGCTCGTCACCAATAAACCTTGCCTTATGGGCTCTTATTGTGATTTTGATGCATTGTGGACAATGCGTAGTTTTTGAAAGGGAGGTGCACCATCACCAAAGGGTTTTTATTGTCATGTTTCTTTTCCCTTAGGTTCTATATAGTAGAACTAGCATGTCTAGGGTTGTCAAATTGTGCTTGTATATATGTGTGATGTATCGAGTCAATGTACCAAGTCAGTCCTGTACAAAATGTTTGCAGCAGTTATTATTATAAAAAATGTGGTTTGCATTTAAATGTGTTGTTGGTAATATTGTGGATTATTAAGAATCTTTCTGTTACATCTATTGAGTATGAATGAAACAACTGTGATTTAAGTGATATGTATAAAACATAGCAATAAGAAGTTAACAATGCATACTAGGCCATATGTGATTGTGAATGTTTGTACATTATTCTTGCTTTATAGATGCATCTAGAACTTGCCTGGTTTATGTTGCATTGGATGAAAGACAATGGATTAGGAAAGGATCATAGGTTGTTTTTTAATTTAGCTCACTCAACCTATAAGACCAACCAAATGAACAAAAAAATTTGTTGATCCCAAAATTTGACCCTAAATGATAACCTGTTTGTTGTTAACCTATTTACTTTTCCCGTTTATTTTGGAACTTCTTCTTTGGCCCTGGTCCCTCCTTCGACATTGTGTACCTTAGCTCAGAAAAAATGCCTAAGTTGAGGGTGTCTACTATGAGTAAAGTAAGGACACAATGGGGTATGAATAAAGATAGGTTGATAATAATCAGAACTTGGGGATGTAGTGTGCCATTATGTGTAATAAGTTATGTTAAAAAAACAAAAAGGAGAATAAAATGATGAGCCGCATCCAAAGGATCAAAAGTTGAGAAATAAAAGGAAAAAACAAGGTTTTCTAAAGAGGAAAGAAAGGTGAATATGGTAGCAAGGAGCGCGTAGTCACTACCCCCCAAATGTATCCTACCTTTATCCTGAGCCTAAATTACAAGCCGAACAAGTCCTATAGTGATCCTAATCAATTTGTCTGTGAAGTCGGTGTGAAAATAATAAGTATATGGGTTGTGTGTGCATTTCTTGAATTTCATTCTGAGTGTAGGTGTTTCGTACTGTCTCTTGCAAATAAATTTTGTTATGAGAGTGATACGGACTTCTTTGTGGTAAGGGCACTAGGATTGCACTGTTGATGGTTGATTGTTAAGGATGTATGCTAAGTTTCTTGTTCATATCCAGATATCATTCTTAGATCCTTTTGAGTTGATGTATTAACTGATACACATATGCATGCCTGAGTAAAGAATGTTTCAAACTACTGTGAATATGATAGCCCATGAGAGTGTAAAAGTAGTGTCAGATGTTTCTTGAGGACAATCAAATATTCTAAGTTGAGGGTGTTGATGTTCCAACATTTGACGACACATTTGATGCTTTTGGCTATGAATAATTATGAGGTCTTAAGCAAAGACATTGTCTTTTAGTAGTTTTTATACTGTGCTAGATAGGAAACCAGTCGAAGTAATAAAGAAAGTAAAATGAAGCTAAGTGTTGCCAAATGAGAGCTCTGACGACAAGCCTACCGAATCATCAGGCCTGTGACGAGTTATAACATCTGTAAGATTACCACAACTCTTTGAAGTGATGTGATGATGGAGGTGACGGGCCATCAGATGCAACGTCAGACTTGCAGAACTAAATCCACTCTCTGAAGATCAATGACGGCCAAGGTGACAGACTGTGACACCTATGACGAGCCGTCAAATGCAACGTCAGACGAGTCTCGAGATTTCTACTTTCTATTTTTAAATTTTAAATTTCCTAGAACTATATATATAGTTTCTAGGAACGTGCGTTGCACGTTAATCCCAAACAATAATGTATTCATCTCATATTTTTTACGCAATCAACAAATTTTAAAAGTTCAAAAATTGATATTGTGCAACATAAAAAATTTGTTATATAGAAATAACAAATTCTTACCAAACAAATATAGTTAATCATTGAACTTATCAGATATAATTATAGTTATACACTATAACTTGTCCTATATTTATAGTTATAGTTATAATTATAGTTATACACTGTAACATATCCTATATAATTATAGTTACACGCTATAACTTGTCCTATATTTATAGTTATAGTTATAAATATAGTTAAACACTATAACATGTCCTATGTAATTATAGTTAACACACTATAACTTGTCCTATATTTATGATTTATATGATGCTACCAAAATTGAGAGAGGGAAAAAATGACACATAAATACAATTAAATATGGTAATACGGAGATGAAGATGGAATCAAATAAAAGAAAAAACTTTGAAATCAATAATTAAATATTATCATTTTTTATGATTTATAAGATATTGTCCAATGCTTAATTTATAGTTTGCAAGTCCAATTTTTTTCCCTCATTCAATATGAGAGAATGAAAATATAAAGAGTTTTAAAATTTAATTTGTAAAAATGAAGAGTCTTGAAACCATGATGTTTTCATTTTCATCTTTCTTAATGTCTTTCTCATTTTATTGCATTTAAAAGTTGATTCAATTTTTTACTTTAACACCTTTTCATTTTTAGTATTTAGTATAATATATATGATATTGTTTACAATTTAATTAATTAGATATTTAATTTAACATAGAGGTAAAATGATAATCCAACTTTACACTTTGAACCATAATGAAACTTAACATACCTAGTTTGCACATTTCAAACAAGATGAAATAAAAATTTTAACATGAGAAGTTACGGAGACCCTAAGAGAAGAGTATCAACAACAACTTTCTTCACGCATTGGAATTTTATTCTTATTTATTAAGGAATCTTGTAGTAATCTTATTTATTAATTATTTGTATCAAATAAACAACAAAGCCAATGTGAGACTTATTACTTTACTTCATACTAGAACTTTCTAAATACAATTTTTGAGTCGTCATCCTTCACACAACATATCTAAAAGCATATGTAACACTATACAAAGAATTTCTAATTCATAATTTAATCCACATTTCTCTATTAAAAGTACAGAATTACAAGGAAAACTTTTGACAGACGATTCAAGAGATTATCACCAAAAGCCTATCAAAAGACAAAAATAATAGCAACCCAACAAAACTATTTATTATATAATACAAAGCGAGAAAATAAAGGGCTAATTTATACAAAAGGAAAAAGGAAGGGACTTTCAGCAAAGAAATTATAAGGAATATTAGTAAAAAAATGTATAGAACACAATTATTATTACAACCCATCCTAAAAGAAGTATCATATAAACCCAAAAAATAATTAACAATATTAATACATAAATTATGTGATTACAACAGGCATATTTCTAATACCCAAATAAAGTTTCATACAATTATCAAAACCCAAAGAAGCATAAGATTTTTTGCCCCAACTATCTCATACATGGAACGTATGGAAAGGAGTTCAACACCAAAACGGACACTTAATTATGGAAAGGTTTCCAAATCTAAAAGGATTGCTGAGAAGTGAAGGAGAAGAGCAATTCTCTATGCTTGAAGAAACAAATATATAAAATTGCCTTATGTTTGTTTTTCCAACATTGTTTTCTGTCAAGAAATTAGATGTTTGAGTGATAATTTGATTGATCAATGTATATATTTTTCTATGCAAATTTATAGAATGCTGTAAAGAATAGGAAGAAGTTATTACTACCATGGAAGATGAAAGAAACAAAACATTAAGATTGAAATAATTACTGGTATAACTAAGCAATTCAAACATGTAATAACAGTGGGAAGATGGAACAATTTTCTACATTCAAATTCTATGTAGAAAATGAACTGTTTCTGTTTAGAAGTTTTGTTTTTTTTTAATCTCTTCTATTTTTTTTATTTTTTTTTAGTGTAGAATAAAATTGTTAATAAAAATTTGTATGGGCATTTTCGTAATTCAACTTTAGACCTTCCCACTTTTAATATAATATGATAGCATTTTTAGGATTTTATTTTGGCATCTTTGTTTTAAGCGAAGAAGCGAATACCGTTTGAACAAAGTTGAACAAGAATTACATTGGTTTATTGAAATCAAAGTGTTGATTATCTTTAAATCTCGTAAGTAATTACTTGTTGAATAAATTTAATTTTATTCCTTATTTCAATAATCATGAGTTACTAAATCCCACAACCAAGGGTCGTGGAATCCATGACGATTTGACCTAAAAATAGGATTTTTACGGAATGAATCATGTTTGATGTCTATATATCTTATTATCTTTTTAATCTTAATTGACTTTTAATGGTTGCAAATACTAGAACATGCCTTAAGTTTAGCTTGTTTGAGTAAAAAGGCCGAAACTTTGGAAAAGAGTTAATAACAAGGATTTCATGAGGACTTGGACTCATCTAATGGTTAATGTTATAGCAAGATTAACCAACTTGAGTATATATTTGTTTAAAATGATTGGGAATAATTTTAGTTCAGAAGAATTAAAGTGACATGCATTTAATTTGATTGAGAAATTAGTTAAGTGCAACATAAGTTTGATAAAGTGATATACTAACAACGCAAGATGAAGTTCAGTAATTAGCTCGAAAAAGATCAAACAGTCTTGGCGAGGTTAATTCACTCTGTTGATTCTAAATTAAGTGATATTGTTATTGTTACTTGTCGAAAACTAATTTCCAAACTAAACCCCAAAACTTCTCATATTTCCCATTCTGTTTTGGAAATAAGTAACTAAAGTAGATAACTGCATACGGCTTAGTTCTCACCTTATTCCCTGTGGGATTTGATCTCAACCTAGTTGGTTTCTATATTTGACGATGACCACTTTATACTTCTTAATTGAGGTGTAAATTTGGATGTATCAAGAATAATGATATATATAGTTTATAATTCAATATTATCTTCTTTGGCTTACCAAAAAAGATAACAAAAAGACAAGTTCCTTTTTTGGTACAAATAATTTCTTTTGACTTCTTCAGATCTCTCACATGTAGAAGTAAACGATCTCTTGCCAAAAGAACATAAAATGAAAACAAATATGTAAAAAAAAACCATAAAATCATTGTTTTCACTTTTCCCCTTTATTAGAATTCGCTACATGTTTTTTTTTTAATTTCGTCATGAATATTACTCTTATAATTTATAACCCAGTATTTCCACAAATTTACTCTTAGAAAATGGCATAATACATAAATAAGTCGTTTAACTTGGATTTAGCTGACATCTATGCCCTCTAATTTTGAGTGTGCACAAGTAGACCCTTTAACCTTTTACAAAGTTGAACACACAGACGCATGTGTCCTACATGGTATAGTACACATAGGACGTCACGTAGGATGTCGCATAGGACGTGAATTGTCATGCAAGATGCCAAGTAGAATGCATGTGTCTACTTGTTGAACTATACACAAGTTTAAGTGTCTACTTGTGCACATCCAAAGTTGGAGGATATACATGTCAGATGAGACCAAGTTAGAAGATACATTTATGTATTATGCCACAACAAATTGTACAATGGTTGAGGCTGTAGACTCAAGCGTCGAACTAAACGTAGAAAATAAGAGTGGCTTCGTTGGTCGCTCCAATGTCGATCCTTATGATCGCGAAGGAGAACATATGAAAGGTTTTGGTGGCATTTGCATGGCCTCTAAGCTACCTTCTAACATTTCAATTACCTTACCAATGGCTGGCCTTTGCAAGGGATCTGTTTGGATGCACCACAAACCAACTAAAATCATTTTCTTTGCAATAGCTTCTTCTTCATTGGTCATCATATCTCTTATATTGAGGTCTTCATCTAACAAAATTCTTTGATAAGCCAACGCGGAAAGTATATTTCACTATTATGGCTTCTTTCAGCACTGTAGTTTTTTCTTCCTCCGACCATTTCAAGAACCATCATTCCATAGCTGTAAACATCATATTTGTGGGACACTCCTCCGAAGTTTCTACTAAACACTTCTGGAGCTATGTAACTGATGGTTCCTCGGGCTTCTAGTGTGGACATTACACTATCTTTTCGAGTACATAGTTTTGCTATACCAAAATCAGATATCGTAGGACAAATGTCCTCGTCCAGAAGAATGTTGTGAGGTTTTATGTCAAAATGCAAAATTCGGGAGTTGCATCCTCTATGCAAATATTCCAATCCTTGAGCTATCCTGAGTGCAATTTTGTATAGCATTTCCCATCCCATGTTAGAATCTTCACTGTATATGTATTTATCAAGAGATTCCTTTGGCATGAATTCATAAATAAGAGCTTTTTCCTTACGATTCAAACAGAATCCCAACAGAGTAACAATGTTTACATGAGAAGTTCGACTGATGCTTGCAACTTCATTAATGAATTCTTCCCCATTCCCCTTTGTCGCTTTTAAGATCTTCACAGCAACAGGATGATCATTAAGGTTACCTTTGTAGACCTTCCGTAACCTCCTTCTCCAAGTTTCTCTTTAAAGGAATTTGTCATCTTCTTAATGTCTCAATAGCTATACGCCGTTGATGCTAGGGATCCATACTGCTCCTGGAAGGCCTCTACATTATGATCTTCTCTTTTTGGAGTTTTTTTTGTTTTCCTAATCGGAAGCAGTAGAACAAGTCGCAGGTTACAACTATTGCAGTCCCTGCCATGGCTAATCCTATATAAGGACACAAGAAGAAATGGTTATTGGAATTTTCTTAAGAAGAGGAAGATAATAAGATAAATTAAGGTGAACAACAGCAAAAGAATGGTAGTGGCATTGCAGGCACAATTGACAACATATGTCTCCCTTTCATAAGGTTGAGTGCGGTCATAAAAGAAGAAGATAGATGCAGTTTTAGGCCCCAAGGAAAATGGAGTACCCATTGTGCTAAAATTATGTCTTGGTACTGGACATGTGTTTTCTTCATCAAACACATCTGCTTTGGCTAGCAGAATCGAGTAAAAATACTTCTTTAATGATAAACTTTTCTTCAGAAATATGAAGAATATATTAAGAGCGTGAAATGTTATTAGATCCAAATAATATATTTTTTATTTTTTCTTATTAAAAAACTTGTACCTTTTTTTTCTTTTATTGACACTTGGCACTCAATAACAATTTTTTTAATTTAAAAATCATTTCTTAATGGCAAAAGAAATCATGATTTATAGGAACAAATCTGTGTATATTTATCTAGCTTAGTGTTGAAGAAAGAGGTCTCATCTCCTCTTGACATTGGCTACATCAAGATAAATTCATTCTAATCAATATTTGAAGATGGAAAGAGTTATGAAGAGAAATGTTGAGATGTACCTGATCTAACTTGAGATGTATATCAGATTTCTAGAAATCGAGAACTGCCATGGAAGTCGAAGAGTAAAGATCTTTGATGCTAGCACAAAGCTTGAAAAATCAATAGCTTTACTGAACGATTTCTGCTCCGATGGAGTTCCATTTGGTTTCTTTGAGTTTGTATGAGATCGATAATGGGAAGGAGAACACCAATTTGATGGAAGACGAGCTTGAATGCTTCAAGCTAGTTGTTGGAAATAAAAATGTGAATAAGGTCGTCATTTTGGAGAAGACAATGAACTGCAGCTGATACAATGGTTGATAGTTTGAAGAATCTCTCTGCATACTTTTGATAATGACAACACGTGAACCAAGTTCTTTACATACGCTCATCTAGCTAGGACAATAAATGAAGCAGATTTATAAAGGCTGTTACATATTCCAATCATAAGTAGGAATACATGTCCAAGCAAGAGTTCGTTTCCTAGGCAAACACGGAAAGAGGAAAATAAATTCGCTTCCTAGGCAAACGCGGAAGACAAGTTCTATTTGGATACGGAATTAGTTTTTCTAGGAAAAATAAATTATTTCCTTATAGAAGTCGGCTAAGGATTTAATCTAAGCTCTATAAAAGGACAATGCCCGAGACAGAAGAAGTCATCTTTGTCAAATCACAATCAAGAGAAAATTGAAGAAAATAGGTTCTAGAGTTAGTATTTCTTTTGTGGCTTAGAGTTGCATTGATTAAACTTGAATTAGTGTTTAGAGTTTGTTCTTAGCATTGAGTCGTGAGAGAATTGTAACAAGAAGTGGGTTTGGCTTCTTGGATAGTTGAGTCTACGATTATAGTTAATCGTTGTAGAGTTAGGGAGTTAGAGTTGATTCATTGATTATTAAGTTGTAATCTTGAATTGAGTTTGAAAGAAATAAAATTGTGGTTTTCCCTTCCTTGAGAGGAAGGTTTTCACAATAGAATCTCTGTTTTATTGTGTTATTGAGTTACTTAGGCAAACATACAAGAACCAGGTTCTTGTATTAGGGGAAGGTTTCTTCAATTGGTATCAGAGTAGGCTTTTTCGTTAAAAGATTCACATCTTGAAAAAGATCAATGGTTGCACCAATTACCCCACAAGAAGGAGCTTCCCAAACACAACCACCACTGTTCAATAGAAAATACTTTGGATGGGGGAAGAATCGCATGATGGATTACCTAATAGGAGAAAACCCAGACCTATGGGGAGTAGTCTTGGATGTCCCAACCATACCTATGAAGACTGGAACTGAAGGGACCACTCAAGTACCAAAAGAAAGAAAAGAATGGGATGCAGCGAATAAACTCGCGATTCAGAATTATGCAAAAGCCAAAAAGATTCTCTTAGGCGACATAGGCCCAGATGAATACAATCGAATTTCATCTTGTCAAGATGCAAAAGCAATTTGGGAAACTCTGCAAACTGCCCACGAAGGAACAACTCAAGTAAAGAAATAAAAAATAGAAAACTTGAATAGACAATATGAGCTGTTTCGAATGATGGAGGGTGAAACAATTCAAGACATGCACCACAATTATTAATGAACTTTACTTACTAAGAGAAATAATTCCCACTGGAAAGGCAGTTAGGAAACTTTTAAGTGTGCTTCCAGAGTCATGGAAAAGTAAGGTAGAGGCTATCACTGAAGCATGTGACCTGGATACACTAATGATGGATGAACTCATTGGAAATCTCATAACCTATGAACTCAAAAAAAAACCAAGAAAAGGAAATCGGAGGGAAGAGAAAAGAGAAGAACCTAGTTCTAAAGGCCACAACACCTGAAGATTTTGAGGATGAAAATATTGCACTATTGACTAAGAGGTTCTCTAGAATGTTAAAGAGAGGACAAGTGTTTCAAAAGAGGAGCTTTCAGAAAGCAACTGAAAATCCAAGGGAGCAACTTTGTCACCAGTGTGGAAGTCTAGATCACTTCATCAAGTTTTGTTCACTATGGGCTCTAGAACACAAGAGGAACGGCTCAGAGAAGGGAAAGGAGACCAAGAATGATAATTTCATTCCTACAAATAAATGAATGACAAATCAAGAAGCAGATCTCTCAATGATGAAATCATTTGCAGCTATGGGAAACACATCAGAAGAAGAGTCTGAGGATGGGGAATTCAAAAATAGGTCATTGTTCGCAATTGAGCAAATAGACAAATATGATTTTCTAGCACTGGTCGCTACAATGGAACCTAATGAGGAAATAAGTACTTGCAGATCTCATGAAACAATTCAGGCACTAATGGCTTGAACAGATTCTGAAGACGATGAAGAATACCAACACTGCAAGGTAAGCTTTCATGATATTAAAGAAAATGTTAGCTCTTACTCTAAAAAGGAACTGGAATCCCTACTGTACACTCTCATAGATGCATACCAATCAACCCACTCTATGAAAGAGCAGATAATGGAAGACTATGCATCCTTAAGAGAAGAAAGTGAAAAACTTGAGGAACAAAATCACTACCTTCAAAATAAGTTGAAGGAACTAAGCAATAATTTACACTCCATGACTTAAATGAATGAAGATCTTCAGAAAGAACTTCATTAGACTAAAATGGAAATGGAGTATAGTATGAGATGGACCAGATCCTCCATCCTACTCGATAGACTTCAAAAGAGTCAATCTTCTACTAGACATGGAATAGGATTCGACAAAAATTCTTCTCAAGTTAAGAATCCTAACATGGGCTGCTTATGCTCTCACTTTAGTCTAACAGGGCATAAAAGTTACACATGCCATAAAAAATTAATAGCCCATGAAAATAATCTGAACTCTCTTAAAAATCCATGTAGGGAAGAAGCTACAAATCTGTCTCCCAAATCAAAGCCTCTCCCAAGATGGGCTAAAAGGAATCTTATTCATCCTTTTTTCTAACAAACAGGGACCCAAGTGGATCTGGGTGAACAAAACTAACCCCTGAGTATTAATGCAGGAATCAGTGGGAGGAAAGCTGAAGCAATGGTTCTTGGACAGCGCATGGTCCAGACACATGACTGGTGACAGAAATAACTTCCTCTCACTGAGCAACTTCAAAGGCGGGAACGTAGCCTTTTGAATGGGAAAAATGGAGAAATTCAAGGAAGGGGTAAGGTAGGCCCAGATTATACTCAAGCAATAGACAATGTGTACTATGTGAATGGACTACAACACAATTTGTTGAGCATATAACAAATGTGCGACAAAAGAAACAATGTGTTTTTCACTGCAGATGAATGCAGAGTGGTAAACTCAATCTTTGGGAAGTTGGTTCTTTGTACAAAACTGACATCATGAGTCCTAGAGAAAACTCACTCAAATTCCTTAGTGTTGTTACTGATAGCTCTCTTCTCTGGCACAAAAGGATGGGCCATATCAGCTTCTCAACCATAAACAAGCTCATCTCAAAGGACCTGGTCAAAGGGTTACCATCAACTAAATTCAATGATGAGCAAGTCTGTGGAGCATGTGCCCAAGGGAAACATGTAAGATCTTCTGTCAAGCCAAAGACGATTGTAAGTACAACTAGATCCCTGGAACTACTCCATATGGATCTATGTGGGCCAATGCGTGTACAAAGTAGAGGAGGGAAAAGATATATCTTTGTGATAGTAGATGATTATACCAGATTTACCTGGACCATATTCCTTGCAACAAAGGATGAGACATATGACATGTTATGAAATCTTTGTGAAACTGCTTCAGATAAAATTAAACAGGGAAATCACCAGCATTTGCTCGAATCATGGATTAGAGTTCAAAAATTCAAACTTACTGGAATTCTGTGCAAAATAGGGCTGATCACAACTTCTCCGCACCAAGAACAACACATCAGAATGGTGTAGTTGGACGTAAAAATAGAACGTTGGAAGATAACGCACGAACCATGCTAATATCAAGTAATCTTCCCAAATCCTACTAGGCTAAAGTAGTAAACACTTTGTGCTATCTAATCAACAGATGCATGATCAAGTCAGTATTAAATAAAAACCCCTCTGAATTGTTGAAGGGCAGGAAACCAAAGCGGGCATATCTCTGAGCTTTTGGATGCACCTGCTATGTTCACAACAACGGGAAGGATACCATGGGGAAGTTCGACGCCAAAAGTTATGAAGGAATCTTTTTTGTACTTATCACAAAGCAAGGCCTACAAAGTATTCAACAAAAGAACAAATCGAGTTGAGGAAAGTGTTCATGTCATCTCCGATAAAGGAAATAAGCAAATCAAGGAGAACTTGGAAGACGATCAACATGATATAGGTATGACAAGTCCACTGCAACCTGAAGAAATCAAATCCAATGATGACCATGTAGATGAACCAGGTGCTGAGCTAACCTCAAAAGGACCTGAAGGAGAAGATACATCAATTTGAGAAACTCCTACGGAACCAGGTGCATCATCATCAGGAGATGCTCGTACTATTCATCCCAAAAATTTGAAACATCAAAGCTCTCATCCAGTACAAAAATTTCTTACTCCTTTAGACTAAGGGATTCATACAAGATCTAAGTTAAGGAGTATGGGTGCCGTCTCAGCCTTTCTATCCTTGATCAAACCAAAAAATATTAAAGAAGCTCTTCTAGACCCAGATAGGATTCTTGCAATGCAGGAAGAGCTGATTCAATTTGAACAAAGCAAGGTTTGGAACCTGGTTCCTCGACCCCATGGAAGAACTGTTATAGGCACCAGCTTGGTATTTAGGAACAAGTTGGACGATCAAGGACAAGTCACTCGAAACAAGGCCAGATTAGTAGTGTAGGGGTACAACAAGGAAAAAGGAATCGACTATGATGAAACATTCACCCCAGTGGAAAGAACGGAAGCAATTAGGATGTTGATAGCCTTTGCTACTCACATGGAGTTCAAACTTTATCAGATGGACGTCAAAAGTTCCTTCTTAAATGGGTTTCTTCAAGAAGAGGTATATGTGAAACAACCTCCAGGGTTTGAAAGTCTGCATCACCCCGAGTTTGTCTATAAACTAGACAAAGCACTATATGGACTAAAACAAGCACCAAGAGCTTGGTACGACAGATTATCAACCTTCCTTCTTACACATGGATACTCAAGAGGTAAAATTGACAATACACTATTCCTCTTAAAACAAGGTAAGGATCTACTCATAGTGCAGGTATACGTAGATGATATCATATTTGGAGGAACTGATGCAGAACTTCGAGTCGAATTTGCACAACTAATGAGCAGTGAATTCAAGATGAGTATGATGGGAGAACTCAACTTCTTCCTAGGACTTCAGATCAAGCAATCTCCATCAGGAACGTCCATTCATCAACAAAAATACATCAAGTACCTGCTGAAGAAGTTTTAGATGAATGAAGCCAAGACAAATGATACCCCAATTGGAACAACAACCAAGCTGGACAAAGATGAACCTGGTTCTCCGGTAAATGATACAAAATACAGAGGAATAATTGGTTCCCTTCTATACTTAACTGCAAGCAGGCCTAACATTTTACTCAGTGTTGGCCTATGTGCACATTTTCAATCATGTCCAAGAGAATCTCATTTAAAGGTTGTAAAAAGAATTCTACGCTATCTTAAAGGAATTGTGAACCTGGTGCTATGGTATCCAATAGGAGACTCCTTCGATCTAGTAGGATTCACTGATGCAGATTATGCTGGATACCTGGTGGATAGGAAAAGTACATCTGGAATGGCTCATTTTTTAGAACCATTCCTAGTATCTTGGGCCACAAGGAAACAAAATTCGATCGCTCTATCCATAGCCGAAGCAGAATATGTTGCAGCTGCCTCGTGTTGCGCACAACTCCTATTGATCAAGAAGAAGTTGGAGGACTTTGGGATTCATATAGGATTTATACCCATTATATGTGATAATACAAGTGCTATGAATATGGCTAAGAACCCGGTGCAGCACAAGAGAACTAAGCATATTGATATACGTCATCACTTTTTCCGAGATAATGTAGAAAAAGGACACATCATTATGACATTCTACAAAACTGAGGATCAGGTCACTGGTATCTTTACCAACGCACTTGGAAGAGAGCAATTTCAATGAAATCGACTAGCTCTGGGATTGGTCTATCAAGACTAACTCTCCTTCAAGGACTAATGTAAAGTATACTCGCATCATATGATGTTAACTCATCATTGCAACTTGTCACAGGTATACACAAAAGCGCAATAACCTTGACAATTAGTTCAAATGATATTACCCTTAGTTTCCTATAACAATGGTATAGAAGTGCTCTCTTGGCAAGCATCAGGTTCTCATCATAACAGATATGCACTAATCCTCACTGTATTCAAATAAAGCATCACATTTAAGTATATGATCTAGTGTCCAAAGAAGCTTAATAACCGGTCCATCAAAATTTTTACCATTCCATCTATTTAAAACTAATCTTTTACGCGGGAAAAAGCACCATTGCCAATGATCCTCAGACACTCTCACATATGGAAACGCAACCGTTTCTCACCCTTTCCAATCAAAGTGTCAGAACCCATCATTACCCACTTTTTCAATAAACCCGTCACTCTTCACTCACAAACTGATCACAAAAAACCTCTTTCACCATGACAACTCCCTTAGCCTTAGTTTCTTACTCTGATGATGAGGATTCCTCTTCCTCACCAGAAGTCTCACTCATAACCAAATCACCAAAGGCACCATCTCAGGGGGAAGAGTTACCTTCCCAAAGAATTACCATCTCCTCCTCCTTAGTCACTGTCTCCGACCAGACCACCATCTCCTCTACAACCATACGCCTCCGGTGAACCCTTCACACCCTGACCCTCTTCGAATCATCTTGAGAACCCCATCCTTTCCTCTCAAACCTATCCTCCTCCCCAAACTCCACCACCCTCTTCAGATATCACAAACCCTAACCTTAACCCTAACTCTCAGCCCCAAATATCTACACAACTATTGGACAAAACCCCATCCACTCCCTCCTCTATACCCACATAACTACTATCTCTCCTACTCAAGATATTGATGAGATACCACTGAGTCAACTCAAGATTATTGGTCCCCGAAAACCACGTAAAGACGTAGCTACCAAGCAGAAAACTACACGTACTCCGTTTACAAGAAGTGCTAGTCAAGCCCAACTCAAGGAAACCGCTGAAGCAAGCAAGAAACACCGTCGCACTAGTAAGTCTCCAGTTCATCCTCCTAAGTCTCCTATTATACTTGACTCGGACCTTGATGAGGCACAAGATGAATCTGAATCCTCTCCTCCCTCACAAAAAATGACTGAAAATGAGGCCAAATTCTTGGCTATGGGGAAGAAACAATACTTTGTATCAAAATCTATCTTAAGGGGTAGGACCTTTCACCCGGAAATTTGAAATGTTGATATTGTTAAAAGGGTGCTTCAGTTGTTGCACTTTTAGGGCTGGGGGGATTTGTTCCTAGATACTAGGTTAATGGTTTATGAAGCTGAAGTGATGGAGTTTTATATGAACCTAAATGTATTGGAAGATAATGTGGCTACCTCCTCTATTAAAGGTTTGCAACTGGTTTTCGATAAAGTCTTCTTGGGTGATATCTTTCATACCCTTCTACTGGTTTGGCTAAATATGTGTGGACCAAAGATGAGAATTGCTTGCTTACATCCAAATACACGTAGGGTAGGGTCAATACTCGACCACGAAAAGTGTTGAAAGGAGAGATGTCACCTTTTCACAAATTAATGTTCAAAGTGGTCCATAAGGGGATACTGCCTAGGGGGAAAGACACCATAAAGAATCATTTAGGGACATGGGATAGCACATGCTCTAGAGAATAAGGAACCAATTGATTGGCCATCTCTTATGATAAGGCATATGGCTCGTGTCATTGATCCTAAACTCCCCCATAAGTTAGAATTTGGGAACCTACTCACTACTGTGTTCAAGGCATTTGGTGTACCCTTGGGGGATGGCAGGGTGTCGAACAGGAATGCCATGTTTACTAAGTCTACCCTTGCTGAGTGCCAATTTCTTGAACATGCTGACCAGGTCCATGATACCCCTCCACGTGTTGCGAGTCTAGTCACTAGTCTTCTTAACGAACTTTATGCTACTAGGACTCAGAATGATGTGCTTAAAGGTGAAAATGAGACACTTAGAACCAGGTTGGCTGAGTCTCAGGGAGAAGTTACAAGGCTGAGGATCAGTTGCTGCAGCAACAGCTTGAAAGCAATGTTCGTGTGGATCGTGTTTTACAACTGTTAGCCGTCTCTCACAACCCACATAACCCCTCTCCCTCCAGTTCCTAGACATTTTCATTCCATTCTCTTTTGCTTCTTTTGAGACTACATCATATATTGTTGTGTGTTGTTTTGTTGGATATTTTTGTGGAGCTCTTTGAGCTTAAAACCTTGTGCATCTAATTATGCTTGCTTATCTATTTTTTCTTAGTACTGTTCTTTTTTGTCTTGGTAGGATGGTTAATATCCTTAGATTTTGATCTGTTCTCCTGTGCATGTGTGGTCATTATAGGCTCTGAGTTATTACTTGTTTGTTGCATGTATACTTTCATTGTCTTTTCATATGCCAAAAGGGGGAAGAATTGTATATTGTTGGATATGCTGGTTTTCTATATCAATCAGGTGCTGCAGACGTACAAGAAATAGAGTATATTTGTTATCATAAAAAAGGGAGAAATTGATAATTTGAAGAATCTCATTGTATACTTTTGATGATGACAACACGTGGACTATGTTCTTCACGTACTCTCATCTAGCTAGGACAACAAATGAAGTAGAGTTATAAAGGCGGTTTCATATTTCAATCAGAAGTAGGAATACACGTCAAAGCAAGAGTTCATTTCCTAGGCAAACACAGAAAGAGGAAAATAAATCTGCTTCCTAGGCAAACACGGAAGACAAGTTCTATTTGGATAAGGAATTAGTTTTTCTAGGAAAAATAAATTCTTTCCCTATAGAATTCGGCTAAAGATTTAATATAAGCTCTATAAAAGGACGATGCTCGAGACAGAAAAAGTCGTCTTTGTCAAATCACAATCAGAGAGTTTTTCGCAAGCAAAGGCAAATTAATATGAGAGTTCTTGAAAGATGAAGAACAAAAGTTCTAGAGTTAGGAGTTCTTTTGTGACTTAGAGTTGCATTGATTCATCTTGAATCAGTGTTTAGAGTTTGTTCTTAGAGTTGAGTCGTGAGAGAATTGTAACAAAAAGTGGGTTTGGCTTCATGGAGAGTTGAGCCTACGATTATAGTTAATCGTTGTAGAGCTAGGAAGTTAGAGTTGATTAATTGATTATTAAGTTGTAATCTTGAATTGAGTTTGAAAGAAATAAAACTATGGTTTTCCCTTCCTTGAGAGGAAAGTTTTCACAATAGAATCTTTGTTTTACTGTGTTATTGAGTTAATTAGGCAAACATACAAGAACCAGTTTCTTGTATTAGGGGTAAGGTTTCTTCAATGGTCTTCAACTTTCCACTTTCCTTTTCTTGATCTTTGTTATTGTTTTATTTTATTTTTTGCTGAAATGTTTTTATTGCTTTTGTGGTCTTTTAATTTTGGTGGGTGTACTTTGGGTCAACCCACATGGTTTGAACATATTTTTTCATTTTTAATAAATCCTGATCCATGTGGTCTTTGATTTTTAAAAAAAATTAATGGCAAAAGAAAGCCAGTCATAGTCTTCTTCCCCATTTTCTTTTTTGGTCAAACTTCTGCACTTCTTTTTTCCATCTTCTTCCTCCAATTTCACAAACTTCGTAGTCTTTCACTAACATTGATTTATTTTTCACAAACGTCTCAACAGTCACTCCACTACGCTACACATATGTCACAACTTATTTCACTATTTATATTATGCTTAATTCCATAATTTATAATAACAAGAAAAAAATGGATCTTTTTGGAGGAGTCGAGAACGGGGTGACAGTCGTGAGCCAGGGAAAGAAGAAGAAAGACCAAAGGGTTAGCTGGGTTGGGTTTGGGGAGGGGGCAATTTTCCTTTTTCTTCTTTTAGTTATTAACATTTTGAATTATTAATTGTTAGAAAATTGTTTTTCATTCTTTAAAATTGAAAATTCATTTTTTATGATTAGATTTTACCCATATGCCACACGTCGTAGTTTTATTTGTGACTTTTTCAAGACACAGCGTGTGAATTACACACTTTTTTTATAAGCTAGTTGTCATTTTTTGTTTAATAGATACATATTTATTAATATTAGAGTGTCTAATATGTGCTAGTCCTAGTTAAAGCACCTAAGTGAATAATGCGGACAACTTTAAATAGTCGTAGTCGACTTAAGCCAATGATAAACCTACAAGAAGAGTAGGTCACGAGGTAGATCTACTACGAAAAAATACGGTAAAAGATAAAATTTAATTATTAACTAATAAATAAAGACAAATGTGAAGAATATACTAAGGTAACAATGCAATCACACCAAATCGATCGTTACATAAAATTAGTCTCTTCATCGTTACCTAATGATAGATTTTAACGATATATATGTAACAATCAAAACAAGCATTAGATTTAAACTAACAATACAATACAAATTACAGTAATGGGTAACAACCATACAAATAGGTGTAACTTTTAATCCTTTTCTCGACTTGAGTCATTGTCCATTATATTAAACACCTTTAAAATTATCATTTTGACTAGGGATATTTGATGAGACATCTTTGAAACTCTGATAGGGATATTTTCTGACAAAATCAAAATTCTAAAGCTAAAGCGGTCCTTTAAATTTGATTGCATCTTTCATTTAATAAACACTTTATCTACGGCTTTTTCCTATTCAATATTTGCGAATCATTTTTAAAAAAATAATGTATGCATTAGTTTTATGTGTTATAAAATTTTGTTTATTAGTACATAGAATATTTCAACTTATGTATAACTAATAATGCAAGTGTTAGTTTTATACTCTATTTTGATATTATGCTATGTATAACTAACATGGTCATTTGGTTGGGGGTATATGAATATGTATTAATCTTAAAGTATAAATATCTCTAGAAATATTGATTAAACTATTAAACCAGTTGCGAACCAAGATCCAATAGCGTATCTTCATAAAATTTTATAAAAAAAAGGTCTTTTACACTTCTAAGTTTTAATCGAAGATTATGATTTCCACTCAAAGCTTGTCTTAAGCTTACTGTGTTATATCAATTTTGTTGTTAACTGATGGCTTACATGATCGTTCGAGGTATCGATTTTGGCTGTCAATCGATGACATGAATACTTATATTGAGAGTATTTCCAGGATTTTGTGGTAAATCATTCTATCTATCTATACTATTCTCTAGACACGTGTGTTACACGTGCATTTATGTCGATCATACGATCAAAGATATTCATTTCGATGTTATTAGGTATAATTATGTGATCTAATCCATTGACCTCGTTGGCTCAAAAGAAGGTTAAGTTCTTATGGTCGAAAGCATGTGAAAAGAGTTTTCAATAGTTGAAGGATATGCTTACCTCCGCTCCGGTGTTGACTTTGCCGGAAGGTTCCAATGGGTTTGTGGTGTATTGTGATGCTTCAAAGATTGGATTAGGATGTGTACTTATGTAAAATGGGAAAGTTATTGCCTATGCCTCAAGTCAACTTAAGATTCTCGAAAAGAACTACACTATCCATGATTTGAAATTAGCGGGGGTTGTTTTTTGGTTTAAAGATTTGGAGGCATTATTTGTATGGTGTCCATGTTGATGTGTTCACGGACCACAAGAGTTTGAAATATGTGTTCACTCAAAAGGATTTGAACCTTTGCAAAAGTAAGTGGCTTGAGTTGCTCAAGGAATACGACATGAGTGTCTTCTATCATCCCAGTAAGGCGAATGTGGTAGCGGATGCTCCTAGCCGGCTATCAATGGGAAATGTTGCTCATGTTGAGGAAGACAAAAATGAGTTAGTTTGTGATGTTCATAAATTGGCCCGATTAGGTGTTCGCTTGGTTGATTCTAATGAAAGGGGTGTAGTTGTTTATAATGGTTCAGAATCTTCTTTTGTATCGGATATGAAGGCTAAGCAAGATCTTGATCTGGTATTAGTTGACTTGAAGAAGTCGATTTAAAAAAAAAAACCACTGAGACTTTCTCCCGAGGGAGAGATGGTGTCCTTCCATATCAAGGTGGGTTGTGTGTTCCAGATGTTGATGATTTGAGGGAACAAATTTTATCGGAAGCCCATAGTTCTCATTTTTCTATTCAGCTGGGAGCCACCAAGATATATCGTGACTTACAGGAGAACTATTGGTGGAATGGGATGAAGAAGGATGTTGCACAATTTGTGGCTAAGTGACCTAATTGTCAACAAGTGAAGGTTGAGCACCAAAAGCCCAGAGGTTTGTCTCAAGATATTAGTATTCCTACTTGGAAGTGGGAGGATTTGAATATGGACTTTATTGTTGGTTTACCCCGCACTCGGTGACAACATGCTCATTTTATTCCCGTCAAGGCTTCTTATTCGGTGGAAGACTATGCTAAGTTGTATATCAAGGAAATGGTTAGGTTACATGGGGTGCCCTTATCTATTATCTCCAATTGTGGTACCCAATTTACTTCTTAATTTTTGTAGTCGTTTCAAAAAGGGCTTGGTACCCTTGTTAAGCTTAGTACGGCTTTTAATCCCCAAACCGATGGGCAAGCCGAGCGTACAATTCAAACTTTGGAGGATATGTTGAGAGCATGCATAATTGACTTCAAGGGTAATTGGGATGATGACTTCCCTTTGATTGAGTTTTCTTATAACAATAGCTATCAATCAACTATTGGTATGGCTCCATTTGAGGCTCTTTATGATAGGAGGTGTAGGTCTCCTATAGGATGGTTTGAAGTTGGTGAGGTTGCCTTGATAGGTCCCGAGTTGGTACATGAGGCTATGGAGAAAGTTCGGTTTATTAGAGAAAAATTGAAAATGACTCAAAGTCGCCAAAAGTCCCATGCCGATGTTAGAAGAAGGGATCTTGAGTTTGATGTTTATAATTGGGTTTACTTGAAGATTTCTCTCATGAAGGGTGTCATGAGGTTTGGTAATAAAGGGAAACTTAGTCCCCGTTATGTAGGTCTTTATCAAGTGTTGAGAAAATAGGCAAGGTGGCTTATGAATTAGACTTGCGCTCTGATTAATCGTCGGTACATCCGGTATTCCACGTCTCTTTATTGAAGAAGTGTATCAGTGATTTTACATTCATTATGCCATTGAAAAGTTTTAGTATTAATGAAAGCCTTTCATATGAAGAGGTTTCAGTTGAGATCTGAGACCAGCAAGTTCAAAAGTTAAGAAACAATGACGTTGCATCCGTGAAGGTATTGTGGAGGAATCAAATGGTTGAAGGTTCTACTTGGAAGGTCAAGGCCTATATGATGTCCTGATATCCTAATGTCACGACCCAAACCGTCGTGATTGGCACTCATACTAACCTTTCGGTGGGAGAACCAACACTAAAACCCAACTAAATAAGACTAACCAAAAGACAGGCATTTAAAGATTTGGAAATAGATTTAAACAATCAATTTAAAAGTTGAGTTCCCATAAACTCAGTAAGGTATCAAAACAAAACATAAACAAGCTGAAATTCAACCCCTAAAACCTAAAATCATCGTACCAAAACTTTTAACTAAACGGTCTAAGATAAGGGAATGCAGCCCCAAAACAACTATACATAAAGTAAAGAGTCTGAAAGGTCTAAGTCTGAAGGAAATGGACTAAGATCCTAGATAAATCCATGGTATCCTGAAGGAACTGGCTCACCCTTGAACTCGACAAGTCAGTGATCTCCTAGCCGAGGTCTCTCAACAGCCGCCTGAAGACGCCCTGTACTCAACAAAGAATGAGCAGGTACAGTATCAGTACATAAAACAATGGTGCACTGGTAGGATCACGTGGCTATTCCAGTAAGTGAGGCATACACAAGTAACTACAACATACTAAACCACACATATACAGAAAGAATAACAATCTACCAGTTCATGCTCAATATAACAGTTTCACAATGTCAATCTCAAATGCAACAATCAATGATGGTTCTCTCATGGAACCCACACTCAAATTGTTAGTGTGTCACAACGTGACACTCGATCCAATAATGTGTCGGAACGTGACACCCAATCCAATATGTGTCAAAATGTGACACCCAATCCAATGTATGTCAAAACGTGACACCCGATCCAATAATGTGTCGAAATGTTACACCCTATCCAATCAACCACAACCACAAACATAATCAGCACAACAAAGAATGATTTACACACTTTTATCATACAATCAGGTAATAGGTTCATTGCATGCTACGGAATCACAAACAGTCATTTCACTAGACTCTTTTCATCTTTTCCTATTCCCATACATGCGTGTATACAATGGAGCAGTTAGTAGGTATATATAACCCAGACGGGAAATAAAACCATCACCTACCTCGAAACCAAGCGTGAACACTCTTAAGGAACTTGAGCTTTCCCTTTTCAGAGTCTCTCAGCTTGTTCTTGGTCTAAAACAAGTAATTAATGAAAAGGATCAATAATAGTTGCCTAGTTTACCCGGATTATATCCAAATACTAACCCTTCGCCAATTCCATGATCCTAACACCCAACTAGGGCTTTTTCTACCATTAGATTCAAGCTAAAACCCTCCCCCTAGGATAAATAGCAAGGATTCTAAGTTCTAAGAATCAGGTAACGAATTAGGGGAGTAACTGACTTACCTTCAGTGCGAGAATTAGTGAAAAACAAGAAGAAATAGCCCTAGGTCGCCCTTTTGCTCTCCAAGAATAAAGTTTGCAAAAAAATAATTTTTTCGGGACTTTTCTCGTTTTTACTCGTGATTGGCCCGCCGATTGGCCCGCCATAGCGGGCCAATCCCTCCATAGAGGCCAAACCATGGCGGAAATAATCCCGCCATGGCGGGTTGCACGGAGACAGAGACTCAGAATTTGTGTTCCAACTCCCAATTTCACAACATACCCTCAAAACTTGATATTAAAAACCACCATTTCACGCTAAGATCAATTGTGGGAAAACAACCCGCCCGAATTCGATTATGTAAAGTCGTACAGACTCCTTATCATCTTGGCTTCCACTCAAATGTTCAAATTCATAATCAAATCCCTCATCCATTATCATATTACCCTAGACCTCACCTAACTCAGATTTCATCCAAGTCTGGCCTAGTCTCGAAATTTCCAAGTTACTACTCGAAAGTTTTCTAGCCTAAATTCCTTCCCCATTGGCTTATCTATAACGATGGAAACAGGTCGTTACACCTAATCTCTTTCCTTCTGCTCTTACACTAGCTTGAGGTATTTATTCCCCCATGGTTTATTCTTACAGACACATGCGTCTTAGTCATTCCCATGTTTTCATATGCATGCATGTATGTTTTATGAAATGTTGTTTTAAAGTATGTGTTAGGTTGGAGTTGATTTTCTCCTTGATTATTTGCATTTATGTGATTGCATTCATGTTGGGTTGTTAAATCTCTTCTCCTACCCACTTTATGTTGCCTTGAGTTACATTCGACTATGAATGTTCCCAAGGGGGAGATATTGTAACACCTTGGATTTCGAAAAAGGAAAAAGATTGCATATTTTAAGCTACTAGTTTAGGTTTATGAGACCAATCTAAGGTTCGTAGAATGTTCTATAGGTCATAGATCTGTCTCGTAGAAAGTGGGAAAATAAATTTGAAAATCAAGTTTCAGTATCTCATCCTACGACTAACCAAGACACAGTCGAATGATCTACGGGGCATATATGGGTTCTGTAGAAGCAATCCAGATTCAAAATTTTGGGGTTAAAGTTGAGTTCTACGATTTGGGTATACGGACCGAAGGAAGTCCTACAGACCGTTGCAGGGTCTCATCAAAGTTGGGTAAATTTTAAGGTCCCAGTACTTGGTCTACGGTTGTCCAGTACGGACCGTAAAAAGTTCTACGGTTTGTAGGTCGGACCCATCGCCATTTCTGATAGTTATTTCTTAAGGGCTTTTGGGACTTTTCCTAGACATTTTATGCCTAAACTATGTCATTTTGACCCTTATTCCAAGCCCTATACAAAGACTTTAAGTCCTAAATCTATCCATTTTAAACTCATTCTCCTAATTCTCCAAAACCCAATCAAATTCATCCTCCCAAACACTCTCTCAAGCTAAGGAAGAAGAAGAAGGTAGGGTTTCACTTCAAGGTCTTCAATTCACCATTTTTCTTGGGCTTTGAGTATCAAGATATGTGGGTATTCACCTATGGAGTTCATTCCTCCATGGGGTCCCCAAGATTTTCAATTCCTCAATTCAATTTTAGTTGATCAAATTAGGGTTCTTCTTAATTCTCCATCGGTTCTATTATTTTTTTATGGTGACATAAGTATCCACATGACAGAATATGGAGTAATATGTAATGACCCTCCAGGTCATTTCTGTGTTAATGCCTTCTTTCTGTCGTTTAGAGCATTCCTATAGCGATCCCAAGTCATTTATGACTTGCTGGCACAGACTGTTCGGTCGCCTGATCGTTCGTTTGGGTTTTATGCCCGTTTTTCTGTTTTAGAGCTTTTGAACCTTGAAAAGTCCACTTCGGTCATAACTTCAGGTAAACGACCTCATATGAGAATTCTGATGGTTCCATCAACTTCGAAAAGGTCAAATTAGGCTTGAAACATGGTTCGCATGAGTCCCGAGGTTTTCGGTGTAAATTTGGGGCCAATTAGCTCTTTAGCCTTTGGAAATTGGCCTAAGGTTGACTTTGGTCAACTTTCTAGGAAAACGCACTCGAATGAAAATTTCGACATCGCGGCTAGTTCCGGAATGCCGAGTTTGGTCTAGAACGACTTTTCGAGAATTATCAGGAGCTTCCGATCAAAATTCGAGGCCCTCGGTAGAATTTGGCTAAAATTGCATAATGGGTGTGGGACCAACTTTTTGTCGAAACGACCTCGTATGGAAATTTCGACTGCGCCATTGAGTCCGAAATATCGAATTTAGTGGGGTAGCATATCTGGTTTATTTTCATCGGGTCCCGAACGAATTCCGAGGGTCCGTTCGGAGACTTTAAAAAAATAGCAAAAATCTGGTTGCTGGTGCAGACCTTTAGCGACCAGAAATTAGACTTTTAGCGACCATAAATGGTCTTTAGCGACGAGGTTCGGGTTTTATAACCCAGAAATTTCAGCTTTCACCCTCATTTTCAAATGCCGATTTCTCCCTCATCCGAGCTCTGATTTGAGTGATTCGAAGTCCTGTATGATCGTGAAGATTGTGGTTATGCAGTGGAGTGATTGGAATGTGTTGGTGAACCCTCGTTTGTGGTGAAATTCAGCTCGAAGCTGCTGCCATAACCTTATGATTTCTTCTTCATTTTAAATTTTGATATCTCGAGTTTTAGAGCTCCATTTTTGGTGATTCAAAGTCCCAAGTGTTCGGGTTTTCATTGGCTTCATGGATTTGAGGTTGGGATTTGATGGGTGCACCTCGTTCTGCGTGAAATCGGAGGTAAACCCCTTATTTGGCCTATTTTTGTTAGTTTTAGATTTGTTACTGTTTGGTTGATTGGAAGCGGATCTGACCCCTATTTGATAAAATAGTTTAGGATTAGTGTTAGGGGAAGGATTTGGGACCTTTTGACGGAGTCAATTCCGGGAAATCCGGAGCGGGTCCCACTTTGCCCAATTTTGACCCAAAAATTTGTCTCTCTCCGAATTTGTTAATTTTTGTGTCTAAATGACCGTATTGACGCTGTGATTCTATTTTTGGTAGCGTGGCAGCAGTCTGAGGCCGTTCGGAAGGGGAAAACCCCCAATTGAGTGACTTGGAGCGCGCATGAATTGCTTTTTGGTAGGTTACGGCTTCCCTTCTTTCTAGACTGAGCCTGATTGTGTAAATGCTGGTTGATATTTGTGAATCTGGGGTGGTTAGTTAGTATTGATTCCCTTGTTCCCCGATTTCCTTAGTTTAGACTGTTGGGTTGTTATGAGCTAGTATCATGCTATAGGTTGGGCTGTTGATTTGATTTGCTGATATGTATGCTGCGGGGTATCTGTTGTTGGTTATCTGATGTTGCATGAGTGGGTCCGGGTGAATCTGTTTGATGATTGACTGATTATTGTGATTCTGCCTTAGAATATGTTGTGATTTATTGACATAGTCTCATGTACCTCGTTGACTTGAGTATATATCCGACGTCGTTTCAGATGGACTAGATACTTGTAGACTGATATAGCAGACTTGAGTCAGATTATGAGCCTTAGTATAGGCGTTTTCGTGGCTTTCGGACCTTCCGATTCTTTACCCCTTATCGCTGGGATTTTTGGGATGCTGCCGGAAGATGTTGTTGTTGCGCCGATTGTCGGCTGGATTGTGTTAGCATGGGAGCCTTCGGTTGGTATATAAGTGGGGGGGGGGGGAGGGGCGGCCCGTGATGTTTATTCTCTTAGTGTATTGTTGTTGTGGCTTTTCTGGTTCGTGACGGCTGGCTCCACTACGCGGCTGACGTTACTCGATTATCACTCAGGATTTCCAGCGCTAGGCTAACGGGGGTAGGCTACCCGCTCCGGTCCACAGCTGACGTTACACGATTGCAACTCGTTATTTCTAGTGCGAGTCCGTGGAGCATAGGCTACTAGTACTAGCTACGCGACTGACGTATCCATTGGAACCAGTATTTCCAGCGTTAGACTATCGAGTGTGGGCTGTTTGTGCCAGTCCGATACTGAGGCTGCCCGGTTAGAGTCCGGCATTTCCAGTTCGTGACTAATGACTGAGCTGGGCTCTAATGTTTATGACTGAACTGGGCTCTAATATTTATGATTGAGCGGGGCTCTGATGGTAATGACTTGGCGGGGCCCTGGTGTTGTTCTTGAGTTGGTTATTCCTTCGTTTATGTAGAATAGCTCTTCTGTGTATCTGTCGGGCTTATGGGGGTCCGTTCAGGTTTTATTTAAACTTGCGCATGAGTGTACCCAACGGGTCTTATGGAGGGCTCAGCTGGGTTTATTTTAGTTATTTCTTCGTGCTTCCTTTCAGCTTTTCCGTTTCCTGTTCTGTTGACCTCTGTTTGTGCTAATCCTATCTTGTCCGCCTGTTTTTACCCTTCTTGCTCAATCAGCCTATGATGCCTACTGGATACCTGTTGTTTTGGTACTCATACTACACTCTGTATCTGTTTTCGTGATGCAGGTCCGAGCACCAATTATCAGCGTTGAGAACGGGCCGGGAGCTGTCAGGTCGGGAGACTAGGGTGAGCACTTGGCGTTTTGGGATCACCAATTTCCTTCTGTTTATATATTTTGGCTTGTCTTTTGTTTTCGAGAAAGTTGTTTCAGTGGTCCACTTTCGGGACTTGTACTCTTTTTAGTAGTTCTGTACTTGTGACTTCCAGGTTTTGGGAGGTGTTGTATATATTATTTTGGTTCCGTTCCTGCTTTCGTGAGTGCTCTTATTGTATGCTTCCGCTTGGTTATGGATTAATTTCCACCCTTAGTCCCGTTACTGTTTAGTTCTGGGATAGGGTTTTGGCTGGCCTACTGGTGGGTTGGTAGGCTCCATCATGACTTGAGAAATTAGGTCGTGACATAATATATGGAAGCTCCGCATTCCTAAAAAGTTTAAATATTTTATATGACTTGTTAGACATGATAGACTCATATTAAACGGGCTTCAATTTACCTAGAAAATAATTGAGTCACATAAGTATGAACGATGTGACTTTAGTGTGAAGGACTTCTCACATATTATCACGGCATGTCCAAAATCTAAACACATTTGGATTTAATTCATCTCACAGATTAAAAAAGATGTTATCATGAATACTAAGTCAATGCTTGAATGACTCGATGATATTATAAACAACACATGGCAACCCTCTTATAGTGCTAAAGTTATAATTTATAACATTTCTATATATTATATGGCATATATGGAAAGAACGAAATAGAAATCCGATTGAGCGAAAATGCTTACTTTTAAATTTTATATCTTAATACGTTAGAGAAAATGCGAACAAAATTGATACAGTATATTCTAGGAAAATCTCTAATTTCAAAGAATCCAAACTAATAGCTTGGTGTTCTCCTTGGATACGAAAGCACAAATTGAATACGATGTAATGTCAAGACCCAAACTGGTGATGCTGCTTTTGGAGGGTACTTTAGAGATGACCAGGGCAAGTAGTTCTTGGGATATTCAAGTAAGATGAAGTCTACTTCAAATCTTACGACAGAGTTATGGAGTCTCAAATAAGGGTTGATATCAGTAAAAGAAATGGAATATAAAGATCTAGAAATGAAGACAGATTGCCTACTTTTTTTTTCTCCAAAAGCTGATTTGATTGGCACTGAAATCTGATTACATATGAAGATGGAGGGCTAGGCCTAACCTTCTATAAAAGATGTGTACATATGAAGGAAACAAAAATAGTTAGCCCAAAATAGTGGCAAAGGAAGATGTATACATATGACACATTGCCTACTTGTTGTCAAGCTCATCTAAGTGGAGGATATACAATCTCAACCCCCTAAGGTTTTTGTTAAGATTATAAATATCTAATGAAGATCAATAAAGCTTCCATTCCTCATATTTGGAGGGAGGTAAACTAATGTGCATATATTTTTTAGAAAATAAAGACACGAGCACGAGAAAGATATGATAGTATGGGAAACACTGCTCAAAGAAATGGAGTTCTTTCGCCTTGTTGATTCCAGCCATGTAGAATTTGAAAGGTTTTAAGTAGTTTTTCCAACATATGGAGACACATGTTGACTATCCTCGTATGGGTGAATATCCAAATTGCAATTGAAATAAAATATTTAAGATAAATTAATGTGATTTAAAAGGAATTAAAAAAAGTTGATAATAGCAGTTAGGTTCACTTTAAATAATTAAAGTATATACACATGAGAAAATATTATCAAGTCAGGGAGCCTTAGCTTAAAGTCAAGGAGCGAGGGAGACAAAGTTAGGCGCCGGGTAGCACAACACATCTGCTTCGAATACAGAGGTTACTAGGGGTGCTAACATGGCCGCCACCCAACAATGTACATTAAACATTAAAAAAAGTAATTATAAAAAATGTTTATACAAATAAGTTACTCATAAAGTAATTATAGGTATTTATGAAGAGTATCTATTCCTTTTAAGATCTCCTTTCTTGCTTGGAGACTATGCAAAGGGAACTACCTTTTAATGAGGTGGTAGATAGATTTGGAAATCATTCAAATGTTGAATGTTATTGTTCCAATGACCCTGTAACAGATTCCATTCAACACACATTTACACAAGGAAAGGCTGCAACTCATATATGGAATTATATTGGTGCCTCATTGGGCATTATTCATCAGTCTGGTCCTATCAGAAGAATTTTCAATAAATGGTGGAGTGTTATGACCAAAAACAGTGTTCATGATCTAGTCATTCAAATTGTTCCCATATTTATAAGTTGGGAAATCTGAAAATAGTGGAGAGATTCAATGCTATTTGGTGTGTGGAGAAGGGATTAAACAATTTCACGATCGAAATGGATTCTTTGATAATCACTAACATGTTGAAAAATATGAGAACTGCTAATTTAAAGCTGAAAAAGATCATATATGATACTAACAGAAATGTTAGCAATGCCAATGTCAACTTCACTCATTGTTATCGAGAAGCTAGTATGGTGGCTTACTTTGTCAAGATGGCCTACAAGTGGAAATATGAAAAAATGTAATATTTTTTATAGGCTAAGAATTAATTTGATATTTTGATAGAGAAGGAGATTGTATAGGCTACTCCTTTCCCACTATTTTTTGAAGCTTTTTATGATGTAATCTATTGGTTAGGGGTATGGTCCATGTCCCCCTTCACAACTGTAACTTTTTAGATTAATTGATATGGTAGGGGTCAAGACTAACCCCCTCACCAAAGGAATCATAACCCAAGTGATGACTAATAAAAAAATGATAATATGTTACAAATGTTACCTAACATGTCATCAGAGACATTAATAGCATAAACAACCTAAAAGGAGGATTCAGATTTATAAAATATCTTTTAAAATGTAATAAAGCAGATCAACATTTATTCAAGCTTAATATCAGTCTTATACTAAAATATTACAAATACAATGAGAATAATACAACATTGTTGGTAGCTATAAACACCAAACAAGAATGGCAACTGTAATTGGCACCTGTAGAGACGTTTGAGATATGCTCCTGCATTTTATATAAAGTTCATTCAACAAACATCCATAACAGATATATCAAGCTTTATCATCAATCTATATACTATTAGTTTAGATTACTCATACACACATAAGCTTCAACTTTCTAAAAGTTCAAGAATACCAAAAAAGTTGATAAAGCACACCAATGATTTTCACATGACTAGTTAGCACTAAAATGGGTCACATGCCCTGACCTCCATTAGCATGTAGCAAACATAAAATCTAACTGAATGGAAATTATTCTTTTGGGTATATGCATACATAGAAGTTCAAAATTTATCTAACATTGTAAGCTTAGATAATTAATAAAGTAGATCTGCGTCTTATTGAAAGTAATAAATATCAGATTATTTGAACATTCTCCAATTAAAATTAATAATAAATATCATATTATTTACACATTCTCCATTCAAATTAATAGAGTCATGCCCAATAGGATTTAGTCCAAGTCCTTTTCTCTCCCCCGAACATGGTAATTCTGTCCATCCTTATGACAATTGCAACTTTGTTCCCCAATCTCGTGTCTCATTCAAACCTTTTGTGTTTTCATCATAATGTTTTTCAGAGTGAAACAAGAATTGACCATTAATGCACCAAAGAAGTAAAAGAAAGAAAGACAATGTTAGAAAGAGAATTAATTGTGAGCATATGTAAACACATTGGAAATAACGATAATTGTATATTCATCATGTAACTCATTAAACTCTTTAAAAAGAATGATAATTTTTTATTCATCATGTAACTCATTTGTAATGACCCTGAAGGTTATTTTTGATAATTTTTGTAAAATTTCCGTTTTACTCCTCCCGAGAGTTGCCCCGAGTCATGTTTGACTGATATCTGAGGTTAGTTTTGTGAAATTCTTGTTAATTTATGGTTTTTGGAAAGTATTGAATTCTAAAGACTTAAATTGTAAAAATGTAGTTTTTTGGGGTCATTCGGGGTTTCGGATCTCGGATGGGGATTCCATCGATTCCATCAGCTCTAAAATGTGGAATTTGGTCTAGGAGAGTTGACGGAACCAGCTTTGGGGCTGTATCGTAGATTTGAGGCCTTGAGTTGGAAAATTGTAAAAGTTTGATCATAGAGTTGACTTTGGTCAACATTCGGAGATCGGATACTCGGAATTTGATTCCGACAACTCCATTGGATTCGGGAGATGATATTAGACCTAGAAGTGGCCTTGGTTGAATTTTTAGAGGTTCCGAGCTTGATTTGAGTTTTTGAGGCTTAAGCTAGTTTAGTTGTGCTTTATCGGGTTCCGGGTCAAGGAGACCTCGAATTCAAATTCCGATGGTTCCATTGAGTTCGGAACGTCGAATTTTATAGGGTAGCATATATGGTTTGTGTGCACGGGGTTCCAAATGAATCCCGATGGTCCTTTCGGAGACTTGTGGAATTACTAATTTTTGCGGTGTCTGGTGTTTGAACTTTTGGCCTACATGTTCGCAGAGGGACCTGGCGCATTTGCGGAGTGCACTGTGTGTTGGTCTCCGTGTTTGCAGAGCCAGGGCGCGTTTGCGGAGTGCATTGTGTGTAGGTCTCCACGTTCGCAGAGCCAGGGCGCATTCGCAGAAAGTTTCTGCCTTAGCCTCCGCGTTCACGGGCTAAGTTAGCCGCGTTCGCGGAGGGTTAATTTTGCCTGAAACAGTGTAAATTCAGGAAATGTCCCATTTACATCATTTTGAAGCTTGGGGAGGCAATTTCAAAGAGTGTTTTTCTTGGAAACCTTGTGGGTAACTGATTTTAACTCTAAACCTTGATTATCCATTGATTCTATCATGATTTCAATTTGAAAATTGGGTTTTAAAAGTTAGATTTTGGGGGTTTTGCATGAACTCCAAATTTTTGATCAAATGGTGATTGTGGACTGGTTTGAATCCCGTTTTCAAAATTGTCACGCCCCGAGGCTACCCCCTAGACATAACACGAGACCTAGGATCACAAGTGACCCCAAGCTGACCCTGAGTCTGGCATATCACAAGTATACTGAAATATAAATAAGTAAACGGAAGCACAACTATAAAGGGAGTCAAAACTAAAAGAACTTCAAATGAAAATATATCAAAATATCCATGGGAAACAACCCCAAAACACTGAACACTGACTCTATGTCTGAAAGCCTCTAAAACTGATGATCTGTTGGGACAAATCCCTAGCTAACTCTAATAATTAATATTGAAAGACTGATAATAGATTGACTAACTAAAGCATAAAGAAATGTCCTCGGACTATGAGGACTCACCACTAAAGCTGCTCAGTACGAACTGGAAATCGAGCTAAGCGCGGTCTGGATGATGAGCGCCTGAACCTACATTATGAAACGATGTAGCGCAAAAGTAAGCGTCCGTACTTTGAATGTACTAAGCATGTAGGATATAGATTCTAAGCTGAACAATATAAGTTGTACAATATAAACTAAATATGGATACGGGTTGTACTGAATTGTAACTGAAAACTGAGCTAAATGCAATGACCAAGTACTAATCATGAAGATAACATGTTGAATTGTATAATGAAGTAAATACTGCTAACATGGTCAATGCATTAAGAGTATGACTGTGGGAGCTACTGTTAACCGACATAAACCACGTGAGCTAAACGTGGAGTCCGATGTATACGCCCCATCGAGAGGACCCAATATACCTTGCAAGGGTATAAAGGCATGACTGTGGCGTGATCACTAAAATCGATGCCCATCAAAGGGGACTTCTGAACCTATGCTGGAACGTAGTTCTGGGACTTTGAGGGTAAGCTGAACCCTAGTCCAACTCGGTGCTAAGTTTACTCCCATATGAATATGCAAAACTAACAATGCAACTGATATACTGAGTAGCTCAAAATACTGACATGCTATCTGGGAATGCAACATAAATATGCTGAAAATATGGCATTCAAATACTGGAGCATGATTTTTCTGACTGATCTGTCTAGCAAGTATAATTCATGAAATGATGATAATCAATACAAGCTAGGGTTCTTATTTCTATACATGTGACTACATTAATTCTCCAAGAAAATAGGTAATTGGTGCAATGGAACTATAGCAGATAACTTTCAATGGATTCCCAAGATTTGGGAACCCTAGAACTAAGCAATTTATGGAGAACTGGAAGAAACTGAATGAATTCTAGGGACCTAATGGGTGAAAGGAACCCACTAGTGAAATCCCACATACCTGGTGACGAAAACTACGGAGAAATCCTTTGGATTTAGGGGCTGAACTTGAAGAACACCTCTGCTCGTTCTTGGGAGAAACTGTCGCCTATTCCTCTTCTTTTCTTTCTAAGTTAGATGATTTTTTGAGAAAGAGGGTTCTAGGTAGTTTCTGACTAGATTATTAGGCTTAGACTGAGTAAAACAACGTAGTTTAGTCATCAAACGATGTAGTTCAAGTGCCCAACGCATAGGGGAAAAGACCAATATGATCCTGACTTAAAAACTGCCAAAGTGACTTCAAGACAGGCAACACTGGGGCACCCCATGGAGAGATACTAGGCCTGATAAAGCCCTTGTCTAGAAGGTCTTTCAACTGTTCTTTCAATTCCTTAAGCTCAACTGGGGCCATTATGTAAGGAGGAATTGAGATAGGCTGGATATCTGGAAGAAGATCTATTCCGAAGTCGACTTCCCTTTCAGGAGGAACTCCGGGAATATCTTCCGAAAAAATTCTGGAAACTCATTCACCACTGGAACTGACTCAAGAGTTGGGGTTTCAGAGTTTGAGTCCTTAACCTGAACAAGATGATAAATATACCCTTTGGAAATCATTTTCCTAGACTTGAGGTAAGAGATAAATCGACCTGCAGGCACTGAGTTACTGTCCTTCCACTCTAAGACTGACTCATTTGGAAACTGAAATCGACCGATCCTAGTTCTACAATCAGCTGAGGCATAACAAGAATGTAACCAATCCATGCCTAGAATGATATCAAAATCTATCATTTCTAACTCTACAAGGTCTGATGAGGTGACTTTCTGGGAAACTGTGACAGGGCAATTTCTGTATACCCATCTAGCTATTACTGGGTCACCAACTGGAGTAGAGACTGAGAAGGGTTCTGAGAGAGTTTCTGGACTGACACCGAAGTTTACTGCAATATAAGGAGTAACAAACGAAAGTGTAGCCCCTGGATCTAACAATGCATAAACATCTACACTGAAGACTTGTAACGTACCAATGACTACATCAGGAGAATCTTCCTGGTCCTGGCGAGCCTGAAGAGCATACAACCTGTTCTGGCACTGGCTGAGTAAAGCGACCTGCTGGTGCTGCTGAAGTCGTAGACTGAGCCCTGTTACCTCCTTGTCCTTGCCTGGTAGAAGGGCAATCCTTCAGCCTATGACCAGACTGACCACACCCAAAACACCCCTCTCTGCCAACAAGACACTCGCCCGGATGGTTCTTACCATGGGCAAGATGGAAAAGTCCGGTTACCTGAAGCACTTCCGTGAAACTTAGTGCCTTATGCCCTTCCTTTCTGATCCTGTCAAAACCTGGGAGACAGAGCACTAGCTGATGAAGGTACCGGGGTGGTAAACCTCTGCTAAAACTATGAACGACTCCCACCGCCTGACCTCTGCTGAGAATATTCGTAGTTGTCTGTTCTAGCCTTTTTGTTATCCTTAGCCATTTCCTTGAGCCTATCTCCCTCAACCTGCTGAACGTGGGTTATTAGTCTGGAGATATCCATATCTCCCAATAGCATAGCATTCCTGCACTCAGTCTTTACCAAATCGGATACTCCAAACAAGAACTTGTTCATTTGTGCACTCGAATTTGCAACCATATGTTGAGCATACTTGGAGAGCTGATTGAACTTTAGCCCATATTCCTGGACTGACATCGACCCTTGCCTCAAGTTCATAAAATCCTGAGCCTTAGCCTCCCTCAACTCTCTCGGGAAGAACCTATCCAGAAAAACTCCAGTAAAACAGTCCCATGTCATCGGAGCTGCATTTGCACCCCTATTTTCTTTCCACTTTGTGAACCAGATAACAGCCACATCCTTGAGTTGATAGGATGCTAGTTCAACACTATCAGTACCAGTCACTTGCATTACCTCAAGGATCTTCTTGATCTCATCAATGAAATTTTATGGGTCCTCACCAACCTTCGACCCTAGAAACTCTAACGGATTCATACGAACAAAGTCTTGAACCCTTGCTGCAACTGATCCACCAGTGGTGTTTGCAGGAACTGGGGCCTGCTAATTGTTCGGGTTGGCTACGGTCTGGGCTGCAGTACGGAACACTGCATTCGTAACTTCACGGTTCGGGACTGGAGGAACTGTGTTAGCATTCCATGCGTTAGCATTTCATGCGTTAGCTCTGTGATGAGGCATGATCTGAAATGCATAACGATGGATTAGAAGGGAGAAATTGAATCACAAAACAACGCACGATAAAGATAGCAAAGGAAGTGAAGTTTTTGTTTGAACACGTCGTAGCCTCTCCCTCATAGATATGGTGCGCTTCACACCGATGAAAGAAACTCTACTTAGTGCGGCTTTCAGACACCCTAGGTCTCTTGAACCTGATGCTCTGATACCAAGTTTATCACACCCCGAGACTAACCCCTAGATGTAACACGGGACCTAGGATCACAAGTGACCCAAGCTGACCCTGAGTCTAGCATATCACAATCATATTGAAATATAAATAACTAAACGGAAGCACAACTATAAAGGGAGTCAAAACTAAAAGAACTCCAAACAAAAATATATCTGAATATCCATGGGAAACAACCCCAAAACACTGAACACTGACTCTATGTCTGAAAGCCTCTAAAGCTGATGAGCTGCTGGGAAAAATCCCCAACTAACACTAATAATACTGAAAGACTGATAATAGATTGACTAAACTAAAGCATAAAGAAATGTCCTCGGACTATGAGGACTCACCACTAAAGCTGCTCAGTACGAACTGGAAATCGAGCCAAGCGCGGTCTGGATACTGAGCGCCTGAACCTACATCATGAAACGATGTAGCGCAAAAGTATGCGTCAGTACTTTGAATGTACTGAGCATGCAGGATATAGATTCTAAGCTCAACAATATAAGTTGTACAATATAAACTAAATATGGAAGTAGGCTGTACTGAATTGTAACTGAAAATTGAGCTAGATGCAATGACCAAGTACTAATCATGTAGATAACATGTTGAACTGTATACTGAAGTAAATACTGATAACATGGTCAATGCATTAAGAGTATAACTGTGGGAGCTACTGTTAACCGACATAAACCACGTGAGCTAAACGTGGAGTCCGATGTATACGCCCCATCGAGAGGACCCAATATACCTTGCAAGGGTATAAAGGCATGACTGTGGCGTGATCACTAAAATCGATGCCCATCAAAGGGGACTTCTGAACCTATGCTGGAACGTAGTTCTGGGACTTTGAGGGTAAGCTGAACCCTAGTCCAACTCGGTGCTAAGTTTACTCCCATATGAATATGCAAAACTAACAATGCAACTGATATACTGAGTAGCTCAAAATACTGACATGCTATCTGGGAATGCAACATAAATATGCTGAAAATATGGCATTCAAATACTGGAGCATGATTTTTCTGACTGATCTGTCTAGCAAGTATAATTCATGAAATGATGATAATCAATACAAGCTAGGGTTCTTATTTCTATACATGTGACTACATTAATTCTCCAAGAAAATAGGTAATTGGTGCAATGGAACTATAGCAGATAACTTTCAATGGATTCCCAAGATTTGGGAACCCTAGAACTAAGCAATTTATGGAGAACTGGAAGAAACTGAATGAATTCTAGGGACCTAATGGGTGAAAGGAACCCACTAGTGAAATCCCACATACCTGGTGACGAAAACTACGGAGAAATCCTTTGGATTTAGGGGCTGAACTTGAAGAACACCTCTGCTCGTTCTTGGGAGAAACTGTCGCCTATTCCTCTTCTTTTCTTTCTAAGTTAGATGATTTTTTGAGAAAGAGGGTTCTAGGTAGTTTCTGACTAGATTATTAGGCTTAGACTGAGTAAAATGAAATAGTTTAGGGATCAAATGACGTAGTTCAAGTGCCCAACGCATAGGGGAAAAGACCAATATGACCCTGACTTAAAAACTGCCGAAGTGACTTCAAGATAGGCAACAGGCATAACATTTTACTCCGAACCTCAAATAGAGAAAACTTAGTGGCATTGGGAAGAGGACTCTAAGATCTTTAATTTGATAGGTCATGGCCCACCTAATTCATTTTGTGCCCACCTAATTCATTTTATGCTCAAAGATATGATTGATTGAAGTTGACCCAAAACTCAAAGTCTGACAAGTCTCCTTCACAGACGACTTCACGGTCCGTGTGAAGCTTCACGGCCGTTTAGACGTCCGTGGCCCTTTTCCAGTGACCTTGGGTCAGACCCCACCAACTAGGTGACTTGTACGACTCACTTGACGGGTCGTCAAGTCCACCACGAGCCGTCTGGGTCATCGTCAAGTGGCCCTTGCCTGAGGCAGGTTCTGGAAGGAGTTCACGAGCCCTTAAAGGGCCGTGGTCTTCTTCACGAACCGTCAAGGGTGCCGTGAAAGGTCCATGGTCCATTTTTGGGTTCGTGGACCTTTTCCTATTTTCCCTTTTTAGATTTTTTTTCAAATCCGAGGTGTTACAAAAATGGTTTTCGCTAATGATTTCCTAAGGCTTTGAAGATTATTTCCAGATTCAAACCTTGTTTTCGAAATTCGATTTTTGAGCCGTTTGGATCCCTTTGCCCGATTTTCGTGTTCTTAGTGTTGTTGGTTCCAAAATTTAATTGTGATTCACAATTTGATTAGATTGTGTTGCTTTGGATTGATTTTGGAATGGAAAAGCTCCGGTCGTTGGTTGATTTCGATTTCGATTAAGGCAATTGAACTTCTATAACTTTGCGAATCTTGTAATTTTCTGGATTTCTCTTCCTTGATTGTGTTGGGGAATAATGGGATTAAGGATTGTTAGCTACAAGCAAAATAGTGACGGACTAGTGACGGACTAGTGACGAAGTTCGTTGCTAAATGCAGTGTATTTTAGTAGTAGGTGAGTATCGCCAGGGAGCGGAGTTGTTAGTTCGAGAGGAGTTTGGGGATTCCAAGAGGGCCCGTTCTAGTGGCCAGTTTTCTAGTGCCTCGTCTGGAGGCAGAGGTTCTCAAAGAAGTGGTACTTCATTCCAGCGTCAGAGGCTTGTTCATGCTTCTATGCCAGCAGCTGAGGGTGGGCAGTCGTCCCGAGGGTCTTACGGGTCTGGCCAAGGTGGCCATAGTATCTCACCAGCTTCGTCGCAGCATCTCTCTGTTCTGAGGTCTTATTATAGTTGTTGGGATTCGGGTCATTTGATGCAACAGTGCCCTCTACATACTCATTCAAGGCCCCATCGTACTTACTCAGTAGCTCCAGAGAGAGATCCAGCACCTCCGGCTAGAGGTCGAGGTAGGGGCCAGACAGCGGGTAGAGGCAGCAGAGCTTCGGGTAGTGGTGCTATGGCTCAGCGTGGAGGTAAAGGTGTGGTTCAAACAGTAAGTGGTAGAGGAGCCTAGTGTTATGCCTTTTCAAGGAGACCTGAGGCTGAGTCTTCTGATGTAGTCATCACAGGCATCGTCCCAGTCTGCCATCGAGATGCATCTGTATTATTTGATCCAGGGTCTACTTTCTCCTATGTGTCTACCTACTTTACATCTGAGTTTGATTTGGTATGTGATCGTATGCCTGTGTCAGTGCATGTTTCTACACCCGTGAGTGAACCCTTAGTAGTGGATCGAGTGTATCGATCCTACCCTATTTCTTTGGCTGGGTACGACACTTGGGTAGACTTGATTATTCTGGGGATGGTAGATTTTGATGTGATATTGGGTATGGATTGTCTTTCTCTCTATCATGCGATCCTTGATTTTCATGCTAAGACTGTCACTTTAGCAATGCCTGGTGTTTCGAGGGTAGATTGGAAGGGTACTAGTGGTTCTTACCCTAGTACGGTTATCTCCTACATCCGAGCCCAAAGGTTAATTGATAGAGGGTGTTTGTCCTATTTGGCTTTTATTCGGGATACCAGTGTTGAGTCACCTTCCATGGAGTCCATTCATGTGGTTCAGGAGTTTTTTGATGTGTTTCCTACGGATCTTCCTAGTGTTCCTCCAGATCGGGACATTGATTTTGCTATTAACTTGGAGCCGGGCACCAAGCCCATCTCTATTGCCCAGTATCGTATGGCTCCAGCTGAGTTGAAGGAGTTGAAGGACCAGTTGCAGGACTGTTTGAGTAAGGGGTTTATTTGCCTTAGTGTATCGCCTTGGGGTGCACCGGTCCTTTTTGTAAAGAAGAAAGATAGCTCTATGAGGATGTGTTTTGATTATAGGCAGTTGAACAAGGTAACTGTTAAGAAAAAGTATCCTCTTCCTTGCATTGATGATTTGCTTGATCAGCTTCAGGGTGCGGCGTTGTTTTCTAAGATTGACTTGAGGTCCGGTTATCATCAATTGATGATTTGGCCATCGGATATTCCTAAGACAGCTTTCTGGACTCGTTATGGTCACTATGAGTTCTTAGTGATGTCATTTGGGCTGACTAACGCTCCTGCGGCGTTTATAGAGTTGATGAACGGATACAATGCATCGAATCTAGTGTCCGTAGACTATGAACCAGACCTAGATAAAACAAGATTAAACTTACAAAACAAATGATAAAGTTTAGAACTTCTATGAATCAATAATTCTTTTATAAGTTCAGTGTCTTATTCTATCACATATACCCGCACAATCTTTGTCGCTATCGCGATTTTGCGTTAAGAGGCCATGCGCGTGTCTTGGTATTCATGAGTGCTCTAGAAATCTATCACAATTTCATAGAAGTGGCACTACTTCACACTCATATAGGTCCAATCATCAAGTGTATTCTGCAGAACAATACACTGCCTATAAAGGATATGACTTGGATTAAGAGCTTAACTCAGACTCACTTTGCCTTGCAGACTGTTGCACTATATTCACACATCATAGGAGGGACATAATTTTATAGTGCTTGCTTGATCAACTAACGACTTATTATTACCCATATGAACCTAATTCATGGGATCTCCAATCACATAGGTTGAGTTGCTATCATTGTTGATCTTCTCAAATGACTAAAGTCTCACTCCCCTCGATGTTTCATTTAGTCAGTTAATTGATTAGATTCACCTTCGACTACACATTATTTATTAACGTAAATAATTCATCTCACTGCAGTATTTTTATCACATGTATCTAATTTAGCCTAGAAAATATTGGTTTTATTCCACTTGAAATACACACTAAGATTTGTCTTAACCACTTAGTTTCGTCACGAATCAACTCCATAACAACTAACTCTAATTAGTTGACTTTTCATGTTTACCATCACCAAACAAAATTTTAAAACATCCTTCAACATAGTCAACAATATTTATTTTTCAACTACAAACGTGCATTCAATTACATCACAATTATTTACCACAAATCTGTATATGCAAGGTTTATTAGCATACAATAAAAAATTTAGGATCATATAGCACAACCTTAGCAAGATACCCCTACACTTTCAAATATTTCATAACAGAGGAATAACTTTTTCACAGTTTATAAAGATTTCAATTTTATATGAAAAAAACACATTTATCTAGCTCCAGTAGCACTATATTGTGGCATGAATTACCCTTTTAATAATACAAAAAATGTTTCTCAATTAATAATCAAAAGACATCATACATAGAACAGCTTTACATATTGATAGTAAAGGCTTAGAGAACAATAATATTACTAAAATATTCCATGAGATCGATATTTACACAAACCATTTGATAACGTCAAAATCTAGAATAATAACCTTATTTTGAGTACTATAACATGAACTAGAAATCAGGAGCATCTATATAATAAAATAATTTTAAAAAAATTGTTACAGCCAGCAACTATGTATACATATTTTCATAACTTGATAAATATTAAGTACAAAAAAAATCATGATTATGATACTCATTGCCCATAATAACGTTTGTTAACACATTATCAAATTCAAATAAAATTTTCATTCAACTTTTTCTCATAATTCACAAGCATCAATTTAGAACAAATATTAAAATCATGCACCACCTCAAATAATGCCAATAAATGTGAAATTTCAAGAATAATTTTTCATTCTAAGAACTTAAATAGTTCTAGAATCACCAAAATATATAAATTTTCCTTCTTCTCCAATTTGGGGTTAGAGCACAAAGTAATTTTAACTTGACACAAATGTGTCCAACAACACTAAAGTTTCACACCCAATCTTTCACATTGGCCACAAGATTCGCTTGGGAAATAACCACAATAATTTATATCATCTGCTTACTAAATTTACTTAGCAGGATTATCATTTCTCCGAAACTTCTACTATATTGAGAGGTATAATGACTTAGTTAATTTGATACACACAAAATAATAATCATAGTTGCCAAAAATATTTCCTCACACAAATCCTTTAATATATAGTCATATAGTTGTCACATACCTCAAAATCACTCGAAAGTTATGTAATCCCATTAATATTTTTTTCTGAATTTGTAACCCCTCTGGTAAATTAGATTTCTCAACAATTCAAAGGTACCAACAAAGTGTCAATTAGTCCACTGTACTAAGAATATGAACAAAGAGCCCTAGAGGACAACAAATCGTTCTCATCTATAGACAAATTCCATCATACTATGTAGAAGCTAGTTAGATGTCAACACTCAACAATAATAAAATTGTGAACCAAAATAAAATTAAAATCAAATCAAAACGAATCAGAAGAAAGATATTAAGAAGGAATGATAATCCCATGATATCTTCTCCTTATTCTTTCTGATTTTGCAATCTTTTAGATCTTCCATATCTTGTTTGTATCCCTTATTTTATGTAATCTTCTAATTCTTTTTATTTAGTTTCCTTTGTATTGTAGCAGTCTCTGCTCCTCCTTGTGTATTTAAAGATGGTCAATGTAATACACACACAGCTTTCTGCAAAATCCTTCTCTCTTTATGGTATCAGAGCAACTCACGCTCTAACGAGTTTTCGATCCTATTCTCTCTTTTTTGTTAGCCCACCATGCCTAACAACTTGAACACCAATACTGCGGTTGTGAAAACTCCAGCCAATCCTACCATCAATAACCAAAACTCAGGTCTCTCTCCCTCTCAAACAGTTATGAATCCATTAAATCAAGGAGGTCAACTTGTTTCCATCAATCAGCCCATCCAACTGCCTATACGGCTTGCTGACAGCACCAATTATGTTACTTGGAAGGCTCAATTCAATGTTATTTGCCTGGGCTATGATTTGATTTCCTACATTGATGGTACCTTTCCTTGCCCATCTCCAACTGATCCAACCTATCAACCATGGAGGCGACAAGATGGCTTTCTTCGTCATGCTCTTATGACGTCTGTTGATCCTACCATAGCCCCTCTGATTGCCTCTGCATCTTCTGCGCACATCACGTGGACAAAATTAGCACAGCAATATGCCAACAAAAGTCAAACTCGTATTTACATTCTTCTTGATTCTCTTAGCAGCCTTATGAAGGGAACCAAGTCCATTGCTCATATCAACAGAACTTGCCATTGTTGGCTCTCCCATTAACACTGATGAACTTTTCATGGAAGTGCTCAGCGGCCTTGGACCAGAATATGATGCCATTAGCTCTCCCATTAGTGCTCGTGAAAACCCCATCACCTGTGAAGAGCTTTTTGAAAAACTCAGTAGCCGAGAATTGTTCCTTCTTCACACACCCAAGCCTGAGATGCCACCTCTTACTGATCCTCTTACTGCCCAGTTTAATCAGCGTTCGACACAAGTTGATCAACAACACCAGAACAACAATCGAACCAACCAATCTGGTGGTAACTGGCCAGGCCCTCAAAATAACCCCAATTCGGGCAGAAACAACAATCAGCGAAATTCCAATAGTAATTGGTGCTCTCAAAATTCCAATAATAGAGCTCGAGTTCAGTGCCAACTGTGTGACGAATATGGACATATTGCTCGTGTTTGCCGCTCTCGGAGTCACAATATGAATGAGCCACATGCTAATTTTTCATCGACTACTACATCAATCAATCCAAATTGGGTCATGGATATTGGTGCATCACACCACATTACCTCAAATACTCAGAATCTGCAGGCTTGCTCTCAGTACATAGGGACGGATGATGTTATAGTTGGTGATGGTAACGATATTAAACTAACCCACACAGGCTATACTACTCTTCCCACTTCCTCTCGTACCTTTTTTCTAAAAGATGTTTTATGCACTCTAACTATTCATCACAATCTTATTTATGTTCCTCTGTTTTGTGAGAAAAATAAAACTTCTATTGAAGTTTTCCCTACTTTTTTGTTGTGAAGGATTTGAGAACGCAAGCACCACTGGCTCAAGGCCCGAATAGGATGCGTATTTATGAGTGGACTGGCTCTTCTCCAACTCCAGTTACCTACTTCACCACTGCTGCAAATCTCTCATCTTGTACACTTTGGCATCGTCTTCTTGGTCACCCACATCTTAAAGTTCTTAATTCCATTGTTTCTATATATAAGTTACCTATTTCCTCCTCCACTCAAGAGAACTGTAATTCTTGTCTTTGCAATAGAAGTCATCGTTTATCATTATCTACATCCACCTTAACCAGCTCTCGTCCATTAGAACTTTTATATACTGATGTCTGGGGACCATCTCCCATTCCTTCTCACAATGGTACTCGTTTTTATGTTATATTTGTTGACCATTTTACAAAATATATATGACTTTTCCCACTCAAGCACAAATTTGATGTAACCTCCATATTCCTTAATTTCAAACTCTAGGTCGAACGGTATTTTAACTCAAAACAATTCTCACTGTATATTCAGATGGTGGATGTGAGTATGAAGGCTTAACTAACACACTGGCTAACATGGGCATCCAACATCTGTTTTCACCCCCTTATACACCCTAATGAGTTGGTACTGCTGAACGTCGTCATCGACATATAATGGAGACTGCTTTAACTTTACTGCATCAAGCCTTTATGCCTCTTCAATACTGGTCTTATGCTTGTCAAACTGCCATGTACATCATCAACCGTAATCCCACATCTATCATCCTTCAAGGAAAGTCTCCATTTGAAGCCCTTTTTCATGTCAACCCAATTATTCCTCTCTTCGTACCTTTTGTTGCTTATGTTATCCCTGGTTAAAACCCTATAATAACCATAAATTGAAACAAAAATCTCGCCCTTGTGGCTTTCTTGGTTACTCTGTCACCCACCTTTGTTACCAATGCCTTGATCCATCTGCTTCCAAAATATTTCTTTCTCATCATGTAATATTCCAGGAAAATAATTTTCCTTTTGCATCTATTCCTCATGGGCTATCTCAGGTTAAACCACAAGAAATATAGTCATGGCTTTAAAACTCAACCACTAACCACCCATGTCGTCCTGAAACCATATCTCCTCCCGTGTCTCTAACTGATGTTCCATTAGTGCCTATGCCAACTCATGTTTTATCGATGGAGAACATGCCACCATCATCTTCTTCATCCCCATTGCAAGCACATTCACATTCCACATCTCCTTCTGGTAACCACAATGAAGAGACTAGTCCCTCATCCTCTGCAACTGTTCATGCCTTGAGTGAAGATGCTCTTGCCTCTCTTTTGCAACAGGTAAGTTCTACTCCCCCTCAACCGCCTACTCGTGTTGCTACCCGCTCTCAGCATAATATTTTTAAGCCTATGGACTACTCTGCTTTGGTTGTTTCTACTAACACAATAGTGGTTCCTCGGACTTACAAACAGGCAGTTCAACATGCTCCTTGGCGTGATGCAATGTGTGAGGAGATTGCTACTGTTGTTAAAAACAAGACTTGGAGTTTAGTTCCTAAATCTCAAGCACAAAATAATTGGCTGCAAGTGGGCTTTTCGAATTAAACACAAACAAGATGGCTCAATAGATAGATACAAAAGAAGTTTGGTAGCTAGGGTTTTCATCAATGACCAGGTGTTGACTTTACTTCTACTTTCAGCCCAGTGGTCAAGCCAACTACAATTCGTCTCCTACTAACATTTGTTGTGTACTTTAACTGTCCTCTCTATTAGCCTGATGTAAATAATGCTTTCCTTCAAGGAACTCTAGCTGAAGAGGTTTATATGGATCAATCGCCTGGGTTCACTGATAAAAGCTATCCTAATCATGTGTGCAAATTTCACAAAGCAATTTATGGACTCCATCCAGCTCCTCGGCATGGTATACATAGTTCAAGAGCTTTATTGCTTCTATTGGTTTTGTATGCTCACAATCAGATCCTTCTCTATTCATTCTTCGCGGCATAGACTCTGTTGTATTTCTTCTCCTATATGTGGATGATATCATACTCACATGATCTTCAAAATCCAAGCTTTACCATGTTAATGATGCATTGGCTCGTCATTTTTCTCTCAAGGACTTATCTCCTTTGACATATTTCCTCGGTGTTGAAGTTTGTCTCCAATCCACCAGTCTTTATCTCTCTCAGAAGAAATATATTACCGATCATCTCCAGTGTTTCAACATGATGGAGGCCAAAGGAGTCCGTACTCCTCTTGCTTCCTCAACCATTTTGAAACTAGATGATGGATCTCCGCCTATAGATTGTAAAATCTATAGGCAGCTCATTGGCTCTCTTCAATATCTATCTATCACAAGGCCCGACATTGCCTTTGTTGTCTACCATTTATCTCAATTCATGCACAAACCCTCCTATCAACATTTGCAAGCTACAAAAAGGGTATTGCGGTATCTGAAAGGTACCAGGCCAATCACCTTTGTTTACTCATTCGACCAGTTGCACCTTTAAATCTAATCACTTATTTAGATTCTGATTGGGGTGGGAATCCTGATGACCGATGCTCTACTGGTGCATATGTTGTCTTACTTGGTAGCTCTCCTATTAGTTGGTCATCTAAGAAGCAACGCATAGTAGCTCGCTCCTCCACTGAAGCTGAGTAGAAAGCCATTGCCAATGCTACTGCTGAAACAATCTGCATTGTCAATTTTCTCAAAGAGCTCCGCTTCTCCATTCCAAACACTCCAACCATTTGTTGTGATAACCTTGGTGCCACTTTCCTCTGCCAAAACCCAACTTTCCACACACATATGAAGCATCTTGACTTGGATTATCACTTTGTTCGGGAGCGGGTTCAAGATAAGTCTCTCAGTGTCCATCATGTTTCATCTTCTTTGCAGCTAGTTGACTCTCTTACGAAAATTGTACCTGCTGCTAGTTTCCTCTCTCATAGATCCAAGATAGGTGTCGTTGAACAACACCTATCTTGCGGGGGCATAAGAAGGAAAAATAATCCCATGATATCTTCTGCTTATTCTTTCTGATTTTGCAATCTTTTAGATCTTCCATATCTTGTTTGTATCCCTTATTTTATGTAATCTTCTTATTCTTTTTATTTAGTTTTCTTTGTATTGTAGCAATCTCTGCTCCTCCTTATGTATTTAAAGATGGTCAATGTAATACACACAGAGCTTTCTGCAAAATACTTCTCTCTTTAGATATAACTTATCTGTCTTGTTGTATCAATCCGAAAAGAGCAGCGTCCAAGTAAGAAACACTAATCTCAACTAGGTAGGGGGTGCAAAAACCGAACCGACCGATAAATCGAACCAACGAAAGTGTTATTGATTTATTGCTATTGGGTTATTGGGTTAATGGTTTTATAAAAAAATTATTGGGTTATCGATTCGATAATGGTTTTTAATATTTGGTTATTGGGTAAATCGATAACCCATTAAGACAATAGTAATTTACTACTTTTACTTGTACATAAATATTAAATATTAATTTCAATACCTTAATAGTTATTGTCTTTGCCCTTTAGCCTTCAATTCACACTTCATAGTGACTTTGAGTTCACAACTTCACATTATACAACATCATAACCTAAAGTAAGAACCCAATTCCTCCTAATTTCTCTTTGTGCTACATTTGTATAGTTCTTTTTATGTTATTTATTTTTGTTTCTATTTTATGAGCATTTGTAAAGTTACATTATTATCTTGTCGCGTCAAATTTGTTAGAGAAGTCATATATTTGTTTTATAATTATTTGTAAGCTTGTGAATTTTCTGAAATTCAAAACTTTGTTTGCCAAATCTTGATTGTGTCTTTGGAGAAGAAGCTAATATAAAATGGACACAAACACTTGGGACAAAGCCATTGGCTGAGAGCCTGCTACTCTAAAAAGTCGTGCACCAACCACATAAGTTTTGACAGCTTTTAGACATCTGTCTTTTGACTTTTCCATGTGCGCAATCTTTCCTCAACTAGGTCCCTTGTTAGATCCAGAAGTTTGTCAAATCATCAAAACTTCAAATCAGCTTAAAATAACAATTTCCCCCTTTTTGATGATGACAAACTAATATCCAGCCACTTCAACTTTTGTCCCTTGGTTTCATTCATTCCCCTTATCATCAATCCCAATACCAGAAGACCGAGTCTTTCGTGGATCTGTTCCCTTGTTAGATATCAAAGTTTGTTAAATCATCAAAACTTAACATTAGCTCCAAAATAACATTTTCAGTGTTATTGATGATAACAAATGGATTCAGCTTTCCCCCTTTCACCAGTTCTCCCTATCGGCATGACTCCTCAAGTGACTGGCATTGGTCCTCTTGTTTCATCATTTCCGAAGTTTGTTAAACATCAAAACTCACATCAGCAAATTAAGTGGAATTTATCATTAAGCAAGTATTTTACACAAACAACTCAATTCTGCTAGCCAGAGTAGATGTGTTTGATAAAGAAAACACATGTCCAGTATATGATTTTAGCATAAGGGGTACTCCATTTCCTTGGGGCCTAAAACTGCATCTCTCTTCTTCTTTTATGACTGCACTCAACCTTATGAAAGGGAGACATATACTGTCAATGGTGTCCACAATGCCACTACCCATTCTTTTGCGGTTTTTCATACTGAGCTTCTGGAGCACTATAACTATCCAGTCGAATCGTGTCAGGATCCTGTTTATGCCCTTGTTGAGACTGATTCCATAGATAGATTGCTAAATATGAATTACACACAAGTTCTGCAAACGGGATTCTTTCTGCAGAGGGATGGGACTAATTGTAGATATTGCTAGAATAGTGGAGGGCATCGTGGTGTTCAAAGTAATGAATTTATGTGCATTTGCAAAGACCAAACCCAACCAAGAACATTCTTACATGGTAAATCTAGAAACTATATCCATTTTCAGACAGAGGTGATGGCAGTTGATTAATTATACTTTTTTGAGATGCATTATTTGGTATCAAATGATCACCTTCCCTTTATGTCTCAGTTTCAAGAAGAAACAGACTCGGAATGAAGATTGCAACAGGTGATTATTGTTTGAATTTATTCACCTTAATTTATCTTATTATCTTCCTCTTCTTAAGAAAATTCCAATAACCATTTCTTCTTGTGTCCTTATATAGGATTAGCCACGGCAGGGACTGCATTAGTTATAGCCTGTGGCTTGATGTGCTGCTTCCGATTTAGGAAAACAAATAAAAAGACAAAAAGAGAAGATCATAATGTAGAGGCCTTCCAAAGGCAGTATGGATCCCTAGCATCAACGACGTATAGCTATTCAGACATTAAGAAAATGACAAATTCCTTTAAAGAGAAACTTGGAGAAGGAGGTTACGGAGGGGTCTACAAAGGTAACCTTAATGGTCATCTTGTTGCTGTGAAGATCTTAAAAGCGACAAAGGGGAATGGAGAAGAATTCATTAACGAAGTTGCAAGCATCAGTCGAACTTCTCATGTGAATACTGTTACTCTGTTGGGATTCTGTTTGAATCGTAAGGAAAAAGCTCTTATTTATGAATTCATGCCAAATGGATCTCTTGATAAACACATATACAATAAAGATTCTAACATGGGATGGGAAATTCTATACAAAATGGCACTCGGGATAGCTCGAGGATTGGAATATTTGCATAGAGGGTGCAACTCCCGAATTTTGCATTTTGACATAAAACCTCACAACATTCTTCTGGACGAGGACTTTTGTCCCAAGATATTTGATTTTGGTTTAACAAAACTATCTACTCGAAAAGAGAGCATAATGTCCACACTAGAGGCTCGAGGAACCATCGGTTACATAGCTCCAGAGGTGTTTTGTAGAAATTTTGGAGGAGTGTCCCACAAAGCTGATGTTATGGTTCTTGAAATGGTCGAAGGAAGAAAGAACTACAGTGCTGAAAGAAGCCATAATAGTGAAATATACTTTCCGCGTTGGGCTTATCAACGAATTTTGTTAAATGAAGACCTAAATATAAGAGATACGATGACGAATGAAGAAGAAGAGATAGAAAAGAAAATATCTTAGTTGGTTTGTGGCGCATCCAAACAGATCCCTTGCAAAGGCCAGCCATTGGAAAGGCAATTGAAATGTTAGAAGGTAGCTTAGAGGCCATGCAAATGCCACCAAAACCTTTCATATGTTCTCCTTCACGATCAGAAGGATCGACATTGGAGCGACCAACAAAGCCACTCTTATTTTCTACTTTGAGTTCGACGCTCGAGTCTGCAGATTCAACAATTGTACAATTTGAAGAGTGAGTTTGTGGACAAAATTGGGTTATATATAACATATAAGAGTAATATTCATGACCAAAGATTAACAGAAGGCACATATGAGCCATTTTCAATACAGTTTGGTCATTTTCTATAGAAAACATGATTTGGTTCAGTAAATATATACTTGGTTAAACATGTAGCGACTTAGGGTGTGTTTGGTATGAAGGAAAATGTTTTCCATGGAAAATGTTTTCTTGGAAAACAAGTGGATTTCTGACTTATTTTCTCATATTTGGTTGGTGAGTAGAAAATATTTTCCGAAAAATATTTTGTAGTGTTTGGTTTATCAATGAAATATATTTTTAAGAAAATATCTTTTGTTTTTACTAGAGAGTAGAAAATAATTTTTGACACGGAAATCAATCTCGATAATCGATCTAGGACATGACCCCGACATACGAACTAGAACACAACCCCGACGATAGATTTAAAATCCGACCCTGAGATCTGACTAGGACTTGATCTCGACTTTCGACCCGAGACTAGACATTCAAATTGAGACCGGATATCTAACCCAGGACCTGACCCCGACACCCGAACTTGAACACGATCCATCAATTCGGGTTTCGACTTCGACACTCGAATCGAGACCCAACTTCCAAATCAGGATCCGACCTCGACAACCAACCATCAATGCAAGACCCAAGATTTAACTATCAAATCGGGATTTCGACCCCAACTTTCGAACCGAGATCCAACCACACTCAACTCGGGACCTAACTTTCAAATTGAGATTTAATTTTTTGTTTTTAAATAAAATTTTAAAATTTCTTTTGTGTAGGGGGAGGGGGGCTGGTAGGAGAAGAGGGTTAAAAAATTAAAATTTTTAAATAATTTTCGAAAACAAATTAAACTCTTAAATATTTTTTTTGCGGGGGGGAGGGGGGCTGGTAAAGGGGAGGGTAGAGTGAGGTAAAATTTTTTAAATTTGAAGATATTTTTTTAAAAAAAAAAAAAAATTAAATTGAGGGGGGGGGGCTGATGGTGGGGGAGGGAGGGGGGTGAGGTGGGGTAAAAAATTAAAATTTTGAAATTGAAAATATATTTTTAAAACACACTTTAATTTTATTTTTTTTTTGGGACAAGGGGGGGTGGTAGTGGGGGGGAGGGCGTAGGAGTGAGGTGGGGTAAAAAAAATTAAATTTTGAAATTGAAAATATTTTTTTTAAAAAACTTTAAAATTTTTTTTTGGGGGGTGGGGGGTCGAGGGTAGAGGTGGGGTGGGGTAAATAAAAAATATTTTTTAAAAACAAACTTTAATATTTTTTTTGGGTGGGGGGCTAGTAGGGGGCTTGGGGTAGGTGTGAGTTAAAGAAAATGAAAATTTGAAAAAAAAAATTCAAAAACAAACTTTTAATTTTTTTTGTGGGAGGCGGGGTAGGGATAGTCAGGGATTGGGCGGGGTAAAAGTAATCGAAGATTTTAAAATTTGAACTATTTTTCAAAATTAAAATCTTAAGTTGTTAATTTTCTTTTGGTTGGGGAGAGGGGCTGATGTGGGGGTAAGGGGATTGAGGTAGAGATAAAATAAATTGATTTTTTTTTTAATGGAGATGGTCGGGGTACGGGGTGGGTAAGAAAAAAAATTGCAATTTGAAGTTGGAGGAAAATTTTGGAAAATGTTTTCCTTAATTTTTGAAGGGAAGTCATTTTCCTTAAATTTGAGGGAAATGAGTTGATTTGAAAAATATTTTCCAAAACATTTAACCCAACCAAAAATGAGAAAATTGGAAAACATCTTCATACCAAACACACCCTTAATAGAAAATACGGAAAAGGATCAAAAATGTTCTTACCGATTAGAAATGGTTTTAAATTATTCTCCTTTCATCTATTAATTTAAAAATGTGCTTAATGTTTTCTTTAGATTAAAAATTTCCTTTAGATAACATAAATCTAAGGTGGAATTTAACTAAACAAGTGGCCAATTTTTATTGATCCACATTAAAATATATGTGAAATAAGGAGCATTAGACGTTAACAGTATTTTTAAACCAATAGGTGGAATGAGAGCACTTTTAAAGGGTAAACTACATAAATCCCACTAGTTTAGGTCTCAATTACTAAGATTCTCGATATTTTCAAATATTACTTCCTTTATCATATTTTGTGTTTAGGATACATGAATCTGAATCCATGTATCTGTCAAATTTTAAAATCGAGATACATATTGCAATAGGTGATGATTGATGAATAAGTTGAATACGAATTAGCAGAATGAATGATAAGGATTTACATAATATATCCTAACTAATAGCTTTTGTCAACTGGGAAACCATTGGCAAACACTAGCAGCATCTAGCTTTTGGGCGTTACTAGTAGAATTTAAATTACCTTTCGTTGCGGAGCTAGGCTAGACTAGTAATTTTGATGGAATTTACTCTTAACTCGAACTAATATATATGCGCAAGAATAAAATCCATATATATATAATGAATAAAATTCACTATGTCATGTATTGAGAGGATGAAGGAAGGGAGATAATTAATGATGGAGGATGTAGGTGAGTAGAGATATTGTTGGAGTAGGGGATTGGTAGAGGGAAACGGTTGGTGAGAGAGAAAAATTATTAATTGTAATTGGACCATTAATTTTGGTGTTTAAATTTAAACATAATTAATCCATCCTAATTTTAAGGAATTTGTGTATCTAATGGTATCCTTTAAAATATATGGTATAAAATATTAAAAGTATTAATATGTAATTGTTTGAAAATAAAAGTAATATTGGTATATATAGTAAGGATTTATGTCAAATTAGGTAGTTTTTCTCTTTTAAACCCTTTCTAATAGGTCATTTTTGATTTTTTTTCATCAGAAAATATGATTTGATCCATTATTTGGCCCACTTTTTAACCGGATATTTGATTGAATATAAAACATGAATTTGATTAAATGTATTCCATGAGTAAAAAAAAGCTTAGTATTTTAAAAATATAACTCTAGTGACATGCTAACTAGAAAATAATGAAACTTATCAAGTATTTAGTATTTCTGAAAAAAATAACAACTGAGTTACTTTATTATTCGATAAAAAATAAAAATATTTTTTACAGAATATTCTTAATATTTGAGTTGACCGTTCAGAAAGTCTTGGTCTTTTTCGGTAGTACAATGTTTTATACTGTTTTCTCAAAACTAAGGAAACCCCCTTGGAATTTCTCGCTTTCGTTATTTCTTCTCTTGTGAATCATGTTTCAACTCTTCCCCTGCCATGTTGACTTTCTTTTTTTTCTTGTTTAACTTGATTCAAATATAATTTGAACATTAAAAATTACTATTATATTTCATATATTGAATTTCAAAATTGTTAATTATTTGTAAATATTGAAGTTCAGTTTTTAATATAGCACATGTGAAATATTTAATGATTTACACTCACAAAACTTTACAAAGTTTTTTTAAAAAATAAAATAAAATTCATGTTCGAATACAATTGATTACAAAATACTAGTCCACATGCCTATCAAGTGCGTGTCACTTTCTTGTCCATTTTACCTCTATATTCCAACACAAATCACAATCGCACCAAATTATCTAATTCCAATATGTGATTTTCTTGACTATAAGGTATAGAAAAGAAATTTAACAACCAAATTCAAAGTTTCCTACAAATTCTTCCATGACGACTAAGTCAAATATAAGAAAAATATAATACAATATTTTGGTAGTTCAACTACATGTAAACCGCAATCACTTTGCAATTCTCCTAACAATGTGTCCAAGTCAATTATTCATTGTCTTTCTCCTCCTTCTTCTTCTTCTCTTCATCATCAACTTCAGTAGAGCAGATAATACTGCGTCATTTGGTTATTGCCCTTCATCTCTCTGCGATAATGGACTTAATATTTCATATCCTTTTTGGAGACTTAACAACTACAACTCTGCCTCTCCACAATACTGTGGTTATCCAGGATTCGGGATCAATTGCTCTCAAACTGATTCAATTTTATACATTTCCGATGACTCTTTCAACGTTACGAAGATTGATTACAATAACTACTCAATTAACCTGGTGGATATTGATGCTCTTGATAACAGAGGATGCCCGAGAGCACTTCATAACCTTACTCTGAATGACGACTTGCCATTGAAATATTCGGATCTTGATTCGTATATCAATTTCTATTACAACTGTAACGTTTCCCTTCCAGATTCTGCTCACCTGTTAGATTGCTTAACATCAAGAGGAAAGAGTTCATATTTTTATGTTGGGGAGCATGAGCCGAAAGATTTGAACTGGTATGGAGTTTGTGAGAAGAAAGTGGTGGTGCCGGTGATGAAGGGTGAGTTGACTAGACGAGTTGGTGCGGTGGTGGGTGAGGGATTCGTACTAAACTGGCAGATCGCAAAGGAGTGCGTAAAGTGTGAGGCATCAGAAGGGCGTTGCGGTTACAACAATTCAACACACAAGTCGTTGTGCTTCTGCAATAATGGCACCATAAAGTTTGATAACTACACCGAAGGTATGTCATTTTAACAAGTTTTTTTTAAAAAAAAAAAACTCATTTACATCACTAGACTAATTTAGTAGATTTAATTTATCAGAATATCTACCTTATTTTCATATATCTAATTTTATATATTATAAAAATTTGTGTGTAATGATAATCCAATAGGGTGATATTATTTTAAGTTATTAGCGTATAAAAGTTAAACTCTTATTTATAATGAGAACTTTAGTCAGCCTATTGTCCTTCAATGTCAAAGTTAAACTTTTGGTACTAATAAGGATTGTGATGGAATGGTAAGTAATCATTCATTTTTAAATAGAGGTTTCGAGTTTAAGTCTACCTAGACACGGAATCGCCTTTGTTAGCGAGCGATTACCCCGAGCCGAGTGAGAAACAAAAAAATTGTTGGTGTATTAATTATTTATGATCAAATGGTTGACGCAATCCGGAGACTTCTTCCTCTCATTCCCTTTCAAGAATTAGGTGTTAACAACGACAGACATTAACTGAGATCATATATCAATGCTATTTTTCTTCCTTCCTTTTTAATTATTACGTTCCATTTTTCGAAAGTCAATTTAATTAAGTTTCAATCTAAATTAGATTACATTAATTTTATATTTTAAAATAAACATTTAAATATTTAAAAATTATATAAAAGGCATTACAAATTATAATATATCTTAAAAGATATTAATCAAAATTCATATCATTTGATTCTAAAAAAAATTATGACAACTAAAAAGAAACAGAGGAGTACTATTAAGTTCATTGACTAGCTGCCTTTAGAATTTTGACTTTGTCAGAAAATATCATATCCGTATATCAGCATCTGGACGGAAAATTTTTATTTTGCTGCTCAATAATTGTGCGATTAGTTTTATGTGGATTCATATTTTACAGTTTTGAATACATATAATTTGGGTCCTATCTATTTGTGAGATAAAAAGAAGTTTCATATACTCATTTGTTTATTTTTACTTTATCATTATTTGACTTGGCACGCCCATTAAGAAAATAATTATTGATATAAGTATTTTATCATAATATCCCTATTAATAAATGTTAAATCTAAAGTCATAACTCATAACGTAGCAGGCGAAGTTTCACAGCAATTCATGTTTGCTTTTCTCCTACTCTAACCGCGTTGGACTAACTATCCAACAAAATATGTAAACAACCAAAAGCTAGAAAAATCTAGGTAGAAAAATGATAAAAGGATAATTTTAGAAAATTTTCCTCAAATTTGCTCCATAACACTTAACTTTTCTTGAGGTTTGTGATATTATATTAACCTTTTTTATTTTAATTTATTTAGAGGTAAGTGTCAAAAACACATTTAAACTATTCATTTTTTTTATTTTCATATTTAAACTATTGAGAATGTGAAAAACGCACCTAAACTATCACTCATCAATTTGAGAAACAAATCTCGATGCTGACCGGAATTCATTGGCTTTTGCTAGTTCACAAATATTACATTGAAAATCTGAAATATCTAAGTTAGAAAACAAACTTGGACCAAGTGTCTTAAGATATCCAAAAGAGATGTGTCCTAGTCTCCTATGCCACAATCATATTTTTCTTTAGCCTTCTCAACTCCACTTGTATGACATGCATACTCAAATTTATATTCTCCATTCTCAGTCAACTCCAGATAGTATAGTTTGCGCCGTTTAACACCATAACCAAGAGTGTGGGTTAGAATGTCTTGAAAGATACAAAATAAAGCCAAAAGATTACGGTACAATCAAGTAAAGGTAATTTGACTTACAGACAAGAAATTATTTTGGAGTGAGGACACCACCAAAACAGTATCAAGTGTCAAAGTACTAGACAATTCAGTAGATTCCTCCCACACTGTATTACAAGTACTTTCATTAGCTATAAAAATAACTTGTTGCGAGGATGAATGATTGATTTGTAACTTATTAGAGTCTCTAGCCATATGATTGAATGTTCCTGTGTCAATAATCCATGTATTTTTCTTGGAAGTGATATAAAAAACATCAACCTTATCAAAGTTTCTTGGTTGAGCCACACTAGCCGTAGGTTGTGCTTGTTCCCCTTGTGTGGCTATTTTAGTTTTACCAGTCAAGTTCTTCCATCGTTTCTTTAAAAAATCTCACCATTTTGGATGGCAAATGATCTCATAGAAACGCTGTTTGGTGTGTCTTTTTTCACCATAATGATTGCAAACAAAGTTTGCTTATTTTTTCTAATGATGGAATACTTCGACTCTTTTGTAAATCACATTGAATCACCATGGCTGAATATTCAGGGACTGGTCGATCTAGATCTTTCCATGATTTGTCTTTGTTGTGCTTCTCTGCTAACATACACATAACAACTTTCCAAATTCACTTTAGGATCTCTTTGCAAAATCTCACCATGAACTTGATCAAATTCTAGATCAAGTCCATTAAAAATGTGTGAACTCAAAGCTTGGCCACCATGGAATGTAAATGTACAATCCCTTCCACTGATCTCTTTTGTGAAGATGTCAGATGGTCAATTTCTTGAAAAATTACAATGAGTTTGTTATTTTCATGACCTAAGACTATTCCTTAGTCATAACACGGTGCTTAGAGCCACAAGTGACCCCAAACTAACCAATGGTCTTGCATGACACTAAACTGAAATACGATTGCGAAAACTAAATCTAAAATAGGTTTGTTAAACTAAAAACAACAAGTATCTTAGTAAACATAAACTGGAGCTAATGTGACTGTCTGAAAGCCTTTATTATGATGAGTTCTAGGACAAGCCCCTAGCAAATCTAACTATCTGAAAACTAAAATAATAACAACTGAATGAACTATAAAGTTCATCCTCGAAAGATGAGGACTCACCAATAATACTACTGAGCTTATCTGAAGTCGTACTAACCGCGACCTGAGTGCGGAATGTCCGAACCTATATTATCAAACAATATAGCATGAGAGTATGCGGTTAATACTTTGAATGTACTGATTATGTAGGATATACATGATAAACATAATAACTGGACATACTGAATCTGAAAATGTTATACTGAATAACATGAAATGAAGCAGTGACCAAGTGGTAAAACATGCATCTGAAACATATTGAAAATTATTATAACTAGCTACAAGGTCATGCAAGATCTAAAACTGAACTATGAGAGATACTACAAAATCGACATATAACCATGAGCTACAACATGAAGTTTGTGTATAATCCTCATCAAAAGGGTCCAATATACCTTGCTAAGATATAGAGGCTGATCTGAGCTAATGTGGTACCACTAAGCTAATGTCTATAAATGACTAAGGAGTCAGTCCTGGTCTGGATGACCCTTATAATCCTATGATGACACATAGTTCTAGGCTTAGAGATTTTTATTGAAGGTTTCAGTCCTCAGTTGACAGGTGAGCCTTCATCTCTAGGTCCACTCAGTGCTAAGTAAAACTTCCAACGGAAACATACTGATTAACTGATGAAGCAATTAGACTAAAAATATTGAATTATACTGATAAGTGATAACAACTGAGTAGCTCATGAATTCTAATAAAAACTGATAATATGAGAGACATTTTATCTAAAAGCATCTTAAACTCTAAAAAACTGATGATTTGAGACATGCATTATCTGTACACTAAGGGGCCGTTTGGTTATGGGATAAGCCCAAAGCTAATACATGAATAACTTTGGTTATTCATGTATTAGTTTTATACCATGTTTGGTTTGTAAATAGAATAAAAGTTATTCATGTATTATACAATGTTTGGTTGTGTTTTAGTGAATCCACATAATTAATACTTACATAACTTATGAGGAAATCTATGTATAATTTTATGCAGGGTAGAAAGTGGAATAAGTTATGTGGGTATTAGTTATACATGGATTAAATAATATATTTACATATTTACCCTTCTCAATTAACTTTTAATTTTTTTTAATTATGTGTGCTTTTAAAAAAGTTATACTATCAATTTTTTTCTTTGGTTTTTTTGTCTTGATAGTTGCTTAATTATTTTTAGTTTCTTTGCTTTATTTTTTATTAATTATTTTCTTTGGCGATAAGATAGTGCCGGTTAATTGTAATTAGTTATTTACTTAGTTTCTTTGCAACGCACGGCCAATACATGTATTATAATATTTTTAGTTATTTCTTATTTAATTAATTACTTATCCTATTCAATACAAATTACTTAACTATTTAGTTATTTGTTATTTACTTTAGTGTTTTTAGCTATTGACATTTTTTTAAATTTTAATGTGTTATTAAGATAGTTGTTTATTTTAATGGATATAATAAATATTAGCTCGCTAAACATTTTTGGAATTAAGAAATAAAAATTAGTTTACTGTATTGTAATTTGTACATAACTAAACCATGCATAACTAATATCTATATAATTAAACCCTGCATAACTAAACCATGCATAATTAATACCTGCATAACTAAACCTTGCATAACTAATACATGCATAACTAAACCCTGCATAACTAAACCCTGCATAACTAATACCTGCATAACTAAACCCTGCATAACTAAACCCTGCATAACTAATACCTGCATAACTCTAACCAGTAACCAAACGGCTCCTAAGGGTTCACGAAATTACCATATACAATACTGATTTAATAGGTGGAAACACATGATTAAAACTATTCATAAAAAAACTGAGAGAACAATGAAGAATCATGTTTTTTTATAAAATCCTAATTACTATAGAAATCATGGACTGTAAAACTAGGTTTCTTTAGCACTCAATGGGTGAAATGATACCCATTTATGAAATCCCACATACCTAGAAAGAATACACCAGCTTGAGTCTTGAACTGAAGCTTGAAGATGAAAAAGCTTAGTTCTTGTTTGAGAGGAACCTTGAGCGTACTGATTTTAGTTTTTGGAGTTATACGGGAGACGAGAGGTTTTGGTCAACTGGTTTTCCTTTAATCTCAGTTAGGATAGACTAAAATGACACAGTATATGAATTAAAAGAGTGGAAAAAGAACAATATGACCCTAATTGAAAACTGAGTTTGGTAGCTTCCACGAGACCATTTACGGTTCATAGTTTCATTTAAGGATAGTAGATCGCATCCGTGGAAGTTAGCAAAAATATTGGGTTTTGAAAGTTTAACCTTCTAGTTTCTGATATTCAACCTTAACTTGTTGGCAATTTGGACACTTAGCCACAAATTTCACAAATCTTTCTTCATACCATTCCACCAATAGACTTTCTGTAGATCACGGTATATCTTAGTGGCTCCTGTGTCAATAGAATATCAAGAAATATGAGCTTCTAATAGTATCCGTTGCCTCAAACCATCAACATCTCGAACACATAACCCATCTTGATAACAAATCACACCATCTCTCCCTTGGAAGAAAGCCTCTATAATCTTTTTAAGAACTGCTTCTTTCAACTCAACCAATGTTGGATCATCATTCTGTTTTGCCTTAACCTGTATCATAAAAGATGATTCTAACCCATTCTGAATAATAACTCCACCATCTGCTGAATCCAACCAGCGAACTCCCAAGCGAGCAAGCATGTGAACATTACGAACTAACTCATTCTTCTCTTCCTCAACATATAAGAGACACTATTCATAGATAACCTGCTGAGAACATCTGCCACTACACTGGCTTTACTCGGATGGTATAAGATGCTGATGTCATAGTCTTTCAACAACTCAAGCCATCTGCTCTGGCTAAGGTTAAGTCATTCTGATTGAATACATACTGAAGACTCTTTTGGTCTGTAAACACATCCACATGAACACCATAAAGATGGTGCCTCCAGATCGTCAAGGCAAACACTACTGTTGCTAACTCAAGATCATGAGTTGGGTAATTATTCTCATGAACTTTAAGTTGCCTGAAAGCATAAGTTATGACCTTACCATGTTGTATCAACACACAACCAAGGCCAATTTTGAAAGCATCATAATAAAAAATAAAACCATCTAAACCCTTTGATAGAGTCAAAACTGGTGCTGAAGTAAGTCAAGTCTTCAACTCCTGTAAACTCATCAAACAAGCTTCAGACCACTAAAATCTTACCTTTTTTTAGTCAATTTAGACAAAAGAGAAGCAATGGAGGAAAACCCTTCAAAAAAATCGTCTGTAATAACCAGCTAAACCCAAGAAACTCCTAATATCTGAAGAAGAAAGGGGTCTAGGTCAATTCTTAACTGCTTCGATCTTTTGAGGATCTATCTAAATTCCCTCTCTTAAGACTATATGGCCAAGGAATGCTACTGATCTCAATCAAAATTCACACTTGCTAAACTTAGCAAACAATAGGCGGTCCTTAAGAATTTGCAAGAAAACCCTCAAATGGCTTGCATGCTCATCCTTACTCCAAGAATAGATAAGGATATCATCTATGAAAATAATGACGAACATGTTCAAGTATTATTTGAACACCCTATTCATCAAATCCATAAAAGATGCAAGAGCATTCGTCAATCCAAAATGCATAACCACAAATTCATAGTGACCATACCAGTGCTAAAGGCTATCTTTGGAATGTCACATTCTCTGACTCTGAGCTAATGATAGCCTGATTTGAGGTCTATCTTAGAGAAGAAGTTGGCACCCTGAAGTTGATTGAACATGTCATCAATCTAGAGGATGGGATACTTATTCTTGATTGTGACTTTGTTCAACTAGCGGTAATCAATGCACATCCCAAGAGAACCATCTTTCTTACGCATGAAAGAATTGGAGCAGCCAATGGAGAGATGTTGGATCCGATGAAACCTTTATCGAGAAGGTCCTTTCACCCCTTAAGCTCAAATAGAGCCGTTATGTAAGAAGGAATAGAGATAGGATGGGTATTTGACAAAAGGTCTATTCCAAAATCAATTTTACTTTCGGGAGGGATATCAGGAAGATCTTTGAGAAATACTTCTGGAAATTCATTCACCACTGGAATTGAATGAAGGATCGGGGTTTCAAAACTAGAATCCTTTACTCGAACTAAATGGTAGATGCAACCCTTAGAAATCATCTTTCTGGCATTAACGTAAGAGACAAATAGACCTATAAGCGTTGAAGTACTACCCTTTCACTCTATGACTGGTTCATTGGGAAATTGGAATTTTACGACTATGGTTCTACAGTCAACTAAGGCATAACAAGAATATAGCTAGTCCATGTCAAGACTGATATCGAAATTAAGCCTGTCTAAATCTACTAAATCAACTGAGGTGATTTTCTGAAAAACTGAGACTGGGCAATTTTTGTATACAGACTTAGCTAGGACTAACTCATTAACAGGATTAGAGACTAAGAAAGATTCTAATAAGATTTCGGGACTGATATCAAAATTCACTATAATATAAGAAGTCACGAAAGAGAGTGTAGCTCCTGGATCTAACAATGCATAAACATCAAATTGAAAGACACATAACGTACCAGTGACTACATCAAGGGAATTTTCATGATCCTGTCGAGTTTGCAGAGCATAGATCCTACTTTGGCGCTGTCCACCACCAATACTAAATGAGGTACCCTGCCGAGTTGGGTGACCTGTTGGAGCTGCTGAAATGTTAGCCTGAGTCTACTAACGAACATCTTTGCCTCTACTAGAGGCCATTGTGTAATTCCTCAATCTGTGACCGGTGTTGCCTCACTCAAAATAGCTACCAGTACCGATCATTCACTCCCCAAGGTGGTTCTTACCACACTTCTAACAAAACCAAAAAAGTGTGCCCACTAGTGACACTACCATGTGACTTAGAGCCTGGTGCCCTATTCTTGTTCTCTGATTTGAACTTGTGCACTGGGGCACTAGCAGAGAATGGGGCTAGACCTGAATACTTCTGGCGAAATTGAGAGCAAATGTCACCATTCGATTTCTACTGTGAATAGTCCACACTATCTGTTCTAGCCCTCTTGTTATCCCTAGCATTCTCGCTCCGGTATGTATCTTCATTAGTTGTGATCATAAAGGATAATTCGTTTCGTCAAGAAGTACATCAGTGGAAAAATAGAATTGTCCCGTTGGACTAAGATTTGTAATGCAAGGTTATTTGATTGGGTTATAGAGATGGTTGAAAGCATTGGATTTAAGTTTGATTAATCCATTTGAAAAGAACAAAAAAGGATTCAGGGAAAAGGAAGAAAGAAAGAAAAAATTGTTGTTGCTTCAGAATAGCTTTGTTGCCATATTTGAATAAAGCGACAGACTTACATAAAAGAAATATATCGTTCTTTTCTTATTTTCGTTGTACTATATACACATCTTTATATACAACAAAGAAAAAATTTAGAATTTTATTTTAGGCAGAATTCTATTCTAAGCAACATACATATAAAAGGCAACAACTAAATATTAATGTAATAAAATTTTCTAGAATTACAATCTCCTCTAATCACGGGATTTGAATCAGTTCTCTTATTGTTAATATATATGAATCCGTAAAGCCAAAGTAGCTAAGCATGAGAAAGTCATTAAAGAAAAAAAAATGGAGGAATCAATGGAAAACTTAAGAATAAAAGCCATGGAATTCGTGGGGACTTAACAAATGGTAAAACATAATAGGTGCATTTAAATCAAATAGGAGGGACTAGTACTTGGAGAAAAGATCCCCTTCATTATTATTTTGTCCATTACTTCTCGACTATAGATTAGTGAGTCCGGAGCTAAAAGGGTCTCTTATTGTTTCAAAAATTCATAAAGGTTCACTCAATTATTCTTTTAATCAAAACGGACAATTCGCTGCACAAGCAGCGAGATCTATTATGATTTTTAACACCATTAACGGTGGCGCTCTTTCTCACTACTCAGTCTGGGCGAGATGTTAATTATTATTTTTAATTGTAAAATCGCTGCCCCTACAACGAGTTCCTTAAAAAAGATTTATTTTTTTTCAAAATCGCTGCAGGGGCAGCGTTTTTGTTAAATTTTTTTTTTTTTTTTCAAAAATCGCTTTACGGGCAGCGTTTTTGTTAAAATTTTGTTTTTTTGACTATGCTCAAGATTTAGACCAGGATTTGTTGGATATATCTATTAAAAAATATCTTAATTTATTTCTATAAAGTATAGTTTTATTTTTCAGTGGGGAGAGTGGAGGGTGGATAAGGGAGCTTTTCTTTATGAAAAACTATAAAATGTCAAGTTGTTGAACTAATTGAAGTACAATAATGTATATCATTTTCACGTCATTCTACTATTATTTGGCAAAACACTCACTTAAATTATTTTTAAAATATAAAGAGAACCATACACAGAACACAAAATAACAAAAAGTAAACTTCTTTACAATAATTTAAAAAATTCAAAATTGTTAATCATCTAGCTAAGAGGTCATGAAAACATAACTTGAAAAGAAAAAAAAAATTAACAAAAACGCTGCTCCTGCAGCGATCTTTGATTATTATTTTTTAAGGAACTTGCTGCAAGGGCAGCGATTTTACAATTAAAAAAAATTATTTAATATCTTGCTGACTGAGTAGCGACGACGTTAGCGGTGTTAAAAATCAAAATGGATTTCGCTGATGGGGCAGCGAATTGTCCATTTTGGTTTTAAAAAAATTTAAGTGACCTTTTATGAATTTTGAAAGAAAAAAGTGACCATTTTGGCTCCGGACTCATAGATTAGCCATGTTGGTATACTTACACTAATTTTCTTTAATTTTATTTATTTGTGAGGTGCATATTTACGTGATAATTTTGCTATGTATGATTTTCTTAGTGGTAACTTTTATTATTGATTTTAAAAGATAAAAGCGAGTGATTTTATTGGTTCAAAACAAAATTTAATAACATTACTACATAAATTTTTCATTACTGAATTACCTTTTGAAATATTAACTCTTCGATTTCGATTGACGTTATCATCAATATGTCCATTAGGTAGTGAGTTTTTAAAGCAAATGTGAACATCGTGACTAAATATAATAAACTTGAGTACTCTTTTTTCCCCTTCATTTCTTCACTTTCGGTTCAACCAACTCCAACTTAGAAACCTAATTGGTCCTACACTCAATCTAAACTCAATCATTTTATCCCCACATTGCTCAAATCTCAAATTTCCAAACTCCAATAGGTGTTTGGTAAGAAAGGAAAATATTGTTTTATTTTTTCATGTTTCGTTCGATAAAATTTTTAGAAAATATTTTCTCTCAAAAACAGATTCTTTAGAAAATAAGGGAAAATAAGTTTCTTAAGTGACATTGTATGTTTGTTGTATTCTCCCCACCTACTCAACGCCCCCAACTCCTATTTCTTGACCATCCTACCCATGAGGCCCCTTTCCCCATCCCCTCCCACCCTATAGTGTTCTGTTAGATTACATATAAATGCTTCTGATATATAGTAATATTATTTTTATTTACTTACCAAACATTAGAAAATAATTAAGCAATCAGCTTGTTTTAATTTTCAAGATCCATGAAAAATATTCTCTTCACACTGTATCTTGACTTACTTAAAAGGTAGTAGTTGGCTTTGACGTCATCTTACAATAGCACATGCGTCTTTTTTTGTTTTTTGCTTCTACAAAATGCAATTCTATTCTACTTTTCACACCTGAATTTCTGTATTTTCTATCATATTTTAAGCTGACTTCACGACTCGGGCCTTTCTATTCTTGGTATTAATAAATAAGTTTTCGTTTATAACATAAAAATGTATTTTTGGTATGTTTTGCTTGTCAAGATTCAAACTTTCTTACATTTCATTCTGTACATAGCATAGGTGACTTAAAAGGATAAATTAGATAAAATGGTGCCAAATGAATATAATAATTCGTATAGCCGAACCCAACTAATGTAATTGATATATGACTAAAAGGGCTCAACTAAGATTAGTGTGTGTTCGTGCCGAGAAATTTCACTTTGAAAGTGAATAGCCCTACCGAAAAAATGAGACAGGTTATTCTGACTAATCAACTTTGAGGAATACGTATCAAACCATCACAATTGTTGGAAACTCTACAATATCTTCCTAACTTGACAAAAACATTTTGACACGTCCCAAATTGATGGATTACTTAACCGTAAAGACATAACAATTTGATCATTCTATTGGAGGACCAGGAGTCAAGTCAATGATAAATGTACAAAAATACAAAATGGCAACCACTAGTTCTTTATAGTTGCTTCAAGTTTTGAAACTTAACTTGTCTTTCCTTGGGCAACTTTGTCAAACTCTCAATTATTTTAACTTATAAATGAATATATAGACAATTGTTTGGAATGAATTACACAAATTCTCCCGTTGTCCTTTCTTCTTGTTTTAGACATCATATGAATCTTCAAATCCTATTCATGATCAAGAAACCTGTTTCTGTTCTTGTCGTTGCGATTCTTTTCTTCACCTTAGCAGATGACACTCTTTCTATTTACCTCAATTCTAGTGCTTGCGTTGCGCAAAATTGTGGTAATGGAGTGAAGATATCATACCCCTTTTGGATTCCTGAGAAACAGCCATCCTACTGTGGCTTACCAGCTTATAATGTCACTTGCAACAAACATAAACCATTTCTTCATATATATGAAGAAGAATTTATCATTAAGGAAGTATATTACACAAACTACTCGATTCTGCTAGCGAAAGCAGATGTGTTTGATGAAGACAACAAATGTCCAGTACCAAGACATAATTTTAGCACAAGGGGTACTCCGTTTACCTTGGGGCCTAACACTGCAGATCTCTTCTTCTTCTATGACTGCACTCAACCTTATGAAAGGGAGACATATGATGTCAATTGTGCCCGTAATGCCACTCACCATTCTTTCGCGGTTTTTCATACTGAGCTTCTGGAGCACTATAACTATTCAGTTGAATCGTGTCAGGATCCTGTTTATGCCCTTGTTGAGACTGATTCTATAGATAGATTGCTTAAAATGAATTACACACAAGTATTACAAAAGGGATTCTTTCTACAGTGGGATGGGAGTAATTGTAGAGATTGCCAGAGTAGTGGAGGGCGTTGTGGTGCTCAACGTAATGAATTTGTGTGCATTTGCAAAGACCAAACCCAACCGAAAACATGCTTTCATGGTAAATCTAGTTATCCATTTATCGAGTAGAGAATATCTCCTTAATTCCTAGATAAAAATGGCAAACCATTTTGTTATTTATTGATCATGTTAATGGAAAAACGTTTCCAATTCAGGTTATAGCAGCTGATTAGTTATGCTTTACTGTGATACATTACAATTGTTCGATATCAGTTGATCACCTGTCATGTTTTCATTTCAGGAAGAAACAAAATCAGATTAAAGATTGGCATAGGTGATTGTCCTTTGAATTTGTTCACCTTGATTTGTCTTATATCCTCTTTTTCTCAAGAACACTGAAATTCCAATACACATTTCTTCTTGCAGGCTTTGGTACGGCTGCATTTACCGCTTTGATGGCAGGTGTAATTTTCCTTATCTATTGTCGTAAACAGAACAAAACAAGTTATGCTGGTTCATCCTTGATCACCAGAAGCATTCTTTCCTATCCCTCCTCCATGAAGGATCCTGAAAAGGCTAATCTAGCTTTGGGAGTTCACCTCTTTGACTACAATGAACTGGAAGAAGCCACTAACAATTTTGATTCCAAAAAAGAGCTTGGAGATGGTGGATATGGCACAGTATATAAAGGTAAGTAAACTGATCCAAAATTGAAATTCTTACTGATAATGTGTCACTCAACTTACACACCTGGTTGATTCATTAAACATTTGGTTGAATATGATATGCTTATAGGTAAACTTCGAGATGGACGTGTCGTTGCTGTAAAACGTTTGTATGAAAACAACTGCAAGAGAGTAGAGCAATTCATGAATGAAATTGATATCTTAACACGATTGCATCATCCAAACCTTGTCACTCTTTATGGATGCACATCTCGCCATTCCCGTGAGCTTCTACTTGTTTATGAATACATCCCCAATGGCACAGTTGCTGATCATCTACATGGTGGAGATTCACGACGTGGATCGCCTTCATGGAATACACGAATGAAAATTGCCATAGAAACAGCAAATGCACTTGCCTATCTCCATGCTTCAGATGTCATCCACCGAGATGTAAAAACTAATAATATCCTTCTGGACAACAATTTCTGTGTTAAAGTAGCAGATTTTGGCTTGTCTCGACTTTTCCCAACGCATCTTACTCATGTCTCAACAGCTCCACAGGGTACTCCTGGATATGTTGATCCCGAGTACCACGAGTGCTATCAGCTCACTGACAAAAGTGATGTTTATAGTTTCGGAGTGGTATTGATTGAGCTTATATCATCATTGCCTGCTGTTGATATCTGTAGGCACCGACATGAAGTTAATTTGTCAAATATGGCCATCAACAAGATTCAGAGCAATGCATTACATGAGTTGGTGGATTCCAATATCGGGTTTGACACTGATGATAAAATAAGGTCAATGATAACTGCAATGGCAGAGTTAGCATTCCAATGTCTACAGAATGATGGGGATATGAGGCCATCTATGCAGGAAGTTGTGGAGACTCTACTGAGAACTCAGAGAATGATTAAGACAGGGAAAACAGACAAGGGTCATCCTGATGACGATGATGCAGGCTTGTCGAAGAATAACACATCATTAGTCTCACCTGATTCTGTCGTTACTGCAAAATGGAGTAGCAGTTCAACAACACCCAATGGCAATACCTAGCATTTGGTTCTCTACGGTGGTGCACTCGAATGCCTTCCATGTTGGTTTTCAAAACCTGAATTACATACACTTTGATTACCTTGGTTTTCTCTGTTAAAGAGGATGTACATATGTCAGTGCAGCACGTTTAATGATTCGATTTGAACTTCTCAAATCTTCTTTTATCTTTTTGATCTTCTCAAGTCTGCTGATTTATTTTTGTAGGAGTACATGTTTAATTTAGTGCGTAGCAATAGAAAAATAGAATTAATTTCAAGAGTACAGTATCCGTGTAGTGTAGTATGACAACTGACTGATTTCGAATGTAAAATAAAAGTTCAATGCTCTTAAGCAAGACAGAGAGTTTTCTTTTTGGAATCCAGATTCTACGTGCTCAATCCTTTCTACTGATTTAGCTTTAATTTTCTTTAACCAAGAGTTGCTTTTCAGCACAATGTTCTTTCATCAAGAGCTATTCTGCTCGGACTCTTCAATAATATCAACGGGTGCGTTGGATCCTCTAAAAGTAGTGTATTTTTGAAGGATCTGATACGTGTGGGATAACACTTTTGAAGAGTCCATGCAACATAGATCAACAACACATCTGAATGATAACTTCCCTTCTTTCTTTTCTTTTTTTTTCCTATTAGGAGTGTGGGGTTTGCGATTAGGTGATAAATCTGAGACCACTGTTGATCTGATGAACTGAAGAAGTAGAGCAACTCATTACCATACAACCTGGTTTTGTGCTTTTGTGGCACACAAGAATTGAGAGCCTGTTCTAAATATTCAAATCAAACTCTCCATATTACATATATATAATAAGAAATGTGGCTTTTCTTGATGGAGAAGCAGTTTAAATTCTGAAGAGGATTAAAGAGAAGTTTTCATAAATCATATACATTTCCTTAGGTTAATTCAAGTACAATACACTGAAATGCTATCCTTCACGGTGAATTATTCCAATCAAACTCAAAATTAAAGACACAAATTCAAGTTCATTACTTCTGGAAAGTTCCGTCTTTTGCCGCTGTGCCTATGAAAGTTACCAATTCTTCAGCAGAACAAAGTGATGAACTAGATGGAGAAATTACGGAGGCGTTCAGTGGCATTGCCTGTGTGGTCAAAGAATGTCTTCCTGAACAATAAGGAGTACATAATAAAGGTTTTGGTGGGATTTCTAAGATGTGGCTTCCTTCTAACATGTCAATAACCTTACTCATTGATGGCCTTTGTTCTGGATCAGTTTGGATGCACCACAGACCTACTAATATCATCTTCCTAGCAGTTTCTTCTTCTTCTTCTTTGTTTATAATCCCATGTAGCTTCAGGTCATCGTCTAGCTGAACGTGCTGATATGCCCAGTAAGGAAAATATATCTCACTTGTATGGCTCACTTCATCCTTGACATTCTTTCTTCCTCCGACCATTTCTAGAACCATCATTCCATAACTATAGACATCAGACTTGTGTGACACTCCTCCAAAACTCCTACTGATTACTTCGGGAGCAATATAACCAATTGTACCTCGTGCTCCTAACATGGAAACAATGCTTTCTTTCCTAGTGCATAGTTTTGCCAAACCAAAATCTGATATCTTAGGACAGAACTCTTCATCAAGGAGTATGTTATGAGGCTTTATGTCAAAATGCAAAATTCTTGTGTTGCATCCACGGTGAAGATACTCCAATCCTTTAGCAATTCCAACAGAAATTTGATACAATTTGTTCAGTCCCAAGAGTGAACCATCACCATACACGTATTTCTCTAAGGATCCATTTGGCATGAAGTCATAAATTAGAGCTCTTTTGCTCCCATCAAGACAATATCCTAAAAGAGACACGACATTGACATGCGAAGTTTGGCTGATGTTTGCAACTTCATTGATAAATTCTTCTCCATCACCTTTAGATGCTTTTAAAATCTTCACTGCAACTGCACGGCCATCAGAAAGTTCACCTTTGTAGACTCCTCCATAACCTCCTTCACCTAGCTTATCTTTGAATCCATGTGTCATTTTCTTGGTTTCCCAATAGCTGTATCTCCTTGGTGCCAGAGATCCATATTGCTTAAGTAAGGCCTCTAGACTCTGATCTTCTGTTTTGCCTTTAATCAATCGTATGCACTTGTAGAATGATTCTCTATATTGCGTGTACCAGATTACTAAGCAGATTAAAATCCCAATTCCAGCAATTGATATTCCTATATTATATTACATGAGGAATTAAGGAAATGAGGGAATATTGAACCTCATGTAGCTAGGCTGCAAATTGTTTTATTAAAAATGAATACCTGTTGCTAAATGAATCTTATTAGTGTTTGCTTGAGTCCCATCTAAGGCATCACTATAATCCACTTCAAACCCCTCATCCACAGCCTCTTGCAGCATAAGAGTTGCGTCCCACAATTTGTTATAAGCAGTGGAAGCAAGAGGTACCAGTATGCTGAAGGAACATCCTTGGACATTTGTAACAAATTCATCGCTAAAGAACACACCAGTGTTGATTGTTCCATTTATAAAACAACTAATATTGCTCTGCACCTGTATGCTGGACAGGACCACAGGACTGCAGCCATAGTGTATGTTTATAAATCTAGTTCCTACGACGTAGCTGCAGTGACAATTAAAATAGTGTTCAGTCTGAAAAATAAATATATCTAACTTTATTTTTACTTTTGTTATTAAACATATACATATACGGTATGACCCCGAGCCACTACGTACCTGAGACCATTGATTAAGGTGGTGTTGTACTTGTAGAGACTGTAGAGTGAAGAAGATTCTGGACAAACATTTTTCCAATTATTATCATGAACCATTTTCACCTTGAGTGAGGACTGGTTAATTGCCAGTACATGAAATTCTGAAGGTCTATAGCCAATGAGTTCTCCATAGACGTAAAGAACAGACAAAGTGGTCTGATTATCTTGGCACTTTAGGTATAAATTGTCGTTGCCACATAAACTTGATCGCGAACCACCTCCCCAGAATGGGTACTTAACACCATGTATGCTTCCACAGTTATAAGCATCTTCACAATTTATACTCTCGCCTTCAAACGAATAGCAGTAACAGGATGGAATGGTGCACGTGACTAAGATTAGGAGGAAAAAACTTGTAAGATCATACAAGAATAACATGATAACAATTGTAACATATATTTGATCTTTCAAAGTTACATATCAAAATACACTTTCTCCATATCATTAAAGAGCTGAATCAAAATCCAAATCCAAGTCAATGGAAAGAGGTGAATCAAGTAAGAGAACACTTCTCTGAAAACACATTTCTTTAATGTGCCCATTGTTGTCATTTGTCAACACCTAACAGCTCTCTTAACAAAGACTTTGACCTGGTTTTTCATTAACACGGATTACAAATGTGGATTTATTTTTTCCCTCTTTTGAAATTGTGAATTGAGATAAAAATGCATATCATCATGTCATATCATATCATCATATCATAATATATTACTAAAGAGAAAAGATTTGAAGTCACCACTGAAGCTGTCCTGAAATTTCAAAAAGACACCTTCACTTTGCAAGTGTCCTATCACTCCACAAAAAAGTTTTGAATATATTTGTAAAAAGGCCATTTTGACCCATTCCCTCACTTGGTTTGTGAACACGCACAACACGCGCGTGAAGCAGTGTTTTCGCTGCGAATAACCAATTAAAAAATGCCATGTGTCGCTTGTTTTCTTTATTAATTAATTATTTACTTCCTTTACATCATCTTCCCCAAATTTAAACTCAAAAGTGTCGCTGGTACCCCTCTCTTGACGATTTCATCATCTTTCCCAAAACAAGGTCAACGTTGGTACTTTCTCTGACGAATTCATCATCTTTCCCAAGCGCAATAAGGTAGAAATTCGTTTTCTCTTTTAATTTCCAGTAGAAAAGCTTAATTTGAAGTTTTTCAAGGTTTAATTTCTTCTTAATTTCATTTAGTTTTGAGAAATGAAGATATTTTTTGTGATTAGGTTTTGAAGAAAAATGTCAAATGCAATGTTGAATCGTATTTGTAATGATGAGAATGATCCGGTATTGCGAGTGAAATTGCGATGCAAACATGGAGACTTACTTTCAATGCAAGCTTCATGGTAGGAGCACAATCCAGCTCGAAGATTTTGGTCTTGTCCACGCTATCGTGTATGCTTTCTACATCATTTCTGGAGATCTTTTGTTTATGTTTGTCTCTTTTTGTTTTTCTTTAATTTGTTTATGGCGTATTTTCGGAGAATGAATGCAACTTATTTAGATGGAGGGATCGTGAAGATGTTGATATACGATTCAAGTACGTTATTTCGAGATTGACGAAGAGAATTAAGGAGTTGGAAGAAGCATTGGCATGTTATGAAAGTCGTGTTGAAAGTAACAAATGAGCGATGAAGGAGAAGAAGAAGAGCAAATGTTGTAACTTGAAGCTAATTGTCTTGATCGTTGTAGTATTTTTTCTATTTTTAAGCCTAACCAAGAATGTGAAGGATGGAAGATGTAGGTGTGTGCAACTAAAATTTCCATAGACATCTTTAGTTACTTCCAAGTTTTTGGTGTTTTTTGTTGTCGAATGCTCAAGTTTTTAATTTGTTGGTTTTTGTTGTCGAATGTTGTCGAAATAGTTATGATTTTAACAAGTTGTTAATGCATTTGGTTGTGTCTATATTATTGTGGTAACTATTTGAGAAAGTTTAAATATATGTTTAACTACAAATAGATGAGAAGAAGATATATTGAAAGCAACAAAAATTGATCAAAACGAGGACTTCATTCCAACATAATCATTCAATTTGAACTACAACTATCAAGTTGATCTTGTTTTGTTTGGTTACACGCAAAATTGAGTTTGATTCCAACCAAAAACAACACCACAATATACATAATTAAAATTTGTTTGTCAAAATGAACAACACAACATCAAAATGTCCTACTTCCATAGCACAAGGGTCTTCCTACTTGAACTTGTTTGGCTTTGATTATTAGCAGTAGCTGCAAACCTAGTTTGATTAACTTTTTCAGCCCTCATTCTTTCTAGGTTGCTATTGGTAATAGTTGTCCTCCCCTTCCATTTGAATCCATGTGTTGTTGTGTAGCCAATATCACCAGTAACAACATCAACCCTCTTTGTCACTCTTATACCAGTATTGGTGACTCTTCTACATGGCAATCCGGGCTGCTTAGTCAAATAAATACATATTCAAATCAAAAGACATTTAGGATTGCATATAAAATCTGAAGTATGCATATAAACTTACATTGAGAGTTGTAAATCCATTTTCAGCTTGGTATATTCCAACACCTACCATTCTTGGCCTTTTAAAAGGCCTTGTTTGTCCTTCACTGGTGTCCTCATGTTCTACTGGTCTCTTCCCTCTTTCTAGGCCTTTTCCACTATAGGTTGCTTCAGAACTAGTTTAACTATGTTGAGCCATTTCTCTTCCTCTAGCCATGCCTTTATTCACATTTCTTTCTTGAGGCATTCCTTTTCCTCTACCTATTCCTTCATTCACATTTCCTTCTTGAGGCATTCCTCTTCCTCTTCCTCTATCATTTACAGTTTGTACTTTAAAACTCAAATATTAGAGTATATCTATATTGTCTATAAATGATAGAAATAATTAGCTAGATTACCTCTGTATTTGTAGCAGTTCCATGTGATTGAGTTGGAAACTTCATGCTCGTTTTCCCCTTCAAACATACATTCACATTCTAAAATATTTTCATTCATCTTTAGAATCATGCTTTTGCGCAAGGGACTCAAGGAATGTATATCTCAACTTATCTTGGACATAGTCTTAGCTTTTCAAACAATTGATGCTTCAAACGCTCAACAAATATCTACATGAATATAGTTCAAATCAATCAATTCATATCCATTACAACGCAACATAAGCCATCTAGGCTTTAGACTTAGGCTTCAAGTCCCTAATTGTGTATTTGGTTTATTTTCACTTTGAGACATTGCGGTCCTTTGTTCTGTCAGTAAATGGCTCCCTAATTATGTATTTGGTGTTGTTATATTCATGCTTTTACACCTTTGTCTATATAGTGATTATTGATTCATATGCTTTAGAGAATATTTGGAATTATTGTTATATTAGTTGCTGCTCTCCTTTTTGGAATTATACTTACTCTTGCTAGCTATCTCAAGAAAATATCAATCCTCTATTTTCGGTTTTGGATCTTGTGCTCACATTATCTTCTTCAGGAGCCTTGACAAAGCTGTTGTAGTTTCAGACACCGAATGGAAAACTGGGGACTACTCCAATGCTTGGAAGCTCTGTACTGTTACGCAGGTTGAGGAACTGAAGTTTGATCTGCTTGTTCCCAATATGGGCAACTGGAATAGTCTTTTATGCTGTTAATGCACAAATGGTTACAATGTTTGTGGAGCAAGGGACGGCATGGACACTGCCATTGGTTCCTTCAGAATTCCTCTAGCATCTCTTTCACTTTTTGATGCCATTAGTGTTATTATATGGGTCCCAGTCTATGATAGGATCCTTGTTCCAATTGCAAGGAGGCTTACCGGAAAGGAAATGGGATTTTCCAAGTTACAACGAATAGGAATTGGACTTTTCCTTTCTGTGTTGTGCATGTCAGCTGCTGCTATCGTTGAGTACAAGCGTCTACAACTTGCAAGAGACCTTGGTTTGGTGGAAGAAGTAGTTGCAGTACCTCTCATCAGTATCTTTTGGCTGATTCCGCAATATGTTATACTGGGAGCAGCTGCGATATTTACTTCCATTGGGCACCTAGAGTTCTTTTATGATCAATCACCCGATGCAATGCGTAGCTTGTGCAGTGCATTGACACTGGTGACCAATGCTTTGGGTCATTACTTGAGCTCTTTCATACTTACACTGGTAACATCCATTACAACTCAACGTGACAAACCTGGATGGATTCCAAATAATTTGAACAGTGGGCATCTTGATTACTTCTTCTGGCTCTTGGCTGCACTTAGCCTCTGCAACTTTGTAGTCTATGTTTTTTGTGCCAAAATGTATAAATCCAAGAAGCCATCACAAGTCCAAGTTTGTTTTATATATTCAGGGGGCGTTTGACAATGAAAATTAAATATTATTCACTTTATTTGAAAATTTTAAAGTTGGAGTTGTGTTTTGTCATACTTTTTGCAAAGAATATTTAGAATTTGAATTTATTTTTTCTAAATATGATTTATATCCCCCAATTTCTAAAAAGGAAAGATGGCGTAAAACACTCTAACTTTGCCAAAATTATTGTTAACCACTCTAATTTTGCGGGGGTTCTATAAACCCCTGAACTATTTTGAAGTAGAATTATTGTCTCCATAAGTGTTAAGATGGTAAAGAGATTGTAGAAATAGATTTATTTATAAGCAGCTTTTACAAAATATCTAAAAAAAACATTACTTGTTTTCTTTTACTTGCTTTGCTCTTTTCGTTGTGTTTCTCTTCATCCCTTTTGTTGAGTTCCTCTACCGTCATTTCAACAACTTATTAAGAGTAGAATTAAATACGTCACTAAGTCTTTGATATACAAAATGAATATCTAATTTTTCAGTATATTCATTACCATGGCTAGAGTGATGACTAGCTGTCAAAATGACCCCTTCTTTATCTAAATTGCTTGATAGGATGTACAATCCTCCATCCTCTTTACCAATCATCTTCACCTTTCCACTGAAACAAACAAAAGTCAGGGAAAAAAGAAGCTGAAGAATTCAATTCCTTAGTTTTGATACAAACAATAGATTAAATTTGAACTGAGGAATGTAAAAAACTCATAACAGTGAGTTTCTTCCGTTTAACCAAGACTATATCCCTATTTTGAAGATGTAATTTCTTTCGATTTTCAACCTTGGATATGGATTGACTATCCAGGTTAGCTACCATGTGATTGGTAGCTCCTGTATCTACTATCCAATTTAGGTTGGATATTAGAGCAATGCTTATATCTTCTACATTTGCACAATGTGGAACTTATGGCTTCTTATTGAGAAATTGCAAGATCTGATTATATTGCTCCCTAGTCAAGGTACGTGACTCCAGTTGATTTGCTGAGGTAGCTTAGTTCCTGAACACTGGCCTAGATCATACATCATTTGTCCATTTCCTGCATTGGTAGAGCCTGTGTTCTGACTCACCTGATCTCACAACATCATCACTTTCAGTAGCCACATTGTAAGCAGAATTGTGGATAGCCAACAATCTTGACACTATAATAAAAATAGATTATAGTTTTTATTGAACCTTTGTTGATTCCCATTCGTTCTTGAGTACATCACAACATCAAATGGCCCCTGCATACCTTGTAGATTTGCAGGACTTGTATTTACCACAATTGACTTTTGGATTTCATCACTAAGGACCATAGACTAGGTACTCGATTCATCATAAGAATCTGTCTTTGAATCGACCCATGATAAACTGAAATAACTTTAGTTTTTGAAAATGTAGGATATATTCTTTCGAACCTTCATAACAAGACTTAGGTGCTGGGACTAGGGCTTCAAATTCTTCCCATAACCCCTTGAATTTAGAGTAGTACATATACACAAACAAACATTATATTAAAAAATAGCTAGTTACTACCGTTGTTATTATTTATTTATTCAACTGATGGAACTTCATAACTAATAGTAATTTGACGAATTATAGTATTTTTTAATTGTATTATTAGTAGCTTTATTAAAATACCGTGTTATGATTTTTTAATAATGTAACAATTTATTATCATCATATTATACTAAAAGTGGAAAGAATTTTACTACAGTTTTACCCTTACATTAAATTTAAATGTTATAAATTATTTAATCAATTAAATATTATATAGTAAATCATCATATTAGTTAGTACATGAATCAACCACCAAAAAGTCTCTTGAATATGTATTCTTTTATTAATTTTATGTTGGAGTAAATTCATGAATTTTTTATTTTTTTCATCTTCCAATTGGAAATATGAATAGTTATATTTGCCCATCACAAAAAGAAAAAAACCATACAAACCTATATTATATTCTTTTTTATATATATAAATGTTTGTATTAATGTGAAGTACATTACATAAATTTATTACCACTAACTCTTCATTATATAAATATATGTAACTCCCACTAGTAATAATTAAAATGCAAAACTAAAAAACATAGAAAAGACAATAAAACAGTAAGACAATAAAGGTCAATAAAACAGTAAGACAATAAAGGTCTTACTTTTTGCATATTAGATAGTTGATGCCCTTCTCCAAGATTAAGATCATTCCTTACTAGTTCAAGAAACCATGTCCAGGTAAATTAATTCTCAACCTCAACCCAAGCAATAGGCAGTATTTGGTTGTTTCAATCTTTACAAACTACCACTAACAACTGGCCTTTTCACACACCTTTGAGGAAACACCCATAAAAATCAATCAACCTCCTAGCACCTCCAAAGAATGCTTTATTTAAAGCATGGAAGCAAACATAAAATCCTTGAAAATTTTCTGTCCAGTTTCATCTTCTTCTCCAACCTTCACTACACAAGTACTGCCTGAATTACTCCTTAAAATCTCATCTTTATAATAAAAAAATCTTACCATACTCCACAATGTGATCACCCATGATCTCTTGTAACACTCTGGCCCTAGCTCTTCTCACTATTATCCTACCAACATGGATATCCAACTCCTTTCTAATAATGCCCTGCAACATTACAATGTTGATGTTTTGGCTGTTGAGATATTCTTTTTTTGTATTTGGTGGCCAGAAAATTTGAGTTGTAAAGATAGTTATAAGTTGATGTCAAACATTTATGGACATGGTTGTATCTTTTAACTATGAAATCTCCACTAGTTTTATCCTTACTTGCACACAACAACCAAGGACAAGTCTCTTTGGAACATCTCACTCACTCTGCCAGGCTCATTCACATATTTTTCAATTTTAATCTTTTCTTGGACTACATATCTTGTCACTGTCACTCTAAATTTCTCAACACTTCCAAAAATCAGTCATCATTCCCAAAAAATCTTTTCACAAGTTTCATCAAACACAACTCTATTTGGGGTTTTCTTCCTTCTAACAAGTTTATGCACTACTTGGTCAACCTCTTCACCATCTCTCCAACCTGTTTCATCATCTATTTCAAAGCTAGGAACTTCATCACTTAGATAGTAAGGTTCATCACCTCCTAGCTTACCAACTAAGCTTTCCCTAATACCAATATTTGTCTCATCATATCCTATATCTGGACCTTTTTCACCAACATGAATCTGATCTGAAGTAGTACCTCTACTTCTCCTTTGTGACCTCTTGAAATGCCTCTTGCTTGCCCTTATATCTATATACTCTTGATGGACATCACTGTCAACCTCACTATCTTCATTAGTATCTCCTTCCGATCCTGATTCATCTTCCACTTCATCATCATTTGGATCATGATCTATTATAAGATCAGATGAAGGTACACAGGAAGGAGGAGATGGAGGAGGCACAATAAAGGAAGGAGCACAGTAAAAGGAGAAGGAGGAGTTTCAGAAGGACCAAATGAGGTATCAGTTGTAGAGTTGGAAGGAAAAGTAGAAGGAGGAGGCATATTAGTAAGAGGAGCTTCAAATGTGGATTTAGAAGTTTCAGAAGGACCAGTTCTAGGGTTAGAAGGGAAAGTAGAAGGAGGAGGCACAATAGTAGAAGAGGGAGGATCATTATTAGGGTTAGAAGCCTTATTCAAATATTCCTCACCTACCCCATTGTCACTCATATTGGGGACAAACTCCAATTCAAGTGGGGCATGATCAGGTTCATTAACCTCATGAGAAACATACACCTCAACTTCATCCCCATTTTTTATCATTTTGAAAAGGTCAAATATAACCTTATCATTATCAACAAGGACCAATAACCCATCCCACTTAATAAAAAAGTCACAATCTATTGTATATCCTAATTCCTTTATGTAGTCCCTCAACTCAAAGTAAGACATCTTATCAACATCTACTTCTAGGAATTCTATTATCCCCCCCCCCTCCATAATATATTTAGGTGGGGGACCAAATTCTATTTTCCCCCATGATACCATGTTAAAGTTATTAGAACAAAAGACATCCTAAAAAAGCATGTAAACAAGACAAATAAAACACAATTCAATCACACATTTCAAGAACAAACTCTAACAAACTGTAAGCTAACACAGTCATAAATGTGTACACAACAACCATAATCACTAACAGTAGCAGAATCACTAACATTTAGCAGAAATACTATCAGAAGAAAAGACTTGTAAACAAGTCGATAATGTACAAATTGAAGTCTACAAATGTATAATATAGTACAACACAATCACTAACAGTCGCACTAAGTCGATAACACAAAACGCTAACCTAAAACACAATCACTAACAATCGCACTAAGTCGATAACACGAAATCCTAACCTAAAACACAATCACTAACAGTCGCACTAAGTCGATAACACAAAACCCTAATAGTAGCAATTATTCAATAACACAATGAAACACTATAATATCCTGACAATAACAACTATAATAGGTCGATTCCAACACTCTTTACACTATAATAATCCCTAAAATCATAACAATAGAAAAAAAATCTTTATCATATAATGTAAGAAAATCCTAATTTATTAGACCTTCAGTTCCTTGTTCCTCCAAGAATATTGACCAAGAAACATCAAAAAGGAAGATGATCACCACTTTAGTTTGACCAAGAGAGACCAAGAGAAAATGCAGAGACTCTGGGAAAGCTGAGAAATAACAAAAGAAAAATACTTTTCTATTTTTTAAACGAATCGGGTTGGACTGAACGGATTGAAACTAGAGTGAGCATCACACATGTTGTTCCAGGTGAGGAAATGGGTCAAAATGACCCTTTTACAAAGATATTCAAAAGTTTTTTAGGGTAATAGGACGCTTGCAAAGTTAAGGTATCTTTTTGAAAATTGGGACAACTTCAGTGGTGACTTTATGTTTTTTCTCATTACTAAAAGTGGGAAGCTCCTAACCTTAAAGTTGGATTACTATTTTTCCCTTCCACTTAATTAAAATGATTAAATATCTAATTAAATACTGGTATTTTAATTACATAATAACGTAATTTAAATTCCAAGAGTTGTACTTTAATTCTTTAGTTATGACAATTATATAATAACATAATTTGAATTCCAAGAGTTGTACTTTAATTCTTTAGTTATGACATTACAAATTTCTTTTGTTTTCTATTTCTTTTTAGCTTCCATCAGTTAAAAAACTTTTCATGTCCTTTTACCTTCTATAAAATCAATAGCTTTAGCCTTTGGTCCATTGTCAATTTATTATAATGTTTTGTTCTTTAAAATGCTCAAAATTTGGTGTATTTACAACACTTTTTGGGATAAAGGTATATTCTTTTTATATTAGTTTCTTCAATTAACTTTCCTTTAAATTGTGTAGACCTTTGTTTTGCTCTTAATAATTTTTGTTCTCTTTTGCCCTTTGTTGTTCATTGCTTGCATTTTTCAATCTTCAAATACTGTTTTATATTAATTACGTGACTTATTTTGCTTGGTCTTCTTTTGAAATTATCGCATCTGCTCTATCTTTCCTCCTTTTTCTAGTATTTAAGAAATTTATACTAATTAACATAGAATGCACGTGCAACGTACGTGTTCGAGAACTAATTAATAAATTATATGAGTAAATGACAAAGTTTAAATGAACTGTTGGGTGTGTTTGAACAAAGTCTTATATTAGTATCTAAAAAAGAAAATTAAGTTATTTATAAGGCATTTGATATTCTTAATGGTGTGACTTTTTTGGGAAAAATCGTGCGAGCTTGGTTTGAAGTTGGCAGCACCACTCATTGTTAAGAATATCTTTGGATTATTGTGTGTAGTCCAACAACTGATATCAGAGCTAATGATTTGACAAGATGAGTATGGAGATGAAAGAGTGATGGTGTTGGGCCCGACTTAGTGACTTCTCCCATCTATGAGTCGATTTGCAACCTTTATCCGTAGCTTCAAATACGCATACACAAAAAGAGCTAGAGGATTTTGGTGACCATAAACACTCATTTGATGTGGGTGAAACATAATTAATTTTCAAATTAGACAATAAATAGTGATGGATCATGTGGAACTTAGTTCAAAGTAAAGAATGTTGGATATGTTTGAACAAATCCCCCCATTAGTAGGTTGAAAATAAAAATAAGCTACTTATAAGGTATTCAATATTTATTATACATTGATGTGAAATTTTTTGGAAAAAAGTCACATAGAAGGTTTGACATTTTGTTATATATACCAATTATGAGTAGGGTCATGCTATCCCACTTTGAGGGTGAAGAAGCTTCATAGTATCTGCATATACATGTTGCTTCCCAATGGAATTCGCGACTCAGACAAACTTTTTCATTATATCATCATACTATATTATAAGTGGGAAGCCTCCGGTTAAAAGTTGGATTACAAAAATATCCCTTAAAAATTAAAGGATCAAATTATCTCTTACCTAAAAGTAATTAGTACTTTTTATTAAATAATTTTATATGCTACTTAATGTTTCTATACTACTTAAATGGAAAGAGCTTTTCATCTTCTGCTAATTGTTTTTGGCTTTTTGATATTTCAGTTTTGTTTCTACAAAAATGGTCATTTGCCATATTAGAAAGGAAAAAGGTGAAAAATTTAAGATGTAATTCAGTGCTTCTAGAATTGTGGAAATTGAAAGTCGCAATTTAATTAACTAATATCCAAGTTATCCGAATGAACGGGATACAATAAATTTTAAAAAGAGATATCTAATTTCATCCAATCATATTAAATTGCAAAACAATGATTATATTGGACTGTTACTTGAAAAAAAACATGTTATCACAGTCAAAGACTTTTTGCCTCCAAAGCTGAAGAGCTTTTAATTTTCTTCAGTTAGCTAATTTAATTGATACTCCCTCCATCCAACAATAGTTGTCTACTATACTAAAAATAGTTGTCCAACAATATTTGTTCAATTTAAAAAATCAAGAAATAATTTAACTTTTGTGTCTATTTTACTCTTGCTACTAAATACTATTTATCATCTAATTACATTTCTTAAAGCATTAAATTTAATAAAGTCAAAGGATGATATAATAATATTACCCCTATTATTTATTGTTTCTTAAGGAATGTGTCAAGTCAATAGTAGACAACTATTATTGGACAGTGAGAGTAATGAATTATCTTATCCAGAGGCAAACTGTTGTGAACACAGCTGGCCAAGCTATTGGGCCTGAGGATAAACAACAAAGAGGCCCAAGAATTAGTCAATTCAATACTAGTTTTGCTTGGGATCCAGGTTGAGTAGAGTTTAAATGGTTGTCATAACGGTATTAGAGAATTATGCATATTGTGAAGAAATCGTCTGTTCCTCTCATCTTCTTTTTAGAGTTTAAACTTCACAACCCATTCTTATCTGTATCCTTAGTTACTTGTTACTTTTATTGTAATTCAAGAGTTTAACTATTGCCGTTGTAATTTGGTTATCGTATTATATAATGTTTGAGTATGTGTGTTGAGAGTTCAAGTTTGTTTCATTGCCAGAATTTGAAGAGTCTGGGTGCACCAATGTTATTAACTTGTAATAAAAAGAGTAAAAAATGGAGAGTCTGGGTGCACCAATGTTATTAACTTGTAATAAAAAGAGTAAAACGTGGATTGTTGGCTGGAATTGACCCTAGGTCACAGCGGTGAATTCCCTTACCTCTACCAGCAAACCAAGCTATGCCTTCTGAAGGTGCACTCTTTACTATATTCTATTTCTGCTAGTTTCTCAAGATAGATGTGTATGTGTATATATATAATTTTTTCCGAAGTTCCAACTGTATATGTAGGTCCGCCTATGATTTTAGCCCTATACTAAATTAAACATCTAATCTAATTAATTAAATATCATATTATAATAAAATTTAAAAGTTGAAAATTTTTAAGAGTTAATCACATTTAATTTATTATTTATTTATGAAAAATTTTAATTCTCAAACTTTAATAATTTTTTGCATACGTGATGGGTTAGTTTCAACTTTTGGGCTCCTCCTTTTAACTAAACAAATAAATGTGGAGAGAATTAACTTCATCAACCCATTGAATTCATTGAATTGAGCCTTTTTAAGTATTAAAGTACTATTATTTCATTTATAATTTAATATTTAATATTTAATTTAATGTTTTATAATATGTTAATTTAGTGTAGGGGTACAATAGTTATCCAACTTTGCACATTAAATTACGAAAATATCCTTTAAAAGTTAAGAAATTATTTATCCGTCAACTACTAATTTATTCTCATGAAATTATCCCAAAAAATTACTTTTCATTTAATATTTGCTTTAGGGTTCAATGAATATTTAGTGTACAGTATATGCACTTGAATCTAAACGTTATTCATCATTTAATATTTTTGAATTTTCTTTAAAATGTGATAATTTGAAGGGTTGGATGTATCTGAACATTTTTCACCATTGTTTGTTTTTACTGTTCAGTGTTGTAATTAGATTTTAGTGAAAACTATTTTCCTCTTTAATTGTTGGCAGCTCAAGTCTTTAAGAAAGAAATAGTTACTTTCTTTAGACTTTAATTTGGAAGCTTAAAAATCCTATTATGTTTTAAGTGAGATAAATAGAAATATATACGTAACAAAGAGGGGGAAATTAACATTATGTTTACAACTTAAGAAGCTTTCAAGTAATGACTGGTATTTATACACTGAAGCACTAGGTCAATTTTATTTGAATTGTTCTCATGTATTATGATTCTCTCACTACAAATTTTGTGATTGAGTAATGACAACCTTTTTTTTATATAAATTTTTTGAACATTCTCCGTGTCTCTCTCTTAATTTGGAGTTTTTATTTCTACCTCAACTATATTACCTTGATAAATGATAAGTGTACTTTATATTATAGTGTGCTTGTTATGAGAAACTATACTTAGAGAAAACACTTTCCTTTTTGTTATCCTAAATTATTATAAATGTATCGTTCTTATGAGTTGATTATTTAGTGCCATATAGTTTAAATTTTGAATTCGTGCCAGCTATAATTTGATTGTATATGTCAACACAAGTCTTGTAGGATGCTAGAACGTAGTCCAATCCAACAATTCTCTCTCGAAAATTTGCTCATATCCATCATCCTTTTTGTCCTTCTATATTTTGATGTTTAATTTAAAGAAAATAATTTTGAAACTCAATCATAATTTCTGATATGACATAACTTATCAATATTCGACGGGTAACACACGCAACCCGCGTACCCAGAAACTAGTTATATTAAAAGTAGAAAGCTCCAACCTTCAAAGTTGGATTATCATTTTGCTCCTATAATAAAAAATTAATTAAATAATACTACAATTTTGCCCCATAAGTAAAGAAAATAAATTCAATTAAATTATTTTTCTATGTGTGAAATGACTTGAACGGGTATTTGGAAGAGGAACAGTAGTACTTTAATCCTCATACTTAATTCAATGAATTTAATTATGATTGAGAACACTCATATTCTCCTTTATTTATTTATAGAAAAAATACATAAAATTCCCCTTGAATTTATCTGCGAAACTTACTCTAATACTTTAACTTTACAGGTAATTATTTACCCCCTAATCTCATTTAAAGTGAATTTAAATGCACCCAAATAGCTGACGTGATAATTTCTTTTTTTAAAAAAAGAAAGTGCATATATGTAAAAAATTAAAGAGAAAAAATATAAGTGTGTCCCTTTCTTTTCTTTTTAACCAACCATTTTTCTTTCTTCATCTTCCTCACACCCCACCACCCCGCTGCCCTTAGCTACCAGCAACCCCACACCGTCTTCTTCCTCACACCCCACCACCCCCTACCGCCCTCAGTCACCATTGCACCACCCCATTCTTTTTATTCGAAATCCCCACCTTTTTCTTTTTCTTCGAAACTCCCTTAATCAGAAATGGCGTCGTTAGATCTATGATCAACGAAGCTGATTTTCCTTGTTTCAACCGATGCTTTGTGATTATCGCCTAATTCAGATTTGAATCAGCAGCAGAAGATGAATTCTCTAAATGTTGGTTCTGATTTGATTGCTGAGATAAATGAATAACGAGCTTAACTTTCTTCTGTTTCCTCTCATTCTCATCTTCGTCTTCTTCTTCATCGTCTTCCTCAAACTCTGGTGGCGGAGATTCGACTCAAAATTAGGGTTCCGGCGAGAAGAACAACGAACAACAGATACTTATTATTATTATTATTATTATTATTATTAATGATTTCCCTTTTTCTGAGATCTGCTAAAGATGGTCTTCCTTTCTTCTTTTCCATGGCTATGACTACTGCTAATGAAGTTTTTTAGTTTGAATTTTTTTAATGAAAAATCTTTAATTTCTTCATCTCAAATTATATATTTTTGGCTGTTATTATTATTTTTTTGACAGCATCTTAAAGATTGAATGCAGTTTTTGTGAGAATTATTTTGAGAATCAATTATATATGGAGTTTGATTTTTATTTTTTTAATCATAGATTAACCCTCAATTTTTCCTAATTTTTCTTTCTAAAATTGTGAATAAATAAAAGAAATAAAAAAATCAAAATTTAAATAATTTTCAATGTGGGACATGACGCGTGTGGAATGCACTTGCCACTGTGAGACTGGTATTATAATCCTAGGGTGATATTAAATTAACTTCAAATGAGATTAATGGGGGTAAAGAATTATATGTAACGGTGAAGTGATAAAGTAAAATTTGCTGCCAAGTTCAGGGGAGTTTTGATGTATTTACTCTTATTTATAACATGAAAACGTTTCTTCCTTTTTTTCTCCTTTTTTTGATCTATTTATTTTATATTAAAATTTCTATCACCATAATCATATAATCATCATACTTATTCTACAAGTGGAAAGTCTCGTAGTTGAAAGTTGATTTACGAAAATATTCTTAAAAAATAATGATCGACTAGATTATCTGTAAAGCCCCAAAAATTTCTAAGCTATGACCCGAATCATTCTATAACTCATCGCAACTCTACTCTTAAAATTTGAATCATTTGTCGTAAGTATATGAGCTTGATCTAGTTGCTCATGTGTTTTAAAGTCCTACAATAAGTGTATCAAGAGTATCTAAAGTGATCTTGGATCATAAGGGACCTCAAACACCAAACCAAGTTCAAAGCATTCATATTGGCTAAGTTCTCGCATGAGTTCATGTAAGGGTCAACTTCAAATGATCATATCTCTCAGCATATAAAGATTTAGATGACTTATGACCTATCGAATTAAAGGTCTATGAGTCTTCTTTCCAATGCCATCGAGTTTGCCTTATTTTGAGTTCGAAGTAAAAGGTTATGGCCGTTTTATTGAAACATGCGCGGGCAGGGAAATTGGGCTAACTCACCTGCCCAATTGGCGATCCGCCGACTGGGTTGGTGAATCACTGAATTAGCTCACCGAATTGTCCCAAAAATCTTAAGTTTCTGTCCATTTGGGCGATCTAAAGTCCCAAAGGGCGATCCGTCGAGTATTTTTAGCGAGGAGACCTCCAGATCGCTAATTTGACCAACGAAATTCATTAAAAGGTAATTTTCTTTGATTTTTATGATTTTTTTACGTTCCTAGAAGGGTGTTCTTGACCTTTTACCCTAATTCAACTTCTCTAAGTCCATCTTACAACCTAATACCATCATTATACGTATAGCAATTCTCATAATCCCCAATTCTCATACTTCCAAATATCAAGAACTCCAAGAAATGGATTTTTCCAATTTTTCAAGATCTAAAGGCTCCAAGTTCAAGATTTTCTTCAAGAATCCTAAAGTTTTCAATCTAAGATTCTTCTACACTTTTCATCTCCAAGAAAACTGTAAGGAAGACAAAAGCTAGGGTTTCAAGTCTTCCAATCACGTTCTTCTTCAAAAACTTTGTTCTTCCAGGTATGTAAGACTATTCATAGCGATGGATGGAGTTCATCTTCACGCCCTACTTCTCAATTCAGTCAGTGGAAAGTTTAATCTAGGGTTATACCCTTAGTTTCAAGAATTCTTGATATGAGTTAATTAATTGATTTCAAATTCTAAATTCTTGATTATGAGTTGCACTATATTATGTATTGAGATCTTTGAGTTATTGTTCATGTTTATATTCTTCACGCACCCCAATTACTGAATTTTGATTGAGAGTCTTTTAAACAAATATTTTTTCCATATATTGATTTTGGAATTTCAAAGTGAGGCCAAGTATAATTTAAAGCATTATTTAGAGAAGAGTTTGTGCAGTTATTTAAAGCATGATTAGTATGACAGTTGGGTATGTCATCAATGTTTAAGCAGTATGGCATCTAGATATGCCATAACTGTTTATGTAGTATGACTTTTCGAGTCATCAATGATCAGATCACAATATGAGTTCAGATATATTTTTCATGCTTTTAACTTAAATACAAGTTATTTCAAGAGTTTTAAGGGGAACATTAATGACCCAAAATGTATTATTTTTACAATGAGAAAGAAAGTATTGTTTCAAGAAAAGTATAACGAGTTCTTCAAAAGAATTTTAGTCAGATAAAAAGAAGTTCTACTACCCCTTACAGAGGGTATTATTTTTCACATTGAAAAGAGAGTACAAGTTTCAGAAAATTATAAAGAGCATTTAGAGTATTTCAGAAGGATTCAGTACAACTTCAGTTACCTCTTAAAGAGGCCTATTGAGAAATTATCTCAACCTAGAGAGTACTTTTACATGAGCATTCAGTTATATTTTTGGAGTAGTATTAAGCACCGATTTGGTGTAAGAGTTCAGATAACTCAAACTCCATAACCTACACCGCCAGTGTAGATAGGAACGTACCGCAAGACTGGCAACTCCTCACATACCTCAAGAAGGCTTTTCAGTGGATCCAACAGTTCAGTTGCGTCCTATACTCTGGCAAGGTATAGGACGGCTCTGGCAACGTGGGAAAGACGTTATATCATCACAAGGCTCATAGTGATGGTTATCAGTTAGAGAAACTTTCCAGTAAAGTAAAGTATATTCTTGTATATATATATTTTAGTTCAGTATTTGCTATTATTGCATCCTTACACTAAGAGCTTAACTAATTCTTCATCATGGTTTCTAGTATATTTTAGTTGAGTTACCTTCAGACTTTCAGTTCAATTATTTGCTATTCAACTATATTACATACTCATACATTCAATGTACTGATGTCATTCAACCTGCATCTTTTTATTATGCAGATTCAGCTACTTAGGATGCTCAACATGAGTTATGTTGAGATCACTTCATTCAATTATTAGTTTTTGAGTAAGGCCTCCTTGCTTCTAAAGGACTCCAGTCATTATAAATTATTAGTAGTAGCATTTTGAGGTATCGTGGGTCTTGTCCCAACACTCATCTTTATACAGTAGAAGCTTCATAGATAGACAATTTTGGAGAGTCTTTCAGTATTCAGATACAAATGTTTTACTTAAAACTTTATGTTTCATACTCAATATTTTCAGATAGTTTTGAGATTCAGTAAGTTGTATTAAATATTTTCTTCAGTTTTGATGCTTGTGTATGCTTGAGTTAGTCTTCCACTTGTAGTCAGCCAAGATGAGGGTTTACTTGGTAACCATCAATAGTTCTTGAGTGCTGGCCACGTCTAGGATATAGGCTCAGGAAATGATAAACTTGGTATCAGAGCATAGAGTTCAAGTGTCCTAGGGGTGTCTATGAAGTCGTGTCAGTAGAATCTAATTTGTGGTTGTGAGGGCCTCACTTCTATAAATGAGGGACTACAAATATTTTAAAAAAGTTTCCCTTCTTTCATACTCTAAATCGTGCAGTAGAATTGTGTCATAAGAAACTTATTCATACTTGTGCATTTCTCAAATCCATTCGACTACCCTCCATACTCAAGGTGGTTGAAAATCAAAGCCCACATCCTTATCGATGCGTTACTCTTAGCAAAAGTCTTCAGAAAGTCATGAGACTGCAGAGGAGCTTGAGTGAAGCCCGTGAGTGAGCTTAAGTGTTTGAATTCGAAAGAATGCACTCTTATTCGTATGAATCGTGCGCTCAAGCTAAAAGCGAGATGTAATCTTAGACTCTCTTCTCTAAGTCTTGTTTCAGGTGATACCCTTTAAGAGGGGAGTATGTTTTAGAGCTTGGGTAGTATTTTCACCCGAAAAGATAGTATGAATAACGATGTTATAAGCAATAGTAGTAAAAGTGCCTAGAGTTAGAAGAATGCATGCAGAGGTATAGTAATCTAAGAAAGGAAGATAGTGATGAGGCAAATTATGTTGTTGCAGTCATGCACCCAGTAAGTTATTAATGAAGAGTTTTCCCTTATGGGTAAACTAAAAAGTGATGAATTTGTGTAGATTACATGATAGAAGGTAGAGTAAGAGTTACTAGTATAGATGATTTAGAGTATACTTTAACCAGAAGAGAGTTTATGTCAATGTAACATTGTGTTAGTGAATGCCAAGTATTGGTGTCACGCCCCGAGAGGGCGTGACCGGCACTTGGAGACCATTGCTGGTCCCAAGCGAACCATTTGGTCTGATCACTCATTGAATCACTCAGCGGAAGACTTAGACAAATCAAAGAAGACACTCAAGCGGCTAACAATCAACAACTCAATAAAAGGATAGTTTAAACACTCATTTCAAATCAACTCAACATCATCATTCAGTAATGAAATTGTAGTTAAAAATAATAGACTTTGAAAGAATCATTCTAACTCAACTCTGACTCTGTCTATGAAGCCTCTAACTGACTCGTAAGAAGGTATCGAGACAAGCCCACGACTATCTCGAAATACTAAAAGTAAAGACTCAGGAGCACCTTTGAATGCAAAGAGGTCTCACCAAAACGTTGAGTGGAATCTGACCTTCAATGGTACGCCTGTTGAGGATCCTGTGTCTGCATCATAAACGATGTAGGCCAAATGGCGTCAGTACATGGAATTTACGAGTATGCAATAAAGCTAAAAAAGAACTTACTCAAAGATACTTAACTTAACTCAACTCAAAGGACTCAACTTTGAGAATAGCTCAACTCACCAAGGAATACAATATATGTAAAAAAATGCTTTAAAAGATATGGATATGTAAATGCAACTCAGTATATAAAATATAATATTTTACTCTTGGAGAGTTTCTCTAATCGACAATCACCACTTATGAGTTAATGATGATACAACGCTTTGCACTACCGTTGCCGCAGCCGTCCAACACTTTGCTGGAGTAAGGGACGATCAACCTCGTTGGATCCACCATCAATCAAAGTCTTTTTTTGGGACTAGAGAAGTATAGCCTCTATCCTACGCTGGCTACGTAGTTTATGGGGTTTGAGTTGTTATTTACTCTTACCCAAATCGGTGCTCAATACTACTCCCAAAAGACTCAATGTGCTCATATGCTCAATCAGATCAATTTACTCGAATCATTTCATCTAGTCTTATTGGACTCTCATCAAACTCAATCTCATCTCAATCATCAATTCTTTCATTTAAAACATGCTTTCAAACTCATTCATATCTCCTCAAGACTCTATCTCAATCAATCATTTATACTCAAAATGCTCATGTTCAAAATAATAAAAGTTTAAGAACCTTTCAGACTCAACTAAGACTCAACTCATTCTCATTCAAAAACACTTTTAGGACTTACTCACATCTCATCAAACTCTTTTCTTGAAAACATTATTTATGCTCGATTCAATACTCATTAAGACTCTAAAAATCATGCATAGTGAATAATAATGCAAAAGCTTCGAAAAACTCATTCTTAAAATAATGCATCATAATGGATGACTCAAGACTTTCAAAACTCAAATGAATGCACTCATGGACGTTCATGTTCCCTCAAAACCTTTCTATTACTCATAGCATAAACAATACTCTTTATTCAATTAAAACAGTGCATTATAGGAAGCAATGTAGTAGCTCAACTAGGGTTCATGTGAAACTAGGCATGACCATCGATTCAAGAATAAGACTCATGGATAAACACAATCCCAATAAATAAACATGGAACTCAATGGCGGAAATCATAACTCATTCGAAAACTCAATAGCATTAGGGTTAGAACTCAACTTGACTCTTTAATGATGGAATTTAGATGTAGGGCGTGTGGACGAACTCATCCCAACGAAATGAATAGCCTTACATACCTTAAAGTGAAACACTGGCTTGAAACCTTGGACTGAGGCTTGAAGGTGAAGAACCCTAGCTTCTTTCTTGAGAGAACTTAGAACGTGCGAATGTGATTTGTCTGAGGGTTGGGTGTGAATAGAGAGGTTATTAGGCTATAATTCAGGCTTAGGGAAGTTAATTGAGAGTAAAAGGTCAAGAATACCCTTCTGGGAACGTAACAAAACCATAAAACTTGGAAAAAGGACCTTTTAATGAGTCTCGTCGGCTAAATTGGTGACCTGGAGGTCCTATCGCCGACCTATTCGGTGAACCACCGAATGGGAGCTTCAGATCGCCTAAAGTAATAGTTTCTGGAGGTTTTTGGGTCCATTCGTTGAGCTCAATCAGCGATGCGCTGAACCCATTCGGCGAGTCACCGATTTGACCCTCAGCTCACCGAGTTTTCCAGTCTAGACATGCTTCAGTAAAATAGCCATAACTTTCTACTCCTAACTCGGATTGATGCAAACTTTGTTGCGTTAAAAAGAAGACTCAAAGACCTTTAATTTGGTAGGTAACGGGCCACCTAATTCCTTATATGCTAGGAGATATGATTGTTTGAAGTTTACCCTTTCATGAACTAATGCGAAAACTTAACCGGTAGAAATGTTTTGAACTCAACTTAGTCCTAGAGGCCTCTTATGACTCTAAGAAACTCCCTATACACTTCCCACTCATAGTAATGAACCTTAACACATAAGCACAAGTAGGACACCACTCGGTTCAAGCTTAGATACTTACAATGAAAGATTTAGATTCTAAAAGGGAAAGTTATGGTGTGTTACAATATCTCCCCCTTGGGATCATTCATCCTCGAATGATGGCCAAGCTAGGAAAATACACAAGGCATGAATACAATGCAAGAACTCAAAGACTCAAGCTCAAGAATAACTCACTCAATTACTCAAACTCTAGAAAGTACTAACTCAGAGATAGGAATAGGAACATTACCTTCAACATCGACACTTGGAGGAACGAATGGATACTGAATCTAAAATGAGAGGAGGCTATAATATCAAATGCTTTCATCAAAATTTCCCATAACTTCTTGGAAAAAGACTTTCGGGTATGATTTGCTGAGACTTCTGACTACAAAGTACTGATAAGGTCTGAATATCTGAGTCAACTGATATGGGTTCATGAAGCATGAATGATTACGATTTGAACAAGATTCATACTCTATTTGAAGCTATTTGACATGAAACATGGGTACCTCGGGAATAGAATAAGGATAAAGCTACTATGCATTAAGCGATACGACTGATAGCTTTCAAGCTTGGCGACTCTTCTCAACTACGCTCTTCTTTCTACATACAACTCTTCATCAGCTGCAACTCATAACTCTCACAAGGGTATATATGACTACTTCTATCATGGTCTAAGTCTAACTGCATGCTCGTACTATGTTCAAGCCTAACTCAAAGTCACAAGGTGCTACACACAAGATGATCATACTAACCTGAACTACGGGATTCATGTTCTATGCCTCTGTAGGGACCTTCCTTTAGAGGATACTACACCTTCTTACCAATCCAATACACTTACTTGAAACCCTTAACAAGAAGTCATCAATAGCCTACTGCAATCATTCACATAAGGACAACTACACATTCAAGCCTATTATTCTAATCACCTTATGCCTTCTTTGAAGTCAACATCACTTAAGAATTTTTCATGTCTACCTTAGCATTTCTACTCCCGCAATTGCATTAAATCTTACTAAGAGGCACACCAATATACTCTTACCTACCTATTGCACACAACAAAATCCCATCTCGCCTTCCTCCACGTCTATAACCTTAAATGGGATAAGCACACCACACTACCACAATAAAGAACACCCACTCTCTCCAACCTGCCATAACTCATCTACTACCATTGGCATCGCTATCAAGACTGAAAAGAAAAGATCACTGGAAGGGCTTAGAGTGAAAGATCATAAGCACGGTTCATTCAAGAAATTTGATCAGAGAACATTCATGATGTAACATGATTCGTATAACATAAGGCTGGAAATTCTTAGATTCATGGAATAAGATCGGGATCGCTGAATGAAGTTACCACTTCTCACTCTAGGAACTGAGCATGAACTTGAATCGACATGAAGTGCATGGGTCTAGGCCATGGGTATGGCGTTCATACACTAGACAGGAGTAGGGTATCACCTCGACTAAAGTATAAGGAATATATGAGATGGAAAAGCATTGATGTCTCATCCTGGTCAACTCATTACTTTTTAAAACTCAAGACCCACTTTGGTTCATTGCCTCATCATCTCCCCCTTAGCTCGAAGGTCACTACCCTGAGCCTGCGGACTGATTCTCTACACTAAGCTAAGCTATAAGCACACTACTCCACCTGGATGGGGTATCCCTAAACCCAAGAACACTTAAACTCTCCGGTTGTACTATACTCGAAGATACAAAACCGCCACTAGGACTTCCTTCTGAGACACTTCTCTTGACTTCCTTCTATCTATATAGGCATCTTTCTATAACTGCTGCTCTTTTTGCATACATAGTTGCTTCCTCTAACTCTTACGATCTAACCTCTCCCTTTAGCCTGCTATCACATATCTTTTAGGTTCACATATACCTAACTGAAGGAAACTTGAAATATAACGGGAGACTCATCATCATCTATATATAACCCCTTTGACTCGACCCTTATGGCCACCATAAAATGCTTATTTCAGCCTTCTCCACATTAGCAACTGAAGGATACTAACTAGACACACATAGCAAATCATAAAACTTAGAGCCTCATACAACTGTATACTATCTCGGATACACACCTCAAGCCTCTTCTTACCTAATGACTAGCGATAATTCACTGTTTCCATCTAAGGGTCACATACACCATATTTGTAACATCACACTTCTTGCAAGTTAATATCTTAATCTCTCGCATACTCTATGTGAAGCATATCAGAGCAAATCTCGAAACTAACACTATCATTCTCATACTACTATCTCCTTTTTTTCACAAGGCTCATCTAAATTTTAAGCTTAGTGACTAGTACTAAACATGCACATCCTCACACTCCTCGCATACTACATTGACTTACAACTACTAGATAAAATTGAGAAACATTAGACCACTTAAAATATCCTGACAAGTAATCGATCCTTGTCTCACAGTCTATCTAATTACAATCTATCACCACATCTCCCTTCTCAACCTAAGTACTATTTACCCATTCATTACACCTCCTTGCCTAGTTATGTTCATATCCCTCTAAATAACATGGGTCTCTCTCTTCAAAACAGATAACAAGGTATAGCCTAAATTCGTTAACTCCCGACTACTAAATCCTTCATTAAAAATCTATACTTGGTCTTTACTATCACGAAGACACATCAACACAAACTCCTTTCTGGGTCCCAGTATACTCTAACTCTAACTAACAACTCTTCCTCTTCCTTCTATCATGAAAGCTAGACGATACTTACTACATCTTTAGTCAAAGCCAAAGGGACTTGACTCCTAATCCTATTACTTATCTTATGGATACATAAGTCTAGTTACATACTTCGATCAACCACCATTCTCACTATTTGGTTTCTACTCCTCTAACTCTCACTTTCTAGCTCTGGGATCATCCTGCTAATTATAGCTCACAATGCCTCAAATCATATTCCATTGGATGGTGACACTAATCATTTAGAGACATAAAACCTCTCTCTCAAGGATTACATATGAAGCAAGGTTTTAGAGAAGAGATTATGGGAATACATCTGGCTCTGGCTCAACGCACGATTCATATGAATATGGGTGCATTATTTCAAATCAATAGACTTATGCACACTAATCGGCTCCTTGCAAGCCTGGTGCAGTCTCTTTACATTTCGGAAACCTTTATCAGAGAGTAACTCATCAATAGGGATCTGAGCTTTACTATTCCAACCACCTTAAGTATGATGGGTAGTCGAACGAATTTGAGCAACATATGAATCTGGATAAGTTTCTTAGGGCACAACTCTATTGCACGATCTAGAATTTGAAAGAAGGGAAACTTTCCTTAAATGTCCATAGTCCCTCATTTATAGAAGTGGGGCCCTCACAACCATAAATAAGACACCCTAGGACACTTGAACTCTGTGCTTTGATACCAAGTTTGTCACGCCTCGAGAGTGTACCCTAGGTGTGGTCGGCACTCGGAGACCATTGCTGGTCCCAAGCAAACCACTTGGTCTGATCACTCATTCAATCACTCAGCGGAAGACTTAGATAAATCAAAGAACACATTCAAGTGGGCTAACAATCAACAACTCAATATATGGATAGTTTAAACACTCAGTTCAAATCAACTCAACATCATAATTCAATAATGAAATTGTAGTTAAAAAAAATAAACTCTGAAAGAATCATTCTAACTCAACTCTGATTCTGTCTATGAAGCCTCAAACTGACTCGTAAGAAGGTGCCGAGACAAGCCCACGGCTACCTTGAAATACTGAAAGTAAAGACTCAGGAGCACCTCCGAATGAAAAGAGGTCTCACCAAAACGCTGGGTGGAATCTGACCTTCAACGATACGCTTGTTGAGGATCTCTATCACCTGTGTCTACATCATAAAATGATGCAGGCCAAACGGCGTCAGTACATGGAATGTACGAGTATGCAATAAAGCTAAAGAGGAACTTACTCAAAGATACTCAACTCTGAGAAATAGCTCAACTCACCAAGGCATACAATATATGTAAAACAATGCTTTAAAAGATATGGATATGTAAATGCAACTCAGTATATAAAATATAATATTTTACTCTTTGAGAGTTTCTCTAATCGACAACCATCACTTATGAGCTAGTGATGATACAACGCTTTGCACTACCGTTGCCGCAGCCGTCCAACACTTTGCCGGAGTAAGGGACGATCAACCTCGTTGGATCCACAATCAATCAAAGTCTTTTTTTGGGACTAGAGAAGTATAGCCTCTATCCTACACTGGCTACGTAGTTTATGGGGTTTGAGTTGTTATTTACTCTTACCCAAATCGGTGTTCAATACTACTCTCAAATGATTCAATGTGCTCATATGCTCAATCAGATCAATTTACTCGAATCATTTCATCTAGTCTTATTGGACTCTCATCAAACTCAATCTCATCTCAATCATCAATTCTTTCATTTAAAACATGCTTTCAAACTCATTCATATCTCCTCAAGACTCTATCTCAATCAATCATTTATACTCAAAATGCTCATGTTCAAAATAATAAAAGTTTAAGAACCTTTCAGACTCAACTAAGACTCAACTCATTCTCATTCAAAAACACTTTTAGGACTTACTCACATCTCATCAAACTCTTTTCTTGAAAACATTATTTATGCTCGATTCTATACTCATTAAGACTCTAAAAATCATGCATAGTGAATAATAATGCAAAAGCTTCGAAAAACTCATTCTTAAAATAATGCATCATAATGGATGACTCAAGACTTTCAAAACTCAAATGAATGCACTCATGGACGTTCATGTTCCCTCAAAACCTTTCTATTACTCATAGCATAAACAATACTCTTTATTCAATTAAAACAGTGCATTATAGGAAGCAGTGTAGTAGCTCAACTAGGGTTCATGTGAAACTAGGCATGACCATCGATTCAAGAATAAGACTCATATGGATAAACACAATCCCAATAAATAAACATGGAACTCAATGGCGGAAATCATAACTCATTCGAAAACTCAATAGCATTAGGGTTAGAACTCAACTTGACTCTTTAATGATGGAATTTAGATGTAGGGCGTGTGGACGAACTCATCCCAACGAAATGAATAGCCTTACATACCTTAAAGTGAAACACTGGCTTGAAACCTTGGACTGAGGCTTGAAGGTGAAGAACCCTAGCTTCTTTCTTGAGAGAACTTAGAACGTGCGAATGTGATTTGTCTGAGGGTTGGGTGTGAATAGAGAGGTTATTAGGCTATAATTCAGGCTTAGGGATGTTAATTGAGAGTAAAAGGTCAAGAATACCCTTCTGGGAACGTAACAAAACCATAAAACTTGGAAAAAGGACCTTTTAATGAGTCTCGTCGTCTAAATTTGTGACCTGGAGGTCCCATCGCCGACCTATTCGGCGAACCACCGAATGGGAGCTTCAGATCGCCTAAAATGACAATTTATGGAGGTTTTCAGGTCCATTTGGTGAGCTCAATCGGCGATGCGCCGAACTTATTCGGCGAGTCGCCGAATCGACCCTTAGCTCGCCAGTTGCCCAGTCCAGACATGCTTCGGTAAAATAGCCATAACTTTCTACTCCAAACTCGGATTGATGAAAATTTTGTGGCGTTGAAAAGAGGACTCAAAGACCTTTAATTTGATAGTCATGGGCCACCTAATTCCTTATATTCTAGGAGATATAATCGTTTGAATTTGACCCTTGCATGAACTAATGCCAAAACTTAACTGGTAGAAAGGTTTTGAACTCAACTTGAGGTCTCTTATGAACCTAAGCAACTCCCAATACACTTCCCACTCATAGTAATGAACCTTAACACATAAGCACAGGTAGGACACCACTCGGTTCAAGCTTAGATACTTACAACGAAAGATTCAAATTTTAAAAGGGAAAGTTATGGGGTGTTACAATAGGTTTTGAATAAAAGAGCAGAGTTTTCATGAGGTGATAGATCCAAGCTAGACTTATGATTTTTTTAGGGAGAGCCATGATGTTCAGAGGGTTAAAGAACTAATTTGGCAATAATGTATGGTGAATGGAGAAATAGTACTTAAGCTGTGAAAGGAAATATGACGGTAAACTATAAGTATGTAGACTGAGAAAAAAAGATTACCTACTTGTCATGAGGTCTTAGTGGGTGAGTGCTTTTTAATTTTATCTAGTAGTTATCAGTTAGTATAGTATGCGAGCAATTATATTGATATCCATGTTTAGTACTAGACACTAAGCTTGAATTTGAGATGAGTATCGTGATTAAAAAAGATGGCAACATAAGGGTGATGATGTTAGTTTTGAGATTAGATCTGGTAGATTTGACATAGAGTAGGTGAGGAATTAAGATGTTAGCTGTAATGAATGTGAGTAGTACAAGTGTAGGATTCTAACTTTTAGATGAGAGCGCTAAAGTGCAGCCAAGTCATTAGAGTAACGAGAGTATTAAGAGGTGTACCCGAGATCTTATGTAGTCAGACGAGGTTCTAATTAAGTTTATGATTCTTCATGTGTGCCTAGATAGTATATTTGAGCTTTCAATATGGAATAGGCTGATGTAAGCATTATTTTTTCCTTAAGAGCTAGATTAAGCGACTTTATAAGTTAGTGCGGGTAACAGTTATAGAAAGTCTTTTATAGAAGACGAAAGAAGTTACGAAAAGCATTTGAGAACGAAGACTTAGAAGGAATCTTAGTGCATGCGCATGGAGATTTCAGTAGCCATAAGATTAGCATTTTCCGAGTAAGTAAAGCAAATATAGACTAGTTTAGAGATGATGGAATAGATCCATAGCTTTAAAGTATTAGCTTCAGACCTAAGGGGGAGATAATAAGATGAGAAATCAAGTCAAGTGTTGAGAATTAGATAGTGATATGTTAGAGAGAGTTATGGTGATGTATCAATCCATTCATACTCTAGCATATTTCTCAATACTCAGTTGTTACAACATCCTATTGATGTCTCTAATATCAGAAGTGTATTCATGACCTATGCTCACACACTCCAGACAGATTCACATCTATGCTTAGTTCATATAATGAGGGGCAAAGACTTTAGCCCATTGATCTCAATCTTACACCACAAAGTTATGGATATCAGCTTCATGTATGAATCTATTCATATAAGCACTCATGTCTCATAGTATGCTTAGTCTCGCCAATTCATGATTTACTCTTAATGGCTAGTGAAATAATGTTATGTCATAAGTATTCTTATATCAGATTTCTTGAATGAATTGTGCTTAGGTTCTTTCGCTCTAAGCTCTTTCAATTATCTTTTTCAGTTGTGAGGGTGATGTTGATGATAGTAGTTGAGTAGTGATAGAAGGAGAAGGTTGATGTTTCTTATGTTGGTAGTGATGGTGTGCTTATTCTATCTAAGGTTATAAAGGCGGAGGAAGGATGAGAGGAGGTTTTACTATGAGTAATAGTTAGATAAGAGCAGTTAGTTAGTTCCTGATAGTAATGCGTGAAATTTTAGCTGGTAGAGGTGATAAGAAAATGAGAAATTCTTAGAAGGATTGATTAGTAGGAGTCCATGGAGTGGCTATTGTACTAGGCTTGAATATGGTGTTGTTAACATGTGGACAAATGCATGATACATTAGGTGTTTCTTGATATGGGCTCAAGGTTAGTTGAATGCAGTTATAAGGAGAAGTATTCTTGGGATGAGATTCCTTATAGAGGTATAGAACCTGAATTTTGTGGTTTAGATAAGTATAACCATCTCATGTTTAGCATCTTCTGAATTAGAGATTAGGCTTGAGCACAGTAAGAGCAAGCGATTTGACTTAGACGTTTGTAAGAGTAGTCATATACCCTTGTAGGAGTTATGAGTTACAACTAATGAGGTGCGGTATTCATAAAGGAGGGCATGGTTTAGAGGTGTTGCTAAGCTTGAAAGCTAGCAGTTCTAATGCTTAAGGCATAGTAGTCCTATTGTTACTACGTGCCCAGATACTCTTGTTTCATGTCAAATAACTTCAGATAGAGCGTGACTATTTTCAAAACTATATCGTTCGTGACTTACGTGCTATAGACAGTTCTAAACTCTTAGTATGAATCAGTTCCGCCTATGTTAGTAGGCAAATTCAGAAGCCAGAAAGATAGTAAGAGTAGCTCCTTTCCTATCCATGCTTAGTTCAGCCATCATTCGAGGACGAATGATCCCAAGGGGGAGATATTGTAACACTCCGAATATTTTTAAGCTATGACCCAAATCATTCTATAAAACCTTGCAACTCTACTCTTAAAATATGAATCGTTCATTGTAAGTATATGAGCTTAAATTGGGTGATTTCCTACTTGCTCATATGTTTTAAAGTCCTTCAACAAGTGTATCAAGAATATCTAAAGGGATATAGGGTCATAAGAGACCTCAAACATCAAGCCAAGTTCAAAACTTTCATATTGACTAAGTTCTTGCATAAGTTCATATAAGGGTCAACTTCATATGACTATATCTCTTAGCATTTAAAGATTTAGGTGGCTTATCACCTGTCAAGTTAAAGTTCTATGAGTCTTCTTTCCAACGCCACCAAGTTAGCCTTATTTCGAGTTCAGAATAAAACGTTATGGCCGTTTTACTGGAACATACGCAGGCTGGGAAATTAGGCGAACTCACCTGCCCAACTGGCGATCCACTAACTGAGTTGGCGAATCACCGAACTAGCCGAATTGTTCCAAAAATCTTAAGTTTCTGTCCATTTGGGCGATCTAAAGTCTCAAAGGGCGATCCGCCGAGTTTTTTTTGGCGAGGAGATAGACCTCCAGATCGCCAATTTGACTGATGGAATTCATTAAAAGGTAGTTTTTTTTTATTTTCATGATTTTTTACGTTCCTAGAAGGGTATTCTTGACCTTTTACCCTAAGTCAACTTTCCTAAGTCCATCTTACAACATAATATCATCATATACGTATAGCAATTCTCAGAATCCCCAATTCCCATTCTTCCAAATATCAAGAACTCCAAGAAAGGAATTTCTCCAATTTCCCAAGATCTAAAGTCTCCAAGTTCAAGATTCTCTTCAAGAATCCTAAAGTTTTCAATCCAAGATTCTTCCCCACTCTTCATCTCTAAGAAAACTGTAATGAAGACAAAAGTAGCATTTCAAGTTTTCCAATCAAGTTTTTCTTCAAGAACATTGTTCTTCCAGGTATGTAAGGCTATTTATAGTGATGGACTGGGTTCATCCTCACGCCCAATATTTCAATTCAGTTAGTGGAAAGTTTAATCTAGGATTATACCCTTAGTTTCAAGAATTCTTGATTTGAGTTAAGTTATTGTTTTCGAATTCTAAATTCATGATTATGAGTTGCACTATATTATGCATTGAGATCTTTGAGTTATTGTTCATGTTTGTATTCCCCATGAACCCTAATAACTGAGTTTTAATTGAGAGTCTTTTAACAAACATTTTTCCATATATTTATTTTGGAATTTCAAAAGTGAGTCCAAATATAATTTAAAGCATTATTTAGAGAAGAGTTTGTGCAATTATTTGAAGCATGATTAGTATGACAGTTGGGTATGCCATCGATATTTAAGTAGTATGGCATATAGATATGCCATCAATGTTTATGCAGAATGACTTCTCGAGTCATCAATGATCAGATCACAATATGAGTTCAGATATATTTTTCATGATTTCAACTTAAATACAAGTTATTTCAAGAGTTTTAAGGGGAGTATTAATGACCGAAAATGTATTATTTTTACATTGAGAAAGAAAGTATTGTTTCAAGAAAAGTATAAAGAGTTCTTCAGAAGAAGTTTAGTCAGATAAAAAGAAGTTCTATTACCCCTTACAGAGGGTATTATTTTTTACATTTAAAAGAGAGTACGAGTTTCAGAAAATTATAAAGAGCATTTAGAGTATTTCAGACGGATTCAGTACAACTTCAGTTACCTTTTAAAGAGACCTTTTGAGAAATTATCTCAACCTAGAGAGTACTTTTACATGAGCATTCAGTTATATTTTGGGAGTAGTATTGAGCACCGATTTGGGATAAGAGTTCAAATAACTCAAACTCCATAACCTACGCCACCAGCATAGATAGGATCGTACCGCAAGACCGGTGACTCCTCACCTACCTCAAGAAGGCTTTTCAATAGAGCCAGCAGTTTAGTTGCGTCCTATACTCTGGCAAGGTATAGGACGGCTTTGGCAACGTGGGTAAGACGTTGTATCATCACGAGGCTCATAGTGATGATTATCGGTTAGAAAAACTTCCCAGCAAAGTAAAGTAAAGTATATTCTTGTATATATATATATTTCAGTTCAGTATTTTCTATTATTGGATCGTTACAGTAAGAGCTTAAATGATTTTTCATCATGGTTTATACTATATTTTAGTTGAGTTACCTTCAGACTTTCAGTTTAATTATTTGTTATTCAGCTATATTACATACTCATGCATTCAATATACTGATGTCATTCGACCTACATCTTTTTATTATGCAGATTCAGCTACTTAGGATGCTCAACAGGAGTTCTGTTGAGATCACTTCATCCATTTGTCAGCATTTGAATAAGGCGTCCTTGCCTTTGGAGAACTCCAGCCTTTATAAATTATTAGTAGTAGCATTTTGAGGTGTCGTGGGTCTTGATATGTTAGATTTTGTTAAGGAAAGTCTTTTGTATGAAGAGGTTTCGGTTGAGATTTTGGACCGTCAAGTTTAGAAGTTGAGAAATAAAGAAGTTCCTTCCGTGAAAGTTTTTTGGAGGAATCAGTTAGTTGAGGGTGCTACTTGGGAAGCCGAAGCTCATATGATGTCCAAGTATCCCTACCTCTTTCTCTCTGCTCCTATTCTAGCTTGAGGTATTAAGTTCCTCATGGTTCATTATTTCAGATTCATGCATTGTAGTCATTCTCATGTTTTCATATGCATGCATATTCATGAAAACTTGATTTTGATGTTATGTTTTAGATTGGAATGATTTCTCCTGGTTTATGTGCATTATGATGAGACTTGCATTCATGTTGAGTTGTTAGTTTCTCTCCTACCCTATTCATGCTGGCCTTAGTCCTATTCGAGGACGAATGTTTCCAAGGGTGAGATATTGTAATACTTTGGAAGTCAGAAACTAAGTTTGGGTTGAAAAGATTAGAAAAAGTTGCAGAGATCCAGTTCTACAAATAGACCTACGGGTCATAGTTAGTTCTACTGGGCGTAGGAAGCCTTTCGTAGACATTGCACATGAACTTTAGAAATGTTGAGTCTCTGATGTTGGACCTACGAGTGGATAGGACAGGTCGTAAAATGGACTACGGTCGTAGGAAGTACTCGTAGGATTTATCCAGACTTAGTGAATTTTGAGCTTAAAGTTGAAGATTACGGATGGGATCTACGGACCATAGCAAGGTCGACGGTCCATAGAAAATGTTTCGTGGAAAGTGGGTCAAAAATTTTGGGTTTCAATAATTAGACCTACGGTTGAACAGTATGCTCCGTAGGAAGTTCCACGGTGCGTAGGTCCAAACGTAGGGTCCTCCGAAAGTTTTTAATAAAGGGTATTTTGATCTTTTTCTACCCAATTGGCCCCTATACTATGTCATTTTGGACATATAAATACCCCTATAACTTATTTTCAATTTCTTCTTCTACCCCAAACCCTCTCATTCTCTCAAATTCCCAAATTCTATCCAAGTTCATCCCCTCCAATTCTCTCTCAAGTTCAAGGAAGAAAGCTAGGGTTCCAGGCTTCAAGATCTTCAATCTCCATTACTTTTAGGGCTTTGATTATAAGGTATGTGGGAATTCACCAATGGATTCTATTCATCCATTGGGTCCCAAAAGAATCTCAATCTCCAGTTCGATTTTTACCCAATTTGATTAGGGTTTCATGTTATTCTCCATGGGTCCAATTTATTATGATTCAATTGTTTGATTTTAATCTTATCATGCATGATTTGATTTAATTACTTGGTTTTTAATTGATTTCATATGGACCTATGCTTTTTACTTGATTATGATGGTGAATTTATGAAGAAAGCTTATGAGCTGATAAATTATGATTTATGAAAGCTATACATGTGTGATGAAAATGATGTATTATGAATTAAAGATGCTTTTGAGATAAGTGTCAATGAATTTTGAAAGGTTTTCTCACATATTATGAAATCATGGTTGTGAAAGGTTTTCTCGCATATGTATGAATCATGATTTAAAGAAGCTACTCTATGATGACTTATGATTTGGATTGGTATTATGATTATTGTCTTTCTTAATGTTATGTTTTGATAATTGACTTTATCTATTCCGTTGGGATTTAACTTAGCACCGAGAGAACTTTGAGGTTGAGGCTCAAATAGGGTAGTCTCTAGTAGCAACCTCTAATTCTAAAGTACGTGCCCCCATAGGATTGTCTTAAATGACCTAACTAGTGGATCCACAATAGCATTAATGATATGATATGGAGTTCTACCTTGGCAAGTGAACTCTCCCTTCTCGGTGTGGGAGTTACATCGGATTTCATGTTATAGCTCACATAGTCTATTGTCGGTTACAACTAATATCCCTCAAGAACTATATTTTCTTCAAAAGTTTATTGAAGCTTTTATTACGTTTTCAATATGCATTGACCTTGTCCATGATTTATGATAATTCTATAAAGGCTTCTTACCATGTTTTAGCTTGGTCATGCATATCATGTTTAAGGTTCCCAAATGATCGTATTTATGTTTTCGTGCATTTTCTCATACTTAGTACATTCCATGTAGTAATGCATACTTGTGCCTGTATTGTTTTATAATATAGGGTCCGACATTTCTCCTCACGCTCGTGGCTAGGTGATTGCTTGATCATTCGGAGATTTGGTGAGTCCTCATATTCCAAGGACCATGTCACCTTTACTATGTTTTCTTATGTCTTAATTTTTAGGCGTTGTACGTGGTGTATGAATTACGTCTCAACCACTCTTTTGATGTATTAGATTGGCTTGTCAAGACATATGATTAGACTTCCGCTTTTATGTCAAACTTTTTTATGATATGAGACTTTCTACTTAAATTCTTGTATTTTCTATTATATTGTGTTGTATGCATGTCAAGTGGCTTGTGTAGGACCTCTCGGGGTATTATACGTCATGTCACGTCTAGGGTGTACTTTAGGGTCGTGACAACTATGTATTGTTAAAATATTAACAAATATATAAAAATCAAATTGTTGACTGTGTACAACTACAAACTATAGTAGTGATCAAAGTAAGAGAACATAATACTGCTCAAGAAATATATCTTTCTTCCTTAAAAATAAAGGATATCCTTTCAATTTCAGTATATATAATTAATGGTAAGTTTGTTCATTGCAATAAATAGTGATCTTTTAGGCTCATAAATCATTAGGTTGAACTTGTAATTTTTTTCTTTCCGATTTCGTGTGATACAGTGTACACTCATTCTAATACTGTGTATGCCATTTAAAAAAAATTAAACTAATTAGCAAGGAATACACTGAAGTACTATCCAGTCTTCATAAATCATATACATTTCTTTAGGTTCAACCAAGTACAATACACTGAAGTACTATCCTTCACAGTTCAGGGTGAATTATTTCAATCGAACTCACAATTAAAGACACAAATTCAAGTTCATTACTTCTGGAATGTACCATCTTTCGCAGCTGTGCCCATGAAATTTTCTGATGCTTCAGTAGAACAAAGTGATGAACTGGATGGAGAAATTACGGAGGCGTTCAGTGGCATTGCCTGTGTGGTCAAAGAATGTCTTCCTGAACAATAAGGAGTACATAATAAAGGTGTTGGTGGGATTTCTAAGATGTGGCTTCCTTCTAACATGTCAATAACCTTACTCATTGACGGCCTTTGTTCTGGATCAGTTTGGATGCACCACAGACCTACTAATATCATCTTCCTAGCAGTTTCTTCTTCTTCTTTATTTATAATTCCATGTAGCTTCAAGTCATCTTCTAGCTGAACGTGCTGATATGCCCAATAAGGAAAATATATCTCACTTGTATGGCTCACTTCTTCCTTGACACTCTTTCTTCCTCCAACCATTTCTAGAACCATCATTCCATAACTATAGACATCAGACTTGTGTGACACTCCTCCAAAACTCCTACTGATTACTTCGGGAGCAATATAACCAATTGTGCCTCGTGCTCCTAACATGGAAACAATGCTTTCTTTCCTAGTGCATAGTTTTGCCAAACCAAAATCTGATATCTTAGGACAGAACTCTTCATCAAGGAGTATGTTATGAGGCTTTATGTCAAAATGCAAAATTCTTGTGTTGCATCCACGGTGAAGATACTCCAATCCTTTAGCAATTCCAACAGAAATTTGATACAATTTGTTCAGTCCCAAGAGTGAACCATCACCATACACGTATTTCTCTAAGGATCCATTTGGCATGAAGTCATAAATTAGAGCTCTTTTGCTCCCATCAAGACAATATCCTAAAAGAGACACGACATTGACATGCGAAGTTTGGCTGATGCTTGCAACTTCATTGATAAATTCTTCTCCATCACCTTTAGATTCTTTTAAAATCTTCACTGCAACTGCACGGCCATCAGAAAGTTCACCTTTGTAGACTCCTCCATAACCTCCTTCACCAAGCTTATCTTTGAATCCATGTGTCATTTTCTTGGTTTCCCAATAGCTGTATCTCCTTGGTGCCAGAGATCCATATTGCTTAAGTAAGGCCTCTAGACTCTGATCTTCTGTTTTGCCGTTAATCAATCGTATGCACTTGTAGAATGATTTTCTGTACTGTGTGTACCAGATTCCAAAGCAGATTAATATCCCAATTCCAGCAACTGACAATCCTATTACCAGGGGAGGGAATATTGAATCAAAGGTAGGCTGCAAATTTTTTTTATAGAAAATGAACATGAACTAGCTAGGAGGAAGAGAGTCATACCTGTTGTCAACTTGAGTGAATGAATCTTTCTTGCAAAATTAGTGTTCAGCTGCGTCATCAAATATGCCGGTGGCTTAGCATTATCTGGGCAGGTAGAAGGATGAGTTCTGTCTCCACAACGACACCGAAACTCAAGACTAACTTCACATATTCCTCCTGAATCCTGACATGCCAAACAGCCACCAGAGGCATCACTGTAATCCACTTCAAACCCCTCATTCACAGCTTCTTGCAGTGTTAGAGTTGAGTCCCACAGTTTATTGTAAGCAGTAGAAACAAGAGGAACCAGTATGCTGAAGGAACATCCTAGGACATCTGTTACAATTTCATCGGTAAAGAACACACCAGTGTTGACTGTTCCAATTATAAAACAACTAATATTGCTCTGCACCTGTACGCTCGACAGGACCAAAGGACTGCAGCCATAGTGTATGTTTATAAATCTAGTTCCTAGAACGTACCTGCAGTGACGGATTCAGAATTTATATCTAATTGTATTTGTACTTTTTTTATTACACATACACATATAGGGTAAGACCTTGAGCCACACGTACCTGAGACCATTGATTAAGGTGGTGTTGTACTCGTAGAGACTGTAGAGTGAAGAAGATTCCGGACAAACATTCTTCCAATGATTATCATGAACCATCCTCATATGGAATGAGGATTGGTTAATTGTCAGTACAAGAAATTCTGAAGGTTTATAGCCAATGGTATTTCTAATGAAATAAGGAACAGATAAAGTGGTCCGAATATTTTTGCACTGCAGATATAAATTGTCGTTGCCACATAATCTTGATCGCGAATCACCTCCCCAGAACGGGTACTTAACACCATGTATGCTTCCACAGTTGTAAGCACCTTCACAGTTTACATTTTTGCCTTCAAACAAATAGCTGTAACATGATGGAATGGTGCAGGTGACTAAGATTAATAGGAACAAACTTGTAAGGTCATATAAGAACAACTTAACCATTGTAACATATATGCTATCTTTCAAAGTTACATATCAAAATACACTCTCTCCAAATCTAAGTCAGTGGAAACAGGTGAATCAAGGAAGAAAATACTTAAAAATCTCTGAAATTTTTTTTTTTAATGCACTTATAATTGTCAACACCTAACAACTCTCTTGACCAAGACTTTGACTTGCTTTTTCATTAAAACTAATTACATATATGGATTTTCTTTTTCCCTCTTTTGAAATTGAAAATTGAGATAAAAATTGCATATGAATGAACTACTATTTGAGTAAATGACAAAGTTTATGTCCCCAGCCAGAACTGTTAGGTGTTTTTGAACAAAGTCTTATATTGGTATCTGAAAAGAAAAATAAGTTATTTATAAGGTGTTTGATACTCTTAATGGTGTGAGTGTTTTTGGAAAAAATCGGGCAAGCTTGGCTCGTAGTAGGAAATACCACTCTAATGTCTTTTGAGTTATTGTTTGCAGCTCAACAACTGATATCAAATCCAATAATTTGGTAAGAAGAGTATGAAGATCATAGAGTGATGGTGTAAAGCCTGACTTAGTGATTTTTTTTCATAGATGGGTCGGTTTGCAACCTTTACCCGTAGCTTCAAATATGCATACACAAAATAATTAGTGGGTTTTGGTGGTAATAAATACTCGCTTGATATTGGTCACACATAATTAATTTTCAAATGAGCCCATGAATAGTGATGGATCTGTGAAATTTAGTTCAAAGGGCAAATTGTTGGATATGTCAGAACAAATCATCCCTATTAATAGCTGAAAAATAAAAATAAGCTACTTATAAAATGTTGATACTTTTAATGAATGGTTTGAAATTTTTGAGAGAAATCCTATGGACTTAATCCAAACCGAATAATATTACATAATATTAAAAATATCTTTGAATTATATTAGCACAATAGGAACTTTCTCACAAAGAAATTAAGTTTGACATTTTTATATATAGTAACATAATAACGAGAGAATTATAAAGTATACTTTTGAAAAGTCATGCACAAAATGTATCATTAGCAGCCCTCAATTATGACTAGGTCAGGCTACCACACTTTGAGGGCAGAAGAAGCTTCATAGTATTTAGGGGTGTACAAGTAAACTGTAAAGCCAAATTGAACTAACAAATTAAGTCAAGTTGAAAAAAAAAATTGACATGTGATTTGGTTTGGTGTTGAAAAAATAAACCGACAACTTTTGGTTTGGATTGATTTGGTATTAAAAGAAAAAAAGTCAAATCAAATTCAAACCAAACCGACATGATATATACTCTCTTCGTTTCATTTTATGTGGCACCGTTTGGACTTGACAGGTTGTTTAAGAAAAAAAAGAAAGACTTGAAATTTATGGTCTAAAACAATCCTTAAATATTCGTGTGGTTGTAAATTATTTCATTAAGGATAAAAAGGAAATTGCAAAGTTAAATTGTTTCTAATTGTAGTAAGGTGACATTCTTTTAGGGACGGACTAAAAAGGAAAGGGTGCCACATAAAATGGGGCAGAGGGTGTGTGTGTATATATATATACTATTTTATTTTATACATAAAAAATATTTGTTATAATCTACTCTTTTTATATATTTTAAATTAGTATATAATTTTCAATATTTTGCTATATTATTTAAAATTTGGGCTTGTAAATATTTTATTTTACATTCAGATCGAAAGTTATAATTATATTCTTAAAGTTTCTCAAATTCGAAGTTAAAAGTCTACTTTGTAAATATTATTTTTTGTATTCAGTTTGACAGTAGCTTTTGTTCCTATAAATTTAACATATTGAAGGTTGATAATTCAATGAAAGTATTTTGTATTCATGTGAACTTTACATGCTTTTTGAATATTTTTATTCATTTAACATTTTAAAGTTCTAGTCTATGACACATGCAAGTAAAAATATATTTAATCTCTTTTTTTAATTATTGTATAATTGTAAAAAAACCTAAATAAATAAATAAAATCGACTAAAATCGAAATCGAAAAAACCAACTTTATATTGGTTTGATTTGTTTTTTAGATTTAATAAACTGACATAATTGATTTAGTTATTTTTTCATGATAAACAAAACCAAACGGACCTATGTACACCCCTCATAATATATGCATATGGATGTTGCTTCCCAAAAGGAAATTCCCGACACAGACAAACTCTTAGGGGTCATTTGGTAGCTGATTAGAGTTATACAAATATTAGTAATGTAGGATTAGTCATGAGGAAATCTATGTACTCCCTTCGCCCCATTTTATATGACACTATTTGACTTGACATGATATTTAAGAAAAAAAGAAGATTTTTGATACTTGTGGTCTAAAATAATTCTTAGATATTTTTGTGATTGTGAATTATTTCATTAAAGTTTAAAAGATGATTTTAAAGTTAAATTGTTTCTAATTATAATAAGATGACATTCTTTTTGGAACTGATTAAAAGGGAAAGGGTTCCACATAAAATGAGATGGAGGGAGTATTATTTTATGTAGGTACTAGTTATGCATGGAGTAGTTATACATGAATTAGTTATTCCACCTTCTATCTGCATAAAATAATACATAGATTTCCTCATAACTTATACATATATTAATTATGTGAGTTTCTAAATTGCCATTCAAACGTCGTATTACTTTTATACATGAATAACTTATTTCCTATCTATCTATCAATCGTATAAGTTATACGAAAATTAATACATGATAATCTATTTTTTAAATCCAGCTACCAAAGGACCCTTAGAACTCAATCCAACCAAATTACGATGTAAACTCGCCTAGTCATTGATTTGACTCTTCGTAGCATCATCGTGCATCATTTGTATATATTTAAACTTTGTTTGCAATAGTTAGGGGTTGTCAGTGTGATCTCTTGATCATCTCTTCTTTGCCTTTCAACTTATTTACTTTGTTTCAATTGTATCATACTTTTTTAGTCTTTCTTAAAAAATGTGATATTTTTTCTATTTAGAAACAAATTTAACTTTTAATGAAATTGTTTAGTGTTACACAAATTAAAAACTGGATTTAGATAGCAAGTTTCAAATGTCATTCTTTTATTTTTAATCTTCATACTTAATTAAACAATGCTTCAGATGGATGGTGTATGTTTCTCCTTTATTTTTGGGGTTGTGACCTTGTCCTACCCCTCTTAAGATTTTAGAGGATTTTAGCCTAGGAGAGGACACAGAACATATTGTGCCGCCAGGCGCCAGGTTCATATGAAATGAGTATATTTGATGCATAACTAAAACAACTAATAATGACTAGTACTGCAAATTGGCTAGAAAGAAATGGGCATAATCAGTGGCGGATCTAGGATTTTAAGGCTGTGGGTGCTCCAATTCAGGAGCGGAGCTAGATGGGGTTTTGTGGGTTCAGACGAACCCAATAACTTTTTCGCAGACCTTGTATTTGTACTAGAATTTATATATATATATATATATATATATATATATATATATATATATATATATATAAAAAAAACTTGTGAACTCCTAACAAAATTAATTGATGACTCAGTGGTAAGGAAAGGGTCGTAGAAATGCTTTTCACACGAGAGTTGTGGATTTGAACCCCACTTTCAACAAAAAATTTCTCTCCTTTTTTAAAGGAAATTTAGAACCCCCAAACTCATAATCCTGGCTCCGCCTCTGTCAGACTGATCCTTTCGCTACCAATCACAATATATGAGTGCACAAATTTAACACTTGTCATAAGAAAGATAACAATAATATTTAAATATGATAGCGTAAAAAAATCAAATAAGAAAAACTATAACAAAAATTATTTTGAATAAAAGAAAAAGGAAGAAGGAAAAGTTTTTTTAAAATAAAATTTTGAATATAAAAAGTTAGCGGAGTTTGTGAAAGGGAAAAATTAACAATGAGCATAGGGAGAAAAATAAATATAAAACATCAAATTGATATAAATAAGTAGAAAGAGGAGGAATTGTATTTTGAACTAAAAATATTGTCCCTAGAGGGAATCGAACCCTGGCAGAACACAAGTAAAAACATGCATGAGCACCCATTTATAACCACCATGCCAACCAATTCATTTGTTACCTGGGTGCTCGCCTTTAATTATTATACGATTCTTCTTAATTTCTATATAAATATATAGTTCGATACGAAGTTAATAAGTTCCATGTGGGTCCGCCCCGGGCATAACTTTAATGAGAAAGTTTGTTTGTTAGCCAGATTTTCTATTTGCATATTTCAATATTTCATTCCTTTATTGGTAATTTTGATTTCCGTCAATGTAACACGCGTGACTAAATTAGTATAAGAGACATCATATCCATTGAAAATCATATTATTTGAATGGTAGTTGAAACCATCTCTTTTCTTCTCTAAATTTCTTCTCTTTTCCAGCAATGTAACACGCGTGACTAAATTAGTACAACATACATCATATCCATTGAAAATCATATCATTTGAATGATAATTGAAACCATCTCTTTTCTACTTTAAACTCCTCTTTTTTCTCTTCTTTCCTTCATAGTTCTTCTTTTGAGTTTGGTACCAATAATGTGGTATTAAACGGCATCAGAGTATTAACTTAGAAATAAATCTCCATGATGAAAAACAATGATATGAATGTTTTTAAGTCCAATTAAGCTTTACATCTCATTGATTGAACTATTCAGCAAGTAGTGAACTATTCAGCAAGTAGAGCTCCTAAAAATGTACAAGCTACTAGAGCAACATGATGTTAGTTATCAACAAACAATCGTTGAACTCAAGGGTTCAATTGATGACATTGACCAGTTAAATCAGAGCGAGCATCACACATCATAAATCATAGGACTGATGTCCCTTATTAATCTAGATTGAGAGCACAAGGTATTATAGGTCATAATCCTTACACTTTTTCTTCTACTCGAAATGTTAAATTGTATTTTCCTCGATTTCAAGGAAATGAACTGGTCACCTAGCTGTATAAATTGAGCAATTCTTCTCATATGAAAAAGTACCTTATACATATAGGGCTAAGATAGTGGCCCTTCATTTTGATGGTGATATCGTTGATTGATATTAGCCTTACATAGAAAATAGAGGACCTATTCCTCCTCCTAGTTAGGGTGAGTACATGATATCTCTCTTGGAGATATTTGAAGAGATGTTTGCTGATCCTATGATGCGATAAAGTAATTGAGTCAAAAAGGATCTCTCAAGAATTTCTAAACAACCTTTAGATAAGTTGCTCACACAAGTTTCCTTTACCCCATCCCAATCTATTATTTGCTTCCTAGGAGGATTAAAACCATAGATATCCTAAACCATTATACTCTTGGAGCCTCAAACATTACCATAAATCAGTAGACTTGCTTGACTAATAAAAACAATGTTAGCTACTAAAAGCGGATCTTTAAGGCAATTTTCTCTAACCGCTACTCAGATTTATCCAAAGATAACAACAACCCGACTTCAAATCTCCCTATCATCTTAATTCCTCACAATTCAAAACTATAGTACCTATACCTATTTCCTTTTCATCCACCAAATCTAGAAGAATTGTTTCTCAGATAAATATGCAAGACACAAGAGCTAAAGACATATGCTACTTTTGTAATGAGAAATGTGTTAGGACCGGAAATAATTAGGGTGTCATGCGGAAGCTAGCAAAGCAATTCTCGATAGACCATGAGTAATAAGACAAACGAGAAATATACCAAAAGACACAAAGATTTAACATGGTTCGGTCAACCGACCTACATCCACAAAGGAGATGAGCAATCCACTATATAAATATGAGAGTACAAAATACCGAGAGAAACAACCTCCACCAATTCACTTGGGAGGTTCACACAAGTGAAAACGTTTCACTTGTATCCCACAAATCCTCTCCCTAACCAAAACTCTCAGACCCCTAGGACTACATTGTGAATGCTGATTAAGTTAGAAGGAACAAGCCTCTACTTATAGAGTTCCAAACCTTTTCCTACAAGAAAAGGACAAGTCAATCCTAAACCTTTTCCTAAAAGGAAAACCTATTTATGATAAGAAACTCAAGGCAATTAATACCCAACAAATCTCCCCCTGGCCTAAATTTCTGACAAAATAAATTTGTCCACCTTTTTCACATAATCTTCAACAGCTTGCATCTATCTCCTCTCCATAATCTCCTCTGCAAAATCTATGTCTCGACACAGAGAACTTCTCTGAAACAATTTCTCCAACAAAATCTTCATTACTGTCAAAAAGGTTGCGGCTAGAACTACACCTGCACAGATCAACACCCGCTTCTAACCTGCCTCTATTATTGAACCTGGCTCTGATACCACTTGTTAGGACCGAAAATAATTAGGATGTCATGCGGAAGCTAGCAAAGCAATTCTTGATAGACCACGAGTAATAAGACAAACGAGAAATATACCAAAAGACACAAAGATTTAACGTGGTTCGGTCAACCGACCTACATCCACAAAGGAGATGAGTAATCCACTATATAAATATGAGAGTACAAAATACCGAGAGAAACAACCTCAACCAATTCACTTGGGAGGTTCACACAAGTGAAAACGTTTCACTTGTATCCCACAAATTCTCCCCCTAACCAAAACTCTCAGACCCCTAAGACTACATTGTGAATGTTGATTAAGTTAGAAGGAACAAGCCTCTATTTATAGAGTTCCAGACCTTTTCCTACAAGAAAAGGACAAGTCAATCCTAAATCTTTTTCTAAAAGGAAAACCTATTTATGGTAAGAAACTGAGGGCAATTAATACCCAACAAAATGCATCCTTGGCCATAAATGCAGCCTCCCAAAATAGCTATTTATATTGGAGAATGAAGAGTTGGAAGTATCTACTGATGCTAGAAAAGAAGAGAGCCTTCCACTTGAGGAAGCAATCCCCATTAAAAAGAGTAAATCAATTATCTCACTTTATATCTGGATTAGGATAAAAGGTGCTTAACAATTAAGATTATAGGATATACTACTTAATAATCCTTATATATTCTGATTGATGTTGGAAGCACACATAATTTTATTTGCCATGACATAACTCAGAAGTTTGGGTGTCCCATCACCCTCTTACTTAACGAGAATATCAGCATTGGTACTGACACATAATACACTACTTTTGGGATTGTAAGGAAATTCTAATGGATGTTGCAAGGAACTTCCTATGAATTAGATATGATTCTCTTCCTAATTGGAAAGTATGATCTAGTTTTCAATGTAATGTGGATGATCATTCTTAGTCTCATTTCTATGAATTTTGTCAATATAATCATTGCATTTATCTGTCATTGAAAACAATAGATTTGGAAGGGGGACTCTACTTATATACATTGACAGGAGCTAAAGCGCTTGAAGAGGCAGACATGATTTTGACGAGAGGGGTCAGCAAAACCAGGAGGTTGAGGCATATATACCGCCTCATCCAAGTTTCCATAAAGAAAAGCATTGGAGATGTATAGATGTGTTATATACCAATTGTTAGTTACAGCCAACGAGAGTAACAAATGAATAGTAGCTGACTTAACAACTGGACTAAATGTATCCACAAAATCAATCACAGGCCGTTGATGATATCCTTTTGCAACGAGACGTGCCTTGTAACGCTCTAATGAACCATCAGCCTTCAATTTTGTCTTAAATATCCAGCGACAACCAATGATATTTTGTGATGGAGAGGGAGGCACAAGCTGCCATGTGCCATTCTGTATTAAGGCATTATACTCCTCAGCCATAGAATTGCGCCAATGTTTAGTCTTAATAGCCTGAGTGTAACATGTAGGTTCTTCAAAGGAAGGAGTAGTAGCAGACATGGAGAATGGTTGTTGCGGCTTCAACGAACCTGTTTGAGATCGAGTAACCATTCGGCGAGCAGGTGTTGAAGTCAATTGAGAAGGAATAGAGTCAGAGGCAACAACCGGCAAATCACACTTAGAGAGGTAAACACACAGAGAAATTCCAATAGATGAGAAGTGTGGTGGTGAAGGTTGCGGAGTTCCAGATGTAGTTGTTGTGGTTGAAGGCGTAGAACCAATTTGACTAGATGGTGAATGTGGTTGGAAGGTTGGCAAAATTGGAGGTGGAGATGTAATTGGAAGGTGTAACGTGAGAGAATCGGTGGTTGCATTGGTTGATATTTCGGGCACAATAGCATCCTGTGATGAAAAAGGAAACACACTTTCATCAAAAATAACATGACGAGATACAAAAATTTGGAGGAAGTAGGATCAAAACGTTTATATCCTTTATGAATTTTACTGTATCCCAAGAACACACAAAGTTTAGAGCGAGGTGATAATTTATCCTTCGTATAAGGACGAAGCCAAGGAAAGAAAAGACAACCAAACACACGCAATAGAGAATAATCTGGTTCAATTCGAAATAGTATCGAAAAAGGAGATTGATTCTGCAGTTTTGGCGTAGGTAATCTATTAATGGTGTAGACTGCAGTTTCAAAAGCATTAGTCCAAAAATGAGAGGGAACAATAGCATGATGTAGTAATGTTCTACCAGTTTTGACTATATATCTATGTTTGCGTTCAGCACAACCATTTTGTTCGGGCGTAGAAGGACATGAAGAACGTTGTGTAATTCCATTATCACGTAAGTAACTTGTCAAGGCTTGAAACTCACCACCCCAGTCATCTTGAAAAAATTTAATGGAACGATCAAAATATTTTTCAACCAAGGTACGAAATTGAATAAACACAGAGAGAACATCAGACTTAAAGCGAAGAAAATATATCCAAGTATATTTACTAAAGTGATCGAAAAAGATCACATAATAACGATAACCATCATTAGAGACAATTGGGGCAGGACCCCAAACATCTGAACAAATTAAATCAAGAGGGACGGAGGCCTGAAAACTACACTCACTAAAAGGGACCTTATGACTTTTGCTGACTACACAAGTAGTGCATAAACTAGAAGATTTACTAGACTTTAAAATAATTGATGGTAATGCATGACGAACGGTAGGATATGATGCATGAGCCAGACGAGCATGCCAGACACTAAAAGAAGCTGAAAAGGAGGCCGGAGATGATAACTTTGTCACTGGGATTGAATATAGTCCTACGCTACTCAACCCTGTGTGTAGTGGTGCCCTCGTTGCCAAGTCCTTAATCAAAAAATGGTTAGGAAAAAATTCAACTGAGACATTATTAGATTTTGTAAAAGAATTTATGGATACCAAATTTTGAGTAGCAGTAGTTACATGAAGAATATCTTCAAGTTTAAACTTTTTGGTAGAAGCAATAATGGAACTTTTACCTATATGAGAAATTGGTAATTTAGAGCCATTACCTAGAGTTACCTCCTCTGGACTTTGATATTCAGAGTGAATGCCAAGATTATTAAGGTCAGCCATCATATGATGTGTGGTGCCACTATCCATCAACCAATCTTGGGTAGGCGGGGGTTGTGTGTTTGCTAGGTTGGAGATGGGTCTGCTAAAAGATCGAGTTCCATTGAGTGTTCTAGGTGACGGGCATACTCGTGCGATGTGACCTTTTCCTTCACAATTGTGACAAATAATGGTTGATGTATCTATGATTGAAGATGAAATATTAGAGGATGGAGTATGGTGTTGATAACCACTATTATGAGCCATCTGGGAGTAAACTTGATTCGAAGAGGGACCACGACCTCTATTACCTCTACCTCCACCACGTCCACGATTATGAGCAACTGAGCTGTGAGTAAATTGTGGTGTCGGTGCTATGACATTAAGAGCCTTATCTCTTTTTAATTGTCATTCTTCATTCAACAACAATCCGTATAAAGCATCAAAAGAAATATCCCCTTGACACGATTCAAGTGATCTTGTAAATGGACGATAGGTTGGTCCCATACCAGCGATAATGAATTCAACCAGATCATCATCATTAACGAGATGTTGCAATGCAGCCAACTTGTCTCCAATTCCCTTTGCCTTTTGTGCATAGGTGTCATGCCCCGAGGCTACCCCCTAGGCGCAACACAGGACCTAGGATCACAAGTGACCCCAAGCTAACCCTGAGTTTGACATATCACAAGCATACTGAAATATAACTAAGTAAGCGGAAGCATAACTATAAAGGGAGTCAAAATAAAAGAACTCCAAGTGAAAATATATCTGAATATCTACGGTAAACAATCCCAAAACGCTGAACACTGACTCTATGTCTGAAAACCTCTAATACTGATGAGCTGCTGGGACAAGTCCCCAGCTAACTCTATAAATACTAAAAGACTGATAATAGGTTGACTAAACTAAAAGCATAAAGAAATGTCCTCGAACTATGAGGACTCACCACTGAAGCTGCTGAGTATGGACTGGAAATCGAGCTAAGCGCAGTCTGTATGCTGAGCGCCTGAACCTACATCATAAAACGATGTAGCGCAAAAGTATGCGTCAGTACTTTGAATGTACTGAGCATGCAGGATATGCAAGCTGACTGAATATATTTAAACATGCTAATAGTGCATAAAAGCTAGAGTGCAAGAGTAAACTGAAAACATACTAAAAACTGAGTAAACACAAGGCCTGAAGTACCTTACTGAAGCTAATTCTGTGGGAGAGTTTATTAACCGACATAAACCACGTGAGCTAAACGTGGAGTCCGATGTATACGCCCCATCAAGAGGACCCAATATACCTTGCCAGGGTATAAAGGCATGATTGTGGCGTGATCACTAAAATTGATGCCCAACAGAGGAGACTTATAAGCCTACGGGGGCACGTAGTTCTGGGACTTGAGGGTAGCTGAACTTTAGTCCAACTCGGTGCTAAACACTACTCCTAAACTGAATACTAGAGCTCATTTTAACTGTAGTCTTGAATTCATGACACAGAACTAAACTAATCTGAAAATGATTTCTAAGATAAATTGTGGACAGAAACTAACTAAATTATGTTCTAAAACTGAATTCTAGCACCATAAGCTACATTCTGGAGAAAAGCCAATTCATGTGAAAATACTACAATTTCATGCTAAGTTTCCCTTTTCAAATTTCCATAAGAATTCATGCAACTCATTTAAACAATTATAGAGTTTAAGTAGAAATCACATAAATTAAATGGGATAATGAATCTGCATAGTTGGGCAAGAACCCTAGTTTCATAAATCATGATAATCAAGAAAAAGGGACTGAAGTTTTGGGCATAAGGGCAAACAAAACCCTTACTAAATACCCACATACCTAGTACTTGAAAACCCTTGCGAGAAATCTGAAGTTTACGCTTGGAGGAGAGAACCCTAGGCTTGGAAACTAGAGAAACGCTCCTTTTCTGCTTGGAATTGACTTGAGAGGAAACTGATTTGGTCTAGGTAGTTTTTGACTATATTACTAGGCTTAAATTGAGTAAAACGACGTAGTTTAGGCATCAAACGACGTAGTTTAAGGGCCCAACGCATAGGAAAAAGACCAAAATGACCTTGACTTAAAAGCTGATGAAGTGACTTCAAGACAGGCTTCACGGGCCGTGAGGCACTTCAAGGGTCGTCAAACTGGTCGTGAAGCTTCATCTGCCTGACAGTGCTTCACTTAAACGGGCATAACTCTTTACGCCGAACTTTAAATGGGGCAAACTCGGTGGTGTTGGAAAGAGGACTCAAAGACCTATAATTTGATAGGTTGGGCCACCTAATTCATTTTGTTCTAAAAGATATGATCGTTTGAAATTAGACCAAAGCTCAAAACCTGATCAGTCTCATTCACGGTCCATGTGAAGCTTCACGGACCGTCTAGACATCCGTGGCCCTTTTCCAGTGACCTTGGGTCACTCCCCACCAACTAAGTGGCTTTTACGACCCATTTGACGGGCTGTCAAGTCCTCCACGAGCCGTCTGGGTCACCGTCAAGGTGACCCTTACATGGGGCAGCTTCTGGAATGAATTCACGAGGCCCTTAACGGACCGTGGTCCCCTTCACGGATCGTCTAGGGTGCCGTGAAGGGTCCATGGTCCAATTTGGAGTTCATGAACCTTTCCCGCTTTTCCTTTTTAACGTTTTCAAAAATTCAAGATATTACAATAGGTTTCGATACTTGCATTATCTCTCCGCAAAGTATGTAATTATGTTTTCAACTCATGAATATGTGGCTTTGAACCAGATGCATAGGCAGCCACGAGTTTGCTCCATGCATTGTGATCCGTCTCTACACCAACCTATTGAGGTAAAATACCTTCTGAGACTGAAGCACGATCCAACTTAACACAAGTTGATCTTGTCTTATCCATCCATGGTACGCAGGATTAGGTTGATCACCAGTCAGAAACTGATCTGAATCACTGCGCTACCATCGATATGATGACCAAGTCCGCATCCTCGAACCATCGGAAGAAATTATGTCTTCCACAACAAAAAGTTTGAGGATGTGAGTTTAACTGGTAATTGGTGTGCAAGATTTGGTGATGGTAAAGGTATATTAGTGAAGGAGGTTTGTGTTGTTGCAATCAGATCTTTTCCTAGCGATCCAGAGTTTATGGAGATATTATCGTCCTTTGCCATTGGAGTTAGTTCTCTATTTTTTTTTGGTTGTTTTAACCTCTTAGGGCTCTGATACCATATAAGAAACTCTTCTTCAATAATAATGTTCATCCTACACGAGGATATCTATATACATAGAGAATAACCAACAGTCCTAGATGACTTAGGTACAACAACACCAAAGCCTGTACAAACTAGGATACAAGAAACCAAGACATAATAGAACTTATCAATATTATCCTTCATCACCACAGTCTTATATTCCTTACAACTAATTCTTAATCTTGAAACACCACATATATTCTTTCCTATCCTAACTAAATACCAACACCTCTTTTATGATCCCACCACATTTCCTCCTAGTAGAAACACCTTTGATCACATAATTTCCTTACAACCCTGCAAGTATTCATCCATGAATAAAGATGTGATTGATAGTCTTATCAATGACATGCTCCATGAAGGATTGATCCAATATATCCATATCCCCTATGTTTTCTCTATAGTCCTTGTGGAAAAAAGTTGATACTTGGATCATGTATTGATTATAGGGAATTACATCAATGCACTATTAAGGATAAATTTCATATTCCAATTATTGATGACCACTTGGTTGAAATAGGTATCATAATGGTATTTTCAAAAATTGAGTTGAGGGTTGGATACCATCAGATAAGGATGACACTAGATGATATTCCAAAAAACTTACTTAAAAAACACACCTTGGCCATTATGAGCATTGGTCATTTTATGAAATATGTAGCATAATTGTATTTTTCAAATTGAGAAAAGACATAAAGTCACCACTGAAGTTGTCTCGAATTTTCAAAAAGACACATTAACTATGCGGGTGTCCTATTACCCCACAAAAGTATTAAATATCGTTATAAAGAGACCATTTTGACCTATTTTCTCACCAACCCAAGAATTCTAATAGGAGAGTAATGCACTCCCCTTTTAATGAATTAATTTAAATATTAATAAAGTGCAGACCCAAAACTGAAATATTGGCACATCTTTGCCTGTAAAGGACGCTCTCGCTGCTTTCAATTTATGGGTTTCTTCATAACCTTTTCAATTGATGATTTAAATTTTTTGGGAGCTGATTTACCTCCGGATGTTGAAGCAAACTTTCGCTTTTTGTAATCGTCCATTTTTACCGCCATTATTATGAAGAGTGAGCTTCTTTAAGTTCTGCGAATTGGGGTTTTGCTAGGATTTAATTTGTGGCATTTTTTCATGATGAAATAATGCTCCAGACTCACCCATCTCATGGAACTAAATTTTAATAAATACTAGAAGCTTTTAAAAATGAGAAAATACATAAGAATTTTTTGCTTTAATCATTAAATTTGCATTGAAAGTAAGTCTTCATGTTTGTATCGCTTCACACACAACATCGAATCATTCTAGTCATTACAAATATGATTCAAGATTTGTATTTGACATTATAAGAATGTTTTTCCTCAAAATCGAATCACAAAAGATAACTTAATTTCTCAATTTTTAAAGAAATTAAGAAGAAATTAAACCTTGATGACTGGAAATAAACAAAAAGTTAGAAAGTTCTTATCTTTTTGGGTTGATTTCATTCAAGAAAGAAGTTGATTTTTTTTTTAGTTTAAACCTTCAACCATGGGATCTTTTTAAAGAATTGGGGAAGATGAAGTATTTAAAGAAGAAGTAATTAAATAATAGAAAAGAAAATGACACGTGGCATTTTTTAATTCGTTTTTGGAAAAAAAAATACATCCACGTGCGTCATCTGCGTGAATGCAAACATAGGGAAAAAATGGATAAAAATGGTCTCTTTACAACGATATTTAATACTTTTGGGGGTAATAGGACGCCCGCATAGTTAAGGTGTCTTTTTGAAAATTCAGGACAACTTCAGTGGTGACTTTATGTCTTTTCTCTTTCCAAATTTGAATTGAAGTCTAGGTACCATAAGATATATATGGATGGCATCATGGCACCCGATGGTATTCTAAAAATTGCTTTTAAAACACACCTTGGCCATTATGAGTACTTAGTGATGCCTTTTGGCATCACCAATGCCCCATCTACATTCCAAGGCCTCATGAACCACTTATTCCAAGAATTCCTCAAAAAAATTGTTTTGGCCTTTTTTAACGACATTCTTATTTATAGTTGTAACATGTAGGAGAATCAATACAATTTGCAAATGTCTTTGACGTTATACTTCAAAATCAACTTTTGCCAATATATCCAAATATGTTTTTAGAGTTCCACGGGTGGAGTACCTGGGCAATTTATCTCCATAAAGAAAGTTGACACTGATCCTAGAAAAATTCAGATTGTGCAATAATGGCCTAAGATATACACTCTCAAACAATTGAAAGGCTTCCTTAGACTTGCTAGTTACTATATAAAGTTCATCTTGGGTTATGCAACAACCAGTAAACCTTTGAGTAAGATTTAAAATAAGGATGATTTCTACTAGACTCTTGATGTTGATAATACCTCCATTGCCTTAAACATACTATCACATCGACACCTATTTTGGCTCTCCCTGATTATTCTTGCTTGTTGAAGTAGAAACAGATGCAAGTGGAACTAGAATTGGTGTAGTTCTTATGCAGACACCTAAGCTAATTGTAACACCCCAAGCTTCCAAAGGATTTTTAAATGCAGAACTCACTTGAAGACAGTGACCTACGGAGGCCACCTATGGGCCGTAGATGGATTGACGGGCCGTAGGTGGGGACCGTCAATGGCACTGTGAAATTTTAGGATTTCCAAGTTTCTGAACTTTGACCTACGGAAGAGCAGGACGGTTCGTAGCTCAGTTGACGGGCCGTAGATGGGTTCCGTAGATGCCTTCCAGACTTCGCCAAATTTTCAGCCTAAAATGAACTTTCTGAATCAATTGACGGAAGAGCAGGACGGTCCGTAAATTGATGTACGGACCGTAGATCCTGACTGTCGATTGGCCCCGACAGTTTTTAATTAAGGGCTTTTTGGTCTTCTCCCTAATTGTTTACCTATTAAGCTAAGTCGGTTATACCATTAATCTATGACCTATAAATACTTTCTAACCCTAATTCCTTTCATTCTAATTCATTCCAAAACCCTCCTATCAAATATAGAACTCTCTAAAAGAAACTCTCTCAACTCTCAAGGAAGAAGAAGAAAGCTTGAATCCTCCATTGAAGACCTTCAATCTTCTCCAATTTCTTGTGGATTGCTTTGAGGTATGATAGTGTTCGCCATTAGGAGTCCCTTCCTCCAATGGGCCCTTCCTCTTCTTCATGATTTTCAAAGGTTTACTCTAACCCAATTGAATTAGGGTTTTGATCAATCATTATGGGTTCTTCAATTATGATTTCAATTGTTGATTTTATGATCCCTAGTACACGATCTAGCGTGATAAAGTAATATAGTGCACGAATTAGCGTGAATTACATGATTTGATGTAAAGATTGCATGAACCCCCATGATCCTAAGCTAATTCTCCCCAATTTGATAATATATGCTTTGATTGTTGGGTTGAGCTATGACTTGAGGAAGTTTATGAATTCTCTATGAAATCAAGCATGAATTTTGAATGAATTGAGGATAATCTTATGAACTTAGCATGATCAAGTCAAAAGCATGATTTTCCTCTATTATGTGAGTTCCTTCAAGTATGGGTAAATTGTCCTAATTATGGCTTTCTAAGCATGAACTTGCATTAATTTGCATGAGATGAGTTGAACTTGCATGAACCCATATGAACTCTATGATCTATGAACTATGAGCATGATGAACTAAGTAAAGATAAAGCTAATGAACTTATGCATGTCTCTTATGAAGTAAAAGATGAGTTAAGGGTGCTTTGAGAGTGAAGTGCCAAAGCTATGACATGATGATGCTATGGTTGAGTTGTGAAAGGTTTTCTCACATAATTCTCCCAATATGACTTAAAAGAACAAGAGGCGATTACCCATGTTCTTAAGGAGCTATTCTAATGAATGAAGGGACAAGAGGTGATTACCCATGTACCCTAATGTAGACAAAGCGGCGATTACCCAAGTCTACCAATAATGAGCTTATGACTAATGTAGACAAGAGGCGATTACCCATGTCTACCAAAGATAAAATGAACTATGATTAATCTGTAGGAAGTATGCTTAGTATCGAGTGGACAAGTGGCGATTACCCATGTCCTGTAACCTATGTGCCACCATAGGGTGATGGTCTATGATAGACACTAGCTAGTGGATCCACATAAGCTAAGGAGTTCATGGTCTTACCTTGGCAAGTAGGACACCTCTTTTCGGTGTGGGGTAGACACCGGATTTCATATTGATAGCTCACATGGTCTTACATGTCGGTTAAGGCTATTCCCCACAAGTTAATGAACAAGTATTCTCATGATGAAGTAAAGAAAAGAAAGAAAGATGATTTATCTTGCTTTGGCCTTGATACATGCTTTATGTTTCATGTTTATCATGTTTTTAGCTTGGCCATTGCATGTCATGATTATGTCTCTTTCTCTAGCATGATTTATGTGTTTATGTGCATTGCTATCATATTTAGTACTTAATTGTGTTAACGCATACTTTTGCCTGCATCAACTTCTTTGGTGTAGGACGTGGCAGTTCTCCTACTCGTGGCTAGAGCATTGACTTAGAGTTGAGAAGAAGACTTGGTGAGTCCTCATCCATCCGAGGACATAGCCTTGTTGGATTTTACTTTGATGTCTTTCCTTATGTTGGATATTGTGTTGGGCTGCGTCCCTATCACTTTTATTTGTATTCTATGATATTAGAAGGCTTTGAGACATGAGTTGTAGACTTCCGTTGTTTTAAGTAAAGCTTTGATATAAAAATGCTCTTTTGAACTCTTATTTCTCTATTGTCTTGTGTGTTATGTATGCTAAGGGTTTGTATGAGGCCTCTCAGGGTCTTGTACGCCGTGTTACATCTAGGGGCTACCCTGGGTCGTGACACTAATAACTTACATCAACAATGGTACCCTAGAAATGCAACTTTATCCATCTACGACTTAGAGTTATTAGCTTACGTGTCTGCAGTCACCAAATAATCCTATTACGTATTGAGAGATGATTTCATAGTCAGGCAGACCAAAAGGCATTGAAATTGATCTTGGAACAAAATCTACACATTGATTTCCATATCATATGGTTGGAAAATCTCTTTGCTTTTGACTTTGAGATACACTATAATAAAGGGAAGGAAAACATAGCTCTAGATGCCCTTTTCGAGATGCCAGGAGCTGAGCTATTTTCCCTCATGATATTTTATATGAAGTCTGATTTTCGAAAGAAGATTGAGGCCACTCAGACTTATGATTCTTTCATATATTCTTTAATCACTAAGATTTGTATGAATACTTAATTATAAGTTGTATACTTGGATGAATGGCCAACTTCAAAGAAATGGCAAATTGGTGGTTGGGAACAACAGAGAATTGAGGTCCAAACTTATATATTTATAGAGTAATACTCTTACTGAATGCACTTTGGTATTGATGCTGCCACCACTTGGAAGTTGTTCACTTATTTCTACTATAAGAAAATCATAGAAAACGTTGGTGCACATATTCATAATTATTACACTTGTAGTGTAACACCTCGGATTTTAAAAGAAGGAAAAATTCCCAAATTTCATAATACAGTCCCCTTCGGCGAGGCTAGTCATGATCGCCGAACGATTCGGTGATCGGCTGAAAGGTGCCTTCTCACCATTTTAGACTTGAAATGTTCATCTAGTGTTCTGTGTATTTAGGCGAGATGGGTTGAGTTCGCCGTTCCATTCGGCGTGTCGCTGAAATGCCCATTTTATCGCCAAGTTGACTTAGTCCAGGAACCAATTCGCTGGAACTTTTGGCGAGATAGAAGTTCACTCGGTGAGTCGCCGAGTGGCTTTTGCGAGCTACGGCATTTTCATTTTTCGCTTGGCAGTTTTTTTTTAAAGGGCTTTTTCGTCTTTTTCCCACTGGTTTAATTCCTAATCTCGATCGATTACCCTTTTATTTTAGACCCTATATAAACCTTTCTAAGCCTAAATCTAAATCTTTTAATCACTCTTCAAAGCTCTCCCTTCAATAATTCTCTCTCTAAGGAAGAAGAAGAAGAATCTAGGGTTTGAAAATTCAATTCTGCTAATTCTCCATTGATTTCAAGGTTTTAGCAGTAAGGTATGATAGTTTTCACCTATGGAGTTCTTTCCTCAGGGTCCCTAAATTCCCCAATTTTTAAAGTAAGAATTCTCCAATTGAAATTAGGATTTTCTCTAGCCTCATGGGTTCTTTCAAATTATGATATAATTGATTGAAATATGTTTAATTATGCATGGATTGACTTAAATTGCATATTTTAAGATGAATCCCCATGAAGCCATGTGAAATCCATAATTTCTAGATTATGATTTATGATGAGGTTTTGAATTATGAAAAGAGGGAATTTATGAAATGATGCATGTTCTTCATGAATTGAAATAAATGCTTGAGAATTCTTTGAGAATGAAGAACCAATGTTGTTGATTGTTATTGTTGGGTTGTGAAAGGATTTCTCACACATTACTCATGAAATGAATGGAAAAAGGAATTTTTCTCATATAAAGGATTCATACGGGTTGAAAGGTTTTCTCAACTAAACTTGAATCAAGAATTAAGGAACTATTCTAATGATAGACAAGAGGCGATTACCCATGTCTACTAATGATGAGATAAAGTATGAATTATGATTAAATGGCTATTCCGTGGGATTTAAGCTTAGCACCGAGATGATATCGAGATGGAAGCTCTCCCATTAGTAGATGTCAGGTTTCTAGTAGCAATCTCCTTATCCCTTAACTATGTGCCACCATAGTAAGCTTGTCTTAGATAGACATTAGCTAGTAGATCCACTTAAGCTAGAATATATGGTTCTTACTATGGCAAGTAAGGACACCTCTTTTTCGGTGTGGGGTAGATACTAAATTCCATGTTATAGCTCACATGGTCTATGTCGGTTAAGGCTAATTTCCCACATAATGAACTAAAGTTGTTTCCAAAGAAGAAGGTATTTCAAGTATGTTTCCTTAAAGATGAATTAATTGCATTGACAGTGACCCCTTTTAACTCATAATTTCGTCATGTTACTTTATGATTTGAATTGGTCGACATTTCATCTCGTGATTATATCCTTTTGGCATGATTTTATATCTCTATGCATAGTTATCATACTTGGTACATGTTTGTACTAACGCATACTCTTGCCTACATTGTTTTTCAAATGTAGGGCGTGACGACTCCTCCACATCCATTCATGACTAGAGCTTGTATTAGAAGAACTTTGAAGACTTGGTGAGTCCTCACACTTCGAGGACAAGGCCATGTTTATCTTTCTTGTCTTTTACTTTTGAACTTGTACGGGTTACGTCCCACTTTCATTCCATTCATGTATTACATGTCTTCGAGACTATGTCTAAACTTCTGCTCTTTTGATACCAATTGTCTTTTAAACTCTTTTATACTATGATCTTGTATGATGTATGCTAAGTGGCTTGTATAGGGCTTTTCGGGGTCTTGAACGCCATGTCATGTCTAGGGGGTACTTTAGGTCGTGACATGTATACGTAGGAGGAGAAAATATGATACAATTGCTTCTCCAGCCTTGCACTGACTTCTCCCCATACCTAGTCTCCCTTAGAATGATATCAACATGAATTTTATTAATGGATTACCAAAATATAGGGGCAAATCAGTGGTAATGAGTGATTGTTGACATGTTCACCAAATATGGACACTTTCTGGCCTTATCCCACCCTTATTTTGCACAAACCTTAACACCTTTGTTCCCAGATCATGTATTTAAACACCATGGCCAACCAACTATCATTACAAGTGATAAAAACCCTATTTTCAATAGTGCCTTTGGGAGAGAATTCTCATCCTTATAGGGTGTTAAAATCTAGACCTCCACTAATTATCATTCTCAGACTATGGTTAATCTGAAATCCACAATAAATGTCTAGAAATATGCCTTAGAAGCTTTTGCATTGACACCCATCATGAATGGTCTAAATTCCTTCCATTAGCTGAGTGGTGGTTTAGTTATACCTTTCCCTCTGCCACCGAAACCTCTCTTTTGACTTCTCTATGGCTATCCTTCCTACTCACTAAAATTTGATTTCAAGAACATTATTAAGATTATCTCGATGTTGAGAGCTCATAGGCTATCCAAAAACTCAAGGGAAGTATGAATAAATTCCCCCTCACTACCTAGAAAGATGTGTATGCTTTGGGTTGAGAAGACCTTATATTGATACTTATTATTTCAAGCAAGTCCAATAACCATTACAAGAATCCCCTCGGTCCCAGTTTGAGTTCTTAGGCCTCAAAGAAGGAGTATATCAACTCTTATGACCCATATTGAATAGCATCATAAAAGGAACCAATCAATAAATAGGATTCGAGATGGACCAACCTTATTTCCAGCCAAAGGAGAACTGTTAGACTTACCCAATAATTTAGAGGGCTAGTGCCATTGAAGATGAAGCAATGCTTTGTGATTGCCACATTCAAGCTAGTCGAAGAAATGAACACTCTAGGGGACAAGGTCTAATGGATGAAGGGAATGAGCTTAGATCCTAGAAAAAACCAAATACTACTGGTGTGAACACAATGATCATCGGATCACAACCAAAACCTGTCGAGGAGTGGAGCTAGTGGTATCTCGCCTATAAAATAAGGTTATCATCGAGAGTTCTTGAGATGACAAAGGGATGTAGGCATTTCCAAGGAACTTTTCTAGTAGCGACCATCCTTGGCCGAGTTTCTCAAAGAGAGTTATCAATGTCATAATTGGAGGAAATACCGTATACAGGATTTCTTGACATAAGTCCATCAAAATCTCGGTCACTCACTACAAACAAGTCTATGGCATTGCCTTCAACGAAGACGACATAAATAGTTTGACATTTCCCCATGTCGATGCCTTAGTAATCACTTTAGATGCTTCTAAAATAGAGGCTAAACTTGTTTTGCTTGACCTAGGTAGTTCAGTAACCTCACCGGTGCACAATTCTTAGAGAAAATGCAAGTGGATGGTCCTTCTATCATGGTGTTATCAGTGTTCAACAATACTAGTGAATGAAGATTCAAGGTTATCTTTTTACCAACCATCTCCCGATGCATTACTAAGGAAACCCCCTTCGAAATAATGTCTAGTATGATGGCCTATAACAACATCATAGGAAGGTCATAGAACATGAAACAAAAGCTATTCCTTCCACCCTACATAAGGTGATCATGTTTCCTAGTTCTTGAGGGATCACGAAGATCTGTGGAAGAAAAGGGGCTCACGGGGATGTTATTGAGTAGTCATAGCCAACAAACTTTCCCAATATAAGCAATAGCAATCACAATGTCTAGGTGCACATCTGACAATGCTTGGGGACACCTCCTTGGACCCAAACAATTAGCAGGACTTGAGGACTCTTTAAGATACGCCACCAAAAACTCTTGAAGATTCATCTTGTGATGATTATGAATGAGAGGACTCAGGGACTCCTCGAGATCCACCCCCACCAAAAGGAAAATACCCTAGAAGAACCATCCTTGGAGTTCCCAACACATTACGATGAGGGTAAAACAACCAACATTGTTGAAGACCTTGACACTATCATTCTCCTACCATAAGGCCCAAACAAAATGGTATACTTAGGTTTGGAAGCTGACTTTGAACTCAAAGATAAACATATTTCATTTCTTCAAAATAACATTCATGGTTTTCTTGGTTTTATAATGATATAACAAGTATATACTTGGAGGTCACAACACACTGGCTAAACGTTGACCCCATATTTCAACTGACAAAGCATAATTTACGACCATTGTATGGACAAATGTTCAAAGCTACAAATGTGAAGATTCAATAAACTCCTAAAGGTTGAATCAAAATAGGAGGTCCAGGACCCTCAGTAGTTGACCAACATCATGGTTGGTCCCAAAGACAAGTTAAAATGCATGTTGTGCATAAACTTTAGATATCTTAATAAGGCAGTCTAAAAGACTCCTCTTCCATGCCAAAAATTGATTAGCTCATAAATGATATTTCCTGGCATGAAATGTTTAATTTCCTAGACGCTTATTCAAGATACACAATAATATCCTAATAGAACTAGGCGAATAAGAGAAAATGACATTCATTACCCACCAGGGTACGTATTATTACAAAGTTATGGCCTTTGGTCCTAACAATACTAGGGTTATTTATTAGTGACTCATCACTAGAATGTTCCAACACCAAATCAACAAGACAATGGAGGTGTATATCGATGCCATGTTGGTGAAGTCCTAGCGAGTAAAGAAATACCTGGATCATTTGAAAGAAGCCTTCATAATATTACAGTAGAACAATGTGAAATTGAACCTAGAGAAGTGCACTTTAAGGTCTCTTCAAGAGAGTTCCTTAGTTCCCTAGTCTCAAAATAAGGGATCGAAGTTAACCCCAGGAAAATAGAGGCAATTGAAGAGATCCCCTGAGGTAATTTCCTCCACAACGGACATCCAGAGGTTGACTATGCGGATTGCCACTCTTATCAGGTTCATCTCTTGATCTTCAAAAAGGTGCCATAAGTTCCTCTCGATGCTAAAAAACATCAGAACTTTGAATAGACCTTAGAATGTCAACACCTACCCATCCTGACGTTGCTCTCAAATCTACCTGATGGAAACATCTCCTTGTTTACTTAACGGACTTTGAGGTTGCCACAGCAATGTAGTACTTACTTAGGAAGAAAATGGTTCATAGTTTCCAATTTCAAATCATAGTTGGGGTCTCCTCGTAGGACAAATCCTAGAGATATAAACATCCTCAAATGGAATAACCTAAGAAGGGTCTCCTACACACTTCTGTAGTATCGATACATGAAAGACTTGATGAACAAACTCTAGCTCTAAAGGAAAGTCTAGCTCAAAATATACTCAACCTACTCCCTAGACGATCCTATAAGGTATGTTGAATCGTGAACTAAACCTACCTATTCTTACAAATATCATAAGGTCCTTCATAGGGTAGACTTTTAGGAATACTCAATAATTGACACAGAACTATAAGTCCCATCATCGCACATTATGATATGATTTCTAGAGGCTCTGAGCTATCTACAACTAGTCATGTATAATCCTCACCTGCTTCATTTCCTGGTGAACGAAATTGGGTCCAACAAATCTTGACTCACCTACCTCAAACTATCCAATGGAGGATCGGCATTTCCATCTATAAAAATCCTCATAAGGGACCATCCCAATACGGGAATGATTACTATTATTACAAGTAAATTTGGTAAGAGGCACATGATCATTTCAAATCCCTTGGAAGTCTGACATGTATGCTCATAATATATCTTTGAGCATTTGAATTGTGTGCTCGCCTGATCGTTTGTCTAAGGATGAAAACTTGTATTGAGATTAACCTGCATCCCCAAACCTTGATGAAATCACCTATAGAAGTTAGTTGTAAACCGTTCCCTTTATAAAAAAATAATAGATATTAGGACATCATGGAGTCTAACTATCTCCCTATTATACAACGCCACATAATCGCCGGCCGTAAAAGTAGTCTTGACTGATAAAAATCTGATTTTATAAGCCAATCCATAATCACTCATATGGAACCGAACTTACACCGTGAACATGGTAATCATTTAACAAATTCCATATTAATCGCCTCTCACTTTCACATGGGAATCGCTATCTCCTGTTCTAGCCCTCTGGGCTTTTGATGGTGAACCTTCACCTTTGGCAGTTAGAACACAAAGCCACAAACTTAGTGAAATCTTTATTCATCCCATGACACCAACAGATTTCCTTGAGGTCATGACATATCTTGGTCCATCTTTCTTCATCCCATAACAGGGAATACTATGCCTACTCCATAATCTGATGTCGAAGTGTTGCTCGAAAAAAAATGACTTATTAGGTTGTTTTTAAAAAATAAAACATTTGAAATTTCTGACCTCGGGAGGTCAGTTGTTTATGTTTTTTCTGGGGAAATTTTCGACCTCATATGATTGGTTTTTAAAATTACAAAATAATAAAATGCTCTATCCGGGGTTCGAGATGCTTATTGGTTAAAGACTATTTTTTATTTATACTTTTTAAAAAACTGACCTTTCAAGGGCAATTTTTTAAAATGATGTGTTTTATTTTTGCAAATAATTAACCTCCAAAGGTCGTTTTTTGCAAAAACAAATAGTTTAAAATCAACATCGGGAGATTGATTTTACAATCCCAGTTTTTGGTGCTAAAAACCCCGACCTCCATCTCTTTTGAGGTTGATTTTAAGGAGTTTGTTTTAGTAGTGTGACTCAGGACCGTCTTTTCTATGAAAGTACGAAAATATTTTTCTTCATAAACACACCCTATAAGCTAGGAGAAAAAGAAGAAGAAAAAAATACTTTTTGAGAGTACTTCTTTCTTTATATAATAAGAAAATAGATAGTTTGGATATTCATATCATTCGTTTGGTTACCCATCTTTTATTCATATCAAATATGAGCGGGTTAGATATTTTTACCTATTTTTACTTGATTTATTTTCGACCCGTCCACCCCTATTTTCATCCCTTTTTGTACTCACCTTATGCCTCACTAAGTGCAAGATGTTCTTCTATTGTTGTGATTTATATTGATTTGAATACATACAATTGAACCTTTTTGTCAAATATCCAAGTTGGTATAATTATTTAAAATACATTGTAATTTTAAGCAATATTGATTGGTTGAAAGACTAAGCTCCATATTTGGAGTTTATTTTTATCTACTATTAACAAGAGCATACTATTTAAAGTTTTTTTTATTTTTTCTTTTCCATATAGTTAGCAAGAGAGTATTGAGAGTCTAACTAGATAGTAGTGGTCATTACCTTTGCTCCCTTCCTATAGAGAAGGGCTATGAGTCATAATTTTGTTGGACAAATTGAAATCCACTTGGCAATTACCCAAACTATCTTTCCCTTTTCTTTCTCCTCTCTTTCTTCCTCTGTCTATTCTGTTTTCTTCATCCATCTAATTTGATCTCTATGTCTTAATTCTCCTTAAATCTGATCAAAATAGTATTTCCTTTTCTTTGTAGACAATCCATTCCTCAAATTTCACATTCAATTACCTCTACCACTTTTGCAATTTCCAACAATGATTAGAGTGTCACATTTCCTCCAAATACTTGTACATTTTTCATGTAACTATCCTAGTCCCATTAATTGGTGATTGTTCATTCCATCTAGATCTTACATAGATCTTTCTTGTTTTTGGTTGAGTTATTCACAAGTTGGTGATCTTATAATGGTGTATGATATTAGAAGAGATAACTTAACATAGAATTAGGAATCACACATTGTTACATATATGATTATATTATTAATTCTTATATCATAGTATAAATTAAATAGCCAGAGAGTCATCTCAGAAAATGAAGCATGAAACACATCAAAATCAAATTATCTCAGCAAAACTTTTCAATTCTCAAAGGTATATCCATAGCCTTATTGTCTATTTTCTTTTCTTTGGTTCTGGTTTGGTTATAGGAATATCACTAATGTTCTATCTAAAAGATGTTCCAATCACATTAAAGAAAAAACTATTTACTGTCCAACCATCTCCTCCATTAATAGTACCACCAAAATCACATCCTCCTCCATTGAATTTGCCATTGCATCAAGAAGAACGCGTGATAATAGATACTATTAAGAGGAAAAGGCCGGGTGTTGGTAGAATAGGATTAACCGATTATATTAAGCCTCCTGAAACGATGCATGATATGATGGATGACGAGTTAATATGGAGAGCTTCAATGGTTCCTAAGGTTAGGACATTCCCATTTAATCGTACCCCAAAGGTTGCTTTTATGTTTCTAGCAAGAGGTAGTTTACCATTGGCACCACTTTGGGAACGATTCTTTAGAGGACATGAAGGACGTTACTCGATTTATATTCATTCTCAACCATCATTCAAAGGGGATGCACCTGAAGAAGGACCAATTTTTCATGGTCGAAGAGTACCAAGTAAGGTATGTTAAGCATAAATACTAGTAGTAATTGCAATTATTCAATTTTCCTAATACTGCATTCATAAATGACATTGTTTAGGATTTGCTATACACCAACATTGAAATTTTTTTACATTTGGTTGCTTATCAATGCATATTAAGTAAAGATTGCAATAACATTTTTATACGTGATCTAAATTATATAAATATACTCCTTCTGTCCCATTTTTATATGAATTAGTTTGACTTGACACAGAGTTTAAGAAAGAAAGAAAGACTTTTGAAACACGTGGTTTAAAATAAGCGATAGATATCTGTATGACTATAAATCATTTCATTAAGGGTGAAATGAGTATTTTAAAGTTAAATTATTACTTAATATAAAAATGTGTCATTCTTTTTGGGACAGACTAAAAAGGAAAGTAAGTCATATAAACTGAGACAGAGGGAGTATATACTACATCGTCAATATTCAGGATTTAGAGTCCTCTGCCCCTGCATATCAACTTTAGGCTCTACTGGCTATGTGCTAACTTGTTTATATTTTTTTACTTTTATCATGCGATTATTATTTGAAATATGTAACATTTATGATCAAAGAACAGAGTATTTAATTTGATAATATCTTCTTTATTGAAAAAAATATGTAGAGAGTAGATTGGGGAGAATTCAGCATGGTTGACGCAGAACGGAGGTTACTAGCCAACGCGTTACTTGACATGTCAAATGAACGTTTTGTGCTTCTTTCAGAGGCTTGCATTCCCTTATATAATTTCACAACTATCTACACCTACATCATGAACTCCACAACAACCTTCGTCGAATCCTATGATGAATGGGGCCCCGTTGGACGGGGCCGCTACAATAGCCAAATGACACCATGGGTGACAATCGAGCAATGGAGAAAAGGGTCTCAATGGTTTGAGCTCGATAGAGAAATCGCGGTCGATGTGATCACCGATCAAAAATACTTCAATTTATTCAAAGATTTTTGTAGGCCAGCATGTTACTCTGATGAACATTATTTACCAACTTTTGTCACCATGAGGTATTGGTGGAAAAATGGTAATAGAACGTTGACTTGGGTTGACTGGACAAAAGGTGGCCCCCACCCTACAAAATTTGCTAGAACTGAGGTAACAAAGGAGTTGTTACACCAAATGAGAACTGGAATTCAGTGTATGTATAATGGAGAGCCCACAAGTAAGTGTTACCTTTTTGCAAGGAAGTTTTTGCCTAGTGCATTGGATAGGCTTTTAAAGTTTGCTCCTAAGGTCATGATGTTCGGTTGATCTTATATTTTATTGCATCGTATCGCTTGCATATGGAGGGACTTGTGCCTATAACGAAGGGTCAAGTGATTGCAATGGGAATATTGGCCTTTCGTTTGATTTGTTTCTTAGAAAGGTAATTTAGACGACGCACCGTTTTTCCTAACATTGTTTTTATAAAATTTTGTTGGAGCTAGTTTGGATTACAAAAAAATAAACCAAAAGAAAATCCAATATGTTATGTAATTCTTTAATTTTTTTAAAATTTTAGTTTGTTATTATTTCTTAGTTGTAGCCTAGTAGGCCCTTGTTTGGTTGGATATGTCCTATCTCATTTTCAATGGGACAATATTAAACAAAAGTCACTTATGTTCTTATTTTGTTAGTACATTGATTTGTCTGTTGTGGGTGGAGATAGATTAAACTATATACTGACAGTTGTTAGATTAATTAAATTCTGCTTGGAGTTGTGTATTAATTATTTTTTAAAATATCATGGCGAGTGAAAATGTTTTGCAATTCTTTTTATTTTTGATCAAAAGATTTTTTTTACATACTTTGCTTTCGGATCTTCAATGCACTTTTTTAATCATTTGGCCTTTCGGCCTGTCACGATTCAAATTATAGGATCGTGCAGCTACCTACTCTATTTTAACTAGATAGGCGAGCCTTAACACTCCTTCGCATTTGTCACAACTCTAACCTGCCGTGAGTGTCACCCACACTAAACCTCCGGTGGGAGAACCAATATCAACCCCAAGCTTAACCATCACACCATTTTAAAAAGCAAATTCATGATATTAAACACTAAGAAAATCGTTTTAAATAATTACGGACCGAATTCCCATAAACTCGACCAGTCAACAAAATAATTTCGGAATGAACTCCCTAGAACCTGAAAAGTCATAGTACCAAAACATCTAACAAGTCTAGAATATAGGGATGCAACCCCAACCAGAAAACATAAATCTAAAGTGTAAAATGTCTGTGTCCGAAAAGATGGACAACGAGATAGGGAAGAATTCATGGTAGCCCGAAAGAGGTAGTTCACCCTTGGATTCACATGTTGCGCATCTCACAACTGAGGTCTCGAAACATCCGCCTGAATATATCTTGTACTCAACAAAAAAAACGCAAGTGCAGTATCAATACACAACCACACTGTACTAGTAGGATCATCGGCTAATTCCAATATATGAAAGATGAACAGGCAACCACAACTTAGAAGCAGATCATACACAATTACAAACATAGTACAACATAGACTAGACTCCCAGTCTTTACCCTTAATTGATATGCATCACCAATGTGAATCATCACAACACAATAAGCCAATCTAGTTCTCTCTTGAAACCCACACATACAAATTGTTAGTGTACCGGCGTGGTATCCGTTCCCATAGTTAGTGTACCGACAGGGGACTCGTTCCTATTATATTGGCATGGTACCCATTCCAGATGTTAGTGTACCGGCATGGTACCTATTCCGATAATAGTATGTACCAGTGTGGCACCCGATCCAAATCATCAACACACAATACAATCACAACCACAATGAATCACAATCACACATGTTCATTCATGTAACACATTCATTGCATGCGATTGACAAGTACATCTTTCATTTCACATCATTTTTTTTTTAATTTCCCTAATCATATATCATGCATACATTACTAATGACGCAGTTAACAAGCACATACAACATAAACAGAAAACACACAACCATCTCCTACCTCGAATTAAGTCTTAGAAACTATAAAGAATTTGAGCTTTCCACTCGTTAAGAATTCCAATTTGTTCTTGGTCCAAAACAATAATAAAACACAACAATCAATTAACAATGGTCTAACAATATCCGAATTATAACCAAATCCTAAACCCCAAGCCATTTCCATGATAATCCCACTCAACAAGGGCCTTTTCCACCATTAATTCCAGTTCAAACCCTTCACCAAGAGTAACAACCCAGATTTCAAGGCTTAAGAATCAAAATACAAGTTGGAGAAGTAATTGATTTACCTTTACCGAAGAACTTGGTGGAAAATGGAAGGAAGCTACCCTAAATTGCCCTTCCTTTTCCCAAGAACGAAGTTGCAAAAAATAAAAGATTTTGGAACTTTTTCTACACAAAAACCCGACTAACCCCGCTATAGCGGCCCGACCTGCTATAGCGTTGTCCCCATAGCGGCCCACCTGCTAAAGCGAGAATTAATCCATCCATCTACAACAGCATAAAACATGTTATAGCGGCTTGCACAGAGACAGAGACTCATAAATCCTCTCCAAAGCTCCAATTTAGCAACACATCTTCGAACATTGACGTTCTATGTTAAGCCTTTCACGCCAAGTTCGATTCCAAGAGTTCTGATCACCCGAATTCTATTTCTAAAGGCCCTATAGATTCCTGAAATTTTTAGCTACTAGTAATCACGATCCAAGCTTAGACATACCACCCAATCTATTCCCCAATCATCCTAGACCTCACCTTGTTCAGATTTTGTCTAAGACTCATCTAGCCTAGACTTTTCAAGTCACTACCCAAAACATTTTTTATCCAATTCTTTCACCATTGGTCTACCCATAATGGTCGGAAAGGTTCGTTACAATAGACACCAATTTACCCATCGCTCGTCCCCGTGTGATCAAACAAGAAAAAGTGGATTAAGTTAGAAAAAGTGTAGTACCTGGATCCTCAAATAAGTGAGAGTACTTGTCTAACATGTCCCTCTCGATTTCCCAGGTAGCCTCTTCGATCAACCAGACAATGCTTCCGCTGAACCTTTACTAATTTGATCTCTTTTGTTCTCAACCTTCGGACATCCCAATCAAGAAGCGCAACTGGTTCCTCCTCATACTGCAAATCCTTGTCTAAAACTGTTGAGTCCCACTTGATGATATAATCTCTATCCCCATGGTACTTCTTCAACAGAGACACATGGAAAACTGGATGAACTCCAGACAAGTTGGGTGGTGGTGCTAACCCATAAGCATTGCACTGTTGAGAATCTCGAAAGAACCAATGTAACAAGAACTAAGCTTACCCTTCTTGCCAAATATTGTCACCCCTTTCATTGGTGACACCTTCAAAGAAACTTGTTAACCAACCTGAAAGTTCATGTCTCTTACTTTATGGTCTGCATACTCTTTCTGTCTACTGTGAGCAACCAACAACTTGATTTGGATGTTTCTTACCTTCTCTTTATCCTCCCTTACTAGATCAACACTCAAAGGTTTCACATCCCCAACCTCAAACCACCTCGAATGGCGCCATATTGGTGCTGGAGTGATAGCGATTATTATAGAAGAACTCTCACAAAGGCAAGAATTGATCTCAATGACCTCCAAAATCAATCACACATGCTATTAACATATCCTCCAGCACCTGGATCATTCTCTCCGACTAACCATCCGTCTGAGGATGAAAGATTCTGCTAAAAGTAAGTTTAGTGTCCAACGCTTCATGCAACTTACCCCAGAACTTAGAGGTAAATTGAATGCCTCTGTCTGAGTTGATAGAAATGGGCACCCTATGAAACCTCACTATCTCTTTAATATAGAGTTTTTCCAACTATTGAGAGTTATAATCCACCTTAATCAAAATAAAATGAGCTGGTTTAGTCAACATGTCCACAATAACCTAGATGGAATCATACTTCTCCAAAGTCTGAGTGACGGTTTGTGATTACGGTTCACCTTTAAAGTAGTTGATTCCTTGATTAGTATTTTTATGTTATCTTCGTTTGATGGTTGTGTTATCTCTTTTGTTGAGATTTGAGGGCCTGAGGCCTTGGGTTTGAACTGGTAGGAGTTTCAGGTTAGTACAGTTGTACTATGATGGTGTTCTACCCTATTTTATATGATTTTTTGTGTATTTATTTGTATACCTGTGATTGACACGCATTCATGTATATTGCACTCGCGTTTGACCATAGAAATTGGTTTTAAAACTAATTTGCCTTTGTTTTACTTGATTTGGGCTCCAAGGGAGTATTTTTCTTGTTTATTGATGGAAATTGATTTTTATAAAAGAATGTACCATTTTTCGTGGATTTTAGCTTTTGAAAAGATTTTTGCCCTTAACTTATTGGTTTTTTTATTTTTTAAAGATATACTAATTTTACTTACGGTCCACAGTGATGCTTTCAGGACTTTTTTCTCCATTTACTATTCTGTTATGAGTGCATTTCAGATCACCCAAGGAATCATTTTAGGGTTTACTCTTTGTTATGAGTTCGGAGAATCTTTTTGGAGGTATAAGGGATCATTCCCAGTTTTACTTTTATTGCATCTGTAGTTGAGCGACAACAGGTCTATGAAATGCACTTGGGGAGCCTATGGGGCAGCCATTGAGGCAATTTTGGAAATTTTCACTTTATGCAATTGCCACATATGCATTGGATCATACCATATTGTATGTCATTTCCTGGCATGCATACATGATGTGTGATTTCCTTTATTATTATTATTATCTTCACCATCATTGTTGTGAGTATGCTTTTCTAGATAGTGTTCTCACTATCATGCTTCTTATAGTATATATTATCTTCTTATCTCAGTCGGCTTATAATGCCTGGTGAGTACTTTGTATTTTGGAACTCATACTACACTTCTGCATCTTTTTTTAATACACCACCTAGTACAAGCTATCCTCATTGATCTACTATCGTTCTAGGACCTTTTTGTTCGGATTGTGGTGAGCTCTTAGCGTTCAGAGGTTTGCTGCTTTCCTTCTGTATTTTATTTTCTATATTTTGTATATATTTTGTTAGACATGCATATTTTGTATATTTGTATATTCGCACTTTAGATGCTCTAGTACCGATGACACAAGGTCATGGGTTTGGTTCCTTTGTAAATTTGTTTTTCTAGATCTCTTTTGGGCCCATTCTATATATTTTGTACTGTTTTGTACATATATATATGTGTGTGTGTGTGTGTTAGGGCGCATTTCTCTTTCTATTATTGCTTCTGCTTTAGTTGTTTTTAGTTTCATCTACCGTATGTTATCTTGGTTTTGACTAGCCTACTTGGGGTTTATGGTAGGCGCCATCATGATTCTATTTCGGGTCATGAAAGTCCCTCTTTATTCCCAGGGGCTTAGTCTACAACTTTCTAGTACTTTATGATTATGTGTTTAAGGTATGTCATGGGCCTTGTTTTAGTAACATTACTAAGTCATGTTTAGAAGTTTCATAGATAAATAATTGGTTATGCTTAAATTTGGACCTTCGTGTTCTTTGTCGGTTATTTCAGTACTATAACTTACATTTTTGAAAAGTGTTTCTTTTACAAGACTTGTCTCTTCAAACCTTTTTAATATGTTTCCATTGATGTCTAGATGTATGCTCAAATCTAATGACATGTTATGAGTACACTCGGGCCAACAATGACATCGAGTATCAGTCTCATGCAGGGCTTAGGCTCGGGGTATGACACTATGTACACCCCTATACTTGCATATATCTAGTAATGAGAAAAAAACTATTCTTCACTACATTGAAAACTAGATACAGGAGCCCGTGCCAGCACAGACGGAATATATGTTACTCTCTTTATCCCAATTTATGTGACGCGGATAGAATTTCAAGAGTCAATCAAATTATTCATTGACAATAATTTTTAAATTTTGTTGAAGTATTTTAAGCTGTTAATTATTGTGATTTATAGTACTTTTAATTTAATCTGCAAATATATAAATTATTGCAAATATTTTACACCCTCGATCTCAATTTATGTGGCACGAACAGTATAATTGGAAAGTCATCAAATTTTTCTTTGATCGTAATTTTTTTAAAAAATATTTAAGTTATTAAATATTGTGATTTGTAATATTTTTTTTACGTAATTTCTAATATATAAATTATTAAAAAATTATTTTTAATACTTAAATAATAAAAGAGCCCTTAAATGCAATCTTAATTCTAAGAAGCGCATATGTCAGACATGTGTGCTTCTGACCTCTTCTACTATAGTATTACTCTATTATATAGAAGCGATTAGAGGAGCTTAGGAGCAGTCGGTCCATTGAGCAATTTTTCCTTCTCCTCTATTTATATTTAATAATTTCTTTATTTTAATTTATTTGTCTAAATTTCTTTTTTAGTATATTATGTATTTATAAATTACTAAAGAAATAATACTATAAATGTAACAGCCCGCAACTTCTAAGCAAAGATTCAAACCATCCTCCGTATGCGTATGGCCCAAACCCGATGATTTCTAAATTGTACATATATGTTAAGGTCCTTTACTAGGTGTAGTAAGTGTATCTGGTGTAGTTTAGGGTCATAAGGTACCTCAAAAACAAAGCTAAGTTCAGAGTATTTCTATCGGTTAAGTGTTTACATGAGTTCATATAAGGGTCAACTTCAGACAATAATATCTCTCAGCTTATATGAATTATGTGGCCCGTGATCTATAAAATTAAAGGTTTATGTGTCTTCTTTCCAACGCCACCAAGTTTGTGTCCTTTTGAGTTCGGAGTAAAAAGTTATGATTGATTTACTAGAGACGCTTTAACCGGACAGATGCTCAGTGATGGCTCCGCAATACGGAGTGAATACGGACTTCACTGTCCACTGGGATAAAATTTCATCTTCCAGCTTTTATTATTTATTTTTTTAAGGGTATTTTTATCCTAAAAACCCTTGGGGAGTTATCTAAATGGCCCAAAATATGTAGAAAACCAATTTTCCATAGTTACATCCTCTCATTCACTCCAAAATATTCTACACTCAAGAACTTCAAGAAACACCAAGCCTAGGGTTCATCTTTCAAGATTCTCCATCAAGCTTTCTTACTAAGGCATGTAGGACTCTAATGAGGAATTCCTTTCATCCTCATGTCTAAAATTCCTCAATTTTTATGAATTCAATTCTATGATTAGGGTTTATAAGTCCACTTTCAAATTCACCATTTTTATGATCCAATTACATTATTTCTTGAACTTACTCATGATTATGGATTTTGAATGTTGTATTTTCTTTTTATGATTAGCAAGATTTTCTATTGTCATTCTTATTAGTACTTGACATGATTATTGAATCTTATATTTTAAAGCATGATTTTAGACCCTTTATGTTATTGTGAAAGCTATTTTGAGAATCTACAAGTTATGCATGTTCTAGAAAACTTTCTCATGATTTGAAAGATATATTTTAGAAAGAAATTTCAACATATGATTTTAGAAAGAAAGATTTGAGATTCGTCTCACAGGTTTGAGCATAGTCTCACAATAAGATATGTTTTAAAAAAAGATTTTTGAGCAAGAATCATTATAAGCTTCTAGATAAGCTTAATAGATATGTTATGAGCTATATAGATAGTATGTTTTGGGAGTAGTATTTAGCACCAAGCGAATAAGGGTTCTAGATAGTCCAAGTTCAAAAACTGTGTGCCATCATAGGATTATATTTCACCATTTTGTAGGTTGACCATTTAGCCCTGAGAGGCTCAGATTAGTGGATTCATATTAGACAGACAGGGTCTATACCCTAACAAGGTATAGGGAAGCCCTCCCCAACAGGAATTGTATGTTGATGCATCATGAGCTCCCACAATGTATGTCAATTAAGAGAAACTCCCACCTAAAAGATTTACTTAATTTATTTTATGTTTACTTGATATTATCAGTATAAGATTTTCATATAGCATGATTTTCATATATGCATTCTTTCAGATATGATTTCAGAAAATATGATCTTAGATATACATTTTTGTTTCTGTAATATTATGTCATATGTCAATTTTGACTCTCAATACTTCAGTTATTATTTGTGTATAACTCATGCTCAATTTTATAGTTCTTTCAGGTTCTTGTATAATTGTCGATCTTAGTCCTTACCTTGCATACCAATATATTCCATGTATTGACGCTACTACATCATCTTATGATGTAGGTTTCAGCACCCTGATTCAGATTTGCAGGCAGCCGTTCCGCTAAGTTCATTTACTTTCCGCATGGTAGTGAGTCCTCCTCCCATTTAGAGGACTTCAATTATGAGTCACTAGATTTTATTCACTTCAGATGTGTTAGCTTTTAGGCAACTCGGGGTCTTGTCTTGGCAAATCATTTTATTATATTCAGTTTAGAGGCTTTCAAACATTAGTATTCAGTTGTAATAGACTTATTCGTGAACTTTATTTTAGTTATTCTTTTAGCTTATAGCTTCCACTTCAGTTTTCATATGATATGCGTAGATATGTCAGGCTAAGGGTTAGCTTGGGATCACTTGTAGTTCTAGGTGTCGTGTCTCTGTTGGGGTGTAGACTCGGGTTGTGACAAACTTGGTATTAGGACACTAGGTTCAAGTATTCTAGAATGTCTGAAAAGCTGCATCTAGTAGTCTTTTTATGGGTGTGAAGTGCATTATACTTATAAGGGGGAGGCTACGTGATGTTTAGGAAATAATTTCTCTTGTTTCATTCTCTAGATAATGCAATAGAGCTCTTTCCTAAGAAACATATGCAAATTCATGCGTTGTTCTAATTCCCCCAACTATTCCTCATCTTCGAGGTGATAGAAGTAGTAAAGGTCAATTCCTACCTATAATGTGTTCACAAATAGAATTATCAGCATTTTAGAGACCACTGAAAGGGCATGAGAGGAGCCCATTAATGTGATTTAGCTCATCAAATGTAAATCTTACGTCCTTATTTATGTGAATCATATTGTTGAGCCAAAATATGATATACAATCAGATTCTTCTATAATTCTTTGTTACATAGAACATTTATGAAAAGAGAAAGTATGTGTCTAGATTCTTGGATAGTATTGTCACCTAGAAGATAGTGTGATTTGGGATGTTATGATTTATTAGTAGAATAATCCAAAATAATAAGTAAGAATCTAGAATTGTAGTAGTCAGAATGGTGGGGGTAATGAATTATCAAAGTGTAGTTTATTTATATATATGTAGAAGTTATGTATCCATTAAGTTAGAATTGAGGTGATATGTCTTCAGGTGTTAATTAAGGAGTAGTAAGTTGATATAGATCTCATGGTAGAAGGTAGAGAAGAAGTCATTGGTTGAGATGACTTAGACTGGTATTGAACCATGAAAAGAGTTTACGATGCAGGTCATTAATGAAAGTATAAAATAGTTAATGATTGAAAGATCCAGGTTTTCTTTGTGATTCTAAAAAGGAACTGCTTGATACTTATAGAGCTATGAATATAGTTTAGACGTATAGATGGATAAGTAGTGGCGATGTGTGAAAGAAGGATATACTAATGTATTATAATTAGATAGACTATAAGATTAAGATTGACCCTTATTAGTAAGAGATTTTCGTGGACTAGTGTTTCTCAATTTATTTATTTATCTAGTAGTTGCTAAGCCAGAATAGTAAGTGAAGTCGGGTTGTTATGCATGTTTGGTGCTAGGCGCTAAATTTTAAAGTGAATGATCACCAAGGTGGAAATAAATGATAGTTTGGGATTAGTGATGCTTATTTTATATAATTGATCTAGTAGGCTTGAAATAACATATGTAAGAATTTAAGGTTATGAATTTTCAATAAGTATGATGGTGCAAGTATGATGTAGATATGACCCGTATGTAACACCTCGAAAATTGGAAAAGGAAAGGACTTCATGTTTTGGTTACTGGTTTTGTGTCCTACGAGACTAGTCTACTGGTCATAGATGACACTCGTTGGAATAAGGTTGAGTTGTGGAAAAATTCAAGTCCCAGTAACTAGGTCTACGATTGACCAAGACGACCGTAGAAGGATTCCGTAGGGGCAATCCAGACTTAGTGAAATTTGTGGACTTAAACTTGGGTTCTACGAACCATAGACCAAACGACGGACCGTAGGAAGGTCTCGCGGAAGTTGGAAGGATTTTTAGGCCCCAGTAATGGTTCTATGGTTGACCAGTACAGACTGTAGAAAGTTCTACGGACCGTAGGTCCAACTCGTAGATCACTTCTGACAGTTTTTAATGAAGGGTGTTTTGGTCTTTTCCTACCCAATTAACCCTATATTATGTCATTTTAGACTTATAACTTATTTTCAACTCCTAAATCTACCCAAACCTTTTATTCTCTCAAAACCCTAATTCTTATCCAAATTCATCCTCTCCAAATCCTCTCAAACTCAAGGAAAAACAAGCTAGAGTTTCAACCTTCAAGTCTCCTTTTTCTCCATAGCTTTGTTCTTTGGGTATCACGGTATATGGGGATTCACCAATGGATTCCATTCATCCATTGGGTCCTAATAACTTCCATGTCCAAAAGCTAATATCACCCAACTATCTAGGGTTTCATGTAAATCTTCATGGGTTCTATTTGATTATGATTCAATTATTTGATTTCAATCTTATTACGCATGATTTGATTCAATTACATGTTTTTAATTGATTTCATATGGACCCATGCATTATTTATGAAAGCTATGCATGATTTATGTAAAGAAGTTTTTATGAACTAATGGTACTTTTAAAGTGAGTATCAATGAAATTGTAAAAGGTTTTCGCATATATTATGAAATCATGGTTGTGAAAGATTTTCTCACATATGTTAAATCATGGTTTAAAGGATCTACTCTATAATGATTTTATGATTGGATTGGTTGTTAATGGTGCCTTTCCAAATATGATGACATGAATATGTTGATGACTGATTTCATTGGAATTTTATTTATAACCGAGAGGATATTGAGATGGAAGCTCTTTCGTTAGTAGAGGTCGGGTCTCTAGTTGTTATCTCTAACTACGTGCCCCATAGGATAGACTTAAGTGACTAAGCTAGTGGATCTACCTTAGCTAGAAATTATGGTCCTTACCTTGGCAAGTAGGACATCTCTTTTCGGTGTGGGAGTAAGACATTGGATTCCATGTTATAGCTCACATGTTCTATGTCGGTTAATGGTAAACATTCCACAAAATAAACTAAGCTACTTTAAAGGTTTATAAAGCTTTCACTATGTTTTAAAGATGCATTGACCATGTTCATGATTTATGGTTTATCTTTAAAGGCTTTACTATGTTTTTAGCTTGGACATGCATATCATGTTTTAACTGTCCCCTTATGATCATGTTTATGTTTTTATGCATTTCCCTCATACTTAGTACATTTCATGTACTAATGTATACTTGTGCCTACATTGTTTAATAATGTAGCATCTGACGCTTCTTCTCATCCTGCTCGTGGCTAGTTAATTGATTGATCGTTGAAGACTTGATGAGTCCTCATGTTCCGAGGACCATGTTACCTTTATTATGCTTTCGTATGTTTTTAGTTTTGAGATGTTATATGTGGTGTATGGGTTACATCCCAACCACTCTTTTGTTGTATTAGATTGGCTTGTCAAGATGATGATTAGACTTCCGCTTTTATGTCAAATGCTTTTATGATATGAGACTTTCTACTTAAATTCTACTTTTGTCTATTATATTGTATTGTATGTATGTTAAGTGGCTTGTGTAGGATCTCTTGGGGTCCTATACACCATGTGATCTGAGGCCAAAAATATATTTTCTTATCATTAATTGCCTCATATTTATTATTTATATTTGTCTTTTTTGAGCAGGAATTTTATGGATTATGCTAAATAGTGTATTTTATTTGTTGGATTAAATTGGTACAAAGTTGAAGAGGTTTGGAGCTTAAATGAATTAATTTTGAAAGATTGAAGAAGGAAAATCAAGCAGGCAGCTTAATGGATTAAATTCAATATAATAATATAATATATATAAGACGTGCATATTGCATATTGCAAATTGGAATGGCGAAATTGGCAGAAGTGCCACGTGGCAGAAGGGAAGGCAACAAGAGTTTGAGGCGGTGCACTTCACGTAGGAATCCAATTCCGTTTTGGTTTTGGGTTCCTAATTTGTTTTGGACTCAGTTATTTTATTTAGGGTTTTCTATATCTATAAATAGTCCATAGAAATAATTATTTCAAGGAGGATAGACTACTGGAGGAAGACACTTTGTAAGGAAAAGTTGTCAATACTTTTTAGGGTTCTTTTCTTCTTCTTTTTCTTAGGTATTAGTAGCTAAAGACCCTTGTTCTGGGGCTGCGGCCATGGGTAATTGTTGAACATCGATTGTTTTGAATTAATGTTGGTTATCGTTTAAATTACTTTTGTATTCTTGTTTTAGTATTTCATGCTTGATCACCATAGAAATAAATCTATTGTCTATTCTTGGACTCGAGAGATAAAGAGGTAGATAGACCAAAGAATGCAAAGAGCTTGCTCTAACTTTGTTTAGATTCGTGTTCAGGAGTGACGCCCGGACGAACACCTCGCTTGGTTACGAAACAGGATGAAATATAAATGCTCGCCAATTAGGACTGCCTATCCCCGCTCAACGATGTAGTTAGACAGCTAGTTGGAGTAGGCGATTAGAGGTCGAGAGATCATGATCATAAAATCAACCCTGTAAATCAGTAATTTGATAACCTTAGTTAATTCATTACATGAGATGCGATACATGAAACCCTATGCATGTTGCAGCCCTGGAATTGTCCCAATCACTGTAAGTTAATCTTAGTATTTAATTTTTGCATTCTTTTATTTCTTTTGACACTCTTAAATAAATAATTAGACTAGTATAATTTAGTAAATAGTTAATTGACAAGTCTCTGTGGGTTCGATATTCCGGTTCTTAAAGAGCCACTTATTATTTTTGCGACCACGTACACTTGCGTGTGCAATTGGAAGCAACAAGTTTTTGGCGCCGTTGCCGGGGACTTAGAAATTAACTATTCTTTTAGGTTATACTTTTTCTTTTTATTTATTTATTTATTTTTAATTTTTTTAGTTAAATTTTTTTTTCTTTCTACACAATTAAAATTTTTTTCCTTTGAATAATTTGGTACTCTTATTGATATGACTGATTGGGATAAATCGTGGTTGGGTGAGAAGTATCCTTGTAATTATTGTAATGGACCCCACTTGGATATCGAGTGTCCTATTTGTCATATATGTGGTGGTCAATTTGGTCATTGGAATGGTTGTCCTAACTCTTATTCCCCTCCCCCTCCCCCCTATTATGATTCTTCTGTTATCTGTGATGTTGACAGGGGTGATGAAGTGGGGAATGCCCAAAGAGGTGGAGGTACGCGGAATTATGGGAACACTTATAACTCTAGTTGGAGGAACCACCCTAACTTCTCATGGGGTGGAAATCAGAATCAACACCAAAATCAGGCTCAAGGGCAGAACCAATACAGACCACAAGGTAATGGACAACAATTTCAACAGCCAAATAATCAAGGTGCGAAGCAAGGGGGCATGACTAAGGAGGAGTTGTTCCAAAAGCTAAGTACAGAAATCAGCAACAAGTTTTTGGCTGTTGGCAGGGGTGATACAATGGATAATGCAAAACAAGAGGTTCACAATGTGAATTCATTTATGGAATGTGCGGACATGCTGGGCAAAGTTAATTTAAAAATTTCAGAACAAATGTTGGAATGCGTGGAAGAGCAATCAAAAATCAGAGAAATGCAAGCTACACTTGACGATATTGGATTGCAAATTGCAGTCCTAGCTAAAATAGATGAAGATATAGAATCCCAACAAAGAGAAAGTCGTGAAGAAGCAGAGATAGTGAGCCAATATTGGATACAAGGACAAATTCAACTTCTAAAGTGTCAAGAGTCTATCCGTGATGGTCTGACATACATGACAACCTAACTGATAGAAGGAAGAGTTGAGCTCACACAAGAAATAGATCAATTTGGCTCAGATATTCAAGACTTGGAGGCTCACTTGAACAAAAAGATTGAGGCGTTTGATGTCCAATCACCAATTGTTGTGGATGATGACCAACTAGTGGAGCAAAAAGAGGAATTCCAATCATTCAACTATATTGTATTCCTTAATGCCGATGTTGAGAAAGAGTACAAAAGTGAGAATGTTGTAAATAATGTTGCTTTGGAGTTGAGGCATCTTGGATCTCATTCAAAACACTTGACTATAGATGAGAAACAAGGCCCCGACATCCTAAAGTTTTTTAATCCATGTAGACAAAACGACATTCCTCACATATGGGCCAAGAAGTGCAAGATGCGACATTTATTACTTGGTTCCTTTATCTTTATACCACCACCCCTTGAGAGGAGTCGAAAAGTTGATGCAAAGTTAGGAGTGCAATTCATAAGTTCAAAGTGGAAAGAAAAGTGGTGAACTTAATTAGGTCGTGCCGCGACGTTAAATTAGGCGCTTATTGGGAGGCAACCCAATTGGTAGTGTAGCTTCTTATTATTTTTTTTTTTTTATAGTGTCATTTTTTTTCTTCTTTTCTTTTGGTCTTGTTTTTGCAGATTAGGAGAAGTCTAAGTACCCAAAAATTTGGAGCTAAGGAGCACGTTTGAGCTTAAGTGTGGGGTGCGTACGACCCTTGATGGAAAAAGAGAACATGCTACTAGCTAGGCCTAGAGGCCTCAGGGAGTTTTCCTAACCCTTGTTTTAAATTTTATTTGATGCTTTGGGGACATAGCATCTTTTTAAGTGTGGGGTGGAGGAATGAATTCCTAGTTTTTACTGCTTTATCGAGTCTTTTTGTATTTTTAGGTGGGTTCCTCGGCTTTTGTTTTCGGTACTTTTCCTGAGGATAGTCCCTTTGAACCGATAGGGAGTAAATTTTTATTTTTTTATTTTATTTTTTAGAGAAAAGAAAAGACCCTTTTGAGTTGTGTGATACTTGCTATTTAGGCCTAATTTTAAGTAGTACGTTCTTGTGAATGCTTGATTGCTAATGAAATTGCTGACTCTTTGACACTTAGGTTCATGGTCGTGACTTTGTTTATAGCTTGTTTTATTTTGTAGTTTGTTATGATCCTGTCTCTCTTAGAAGTAGAATTGATCCATCTTGATTGATACTTGTGCCATGTGTGGTGAGAATTTGTTTATTCCATGTTTTGCATCTTAGTCTAGAACTTGCCCTGCATGTTATTGAAGCGAAATAAAAAGTGTTGCTCAATTTAGGAGATGATAATAGGCTTTCTTTGATTTGTCTTGTAAATTTTAGCATTTTCAGATATTATATCACTAGTTCGCCCTTTTGAGCCTGTAGCCTTTTGTTGGTAGCCATATTTTGCCCTTAACTATTTTGTTGAATCCCTAGTTTTTGCACCTTGCTTCCTTGAGCACTGTAGCATAGACTGATTATAATTGTTATATCTGAAAAAATAAAAGGGGTGGTTGAATGACAAAAGGTAATCAATGATAGCTACAAAGTGATGAAAAAAGCCCTCTTCGAAAGAATGTGACATGAAAAAAAAAAGAAAAGAAAAAAATTCTTTGAGAAAAAATATATTATTGTGAAAGAAAAAAAATGATTGAAGTATTCTTGAGATGATGAGAATTACTTGTGAAATAATTGTTGAAGAGAGGGCTGAAAATAAAGAGAAGAAAATAATGGGTGATGAAGTCTAAAAATACAAAGTGCTTAGGGAAGTGTAAGTCACTATTATATAGTTTTCCTACCCGTCCCCTAGCCTACATTAAAACCCTTAAAAGTCCTATTTGATTCTATTCGAGCATGCTTAATTAGTGGAGATGTCATAATGGGCAAGCATATGGTTCTTTGAGCATACATGTGAATTTTATTGGTGAGTGTGGGATTTGATCTTTGATGTGAAGTCCTTAATTTATATGCAATCTTTGAATTGAGTGTGTGGACTATTTCTTCTTGTGAGGGCACTTGTTTCATGATAGATAGGTGATGTTATTAACTTTCTTTGATGAGAGTAGGTGAGCAAGTTTAAATTTGATGAGTTCAGAGTCTTTCCTTGAGGTTAGGAGGTTAGAGGTTTGTTGTTTATTTGGATGTCTTGCATAATGAGCAGGAATTGTACTTGATGTTTTCAAATTTCAATATGGCCTAATTGTTTGTATCAACCAAAGTGATGGCTTCCTAGTATGATTTTTGAGATGAGCTTTAATGTTTGCTCGAGGACGAACAAAAGTTTAAGTGTGGGGTGTTGATCTGAGGCCAAAAATATATTTTCTTATCATTAATTGCCTCATATTTATTATTTATATTTGTCTTTTTTGAGCAGGAATTTTATGGATTATGCTAAATAGTGTATTTTATTTGTAGGATTAAATTGGTACAAAGTTGAAGAGGTTTGGAGCTTAAATGAATTAATTTTGAAAGATTGAAGAAGGAAAATCAAGCAGGCAGCTTAATGGATTAAATTCAATATAATAATATAATATATATAAGACGTGCATATTGCATATTGCAAATTGGAATGGCGAAATTGGCAGAAGTGCCACGTGGCAGAAGGGAAGGCAACAAGAGTTTGAGGCGGTGCACTTCACGTAGGAATCCAATTCCGTTTTGGTTTTGGGTTCCTAATTTGTTTTGGACTCAGTTATTTTATTTAGGGTTTTCTATATCTATAAATAGTCCATAGAAATAATTATTGGGAGATACTGGAGGAAGACACTTTGTAAGGAAAAATTGTCAATACTTTTTAGGGTTCTTTTATTCTTCTTTTTCTTAGGTATTAGTAGCTAAAGATCCTTGTTCTGGGGTTGCGGCCATGGGTAATTGTTGAACATCGATTGTTTTGAATTAATGTTGGTTATCGTTTAAATTACTTTTGTATTCTTGTTTTAGTATTTCATGCTTGATCACCATAGAAATAAATCTATTGTCTATTCTTGGACTCGAGAGATAAAGAGGTAGATAGACCAAAGAATGCAAAGAGCTTGCTCTAACTTTGTTTAGATTCGTGTTCAGGAGTGACGCCCGGACGAACACCTCGCTTGGTTACGAAACAGGATGAAATATAAATGCTCGCCAATTAGGACTGCCTATCCCCTCTCAACGATGTAGTTAGACAGCTAGTTGGAGTAGGCGATTAGAGGTCGAGAGATCATGATCATAAAATCAACCCTGTAAATCAGTAATTTGATAACCTAAGTTAATTCATTACATGAGATGCGATACATGAAACCCTATGCATGTTGCAGCCCTGGAATTGTCCCAATCACTGTAAGTTAATCTTAGTATTTAATTTTTGCATTCTTTTATTTCTTTTGACACTCATAAATAAATAATTAGACTAGTATAATTTAGTAAATAGTTAATTGACAAGTCTCTGTGGGTTCGATATTCCGGTTCTTAAAGAGCCACTTATTATTTTTGCGACCACGTACACTTGCGTGTGCAATTGGAAGCAACACCATGTAACATCTACGGTGTTCTTTGGGTTGTGACACCGCAGTTGAGAAAATATGTTAACTAAGTAAATAGATAAAAGTGATCTTCAAGAGTTAGGAAGATTGAAGTGAACCCAAGGTAATATGTGGTTGCATGATATTCTATGATTATTTAGAGTTATGTATTTCTAGTTGGTAAGTTTAATTATCTAAGTATGGAGAAGGCTAAGTACAGTATGTCTAATATGGTGTTCTTAAGAGTTGAATCGAGAAATTAGAGATAGACGATGTTGTGTCTCTTAGTATAGCTTTATCCTCCATTGGTTCCTAAGGATGTGAATTTAGAGGTGTGATGGTAAGAATATGAACTTAGAGGGTGATGGCAGTAGACTAGCAAGAAAGATTTGATTATGAGGTGCTAGGGAAATTGGTTATGTTTGCTAGAAAGAGTTTAAGTCATAAGGTGATGAGTATAGAAGCTAGAAGAAGTTAAGAGTGGTATCTTTAAAAGAAATATCCTATAATGAAACTAATATCTTCCAAATATAGATTGTCCGGGTAAGATAAGTGTTCATGTGTTTATTATCGCTGAGTTTAGAGGTTATGGAATAGACCCGCAGACTTGGAATGTTGACCTTGACCTAAGGGGTAGATGATAGGGAGAAGAACCAAATCAAGTTTTATGAATCAGATTGTGATGCATTTCAGAAGGAGTTATGATGAGATATCAATTCATTTCTATTCTAGAGTATTCCTCGAATTTTAGTCATTATGACACTTTACTCATCTCTTGCGTGAAGGCATCATGCCCTTGACTCATACTTATGCACCTTATATAAATTCCTACCCATGCTTAGATTCTATAATATAAATTAATAGCTTCAGAACAATGACCCTCATATTACTCCATGAATCTATGACTCTACCACTGTAATATACAACTCACAATGCATGCACCCATGATTTCTCAATATGTTCAGTCTTATGTACTCATGTTACATTCTTGGTGACTAGTGAAATCACAATACATTAAGTATGTTTTTAGTACATGTTTCTTAAACAACTTGTGCCTATAATTTTGTTGTTCTAAACCTTACTTACTTTCACCCGTGGTAATGATAGATGGTTATAAGATGTTTTATGCCTAGAATGCCTCATTATGTGTCGTTTATGCTTCAAGTACATGACGTACTCGTGTCTATTACATTTGTCTCTTCAAGACCCCCATTTATAAGTGTCAAAGTTATGATAAGTATAAGATATGATTTAACAGTATCTCTCTTATTCTAGATCCTCATACTCTAGTCCTTTAATGACCCTCCCTATGTTGCTATAGTGGTGTTGATAGCAGCCGAATGACGATTTTACATAAAGATCCGGGTATGCTTATTATACCTAAGGTTGTAAAAGTGGAGGGATATCAAAGATCTATTGTATGAAATAGTTAGATGAAAAGTCTTGGTGTCTATCTTGGTTGTAATCCTTGAAAATTTCAGCTTGTAAAATGTTAAGAAAGCTAAAGACTATTAGATGGGTTGGTTACCTTGAAGTCCATGAAGTGGTAATAGTGATAGGCTTGAATATTATGTTGATAACATATGAATGGATGAATTATGCACTAGTAGATTCTTTATTTGAACTCAAGGTTAGTTGAATGGTGTGGTAATAAGAAGTTGTATTTTTGGGATGGAATTTCCTATAGAAATATAGGATTAGTATGTTCATTATACATGTAATACCTTGTGAGTTCAATTTAGGCTTGAATATTGTGAGAGCATGTAGTTAGACTTAGGCTTGAGTAGAAGTAGATATATGTATCCTTGTGATGGTTATAAGCTGCAGCCGATGAAGGGTAGTATTCAAGAGAAGAAGCATAGTTAAGAAGTGTTTCTAAGCTTAAAAGTTAGCCGTCGTATCGCTTAAGGCATAGTAGAATAATTCTTACCTCATGCACATGGTACCCACATCATATGTCAAGTAGTTTTAGATGATGTGTTGCTCATGTTCAAATCTATATCATTCATACTTTATGAATCTATGTCGATGTCTCACAAGAATTATGCCTATGATTACTTCCCTCGAAATGTTGTAAGAGTTCCCTTTCCAAATCTTCAAAGGCCAATAGAGGTCAATTTCATGTCATTATTTATGTTCTTCATGTCTATGCTAGTTCTTGCGCTCTTAGCTCATACTTTTACATTCTTATTGTTGATTGCTAGACCCCTATTATTGGTAGAATTCATTTTATGCTATTATATACAACTCAAATAGCCCAAACAAATCTTCACTTACTCTATTCACATGTCTATTCTAGCTTTGATCTTCATTCGAGGATGAATGATCCCAAGAGAGAGATATTGTAACAGCCCATAACTTCTAAGTAAAGATTCAAACCATCATTCGTATGTGTATGGCCCAAACCTGATTATTTTAAAGTTGTACATATATGTTAAGGTCCTTTAATAAGTGTATTAAGAGTATTAGGTGTAGTTTAGGGTCGTAAGGTACCTCAAAATCAAGTCAAGTTCAAAGCATTTTTATCGGCTTAGTGTTCGCATGAGTTCATATAAGGGTCAACTTCAAACAATCATATCTCTCATATTATAGTGAATTAGGTGGCCCATAAACTATCAAATTAAAGGTTTGTGTATCTTATTTCCAACTCCACTAAGTTTGCATCATTTTTGAGTTTGGAGTAAAAGGTTATGACTGATTTACTAGAGACGTTTTAACCTGGCAGATTCTCCGCGATACGTAGTGAATACAGACCTCACTATCCACTAGAATAAAATTTCATCTTTTAGCTCTTATTATTTATTTTTTAAGGGTATTTTTGTCCTAAAAATCCTTGGGGAGTTATCTAAATGTCCCAAAACATGAAGAAAATCAGTTTTACATAATTAAATCTTCTCATTCACTCAAAAAAATTCTACGCTCAAGAACTTCAAGAAACACCAAGGCTAGGGTTCATCTTTCAAGATTCTCCATCAAGCTTCCTTACTAAGGTATCTGGGACTCTAATGAGGAATTCCTTTCATCCTCATGTCTAAAATTCCTTAATTTTTATGAATTCAAATCTATGGTTAGGATTTATAAGCCCTTTTTTTAATTCACCATTTTTTATGATCTAATTGCATGATTTCTTGAACTTACTTACTCATGATTATGGATTTTGACTATTGTATTTCATTGTTTTGTTTAGCAAGATTTTTCATTGTCATTCTAATTAGTTCTTGACATGATTCTTGAAGTTTATATTTTAAAGCATGATTTTAGAGCTTTTATGTATTATAAAAGCTATTTTGAGAATCTACAAGTTATGCATGTTCTAGAAAACTTTCTCACAATTTGAAAGATATGTTTTAAAAAGAGATTTCAACATATGATATTAGAAAGAAATATTTGAGATTCGTCTCACAAATTTGAGCATAGTCTCACAACAAAATATGTTTTAGAAAAAGATTTTTGAGCAAAACTCATTATAAGCTTCTAGATAAGCTTAATAGATATGTTATGAGCTATATAGATAGTATGTTTTAGAAGCAGTATTTAGCACCGAGTGAATAAGGGTTATAGATAGCTCAAGTTCCAAAACTACGTGCAACCGTAGGATTATATTTTACCGCTTTGTCGGTTGACCATTTAGCCCCAAGTGCTTCAGATTAGTGGATTCACATTAGACAAACAAGTTTTATACCCTTGCAAGGAATAGGGCAACCCTCCCCAATTGGGATTATAAGTTGGTGCATCATGAGCTCACATGATGTATGTCGATTAAGAGAAACTCTCATCTAAAATATTTACTTAATTTATTTTATGTTTTCTTGATATTATAAGATCAGTATAAGATTTTCATAGAGCATTATTTTCAGATACGTATTCTTTCAGATATGATTTCAGAAAATATGGTCTCAGATATACATTTTTGTTTCTGTTCTTCAGTTATTATTTGTGTATAACTCATGCTCAAATTTATAGTTCTTTCAATTGCTTGCATAATTGTTGATCTCAGTTCTTACATTGCATACTAATTCATTTCATGTATTGACGCTACTTTGCGCTACATCATTTTATAATGTAGATTTCAGCACCCTGATTCAGATTCGCGGGCAGTCGATCTACTAAGTTCCTTTACTTTTAGCATTGTGGCGAGTCTTCCTCTAATTCAGAGGACTTCAATAATGAGTCACTAGATTTTATTCACTTCAGTTTTGTTATCTTTCAGGCAGCTCGAGATCTTGTCCCAACAAATCGTATTATTCTATTTAGGGGCTTTCAAACATTAGTATTCAGTTGTAATAGACTTATTCTTGAACTTTATTTCAGTTATGCTTTTAGTTTACAGCTTCCGCTTCAGTTTTCATATGATTGGCTTAGATATGTCATGTCAAGGATTGTCTTGGGATCACTTGTGGTTCAAGGTACCGTGTCTCGGCTAGGTGTAGACTCAGGTCATGATAATAAATTACAATAATTAACAAAATAAAATATTTAAAATAACATATTAAAAATTTGATCAACGCTCGAAATTTCACCTGTGTCACATAAATTGGCACAAATTGAGTAACATATATTATTTGAAAATTATATTAAAAGTACTATAAATCACAATAATTAACGATTTAAAAAAAATTTAAAAAATATATTAAAATTTGGTTAACTCTCGAAATTTTACATGTGCCACATAAATTATGACGGAGAGAGTAGCATATATCATTTGAAACTTACTTTAATTAAGAGCATTATAAATCACAATAGTTAACAACCTAAAATGTTTAAAACGCATATTATAAATTTGGTTGACTCTCAAAGTTTCACATATGCCACATAAATTGAGACAAAGTGAGTAACATATATTATTTGAAAATTACATCAAAAGTATTCTAAATCATAATAATTAACAACTTAAAATATTTAAAAATTATATAAAAATTTAGTTAAATCTTTTAATTATATATGTACCACATAAATTGAAATAAATGGATTAATATATATGGAAAATTACACTAGCTGACAGCTCATAACATTTTTTTACCACTTTTCCGGTCCAACTTTACAAAATTACCCAAAAGGGCTCAATTCAAACAAACTGGTCATGTTTGATATAATTAAGGAAAAATTACCTAACTACACAATTTATTTTACTATATTCTCTAAAATCTCCTACCATTTGAAAAAAGTACAAAAATTCCTACTCTCTCCTATTCTCGAATACATCACTTTACGCAAGATATCGATCTATCATGCCCCGAGCCTACACCCTGGACGTGGCTGGCACTTGAGAACCATTTCTGATCCCTAAGCGAACCCTTGGTCTGGCTTACTACTTAGCGGAAGACTCACTCAAGAAATAATAGGCTTAAAACAGAATTTGATCTCAAAATAAAACTCAACTCGAATATCTGAAAGTACTTATTGCAATAATTATAATAGTTTGCAAAACATCTTTAAAGGAAAGAAAGTACTGGGAGACTCCTTGACTCTATCTATCTATTAAGCCTCTAATGTTTAAGATATGTGTCTGGACAAGACCCACGACGCCTCAAAACAACTAAACTGAAAGTAAATGTGAAGTCCATCGAAATGCAAGGAGACTCACCAAAACTGTCTGGAGTGTAAAATGATCTCAACAGAGCACCTGTTGATGATCCTGAACACCTGTGTCTGCATCACAAAAAGATGCAGGTCGAATGATGTCAGTACATTGAATGTAAGAATATGTAATATAGCCGAAGCGAAACAACTGAAAGAAAGGACAACGGTAGATAAAATATACTCAAGCTGAATGTAAATAGATAAAGGAGTTAAATAATTTAAAGCTTTACAAAATGCTTACTCATCTCTGAACTTAACATAATAAGTGTTATATGAAAATACACTTTAACTCTATTGGGAGATTCTCTAACCGACAACCATCACTATGAGCTACGTGATGATACATCGTCTTGTCCACGCTGCCAGAACTATCATATATCGTGTTGGGGTATAGAACACCTCAACTAAGTGGATCCACTAAGTTATGTCCGAAGGCACTAAGGATTCATCTAAAAAGTATGATCCTATATCCATGTTGGCAAGACATGGTTTATGGAGACTGTGAGTTGTCCGAACTCTCCTCCATATCGGTGCTCAATACTGCTCCCAATAATATATACTCTTGCTCAAATGTATAAAACATACTCTTTCTCTGATTTGAGATAATTGCTCAAACTATCCTCTTAAAAGAGGTAACTGCTCTGAAATATCTCTGAAACTCATTGCTCATTTAGAAAACAAGGTTTCTCTTTGCTCAATGTAAAAATAAATTCTCTGGGTTGAGATAATTACTCAAAAGGGGCGTCTTTAAGAGGTAACTGCTCTGTACTCAATCTTTCATAAAACTCTTTTACTTTTCTCAAAATAATATTCTCTTTCTTCATGTAAAAATGAAACATTTGGGAAATACTTAGTTCCCTTATACTCTTGCTTAAATCTTGGTTAAGCTCTTTCTCAACTCCTCTTTACTTTCTCAAAACTCAGTTTGAACAATTATGTTTTGTTTAAAAGATTCTCAATAAGAATTCAATGAATACTCAGGAATAGGGTTCATGCTGAAAAATAGGCATGAACAACTCAACTCAAGGATCTCAATAACAATATAGAAAACTCAATACTCAGAACTCAACGATACTACTCATCTCAGGAATACTCAATTAATAGGGTTCATGCTGAAATATAGACATGAACGAATCAACTCAAAAATCTCAATGCATAACATATAGCAATTCAATAATTAGGAATAGAATTTCAAAAAGAATCAGGAGCTCAAGAACTCAGAACTCAACATCTACTCATTTCAAGAATACTCAAATCTAAGGATGGAACCCTAGATTACTCTTTTTTACTGATTTGAAAGTAGATGTAGGGCGTGAGGACGAACTAGTCCAACACTATGATAGCCTTACATCCCTGGAAGAACAAAGTTCTTGGCGAAATCGACGAAGCTCAAAGAACACGCGAAACCCTAGTTTTTCTCCTCTTGGAACCTTTCTCTAATGACTTGAAGTGTTAATGAACGTAAAAGAACTGATTTACACTTTCTAAGCACTTAACTAGGTAAAAACGTCGTAGTTTAGGCTTAGAATAAGGATTAAAACAATGTAGTTTAAGTACCAAACGCATAGGGGAAAGACCAAAACGACCCCAACTTAAAAACTGACGGAGTGCCTTAAAAGGAAGGCTTCAAGGACCGTTTAGGGGTACACGGTCCGTGAAACACTTCACCGGCCGTTTAGCCATTCGTGAAACTTCGACTGTCTGATAGTGCCTTACTAAAACAGGCATAACTTTTTACTCCGAACTCGAAATGAGGCAAATTTGGTGGTGTTGGAAAGAGGACTCAAAGATCTTTAATTTGATAGTTCATGGACCACCTAATTCGTTATGTGCTGAGAGATATTGTCATTTGAAGTTGACTCAAGTAGAATCTTACATCAAAACTTACTCGGTAAGGAAGCTTTCAACTCAACTTTGTGCTAGGGGATTCTAGTGACCTTAATTCATATCCAAATTTATTCTCACACTAAAGAATTGACCTTAACACCTAAGCACAATTTAATAATCACTCGATATGACCTTATGCGCAAATGAATAATGGTTCGGGTCTTAGCTTAGCAATTTTTGGGGTGTTACACGATCGGATACATCACTTTACGCGATGTATCGGGAGGTACGCAATGTATCAAGATGTTGAGTGATGTATCCGAAATCAAGACGCGATGTATTGGGACGTTTGAGGGATGTATTCGAAACTGATACGCGATGTATCGGCACGTTTTGGGATGTATCCGAAATCGAGATGCAATGTATCGGGATGTTTTGGGATGTATCCGGATTCCACCAAATTTAAATGATTTTTGTAATTTAAAAAAGAGTATGGATAGGATGTAATTAGCCCTTAACACTATGAGATTTGTGTAAAATTCCTTATAATTAATCCTTTTTTCTTTGAAAAGGCTGAGATGGGCTCGAGTTTTGGGCTTAGAATACTCAAAAAAAATAAAGGTTGTTTGCATTTTTTTTGTTGTTCTTTTTAAAAAAACTTTTTCCGTTTTCTAATTATTTCACTTCTTTTGTAGAAAAATGAATATTTATGTCGTTTTATTTTTTTATTTATTAAGGTGGAAATGCATGATAGTCAAATAAATATCGATATACATGGCCATTTTTTTTAATCTTTTATTTCTGTTTTTTTGTGCTATTAAAAAGGAATTTTTTGTTGCACTTTTTTTAATCTTTTTTCCTTTTCTAATTGTTTCCCTTCTTTTTTGGAAAAATGAATATTTATGTCGTTTTATTATTATTTTTATTTATTCTTATATTTATTAAGGTGGGAATGTATGATAAGCAAATAAATATTGATATTGATACATTACATAATTGTTTATATAATATTGATACACAGTTAGACATCATTTATACAATATCGATATATTACATACCTATTTATACAATATCAATATATTACATATACACTATATAACTATTTATACATTATATATACTTGTTTATACATTATTTATACAATATCGATACACGTTTATACATTATTTATACACTATATAACTACTTATAAAATATTGATATATTACTTATGCACTACATAATTATTTGTACATCATATATACTTGTTTTTACACCATTTATACAATATTGATACATAAAAAAGTTTTTTAAAAAAAGGAAAAAAGGTTTTTCTTTTTAATTTTTAAAAAAAAAAAGCAACAAAAAAGAATAAGTTTTTTTAAAAAATATAATAATTAATGCTGAAAAAATGAGAAAGCAACAATGGACTTAGAGCCTATTTGGATTGGCTTAAAAGTTGGTTAAACCTACTTTTAAGTCATTTTTAGCTTTTGGAAATGTTTGACAAATTTAAAAATAACTTAAAATAAGTTTTAAATGACTTACAAAAAGTTAAAATCAAAAGTAGGACTCCTCTACTTTTTATATTTTGATTTAAAAGTCATTTAAAGTTTGACTTTTTTTTATTTTTTGACTTAAAAGTTACTTTTTTCAATGTATACCAACTCATACTTGTGTGAGGCCTTCTTTTATTGACAAATGGACTCTGATGGGTCCCATTTATTAAAAGGCTAAACTACCTATTTAGACATACTTCAATACCATAAATACATATTTTACCACTAGTTTTAAAATATTACATATAATACCATTTTTTATTAAATATACCATATATTTTAAAAAGTTACATCAGATACACAATCCCATTAATTATGGTTATTAATAATTATCTTTATATTATAACTTCTTAATTAATGGAACTTCTACAATTCAAACATTTTTCTCTCTCATCCAATTCAGCCATTTCCCTCCCCAATCCCACGTATCCTTTGTATCCAAAACCAATTTCAGCCGTTTCCATCCCCCAACCCACGTTTTCTTTGTATCCAAACACAGTACCCCTTTCTTCATCCACACAATTTCTCACTGAATATTTGAACAGATTCTATATCCCACAATTAAGCATCCAGCTAATCAATTCACTATCTCTCATCAACCTCTCATCCCACATTCATCATCCTCATTCTCTCTCTTTCTTCCTTCTCTCTCACACTATTTTTTCCATTAAACCATAAAATTACGAATTAAAAAAAAAAAAAAGAGCAATACAATTTCAGGTTTGTAATCACCATTTATATCATGTATTTGATTTTTCCATAGCTTTCAATTTACATTGTCTTCTAATTTTCAATAGTTTTATTAAATTAAGATAAAACGTTATTGATTTACTCTTAATACACTTTCATGACTAATGATTCTCCAAACAAGAAGATTGTTAATATTTTTTTATTTTTTTCCAATTTTACTGCGAAGCCAAACTTGCAAACCATGAAACACTGGGTGCAAGCATTGAATCTTGTTTATTCAGAGATACAATACACAGTTATTAATCTACTAAAAATAGACCTTCATCTATTTTGGATTTCACTCAAGAGTAGTTTATCGCAGGTCCTCTTCCATTGTTATTTTTACGAAGGTATACATGCAAACTTATACAACCCAAAACTCAGATACACAAGCCGAGCAATATGGTGTTTCAAACATCTATGTCAGATACATGTGTATCTAAGAAGTATCAATGTTAATTAAGATTATATGGTTTTTGAATCTTGTGTTATATTAGATACAACAACAAGGGGGTGTATCCAATAATTAATTAAAGAACTTCATGTATACTACACATGTTCTATAATGTATCAGAATTAGTTACATAGTATGTATCTGGCCTAATATTTACAGTAATGTATCTGTCATACTTATTAGTTTAACATATCTTATTTATCTTATCTACAGCTTAAATAAAATATGTTGAACATTGTATCTGACACGGTTACACAACTAATTATATCTGATATAATAGAAATTTTTGTGTATCTGAACTACCTTATATCATAATGTATCTTAAACAAGTTAAAAAATGTATCTGGATTATTTAGGCAGTGTATCTATAATAGTTACGCACTATGTATCTGAACTACAATCGACCTTATGTATCAAGAGTTAGATCCTTATTAGAAATAAATGTTGTGAAATATCTCAATAAAATAATAATATTGTTCATTATTGTTGAACAAAAAAGTTCCGCATTATTCGAGAAGAATTAAGGAGAAGAAGGAGGGTAAAGTTTGTTTAATCTCCAAAAAAAAAAAGAATTTTAATTATTTTTTTGAAGTTTGTGATATGCTAGAATATTCCATAATTGTTACAAGCGTTGTTTCCTCCTTAATTTATGGATGTCAGTTACAATTCTTAATAAGCTTACTGATATATATATATCTGACTTACATGTATTTGAGGTGAAAATGTGGTAAGATACGTAATTGTGCAAACTAAAGGGGAGAGAGGTAATTAGATACTAAACTAGTGGGATTTGTGTTGTTTACCATTATTAAAATTAGGGCAAACTACATAAATCCCACTAGTTTAGTTCCTAATTACTAAGATTCCCGATAGTTTCATATATTACTTCCTCTACCATATTTGGTGCTTAGGATACGTGAGTCTGAATCCGTGGGATACATGTATCTGCTAAATTTTAAAATCGAGATACATATTTTATTTGTTTAAATTAATTAGTTGTAGCTGATTTCCTCAATTAGATCAGTAATTGAAGATTTTCAAAATATATGGACGGTAAATTCAGACAATTTAAATTAATCAAATCACTTAATATAAGGCGGAAATTAAGGAGTGTATATATATTTAGTTTATTTCATTTTATTATTCTTTGAAATTCATTAATATTATTAATAAAAAACAAAAACATGTATATCTTGGTCATGTAATTTGATTAATTTCATTTTATAAAATAACAAATTCATTAATTTGATGTATCTATTATCAATATATGATGTATCCAACAAACTAAACACTTAGATACATGAGTATCATACAAGTACATTCATATGTATCATAGAAGTATCTGGTATTAATTTCATGTATTTGTTATATGTATCTATTTATATGATCTAATATTATCTCATGTATCTTTTATATGTATAATTTAATGTATCAAGTATCATTTTTATACATTATATCCATAAAAAAACACATGTATCTCAAATACGTAGTAAGTATATACATCTAATTATGTGTATCTATATATGAAATATAACTTAAACGTATGAATTTAGGAACAAATCATGACTATAGAGTATTTGTCGTATCATTAATTAAAAAAAGTAAAAAATTTCAAAATTATTTCCTTATTTTTAGCATCTGAAATTTAATCTCATAGATGCATATAATCTTAACTCAGATACATAACTTTTAATTAGATACATATGTATATTTTTTCAAATACATACTTTGACCACCGTCTCTCCTCCTCTCCCCTTTGTCTCTATCATCTCCAGCGATGGCATCTTGCCGATCATGGCGTTGGCGGACTATGGTCATGTATCTAATACATGGCAGAACAAATTCATGAACTAAAATATTTTACTTTTTCATGAAAAAAGATATTGCTCGCAGCGCCTAGATCCGACGGACCTCTGCTAGAGCCATCGAAAACTCCACTTTTTTGTCTCAATCACTAGTAACAAACCTCTACATACATTGCTGATAAACAAGAATCGTTTTTAATAGTAGGATGATAAAATTGGGTGTTGAGAGGAACAACAAGAAAAGTGCAGAAATATGATGAAATTCCTTAAGCCAAACAAAGTCGAAGTGGTTCTCCAAGGAAAGCACACCGAGAGGAAAACGGTGATTTTTCGAGCTTTTGACGATGGGACACGTGACAGGCCATACGGATATTGTTTGGTCGCCGGTGTAGCCAAGTACTTGAAGAAAGTGATCCGTTAGGACTCTGCGAAAAAGCAAGCGAAGAAATCACGCTTCAAGACTTTCATCAAGCTTGTCAATTACAACCCAAAAATAGAAAATATGAAGGAAGAGGGAATATGATGGAGGTGATGGAGGACATGGGAGTGGGGGTGAGAGATACGGGTAATGGGATTGGGGGAGGAAACCCTGATGTGAGAGAAAATAATTTGAATTGCTAATGTACTATTAATTAAGGAGTTTAAATTTTAAGATAATTATTCAATACCATATTTAAGAGATATGTGTATCTAATTAATTTTTTTAAAATATATGGTATAAATACTAAAAGTGGTATTATGTGTAATTTATTTACACTAGTGGTAAAATAAGTATATATGGTAGTGAAGTATGTCTAGTTAGATAGTTTTTCCTTAAAATTACGTCCTTTCTTCTGTCATACTTAATTACTTTTATCCTTTATCTTTTTCCGTTCCCTCTTTTTTTTTCCACACTTCTTCCAAAATATTTTTGTTTTTCTATTTTATTGAATGATTTTTTAAAAGAAATTCTGTCGAGAGTGTTCATGTATTGTTTTTTTTGACATAATTTAGAATGTTTTGGAATTCAAAAGTTTAATTTTGGGGAATAACTTTTGAGAGTGTTAATTAGACGATTCAATTAATTGTATATTCTTTTTTCATGCACTGAATTTTGATGGATTTTTTGTATAATCATCAATACATTGAATTTTGAGTAGCATTGTTCATAATTTTATTTGAATCGATTTTTTGATCAAATTAATTTAGTCAATTTTTAGTTATTTAAACTAATTCAAAATAAATATAGTAAACATTTAACGATTTGATTTTTTAGTTTTTAATAATGGTATTTATCTCTTTTACCTTTTTCCATCAGAAAAGAAAAATTCAGTATTTGCTAACTTATAATCATAAATTGGTTTTGATTCATTTCTTTCTTTTGAAAATGTATTTAAGCCTAAATCTTTCAGCCTATTAAAAAAATTAGTAAAAAAATTCTCATGAAAAAATATTTAAAATGTATTAATTTTTATAAATACTTAATAAAAATTATATAAAGTTGCAGCACATATTAAAAATCAATTAAAGTCTTTATAAATAATTAAAAATCAATCAAAATGTATCAATTTTGTCAATTTCAATTATTTATAAATACCTTAATTATTCAATTAAAATATATTAATGTAATAATTAAAAATCAATCAAAATACAAAACTATAAACTATTCTACTCAAACCATGTATTGATTATACAAAAGATTGATCTGTACACGAACAAAAATCTACAGCGAATTGAATCGACTAATCAATATCCTCAAATGCTATTCTCCAAAATCAAAGTTTTGAATCCCAAAACATTCTAAATTATGCAACAAAAATAATACATAAACACTCTTAATAAAATAGAGAAACAAAAACATTTTGTAAGAAGAGTGGAAAAAAATAAAGAGGGAACGGAAAAATATGTCTGAATTAGAATAAATATGTTTTCGAACCAAGAATAAAAATAGTTAAGTTTGGCAGAAGAAAGGACAAAACTTTAATAAGTAAGACCCATTAGAGTCCATTTGTTAATAAAAGAATGTCTCACGCAAGTATAAGTTGGTATGCCTCTCCCATAATAAAATTTTTCGAGCTTATGACCATTTTGGGCTATTTTTCCTTTTTTCTATAAAGAGAAAATTGACCACTTTTTTTATAAACTTTTTATTTTTCTGCAATTAAATGAAATTTGCCTAATTTTATTGGACCCATATTTGCACGTGCTCTTATATCTAGTAATATATAATACATGAAAATAATTCAACAAGGTAGATTTTTACTTTAACCCTCTAGGTATCAATCTCATTAATCAAAATTCTACTGGGTAGATCCATTGAAAGAGGAAAACACTTTTACTAAAAGATTTTTTATTTCAAAACTCAAATTCTAAATATTTGATTAAGGACACGAAGGTTTCAACTAATCCACCACACACCTTGATAGCAATTCAATAAGAGAAAGGAAATTTTACTAGTTCAGATGATTATCTACATTTTTATCTTGTTAGTAAAATTGATTTATGTTCTCCCTTATATATATTTTTTTGGTGTGTGGTACTCACATTAGAGTCTAACTATTTCGAATTCGCGCCGTATAGGGCTCATTTGAAGAAAAACGTATCCTACCAAAGATTTTTCAATACTCAAACTCCGATCAAATTTAAGCACATAACGGTTTCAGATTGTGTGAATGTGGCAGTGAAGCAAAGAAAAGAAAAGATGAATTCACATTAGGGGATGTCAGACATGAAACATAGAGATCATGAAGAAGAGATTCGTCCAAGAAACTCAGAAATTAAAAGCAGAATAAATAACCTTACGCGGTCCCTCATGACTTTTTCTCATCCCAAATCTTTGTCAACTTTAACACTGAGTTGTTTCGTAGCTGGATAAGAAACAAATTATATATGTATTAGTTTTTATATAACTTATATGTTATTCGTATATAAAATTAATATGATACTTGGTTGATAATTTAAAAATCTGCATAACTATACATGTGTAAGTTATAAGAAAATTTATGTATTATTTTATACAGGAGAAGTACGTAAATAACTAATCCTTACATAACTAATAACTATATAAAATAACACATTAACTTACTTATATCTAATTTTTATATTATTAATACATACATAATTCTAATCAGCTACTAAACAATCCGAATGGCGCACCGCTGTCCCCTTTCAAATCTCTATGCACTAAAAATTAAAATGATTGTCTAACAAAAAAGTTAACACTGTGGACTCTGGTTGCGGTGTGGGCCTTCAAGTCATGTGGATATTTAATTTCACGTTGTGTGTTAGTTACAGTATTAACAGAAGCCACCGTACCAAAGGGTTCGGGCGAATTTAGTAACTTTTGTGTAAATTTTGTATTTTTACTAAAAATTTCAGAATAAATATATGATTTTGTAGGTGCAAACCCACATACATAAATCAGAGAATGGCCTAGTGGTGTGTACGCTGTTTTTAAAGCGTTGAGTGTTTATGTAGTTCATTCTTTTAAAAATATATTAAATATCGATACTTTTTTGTGAATTTAACGGTTGTTATTAATTTGAGATCGTAATTTTGTCTTTGAAATTCAGAACCCACAACCTCAAATTTTGACTCCGTTTCTAAAAGCATATGTGGTTGTGTGTGTGGTGGGGGTTGGGGGAGGGGGTTGATTAACAAATTCAAAAGCTATTTAAAGTACTATATTGTCTTAATTCATTAATAATAATTGTAGTAGGTCCATCATGAGGTTTACTTTTTTCCAATTGGGGAAATTAATTATTGCAATATTTTTGTTAGTTATGGTGTAAAAAGAAGAGTTAGAATCTATAATCTTTTAATTTAGACGGAACGTTTTTCTTTAGTCTGAAATTAAGTTCCACAAATAAGAAGAGTTAATAACTTTGATGGTCACTCAACTATCAAATATTTTCACACAAAGTCACTCAACTATGACTTGTTTGCACAGAAAGTCACTCAACCTATTTAGACCATCTCCAAATCCTCTTTATTTTACTCTCTACTCTCTATATTTGGAGGGTAAAATAGAGAATTGGATCTCCAACCACACTCTAAAAAGCCCTCTATTCTTTATTTATAGAGAGGTGAATAGTAGTTCTCCAAATTTGGAGAACTACTATTCACCTCTCTATTTTACTTTTTGATTATTTTAATATTTTTTCTATTATTTTGTAATTGACATACTATTTATCATATAATGCTATTAATAAAATTTCTAATATTCGTAATTTTTTTTAAATGTAATATAATATTTTTTTAAATATATTATTTAATATATACTACTTTTATCCCGAATTAATAATATTTCAAATATTTTTTAAAACAATTTCGCCACTTTAAGTGATATAATTTGATATTATTATTAATTTTCACTATGAAGAATGTACAAAATTTAAATGATAAGATGAAAATTTTAATTCAAAAATACAATACATAACATAATTATTTAAATATAAGATAATAATACAATACAAAACATAATAAGTTTAAAAATCACAACAATATAAAGTAACCCGGTAGGTCGTTTTTAGATTTAACAATATTCGAAAAATAATTAGTTTATGATCCAGAGAGTTGTTGTGGTTGTGATTGCGGTTGTGCTTGTTGATTTCTTTTTTCAATTATTCGTAGTTGTTCTTTAGAAGTTTAGAATAAAATCTAATTTTATATTAAAGAGAAAATGGTTTAAAGCCCCCCCAACCTATACCCGAAATCCCAACTACACACTCCAACTTCACGGGTGTCCTATTACCCCCCTGAACATTTTATTTATCTATTTACTACACACTTGAGTGCTGACCTGTACACATAAACCAAACATTTCATTTCTCTTTTTGTGACGTGATATTCACGCGCGGGCCCCATTTCTCAACCTTTTCTTTTCCCTCCTAAACGTAGAACGACCCCCATTTCTCAACCTCCAGGCAACTTCAACATCTACAACCATGAGGAAATTTTCTTAGATGCAGTGAGTGCTAGCATACCAGGGAAGGGATAACCTCAGATGGTGGGCCAACTATGGATATTGCAAGATCGTGTCCATTGATCTTCCACAGATTTGTTTCTCTAGCTTCATAAATCTTGCAGCAGAAACAAATTACATCTCCTTAGCCAAGATAGAAAAGGGGGATAAAAACATTAACTTAAGCAATTTTAACATTGAAATTCAAAAATGGGACTATACCTCTGTGATCACAACCCTATCCGCATTAGTGAATGCAATAGCAAAGTCATCTTTCAATGCTGCTAGACGACTGCAAATTATGAAAATTTCAAGCATTGTGCAATCAATGTAGTTGTAATTGGAAAGGGGAATACTGCTTATTCAAGTTTTCATTTGCCATTTTTGACGAATTTAGAGAAAATTCAAAGAACCTAAATAAGAAATTAGAGCAGATTACAAACCCTAACTTCAAGATTTTAAGTTGAAATGAACATAAACAACTAAACCCTAGCTAAGCCCAAAAGAAAATCGTCAAAATATTGATGAAGAAATAAGGATTAATGGTGGGGAAGATGACCATTGCCCATCTCCCAATTTTATTACTTTTTCTAACGTTTTTTCCTCTTCTAACGCGCCTAGAGGAGGTGTTCTCACCTCCTATGACAGGTCAGCACTCAAGTGTGTAGTAAATAGAGAAATAAAATATTCAGGGGGGTAATAGGACACCCGTGAAGTTGGAGTGTGTAGTTGGAATTTCGGGTATAGGTCGGGGGGTCTTTAGACCATTTTCTCTATATTAAATAAAGAATATGAAAAAAATAAATTTTATATTACATGAAAATTACATAGGGTAATTATTTGGAAAAAAAAAGAAGAAAGAAAGGATTTATATTAAGAAATAAGAAAATAAAAATAAAATAGAAATAATAATATAATATTGAGGAGAGAGAAAAAGATTCTTGTTTAGAGAGTAAAATAGAGAATTAAATTAGAGTTGGTTGTCTGAAAAAATAGAGAACTCTTTGAAGAATAAAATAGAGAGTAGGGTTGGAGATGCCCTTAATTATTTTTTTCACTAAAATTTGCTGGCATGGAATTTATATTTTTAACCAAAATTTTAAGAACTAAATATATATCCATTTAATGACCTGCCCCATTTAACCCGACCCGATAAAAATATAATATTGAACTTTTTATTTTTTTACCATAATTCCCTAAATCATTCTCTCTTGTCTCCTTCTTTCTCTTGAGCGTTCTTCTTCTTTTTTTAATTTCACAATTGCAAAATTTCTATTAAGTAGGAATTTATAATGGATTCCTCCTTTCCTTTTATCTAGATTTAGAATTATCTTCCATTATAGTCCAATATATCGTAAAGTGACGAATGAAGTTGCAAATACATGAGTCAATATTTGGGTAAGGGTGTATATTGAATAAAAATAGTTGAAATACTTCTTACGTTTAATTGTTCATGTCGGATTCTTATAGACGTTGATAAGTGGTGCATCTTAATTATAGCAAAGAGCAAAAGCAGGGACAACTGCATAGCAGTTTAAAAGGCTTTGCGGTCCTCTTAGAAATTTTCGTTGAAATTGTAACCCAAGAGATTGTTGTCAATTTTATTGTTTTTGAAGTTGGGAAGACAATAATTTGATGCCTTAGGGAGAACAGAGAGGTTATGGAAACTTCAAAAAAGAAGAAGAGAGAGGTTGATATATTATTGATTTGTGAAGAAGAAGTTGAAATTGAGAAATTTAAAAAGAAAAGAAAAGAGAAGAAGAACGTTGAGGGAAAGAACGGGGGAGACAGAGAATAATTTAGGAGAATTAAAGGTAAAATAAAAGGGTCAATAGTATATTTTTAGCGGGTCGGGTCAAGTGGAGTGGGTCATTAAATGATTTAAATGGATATATATTTAGTTCTTAAATTTCTTGGTTAGAAATACAAATTCCATGTCAACAAATTTTAATGAAAAAACAATTAAATAGGTTGAGTGACTTTCCATGCAGAGAAATCATAGTTAAGTGACTTTTGAGTTGAAAATGAAAGTTGAGTGACTTTCTGTGAAAAGAGTTGATAGTTGAGTGATCATCAAAGTTATTAAATAAGAAATGAACTTCCGTGCGGGGTAAATTTTAATTTTAATGGCTTGGCCAAGTTTTTGAGAGGTCAAAAATATTTTTGAAAAAAATGCTTATGTCTTTTCTCCAAAAATATTTTTTGAAAAAATACATTTAGAAGAACTTTTAAAAAGTTTGGTCAAACGTGAATTGCTACTTAAAAGTGCTTTTAAAATTTACTGTTCAAACACAAATTACTTCTCACGTATTTTTTAAGGGTTACTTACCAATATGTACCGACAACAAAAATAATTTTAAATAAAATGACCGTATGTATATGTAATGTGTATCTATATTGTATAATTAGTATATAATCGTGTATAGATGATATATAACTATATATATATATAGACATTATTGATACACTGAAGTATACATTGAAGATCGATGTTTTTTTCAATTCAAATATCCTCTAAATAGTCTTAAAATGTTGATATAAGCTTCTTTTTAATATTTTGAGTCTTTTGATATATTAATCACTTAAAATGATTCACATTTGTGTTAAGTCAAGCTTTCAACAAACTTTGAAGAATAAGAAAAAGGAGGAGGGGAGGAAGGAAGAAGGAAAGCAACAAAGAAATAAGCACGAAAAGGAATTGGAAGGAAGAAGAAGGAAGTTAGGAAGAAGTCATTAAGGATCGAAAAAGGAGATAAAAAAGGAAAAATAGTAGCAAAAAAGCATTGTGTTTAAAATTAAAAAGAATCAAATGATCATTTTATATAATTAATTCTAATTGGATTTATTTGGATAATACAAATTTGACCATTTTCCCAGTTTTGGCTAGTTCACTTGGTGGTAGGGTGTGCACTACTCAGATTAAAATTGAAAAATCAAATTAAATTGAATTAAATTTTAATTTGGATTGATTTTTATTTGATTTTGAATTAAGAATTTACTCTCTTTTTTTGTTTAGATTTTGAATTTAGAAAAATCAAAACCGAGAAATAAAAAAAAAATTGATATAATTGATATACTTTTAAGTATTTTGTTTCAAATTTTACTTGTGATTTATATTAAAAAGTATATTTAGGAAATTATGTTATTAATTATTGAAATAATTGAATAACCGAAAAAAAAACCAAATAAAAAAGAGACAAATCAAATCAAACCAAACAAAACTTATTTTAATTTAAATTGAATTATACTTTTTCAAAAACAAAAATTAAAATTGAACAATATAAAAATCTAATCGAAAAATCGAATACACTTGGTGGTGAGCTCCTGAACTTTCATAGACCACAAATGATCATGTAGGGTTCAAAACCCATCAATAGTAGTGTACGTAGCAACCCTTTCCCTTTTCACTACCTCACGCAATTGAAAGAACCTTTTTGGGTAAATGATTTAAATATATATTCGGAGTGTTTTTCGCTGTCTTTTCTTGAGTTGATAGAAGAAAATAACTTTCTAGTTGTTCTAGAAATTATTTTTGGACGGTACTCCCGCTATTTCATATTAACTCAATTTTTGTTTAAAATATTTCTTTCATTCATTTCTACTTGTCATATTTTGACTTGGCACACACAATAAGAAAATAATTATTGATATGAGTATTTTATCAAACTATCCCTATTAAATGACATTTACTATTAAGTCTTGAAAAATGACTTGAAGAAAGAGTATTTAATGTTGAAGGTAAACATGGAAAAATATAATTGTCTTTTCTTGATATGTCAAAAGTGACAAGTAAAAATAAAAATCTTTTTTAGGAAAAAGTGACAAATAAAAGTGAACGGAGGGAGTAATTTATTAATTGTTCAAAATTTAAGATGGATGTTTGAATTTTTTTTCATATTTGTCTTTTCATTTATTGAAGTTTTATACTATTTACAAAGTCATATTTATGATTTCACAAAGGACAATTGTGAAAAGTATGATTTAAATTATGTTGATAAATATTTTTCTTAATATATATGTGTTGCATCACAAATTCAATTAAAGGAATATTTTTATTTTGAGGTTTTTAAAAATTTGGCCTTTAAAATCTGGATGCATTTCGTTTTAAGTGAATATATATCCTAGCGAAACTTCATTTAAAAAAGCAATTATTAAAGAAAACCTTTTGAAAAAGTTTTACAATATATTAAGGGGCTATTTGATAGCTCGATAAGAAATAAGTTATTCATTTATTAATTTTCATATAACTTATACGACGTTGATAGGTAGGTAGAAAATAAGTTATTTATGTATAAAATTAATACGACGTTTGGTTGACAATTTAGAAACTCACATAACTAATATATGTATAAATTATGAGGAACTCTATGTATGTATTATTTTATGCAGGATAAAATATGGAATAACTAAAGCATGTATAACTAATACATGAATAACTAATCCTTACATAACTAATACGTGCATAAAATAATGCATAGATTCACTCATGACTAATCCTACATTACTAATACCGGCATAACTCTAAGAAGTTGTTTGGTGTGAGGTAGAAGGTATAATAATCTCATAAATAAAATGTAGGACTATTTTACCCTGCATTTGGTTAGAGGTATTAGACGGTCCTGATATTATTTTTCTCACCATTTATACATTAGTGATGGGATAAGTTATCTCATATACATGATGAAATAACGTATCCTGAAATAATTAATCCCAAAATAACTTATATCCAGCTACATGCAAGAAAATTCCAAGTATTTTAATAATCTATTAGTTTGCTTGTCTAGCTTCTTTGGTTTATTTTGGGTATGGGAGGTTGACTTATAGGCATTGACGTCAAAGTCGTTACATCACATTGTCGTAGATCACTTAGAAATCGGAATCCCCTCTATTACCTAGCTCTTTCTTTCATCATTCCACGAAACTTCCTTTACCTATTTTTTTAATATTTGGAAATAACATAAACTTTGCTTTTTACTTTTAGCTCATTATTTTCTTCATTTGAGATAAGACCATAACACCTTATGTTATACCCTATATAAACCCTCTAACTCACCTCTTTTCCTCATATCAGTTTTCTTCTTAAATTTCTTTGAATTTCATCCAACTTTTTCACACATATAATACCAATGGCAGCTAAAAGATTCTTTGATGACTTTGCTGACCCTGACTCCAACCAAACAAATTACAAACGTCTAAGAAAAACACCTTCTTTTGCTTCGTATGTCCCTTCGTGATTAATATTTTTCTTTATAATATTTCAAGATTTATCATCTTCTAATTACCTCTTTTTTTCTTTGCTTGTAGTGTGATTAAAGAAGTGGTGATGGTGAATTTCTTAGATAACTTTTGTTTAGCCTTGGAACCCATGCTTCGAAAAGTGGTATATTTCTAGAATACTAGACATTCGCGTTTTTTTTTTATATGATTCAAGACATTCGTTGATTTGGTCAAACAACTCTACACTTTATTGATTCTATGATCAATGACGAAATCAATAATTTTGCTAAGAATATTTAGGTTTTAATATTTCGACCTATATACAACATATAATAATTCTGGTGAAGGATGTATTCAACTGACCATCTGAGTAGCCCTCTTGTGACTTGTCGATATTATACTATTCCTTATTCAAATTTGTTTGTTGAAATTATGTATAGGTTCATGAAGAGGTTGAAAGTGGACTAAGAAGATGTTCTAGATCAATAGGAAGATCACCTTCATTAAGAATCAAAGCACTTGATCCATCAAACCTACGTTTAATATTCAACAAAAAACTTTCACTACCAATTTTCACCAACAGCAAGATTATGGATTCAGATGGCCAATACCTCCAGCTCATTCTGGTGGACGCCACCGGTGATTGCCTGGTTCCAACCACCTTAGCCACCCCGATTAAAATCGAGCTCGTGGTGCTAGACGGAGACTTTCCTAGTGGAGAAAATTGGACACAAGAAGAGTTCAATAAGAACATAGTTAAAGAAAGGGAAGGAAAAAGACCATTGGTTACTGGTGAACTTAATATTACTATGAGAGATGGTGTTGCTTCTCTGGGTGATCTTGAATTTACTGATAATTCTAGTTGGATTCGTAGCCGGAGATTTCGTATCGGTGCAAAAGTGGTTCACATAGGAAATGGTCAAAATTCAATGCGAATAATGGAAGCTATGACTGATTCTTTTATGGTTAAAGATCATCGTGGAGAATGTAAGTCATTTTTTTCACACTAAAAATATATTACTTGCTGAATCACGTACACATACATATATAGATAATATCTTGTATTTTAGGTGAAAAGGTTGTGGTGATTTAAGTTGAGGCAAATCTATGTTTTTTGAGTCAAACATTGACATCTATACATAGCCCTAGTTATATTATATGTGCACTTTGTCAAGTATATATATAGAGATAAGAGATTTGATGAATTATTTTTATCGCGATAATTTAATGATATCGAGTCATATATAATTTATTATGTATTCATTGGCTCTTTTGTACTATGATCATAATTCATATATGTGTATATGTTATTTACAGTGTATAAGAAACATTATCCACCAGCATTACGAGATGATGTGTGGCGTCTTGAAAAAATTGGAAAAGATGGAACTTTTCACAAGAAGCTAATTTTACAAGGCATCAAGACAGTACAAGATTTTCTCAAGTTGGCCAATATTGACCCACATAAAATAAGAAGGGTACGTATATTGTCAACTATGTAACACCGTTCCAAAATAATCTCAAATATATTAATTTTGCACAATATTGAATTCCTTAAATTTAAATTTTGAATTTATTTCTGACAGATACTTGGAAATGGAATGTCGGAGAAAATGTGGGAAGTAACATATAGACATGCAAAAACATGTGAGATGGGAACTAAATCATACATAGCTAGAGGACCAAACTACACTCTCATCCTCAATCCAATATGTCAAGTTATTAGAGCAATTATTAATGGACAAATTTGCCATAGTAGAGAGTTAAGAGGAATTCAAAGGGTAAGAAGTTATAGCTTTTTAATTATTTTGTTCTTAACGTTTATAACACATGTGAAATGTTTTTTTATGCTAGGGGTAAGCGTTTTTACTAATTTAAAAGAATTGTTTTTTTCTTATTAATAGTCCTATATTGAGAATTTGGTGAGGAATGCCTTCACAAATTGGAGTTCTTTAGAAGAAGTTGATGGTGGCCTGCAGGTCAATGAAACTGCAACTCTACTCACTCAAGGTACTTTAATTATCATTTAATTATCTCTTCATTTTCTAATCGTTATGTTAATTATACTTATTTAATCTGATACGTATAAATTATAATATAAAGTTTGAGTAGGTTGTGAGCCACTATAACTGATACTTGATTATTATCTATTACCCAATTGAAATTGTTTTAAACTTTATTCCCTTTTATTCTAATAACAGTATAATAAATAAAGGATTTTATGACAAATATTTAACGGTAATAATATAATTGTCCCTATATTATATCATCAACAATAATAAATATGGATATTTATAATCAACTCTCTATATAAATGTCGTTAAAGACTTTAACGACTTTGAATGTAACGACAGTAACTCAATTACTGCTAAATATTTTTACAGCAATAAATATTGCCACTAGCAGAAAAATCTATTGTCAATATATGTCTCTTTTATTGTAGTATAATAACAAGATTTACCTGATTAATGTTGTTTAAAATTATAATAATAAGGAGAAGGGGATTTATTTCATTTTAGAATACCCATTATGCACAAAAGGCTCTCCTAATTACTAAAGACAATGATGTTAAATATTCATTGGCTAAAAAGCTCATGAACTTAATTTGGAATCCAAAATAAGTAATAAGTGAAGTCAACCCTTTACATTTCTATATTTTATAATTAATACGACGTGTTTGCCATCAAAGGCTAATTAATTAATACAACAACTTGACAATGAATTTGACATATATACACTTTTCCTATTCACTATATTAATATATATATATATACACACATATATATTTTGTTGTTTTGATATAATAATTAAAATACTTGATAATTAATTAATTAATTTGTTGTGTATGATCAGGAGAACGAGGGGTGCATCATCTAAATGCCTATCCTAGTGCAGCAGGTGGATCAATTGAGTGTAGTGATTGGATTGTTAACCAAGCACACATTAGCTTGCCTATTCAAAATGGAGTTTGTTATATCTCAGAATCTTCTTCTGAAGAGGAATTACATTATTTATGAACTTTTATGGAAAATAAAAGATCGAGAGGAACGGAATCGAAGGAATGAATTTTACCATCACGTTGATTTCGTGAGTAAATGAAATGATATGAGCAGTGAAAATTCATATAGTCTGTCTTGATTTGTTTGTTATTGAAGCGTAATTGCTTGTTGTTGATGTAAATATACAAATTATGTAACCCAATCCATAAAGCGAGGGGCAAAAAATGTAGTAGTTGTGCCGCCCCTTTGTGAAAAGGATGTGTGGTTTGCAATATCAAAGTTTGTTCTTTGTTCTTTTATAATATAAAATTTCGAATTGTTATATCCCCTTTTCGTTTTATCTGAATAACAAGATAAAATATTCACTTAAGTATGTTGTAATTATTTAAAATTTAAGGTATATAAATTCATAAATGGTTTGGATTATATTGAATTCAAAATATAATAGTTCAGATAAATTTCGTGGATTAATATGATTGGATTAATTATTTAGGTTCAATATATATGGATTAAATTGAAGTCTAATTTCATTGGGCTAGTCTGTTAAATTTGGTTACAAATGATGAGCCCACATTACTAAGTGCAATATGTCATCTTTTTCTAGAGACCAAATGTAGTGCTATGTGTCAAATGACGTGACATGCTAAGTCAAATGAAATATGAATTTAATATATGGAGAAGGGCTTAAAATGTCCCGCAACTATTTGAATTGGTACAAAACTACCCTTCATCCACCTTTTGGATCCCAAATACCGCTGACGTCGACCTTTTGGCTCAAAAATACCCTTATGTCTAACGGATCATACTCATAAGGTGGATGGAGGGCAATATTGTACTAAAATCTCATAGTTTAAGGGCATTTTAGACCCTTTTTCCTTAAAATAATTTGAAATTACTTAATATATGAGCTCATATGATTGCTTGATTTTGAATTCCTTAGTAAATTTTTTTAAAAAAGGTTAATCCTCTACTCTCTACACCCCCCCCCCCACGCCACCCCACCCCTTCACTTCCTCTCTCTTCCATTTTCTTTTTCTATTTGAATTTTGTTCACTGTTTTAAATTAATTTTTTTTTGCAATTTATGAAAAACACAAGGGAGAAAAGAGGAGAAAAATAACGATGACATTCATATAGAAATAATTAATTCAATAAAAGATTATTTAATTAAGCAATTATGTTTGTATACTGCATTTTCCTTTTGTGTGTACCCAAAATTCAAAATAAAAGAATAAAGATAATTATTTCTCATATCCCCACCCTCACCCCACCATGACAATACTACAAATTAAAAGAATATGGACATGTCTATTCATTTCAAGTTTGAGTCCCGGATATCCTAATTAAGAATAAGAGATTAAGAAAAAGAATAAAAAGAGAAAAAGAACAAGACATTTGAATAATTGATAGAAAATTTTATATTAATAAAAATAATAATTCTTTTTAGCTGGACAATCAGTCGGTGTGAGTATGAATTTTAGTTGGATCCCCATTTATGAGTTGAGTTATAATAAATTGGGAGTTGATTTTAAAAAGGCCAATATGAAGATATCTAATATGTTTTGAATATTATTTTCAAGTGTATCATGTCAAAATATGAATCATATGTAATTTTTAATATTTTAAAAAATGAAAAAATATATGATTTTTTATTTATTTGAGAAAAGTTTAAATTTGGATCAATCACATTAGGCAACATAATAAATAAATATTTAATAATCTTACTTTAAGGGGGTGTAAAAAAATAAGGGCAAATATGAGCAAAAGAATTAACATTGAAGGTATTTTTGAGCCAAAAGGTTGACGTCAGGGATATTTTAGGGCCGAAAGGTGAATGGAGGGTAGTTTTGTACTAATTCAAATACTTGAGGGGCATTTTAAGCCCTTTTCCGTTTGATATAATCCAAATTTCTTGAAGAACTTTCTGTGGCGTGTAACTTCTCTGACTCTTCAGATTTGTCAAATTTTTTAGTGTCTCCAGAATGAAAATTTATTCCTGCTTTTTTAAACTTACAATCTCAAATTATATGGCCTTTCTTTCCACAATAATGACAATTCATGTTCTTTCTCTTTTTATTAAGAGACTTCTTGAAAACTTTCAAATTTTTGTTTTCATTTTCAGAATTATTATGTCTAACATTATTAAATGTGGAACTAGAGACTTGAACCAAAGCATCTCTAATATGAGTCTCACTTTCAATTTGAAGGTGAGTTCTAAATTGTTCCATTGTCAATTTGTCAGTAGAATGCAAAATTTTCTTTCGATAGTTATTCCACGAAGAAGACAGTTTCGAAAGAATTGCACTTATTTGAACTGCATTAGGAATTTTCACTTCAAGATCACTTAGTTTTGAAACTAAGATTTGTAACTCATGAATCTGATCCATGACAGATTTTGTATCAGTCATTTTAAATTCGAAATACCGTAGAGATAAGAATTTATCGATATTTCATTTTTCATTTTCATATGCGGTCTGCAAAGTTCTCCAGATTTTTCTTGGAGACTTCAAATGTGAGTACAAATCATACAAGCGGCCAGTCAATGTAATTAAAATATGATCTCGACAGAGTAATTCATCTACTTCACATTTCTTTCTCTCTGTTTAGACTTCATCGATATCATCCGGGGTAGGTTCTGAGAGTGTCGCCAACAATGGATCAAGTACATAGAATTTTTTCAATGCAGTGAGTAAGAAAATCATCTTGTCCTTCTAACGAGTGAAATTAGATCCATCAAAATGATCTAGTTTTGATAATGTCCTTTGAATTCTCAATAGCAGACAATAATTTCTCCATAACTAAATAACTCTTGAAAAATTGTTAGAAGAAAAATAACATAGAAATTAAAAGCTTTGAGGCGTGAAAGATTACTATCTTTCAAGAGTTATTGCATGTATGTTCTTTTAGGGATGACAAACAATTCTCTATCAGGATACAGCAAAGCTTGAAACATATATGCAGTTGAATCCGCTACTTCTAGGAATGCTTCGTATTTATAAAACTTAAGGGATGACTTTTCATAATAGTCATGTTCTTTCGTGAACATAGATGAATTTTCATAGTAATCATGTTCTTTCATGAACAGAGATGACTTTTCATCTTAGTCATGTTCTTTCATGTATAAATGACTTTTCATGAAAGAGAAACTGATTTTCTGGACAATCACAACCTTTAGTTGCTCTCTTTTTTAAAAGACAAAACTTTTGTTGCTCCCTATCTGAACATACAAACGTTTTTGTTTCATTTAAAATTTAAATATTAAATTCAAATTTTAAATAAACAATTTGTTCAAAATAAATTACGAAAAAATAAATCTTTAAATTTAATTAAAGATCCGACCCAGCCCAAGCCCCAAGTACAAGTCCAAGTCATTTATATATATTATTAAATATAGAGAAAAGATATAAAAAAAAACCCCTGAACTTGGTCAGACAACTTACTTTAGTACTTAAACTACACGGGTGTTTAAGCATCCCCCTTAACAACTTTGAAATGAATTAAATACCACCCTGAGATTATAATACTACTCTCACCTGCCACATCATAACCATGTAAGCGCCACATCATAGCCATGCCAGCCCCACGTCATTAATTTTATTTATTTCTTTTTGTTTATTCACCATTTTTCTTTAATACTTTTTAATATTAATTTGCACTAATAAATTAATTATACATTTTCTAAAATCAAATTTGGACCCATTTTTGTTTCTCCTCCCCCTCCCCCCCTCCCCCCCCCCCACCACACTCCTTTCTTCTTCCTTTAAGGTCACCATTTTCAGCCCTTCACTGCTCAATGTTTTCCTCTTCACCATTCAAATTTAAAAAGGAAGAAGTGATTTTACGGCTCTATTTTGCATGCACCAGTGATTTTACGATCATGGCGCACTCACCTCTCCTTTGTTGATGTCTTTATAGATCTAAGTCTCACATCAGGAAAAAAGAAGAAAAAGATTTCATTGATTTTCTTGAAAACTAAGAAAATGGTGTAAAGGGTTTTTTTCCAAATGGGTCTTAGAATCGTTTCTCAAAAAATTATTTAACCTTTCAATGTACCAAAAATTGCAGAGTTAATTTGTGATGTGGTAAAGAAATGAAATTTTCTTCAAATCACCAACTATGAAATTTCAATTGAAGTTTTTTCTTTGCAAATTGTCAATCCATATCATCAATAAACGATTCAGTTATGAAGCACTATGATTTATAGGTGGTGTGTGTGTTGCAAATCTAATAACTTAGAAAAATCTTGCCATGAAAGTGTAGCTTGAACTCCCATGAATATATATTAGGGAAGACAACAAAATAAAAAGAGAAAAAGAAAAGATTAAAAGTTTTTGTGGGTCAATAAGAAAATTCACATATTTTAAAAGAATTAACATATCAAGAAAATAATATTTAAAATATTAATTATATATTGGCCTATAAAAACAGGTCATATGTATCATTTTATAAATTTAGTTTTTTTTAAAAAAAATTCACGCGTTTTTAGGCGAGTGAGTGCACTCACTTTTCCACATCACTTCTTAAGGTGGTATTTAATTCACTTGAAAGTTCTTAAGGGGGCTATTTAAACGCCCGTGTAGTTAAAGTGCTAAGGTAAGTTTTACTGCCAAGTTCAGGGGAGATTTGATGTATTTACTCTTAAATATATATTAGTAGACTTACTCTATTAAATAGACTAAATGAGCTAGGCCTTAAAAGGACCTAAAAGATGCCCTCTCCCATCAATGTGAGAACTTTCCCTTTATATTACAACTATCCTAACTAGGGCTGCATGTAGTCGTGCTAAACCGTTAAAGAACCATTAAGTTATCGGTTAATCGGTTATTGACCCTTATCAGTTCGGTTATCGGGTTAATCGTTAACATATCACACAATTTTTTGTAATCGAAAATCACATGAAGAATTGAAGACAATGTAATTAAACTCAAAAAGTGTTGGTGATTCAATATGTAATTATGTACTGCGAAAACAACGAAACAGAAAGGCGAAAGCATTCCTTTTCTGAATTTCCAATCACCTGTCACCATATGACTAGAAACAGAATCACACAAAGCATTCATTTTCCTTATCTAATCAGATCAATTTTAGACAAAAGCTAAACTCATTTACAAATTACAAAATCTTTCTACTAAAACAACACAGTACACACACGCACACCAAGAAAACAAAGTAAAACAAGAAGAATCAATGCAATTTCCATAAAGATCAATTTCTTAGCCAACACATCCATATGGCCATATAGATTATCTCATCAAGTCAATCATAGATCAAAAACTAAATCCATTCACCAACTCTTTCTACTAACACACACACTAAATAACAAAGCAAAACAAGAAGAAACCAATAGTGAAACTATTTATGTTTTGTTTTCCACCATTTACAATTTTACATTCTGCAAACAATTGAGCAGTCAACACCCAACACTCAACACAGCAGCAAGCCATCAACTCATAGCCTCATACAATATCACAATTGAATCACTTAATACCCAACACTCAACACAAGTACACAATGTCACAATAGCAACAGGCCAACAACCACAACACAACAACACTTAAAGAAACTTCTCAACACAAATATGAAATATCATATTAAAATAACTGAATAAAACAGCAGCACCACAAGCTGCAACACTGCAGAAGTCAAAATGCCGCACAACTTAAAATTGTCTAACATAAAGTCACTGCCATAACCCACACAGACACAAACATAATTTCAAAAATTCAAAATAGCGGTCGCACAACCTGAAAATTAAGTCCAAACATAGTACTAATAGTTCATGTTCAAGTAAACAAAATAATAACTAGTCAATCCTTGAGAGTTGACTATTCTGGTCCTTGTTTTCCAAACAACGCTTAACATGCCTCCTTAAGGAGGTAGCCCCAGTATTGTGTGAATGGTAATAAGTAATACAATCACAATAAATACATTTTATTACTCACGATCCATCTTTTTTTCTTCAAGTTTTTCATAGTGATTCCAAACAAGTGATCAGGCATTAGAACCATGAAGTCGAGGCATGATGAAATCTAATTAACAAAGAAACAGAGAAAGTATTAGATATTTGATGGTTAAAAATGAAAGAGAAATCAAGATGAACTGATGAAGAACACCAAGTTCTACTGGGAGCTTGCTTTGCACAAATATTTGTAATAACCATAATTTAACACACTCATTAGTCATTAGAAAAGAGAAGTCAATCATAAATCAGATATAAAGACAAGATAACACATGTATATAAAAGTCCACCTCAATATTAAAACATCTACCTTCCGTCTCCTTTAATAGAGTTAGTGAAGGAAACCTCCAATTTTACATGTCATCAATGCAAAGTTCTTTTTCCAAGTTTAGTCAAATCTAAAGAGAAATACGATAACAAGTCAAGGCTTAAGCAATAAAAATATTAAATAAACTATTCACAATTTTACATCAATTAGGTTCTTTTCTTAACTTGTTCAAGTTGCTCAAGAAAATCTAAATCTTCCTCAATACTTATGGGTTGTGGCTCACTCCGAAGCCAATCTTGAAGTCACACTAGAGATTGTACTAATTTAGGAGTTAATGAACTCTTAAACGAATCAAGTATGCGCCCTCTGGTAATAAAAACACATTCAGACGCCACACTTTAAACAGGAATAGCCAACACATCTCGAGCCATCTCAGAAAGAGATGAAAATCTAGGTGAGTTAACTTTCCACCAAAGCAATACATCAAAATCTGATTTTTCAATTTCAGTATCTTATTCAAGATATTTATCTAATTTTTACTTTAAACTTTCTCCTCCACTTCCAGATGTATGTCTATGTAATTCCTCAAAAAAAGTTCTCAAAATCTCCTATCGGTACAGACCTTGAATCAGAAGTATCCACCTCAGTTGAAGAAAGTTGACCACTTTTATCATTTGAATCAGGCTTTGCATACTCATTAAACAAAGATTTCATGTACGTTTGCACACTACTTTTTATAGCAGCCCCTTTGTCTCCAAACATCTTCTTAAGTGCAAAGCCAAGATTGCTAAATTTGTGATGAGGATCCAAAACACATGGTATGAAAAGCATCTTATTCATTTTTTCAGTATCACCCCAATATTTGTCAAATTTCTCCTTCATATTTTCTGCCATTTTAGCCAAAACATGATCTTCATTTGATATCAATTGATTCAAGTAAACACCAACTTGACAAATTTCAAGAAAATAAAATTTTGATGTAACATATCGTTATCCAGATATCTTCAAAGTAAGATTAAAAAACATTTCAAGAAATTTTGTAATTCTCTTTAAACTCTCCCAATCACTACTCAAAAGTGTACCTGTAGAATTTTTATTCATAATATCAACAAACTTAAGATGTAGTGCCAAGCCAATATCACAATCAGCGTACTCTACAATTGCACCTTCATATTCAATAACCATGCTCAATATCGTGTAGGTGGAATTCCACCTTGTAGGAATATCCAAGCATAAAGACGACTTTTAAACAAGATTTTCATCTTCACAACATTCTTGAAACTTTTTCCACCTAGCAGGAGATTGGCGAATATATCTCAGTGCTTGCCTAACTCGTTCAATAGACACATTTCCTTTTTTTTTGTACCGTCTTAAACAATAAGATTTACAATATGAGCCATACACCTTATGTGAAGGTGACTACCACCCATTAGGTTGGTCCCCCACTTATTTAATTGCTTAGACAACTCAGTTATTGCCACACTATTTGAACTAGCTTTATCAACTATAACAGTGAAAATCCAATGCAATCCCTACTCATGTAAACACTTACTAATAGACTTTGCAAGATCTTCACCTCTATGACTAGAGATTGGATAAAAGTTGATAATTCTTTTATGCAAAGTCTATTTTTTATCAATCCAATGAGCAGTAATGACCATATAATTGATTCTTTGTATGGAAGTCCAAGTATCAGTGGTTAAAGACACCTTTGTTGTGTTTCCTTAAAAATAGTCATCAGTTTATGTTTTTCTTCATCAAAAAGATCAAAACAATCACGAGACACAGTGGTACGAGAAGGAATGTGGAAACAAGGTTGTGCTACTTTCATAAATTGTTTAAAATTTTCCTTTTCAACAAATCTGAAAGGAAGTTCATCAAGAATTACCATACGACACAAGACCTTCCTACACTCCTCCTGATCAAATTTTCATGGAACAACAACTACATCATCCTTGTTACCTCCTATCATTAGTTGAAATGCTAATTTTGATTGTTTAATATTAATATTATAAGACATCTTCTGGCATTTGGTTATATGACTAAGCATTGACGTTTTACCATGTTCTTTTGTGTCAGTAGAATACTCTTTCTTACAATAGTTACAAACACCCTTTTCACTTCCATCAGAATCAGTTTTATGAGTAAAATGATCCCACACACGAGATCTTTTTTTCCTGGCTTTCCTTACTTTGGACTCAACAGTTTGAGTTTGACCTATTGCATATGAATTAGAAGCTCCACTATCACTAACAACCTTATCAATTATGATATTTTCAGTCATGATACTTTCACCAAAAACTGTGAAAAGATATAAAATAATCATTCATTGAACTATTTTTTATAAGAGGCCGATGAAGTAATGAACTGTTGAAGGAACTAAACAAAGACTAAGTAGTTTGTTAAAGCAAGAACTACAAACAGTAGGCTAAGTAGAATCAGAAGTTAGACAAAAGACAGTAGACACAAGGCAGCAAGTAGAAGACTACAAAGTACAAACAAATGAGCCAAAGTGTCAAACAAAATGCTAATTCAAATAAAAAATAGTAATGCCAATTCAACTATTTCAATTGTAGTTTTCTCATTAATCAAATCCAAACGTCGCAATGAAATCGTGAAATTAAAGTGTAATTTAGACTTACCAATTGCAGAGGTTGAGAAATCGTGAGCGCCTGAGCAGAGTTCTAATTTTGAGAGTGAAATTGTGAGCTTTTGAGTTCTGACTTCTGAGAGTGGAACGAGGCAGTGAGAGTGATCGATTGAGTTTTCTAAGACCTAATTAAAAATTCACAATCATTTTCTCATAAATCAAATCCAAACATCACACTTCATAGTGAAATCTTGAAATTAAGTGAATTTAAAATTTTGAGACTTATAAGTTCTAAGTCCTGAGAGTCCGTGAGAACTGATAAGAGTAAAACTCGAAGTCTCGAGTAGTCGATCTTCTAACTTCTGAAATTTGAGGACTAAAAAATCAGCACGATGAAATATGAATCAGTAAAATTGTGACTCGTTGAGTTGTCATAGTCACCTCGCGTCCTCACCTGAGTGGATGAGGAGTGAGACTTGATGTCGCCTTGCTTGGGTGACTGGAGCAGCCGTCGCCAAGCGGAGCAGTGGCGCTTTGTGTCTTTGGACTTTGAAAAAAAGAAAAGAGTGGCAAGAATTGAGAAGTCTTCTAATCTAAGTCCTAAAAAGAAAAAATCCTAACTGGGAATTTGGAATTGGGAAATAGGAAATTAGGAATAATAAATTGGGTTGGGATTTGAGAAATAGCCAATAGGAATAATAAATTAACGGGTCTTATCGGGGTATCATGTACCCCAAAATTTTGTCTTCCCAACCCGAGCCCTGAACCATTAATTCAATATGCTGAATCAGTAAACTGAGCCTCGAACCAATAAATCAATATCTCGACCGTTAGCCCAATAAACCAAAAATTGGTTTGGGTTAATGGGTTGACCTGAATTTTGCACAGGCCTAATCCTAACAGTATTCCCATATGTTTAACGTGAATAACAAGACAAAATATTCACTTAAATATGTTGTAATCATTTAAAATTTTTTGTATATAATATTTATAAAATTATTCGAATTATATTAAATTCAAGATATATTAGTTCAAATAAATATTGTGAATTAATATAATTAGATTATTATTTAAGTCTAATATAAATAGATTTAATTGAAATTCAATTTCATTGGGCTAGTCGTAAAGTTGGGCTACAAGTAATTTGATCATATTGCTAAGTACAATATGTCATTTTATTCTAGAGATCCAATTTAGTGTCAAGTGACATTGCATACCAAGTGAAATGAAGAAACCAATAGGACTATGTCACATGTCAAAATGACAAAACATGCATAGCCGAATCAAAGGAAAATAGAAATGTGTCATGTGTCTACCAATGACATGTTCCGACCAATCAAATATCAACATATCACTTAAACTGATTTGCCTAAGGAACCCTATCTTCATCACAACTTTTTTATTCAACAACTATAAATAGGGGAATAGGGGTCCTCATAATTGAAAAAATCCAACAAGAAGTTTTAGAGAACTTGTGGATCAAACACCGCAGATTTCTTTATAAGCTACAGGAATTCAAGCACTCAAACATTTCTCTACAAGTTCTAGAGATCAAGACGAAGATTCAAGATCAAAGGCCCTCAAGTTCAAGATACAACTCAAGATCAAGACTACAATATTCAAGAACAAGCTCAAAAGCCCTTGAATTCAAGTACAAGTTGAGATTAAATTCATCCAAAATTTAAGAGCAAGTCAAAAGCCCTTGAACTTATATTAGAAAAGACGAATTAGAGGATTCATAGATATTCTTACACTCATATATTGAAATTAAATACAACAATTGTTGTGATATTTTTCTATCTTAATTATATTTTCTAGACGTGAATTTTATTGTCTAAAAATTATGGCATGCCCATTGGGACAATATCTACCTTTCATCTCAATTTTTTAATCATCAAAGAACATCAAAATGGTTTCCAAGAAGATCAACTCTCAGTCAACTTCCTCTAAGGTCGCTAACTCCAAGTTCTCTACTAAGTAGAAAACATCTTCGTTGTGATTCTAGATTTTACTTTTTGTTATTGAGTTTGCGGTGTGATTCCGAATGTTCAATGTGTCATGCTCCAAGCCTACACCCTGAATGTGACTGACACTCAGAATTATTTCTGATCCCAAATAAATTCTTGGTCTGACTTACTACTAAATTGAAGGCTGAACAAATATTTGGAAGCTGTTTAAAGGTGGTCATGCAACTGTTGTGGAAAATAACTCTAATCATTAATAAGAAATACATCTTAAATAAGAGACGTTGATAAAAACAACTGTTAATAAGACTCAACTGACTCGTCTATGAAACTTCTTACATACTGAAGATAGATTACCGGGATAAAACTCCAAATTATCAAAATACTCTACTAACAACATCTAATACCTATTTATATTATCACTACAACAAATATGATATTCAGCTACAAAAATTTTAACTACGCTATAAAATTCGTCACTAATTGTTCATTTTTCGTGACAAAATTGAGATTTTGTCTTTAAATATATGAGCCCCAGTCTATTAGTGACGAAACACAAAAATTCGTGGTAAAGTTTTGTCCCTTAGAATTTTCCACCAAAAATAATTTGGCGCCATTTACTTAGTATCACTAATGACGAATTGTAAGTTATTAGTGACACTTTGTTTTGTCTCTAATAATATAACTAATTTGTGACAAACTACATTTTGTCCTAAAATTAATTTTGTTTTGGGCACGAAATAGTTTCGTCACAAATAATATGTTGTTACAACAGCGACAAACTAGCGTTTGTAGTTAAACATTATAACTTTTAGTTACAAAATTTATATTTAATGGTGACCTTAATTTTCGTCACTAATATTATACATAATTAGTGACATTTACTTTATTGTCTTTAAAAAACTAACAATTTAGTGACAACAAAAATTCGTCACAAAAAATAAGTATTGTATTAAAACAATTTTCTTTAACACAATTATAATTAAAATGCATCATCGAGAAATGCAATCGAGATTTGTACCGTCACAGAATATTATTATACCAATACATTAGTGCTTGTTGGTCTACTAATTTTAAGAAAGTAAAAGGACCTTCGAATTTTGTGGTTAAAAATTATAGATATGCGAAATGTACAAAAATGTCTTTAGTCTTATGTTCTTTGAAATATCATTTTTATCATATTCAGTTTATAAAAAAAGAAGTTTTATACATTAAAATAACAAAAACTAAAAGAGACATAGCGAATATGGGGCCAGCAAATTATATTCGCATAGATTCTAATAGCAATCGTATTTCAAAATTACAATAAGAGTACTAGCAAAAACAGCAAGAAAAAAATGAAGCAGAAACCATTGTCAAGTATACAATAACGAGCAATAAGCATTGCCAAGAAGCAACAAGCGACAACCATGGCTATTAATTTTACAAGAAACATCCATAGCTAAGAATGCAACAACGAGCAACAACTATTGCCAATAATGCAACAAACAACAACTATGGCCAAGAATGCAATAAGCAGCAACCATTCTCAAGAATGCAACAAGCATCACTGATAGCTAAGAATACAACAAGAGCAACAACCATTGTCACGAACGCAATAACTACGGGCAAGAATGCAACGACGAGCAAAAACCACTGCAAAGAATGCTATAAACGTTAAATATATATGGATAATTACTATGGTTCTATACTACATATGAAAAACAAGGATACAAGAAATTGAGAAAAAGGCTAAATGATGGAAAGTGGCAGCTGCATTTTCAGTCCCCAGCTTAACAGTAGAAACCACTTGTCCCTTCTGAACTTGAGGACTAATTCCCCTGTCACATATCACAGTTTCCAGCAATCGATGCGCCGTCTAAGGTACCCTCTAAGCACAATGAACTCGGCATGGGACTGCTCAAATTATTTTCTAAATAATTTAATAGATACTGCTTTTCTATTGAAAGATTCTTCCTACCTTTATAAAGTGATGCCCCAATCACAATTTTCTTAGTCCCCAGCTTAACAGTAGCTGAAAATAATCTAGCACCAACAATTTTCTTTCTACAGTAATGCTTCTCAAAACCATGCATCGTTTCACATTCCCCTTTCCAGTGAGCTGGAACACCTGTCATGCAAGAATCATTAAAACTCAAACTTTCCATCTAAATGCCAGTATCAAGAACACTCACAATTGCAATGTGATTTAATAATCTATCTGACCACAACTTCTTGTGTCCTATTGAGGTATCACAAGTTAGCACATAGGAAATAGTAGTAACGAAACAGTAGTAACAAATATTTTGCCATCGAATCACACATTTGATAGTAGGGAGCTACTTCGAGCATTATCAGAAAAGAAATGTTTCCTACCCGTCCCAATAGAGAGCACTGTGAATACATACCTGAGAAGAAATAGAGTTGCACTTGTCATAGTTAATATTGGAAGAAGAGTCCTTATAGTATAAAGTTACATCATCAAATCATCATCGTCGTCATACTCTGTCGCATCATCTTCATCTTTGTTTGTACTTTTAGTACCTTTATTTCTCTCGTGATCACTTATGTATACTATCATAGTGTCGTCCTCTTGGTCTGAATCTTCTGTATTATAGTCAACTTCATGTATTTTTTGAATCTCCAGCTCTACTACACTTGAATCGAAGATAGTTGAATCAACATCATCTCTATGTAACTGACTTGGCACATCCTTAATATCATTGTCAATCACACTACTTTCAACTCAAACATCTTGATACACATGATCATTAGCAGTAAAAGATTCATCACTTTCCACCTCAGAATTTTGCATCTCTGGCACATCATATATATGTCTATTTTGAAATTTTTGCACAATTTGCCAATTCCCCCCGCCCCCCCCCCCCTCCCAAACTTTGGATCATCAATGTAAAAAATCTGCTTCACTTGTGTAGCTAGTACAAAAGAATCATGTTCATACCAAAATCTCTTTACATTAACACTGGTGAAATTTTTATCTTTCTGCATCCCTATATTCTTGCGAAGATCAAACCACTTGCATTTAAATAGGACAACTCGATTGCCATCAACATACTCTAACTCAATGATGTCAATTATTGTACCATAAAAATCATTCACCTCATTTTCATGATAGCCTTCAACAACTATGCCGCTATTTTGACATTTACGTAATTCATCACGACTTTGAATATGGTACCTAACACCATTAACAATACAACCAGGACATTTCCTTCCACGCAAATCAGGTTCCATTGCCAAAGGATATAATTTCTTAATAGATATTGATTTATCCTTATTATACAATTGCATAATCTACAACAACAAAAAATATTGCATTCAATTAGTAATGAAAAAAAACTTAAACTTAAACACAAACAAGGTTATCATATTAAAAAATCACTTACTTTCCTTTTGAACCATAGAGGAAAATGTTCTCTATGTTTCTCTTTTACATTCCTAACACCTTGCTTTATCAACTCCTCTTTATGTTCTCTGCATATGAAAAGATAAACTATTTAGACGTGATTTAAAATAACAAATACCAATATAAATAAATAAATGAACTTACTTTAGAAAAGGTTCAACTTCTTCACAATTATTCAACACATACCACCGAGCCATATCCAAATCTTTCTTTGGTATTGCATCATAAACTCCTTTAAATGGTCTAACACTCTCTGAAAATATGTCTAGAACATGTTCATCTCTCTTACTAGATCCATCATCATTTCGATCATCACGATTAAATCTAGTCTCAATGTCAGTAAGATACGTAGAGCAAAATGTCAAACATTCATCAATAATATAAACTTCTGCAATCGAACCTTCTGACCGTGCCTTGTTTCGCACACAACGCTTAAGCTGGCAAAAAAATCTCTCAATTTTGTACATCCAACGATATTGTACCGGTCCCCCATACATAGCCTCTCCTGGTAAATGTACAGCCAAATGTACCATTACATCAAAAAAAGCAGGTGGAAAGATCATCTCAAGCTTACATATTATAATCACTATATCCTTTTCAAGTTGTTCTAAGTCATCTCGTTTCAATGTCTTACAACATAACCGTTGAAAGAAATGACCTAACTCAATCAATGCTAAAGAGACATCTTTATTTCTAAATCCACGAAGAGCTATAGGCAACAGTCACTGTAACAAAACATGATAGTCATGACTTTTGAGTTTAGTTAACTTACCACCATCCTCACTTGCACACCCAGAGATATTTGAAGCATAACCATCAGGAAATTTAACAGATTTCAAAAATGCCCAAAATAGTTTTTTCTCTATTTCTGACATATTATAACAAGCAAATGGCATCATATAATTAGAACCATCATGTTGCAACCATTGTTCTTTTCTTATGTCCATATCCTCAAGATCTTGTCTTGCTTTAAATGTGTCCTTAGATTTTCCATCTATCTTCAGTAAGGTCCCTACAATACTCTCACAAATATTCTTATCTATGTGCATGACATCCAAATTATTCGGTAACTTCAAGTCCTTCCAGTATGGTAACTCAAAAAAAATACTTTTCCTCATCCAATTCAACTCTGTAGGAAGACGTTTTCGTTTCTTATTATTTGAATGTTTTCCTGGTATATAAGTACTAAGCCAATCCAATTGTTGTAAGACATCATCTCCTGAGAGCTCTTTTGGTTTCAATCTTTTTTCTATCGTCCCATTAAACTTCTTGCTTCTTCTCCATTTGTGGTTAGGTTCAAGATACCGACGGTGATCCATGTAACAAATTTTACTTCTTATCTTTTGTGAAGGTGCATTCTTATTGCAAGTAGGACATGCCATATATCCTTTAGTGCTCCATCCAGATAAATTACCTAATACATAAAAAATAATATATGTTAATTATTATCCGTAGGACTAAGATTGTACTTTTTATGTGAGATTATACTTGTTATGTGGTGTAATTGTAGAATATGGACAAAAAACAAAGCATAACAGAAATAAAAACAAAGCAGAATAAGAAATTGCAAAACAGAAAAAAAACAGAGAACTTTGCTGACTACTAGTTGTGAAAAAAAACCTAACAGCAAAGCTTGTAGCAGAGAAACAGAGAAAAGACGAAGAGAAGAAGAGGAGATGAAAAACATACCTTGCCATTGTTTTTTACAAAAAAATGTCAAGAAAAGTCTAGTTACTATTATCCTAGCTATAGCAGAAAAATGAGCTTTTCTCGCTTTTTATCCTGCCCTCAAAGAGGTGGTCCAGTTGGCAGAACCTATGGTTGTTCAAGATACCACTGTTGTCTCTTGAAAGAGTGTCGCAACAAGAGAAGTGAAACATAGGAAAATATTTGGAAAGAAGTCACAAAGAGTTTTTACAAATTTTTTTTTAAAAAGCCCAGATACTCATTTCACTGCAAAAAATCGATAAAGCTTCGCTTATCGTTTTAAGCGATAAATTGCTCGCTTTTAACTATCCTCTATTGATGTGTTGCACTAACAGATGCCATATGATATTATGTTGATAGTTAATGCTCTTAACTTAGCTAAACCATGATACGAAGAATTTTAAGATTGGAGATGACTTAGACACCTTGAACAATAAGAAAGTTAAACTCTTACCATAAGCTGGAAAGTCATTTATGGTCCATAAAACAGAGGCATGCATCTTGAAGCACTCCCCAGTAGATGCATCAAATGTCTCTACTCCATCCCTCCATAACTCATTCAATTCGTCAATCAAATGCCGCAAATAAACATCAATATCCTTTCCGGGTGCTTGAGGACCAGGAATAAGTAGTGACATCATCATAAATGGGTCCTTAAAGCATTTCCAAGGAGGAAGATTATAAGGAAATAAAATGACAGGCCACATGCTATAAGTTGTGCTCATGTTACCAAATGGATTGAAACCATTAGTCGCGAGGCCGAGTCTAACATTACGTGGTTCTTGTGCAAACCAAGTGTGAGTCTTATCAAAATCTTTCCAAGCATCAGAATCAACAGGATGCCTTAACACATTGGTATCATCCAAATATTTTTCTTTATGCCACCTCATGTCTGTGCTTGTTTTTTTAGACATAAATAATCTTTGAAGTCTCGGCTTTAAGGGAAACTATCGCAAGACTTTATGAGGAATCTTTTTACCCTTTCCCTTATCAATTTTCCACCTGGAAGTACCACAATGTGGACATTCTTGTCTATCTTTAAATTCATTCCAATAAAGCACACAATCATACTTGCAAGCATGGATAGAAAAATATCCTAATCCCAAACCATGCAGCATGCTTTTAGCATCATAATGTGACTTTGGAAGTGTCTCACCATCAGGCAATGCATCTCGTAGTAACTCCAACAACATATTAAATGACTTGTTACTCCATTGATTGCACACTTTCAAGTGTAGCAATTTCACAAGAAATGAAAGCTTGGAGAATTTCTTACATCCTGGGTACAATTCACGTTCTGCTTCTTTCAACAATTTTTCAAATTTCTTTGGTTCACTCCTACTCAAATTATAACATGCTTTATTACTAGTTATTGTCTCCTCCACAGGATTGACATGTGATCTTCCACTAATTTCTTCTAACATGGCATGAATTTTATTATTGCTTACATGTTCTTCATTTAGCCTTTCATCATTTTCATCTTCATTAAAAAAAAATCCATCATTATCTCTCATTTCACATTGTTCCCCATGGTAGTTCCAGTGAACATAATCTTTCTTAAATTCTCTCAGCAACAAGTGGTCATACACTACATTTTGTGTTTGAAAATTTATATTCAAACAATCATCACATGGACATCGAATTTTAGAGTTTTGATCAAAGCGAGACTGAATAAATTGCATAAAAGATTGGACACCCTCAACATACCTTTTAGAGAACTTTGGAGCATTTACCCATCCTTTGTCCATGATAAACGGCAAAAATGTATATTACATAATAATTAAATATTATAAAAGGGTCAAGTATTCCTTGTCGATAAGAAGAAATCAGTCTTATAAATCCCTATGTAGTTGTGTGTCGATAGTTAAAGGTTTAAGTGAAAACATACAATTTCCTTTAGAGGAATCAAAATTTAAGGTCAATAATGCACCAACACCATAAAATCACAGTAACGCTGCATAACTCATACTTCACCTATGAAATCGTCTCTTAGACAATTTGTCGAACATGTTGTAGGCATTCTATTGTAAGCTTGGTTTCAGCAGTAATGGTGAATAGTCAAACCTCCCATAACATTGGAAAATATAGTTAATAGGTCTATAATGACCATCACAATAGTACCTACCCACAGGGACTCACAAACTACATCACAAATAAATCACATAACTCACATCAATTTGAACAAAATATGATTAAAAGGGAAACGGGGATGGGCTTAAATTAAAGCAAGTAAGAGAGAGAGGAAGGATAGAACCTTACTTGAACACTAGCGAGGTTGAGGTATAGCCAAAAGCATAAGATAGAATTGGTATGAAGGTGTGTCGTTAGAAGGGGATAGCTGGGACGTTAGGTATTCTTTTAGTTTTCTATGAGAAACAATAGAAGTCAGGTGCTAGGTTGTTTAAAATTAGAGTGAAAAAAACTTATTTACTTTTGATTAAAAAAAAGGATACTAATTCAATAATAAAATTGCAAAATTGAAATAAAACTTGAGAAAACATGAATTGCCTCCGATAAAGATCCATATTTTGCATCGTGACACGACAATTACCATCTTTACCGATTTTATAACCTTTTGGAGCTTACGAATTTTTACCCCTGTTTGAATTGTAATTCGGGTGATGTTGTGGGCAGGTGGTAGAAAAAAAAGGTGTTAATTCTCATGTATCAAATTTTGCACTTTTTGAGTATTATAGAGATTTGTTCTTAGTCGCACCCAGACGGGCACCTCGTGAGAATTTTCCTCCTCACATAAGAAGTGGCGCATATGGGACACAAGGCATCCCAACGGCCTCGTAATTTTTATAGCTTAAATGAATTGGAGATTCAATGGCGTCAAGCCACGTTATTATCATCAAATCAACATGTTGGTGCTAGGGTGGGGTAGGCGTAATTATCGCTATCAAGTGCCTCTTCCTTCATTTGTTCTCTGTTTCATCAAATAACACTTGTTAAAATAATATCCCAATATCATCAGGGTTGGACATAACTTAGTTTGGATTAAAAATAAGCATGACATGACTAAATTAGGCATGGTAATACTGATATACATAGTCACATACATAAGACACATATACTATGTCAATATCATTTCGATATATTTTTTAACAAGTTTTTTTTTTTTACGAATTTATACCATTAGACAGAGTGTCTCTGTCTAATGACCTTTTATTAATAATAAAATAAAATCTTCAACGTGAATAAGTACAAGCAAGGGGTGCTAGACCTTACCTTACAAATCCTAATGAGGTGAAAAACCTCTACTAATTAACAAGAATGAAGAAAATAAGAGCTAGAGAAAACTAGGTATTCTATGATCATAATAGACCATATAATACACTCTATGATGATATTACATATGAGGATGCTTAAATAATGTAAGAGTATAAACGTCAAGAAGAAGGTTGAGTTATCAATCTCTAACTTCCTTGAATATATGTATGCACTAAAAAAGATAGTTTGCCCGTCTAAAGAAACTTGAAGTATTTTCCGCTTGTCTTCTTCTTCAAATCTGTCCAATAACACTTGATAGTTCATCACTTCCTCTTGGATTTATTTGATCTTCTTGAAATTGGTGGTATTTTTTAACAAGTTTATTTATACACACAACACATTTTTGATATAAATCATACGTCCCATTGATCCATGAGACTTACGCCCCATGTTTCCGGTAGGGCCGACTCTTTACATTTTCTTCACTAGCACTCACATTATTTATCCTTTTTAACTCCTTTTGCACTCTCTTTCTTCAAATCTTTGATAGTTATAGTAATACTCTATCAAAAATATGAATCAATAATCGAAAAGTGTTGAACAAAGTGAATTACAAATTCTTTTTTAATTTCTTCGTAAATTTTCATATTAAAGTAGGGTATACCAAATCATCAACTTTTTAAATCAGATTCTATGATTCTAACTCTTATCTTTATTTAAACTTTATCAGCTTATTACTTATATAATTATGGTAACAATTCATAGAAAATTTCGCTTTAGGGCTCGAATTATGTTGAGCCACCCCTGGTTTCAGGACTTACACTCGCCCTTTGCTATGTAAAATGATTGCCTCACACCCCACACCTTTTAAAACACTAAGGGGTCATTTGATTGAAAAATAAATTATCGAGAATTAGCTATCCTTGATTAGTTATTCCACCCTCAAGAAGCGATAAAAATAACACTATAATCCCGGGATAATTAATCCCGGAATGAGTTATATATCCAATGAATTTTATCCCAACAAACATGGAATAAGTTCATCCTAAAATTAATTCGGTATTAAGTAATTCACTATAAGAATTGGTGAGTCAAAAGATTATTATGCCAATATATATAGTTAAATTTATTTTTAAAAAAGTGTTACTTTTTATATTTATTTTATTTTAAAGATGTAACTAGCGTGTTATATATAGTTTGTTCTATTTTTTTAATTTTTCCTTTCTTCCTCATAAATGTTTCAAATAACCTTTAACCTAAATTTAGTTTGCTTCCAGAGAAATTAACATGGCGATACAACTACCCAACAACTTCTCTGGTTCCTATGTTTTTGGGATAGCATTCATAACTCTTCAAAAGGATTTACTGATTCCCACCAAAACTAAACCATCTTTGGGTCAAAAAAGAAAATTTTGGCGCTTAGATTCTGAAATTTTTGCTCCAAACGGGATTTTAAAAGAATATATATATATATATATATATGTATATAAATGAAAAGGCTAATCATACAGTGAAGTACGATTCTTGAGCTTGAAGAAACATACAAGGTATGAACGTACGATTCCTCTTTCTCTTTGTTTGAACAATGTTGCGTACAAATACCATCATGAATCAAACAACCGATGTACAATGTTAGGTATTAAGTTCTTAGACATATCAGATTTTGTGTATGCATTAGAAATATGTGTATGCGGCAAAAATTGAATAAATGAAAACTCCAATTATAGATAAATTTGTTTGTGTGAAAAAAATTGCTTAAGCTTGTTATAAAAAAACCAGTAGATACACATGAAAGTATACTGTGCAATTTAGCATTGAGTGAGAATTAAGTTCCATGAATTAATACAACGATTTGCTTGTCTTTCGGCTTCCCTTTTTGGTCATCTTTTCCCTATAGTTTACAAGTAGTGCGGCTTTTGGAATGGTTTCAGTTTATTGTTCTACATTGTGGGGTTCAACTATCGAATTGATATTTACATTCTCGAAAAGACTTAAACATTCTCTAAATTGCCCACAAATCCTAGTCGGATACAGGAATAAGCCATGTCACCAGGAGGACGTATCTATAAGCCAAAAACACTTACCGGAGAAACTATTTCAGCTACTCAATCTGCCGATGAGTCAAATAAAAGTACTCCGCCTACTGCCACAGGTAATGTTATTTCTTATATACTTACTAGCTAGTTTTGAAGTGAAAATTTAAACAATGAAAGCTTTCGTTTATGTATAACTTTAACCATATGTTCTTAATTGTAATCTTGAAAACGTTATGATGTCTATACCATTATTTTGAACTGAATGTTCCTACTCAGATGATACAACTAGAATTAAGAAGGGTCGAGGAAAAACTAGGGGAAAAGGTCTTGAAAAACTGAAGAGAACTTTGGGAAAAAGATCGTGATAGAGATCCCAGTTGGTAAGGGAAGGCCAGTTAAGGCAGTCCAGTCATCAAAACTATCAAATGAGTTGGGGATAATAGCACGAAATTGTCTTACGCTTCCAAACAAGTGGAAGGAACTCACAACAGAGGAAAAAGATGCTGCACTAATGAGATGTCACGAATGATTTCTATACTTTTAATCGTGTACCATTGTAACATTTAGTGTTTAATCTTTTAATACATCAAAGAGATCTTATGCAGTTGATTTTTGTCCTTTTAAAACTGCTCTCCAGGAGAAGTTTGAGATTAATTTGGACGAACGTTACGTCAAAGATAGTTGTGAAGATATCCTCAAAAATAGGAGTCGACAATGGCATTATAAATTAAAAAAGATGTTTGAAAGTGCACGTCCCGAAGAAGATGCTCGTAGAATTGAAGTGCAAGAACTAACCTCTGAAAATTGGAATAGACTTTGTGATATGTGGTCTGATCCAGAGCATAAGGTAACCCATATTCAAATTAATATGCACTATAGTTGTTTTAGTGTTATTGAATTTAATTATATTTATATGTTCTTTGTAGAAAGGATGTCAGGTCAACAAGGTCAATCGATCAAAGCTAAAGTGTAATCATTTCATGGGTTCAAAAGCATTTGTAGCTGCTCGTGCTGAAATTGTAAGCTACATACTATTTTCTTTTCTCGCTAATGATGATTTAGTGCTGAAATTGTTGTGAATACCTTCATTTTATGATTGTGTACTAGATTTTTCCTTTTCTTTATTTCATGGAAGAGACTTACTTCACAGTCTTCCTATGCGACCACCTTCTTTATTTATTTTATAGGGTGAACAACATGAAGGAGTAGAACCCGACAGAATTGAGTTCTATAAAAACACCCACTACTCAATTGAAAAAGGCTGGTCATCTCAACACGCTGAAACTAACTATGTAAGAAAGCATATAATTTAATCACATATGCAAATATAACTTACTTGTTGTTAACATAACTTCAAATAAATACATTTTTTTTGCAGAATAGCATGAACGATTTAAAAGCTATATATACTTTAGGAGAGTCGTCCATGACTATTGATGAAATTGTTGATGTTGTACTTGGTACAAAATCGGGGTACATAAAAGGTCTTGGTTATGGTCCGAAACCTGATACTACTCGAGCAACAGAAAGGAGAGCAGCAGAGTTAGAAGACTCCCTTAAAAAGGTGAAGGAGAAAGCGGCTACTGTCCATCATGGTTTACAGAAACGATTAGATGCAGCTGAAGCCGTGGTAGAAAACCAACAGTCTCAAATAACAACACTAAATGCACAACTGGAAACTGTATTGGCACGTCAAGATGATATTTTGAAACAAATGCAACAATTTATGAGCTCATCCCGATCAAGGTTAGAATTACCATACTTTAAATTATAAATTTCATCATAGTTTGTTGAATTAAATAGAAAAAAATTTGTAGAATTTAGAACCTAACTCTGTTTCATTTTCATGATACAGTGATCAGTGAACTTTATCAATTTATCTTCAGGTACAATTAATAACTACATCGATCTATTCTCGTTAATTTTATTTTTCAAACTTTTGCTATTTATTCACCTATTAGAACTGGGGCTGGACATAAATCACCAAAAATCAAATCATCGAACCAAATCAATGTTCTATGCATGAGAGATTTCAATTGTGTTTGTTTACTCTGTTTTCATGTTAGCTTTCCTGTTTCTGAACTAGCTAATAATTTCCATGATACTCTGTTTTCATGTTACTTTATTTTCAATTATGTACTGTTAACTTTCCTGTTCAAGAATAAATGTGGAATCACGTGTTAGTTCAATGGTGTACTGTTAGCTTTTCTGTTGAAAAATAAATGTGTAATCACCAGTTAATACAAGTGATCACCTCTGGTTCAATTTATCATGTGACGTGGATGTTGAGAATTATTACTTTGTTCTAAATGTTGTTCATCCATTTTCTGTTCCCTGTTTTGTATGGTTATATAAATGAGAGGATTAAAAGATTTTGAAGAGATAGGAACTAGTTAGCTTATAGTCACCAATAATTCTATGTGAACAAGAAGTCTCGATAGTTTCTGTGCCCATATGAAGAATCTGTGAACAGAGAAGCCAATATTTTTGTAGTGTTTAAGGACTTGTTCAACTATGTTAGTGGAAATTTTATCGGAGAATGGATTGAGAGCTGATTTGATGTCGTTATAGGGGTTTCTATAATCACTTAGAAAATGAGAGAGGTCACTTACAGTGTGAGTTGCGGTGGGAGTGAAAGTTTTGTGCAAGATTTTTGGTTTGGTGAGATTGTGACGACTGATTGTTGTTTTGGAGAAATAGGCACTTGTGGTGCTAAGAGGAAGTGTTATCGCCATGTGATTACATTTATTTTTAGCCAAGGGTCTATTGGAAACAATCTATCTACCTCGTAAGGGTAGAGGTAAGATTTGCATACCTGCAACCCTTTCACGACCTCACTTATGAAAGTATCTTGGCTCTTGCTATTCCATTTATGTAACATATATGACTTTAATTATTACCAACCTTTCTGTATAAAGTTATTGTATTTGTGATTTATATTTCTAGAGATTGTATTATTGTTGTGAAATTACCCTACATATGGAATCAAATCTTAAATTATTTTTCTTTTACACAGGGTGTGAAAGGTAGAAATCAAGACCAACGGTTGTAGACATGCTTTTGCAATGACATTTTGAGAAGCAGCCTCGATTTTATTACTTTGTTTTTTTAATGTTTAGTATATCTCAGTTAGACTTTAAAGTTGGATGGAGTTTAGATAATGCTACTTTTACATTAAGGTGTATGTAATGAGATATCATCTCATGAATATCATTTTGGTTGTTCTTAATTGATATATGATGGTTTGGCTTAGCTCTTTGACAGAAATTGGGATTTTTGTGGGTCTTGCTAGCTACACTACAACAAATTTGATTATTATCATTTATATGATTTTATAATTTTCAAATTAACGGAAACCTAGCTAGCTAAATACAAATCGTAAATACTATAGCTACGAATTAAAACGTCATAAAATGCTTGTTATCAGTGACAAAATATTTTGTCTATAAAAGCTTAACTTTTAGAGGTGAGTTTTTTATACTTTTTAAGACGATCACATTTTCTTCATAAAAGTATGACATTTGGTGACAAAGAATAAAATTTGTCCCAAAATAGCCTACTTATTACCTACGAATTAACTTTGTATTTTATGACAATTGCGATCGTCGCTAATTATGACATTTTTTAGTGACAAAATTTATTTCCTTGATAAAAGTAGTATTTTTAGTGACGAAATGATCATTTTCAACTACAAAATTGCAATAAAATAATGTTGTCACTAATTTATACTTTAGTGACAAAAAGAGGATGCATATTTAAAAGGTAGTTTTTAGTGATGAAATAATGTTTGTTCAACGACGAAATACGTAGAAGATTAGAGACAAATTAAGTCATCACTAATTCAGATAAATAGTTAGCGACGCCAACATTCACGTCACCATTATAACTTCTTTAGTGATGAAAATAACCTATTACCTACAAAAGAAATATGATTTTATGACGATCAAGTTTGTCATAAATAGCATGCATTTAGGGATGAAAAATACTTTTGTGGTTAATGCATGTCTCTTTTGTGACGAAACACTGAGTTGTCTCAATATACATGTAGTGACCCATGCTTTAGGGACGAATACTTGACGAATTATTTTTCGTCACAAAATTCTTTTGGTGACAAAATAGGAACTTTAAGTGACAAAATTATTCGTCACTAATAATTAAATTTATTGTAGTGTATGGATAAATTGGAGCCTAGAAAAGCAAGGAGGTCTCATCAAAGTTGGATGAAAATGACATCTTAGTGATATATCTGCTATTGATCATGAAATGATGCAGTGTCGAATGACGTTAGTACATGTAATGTACGATATGTAAAATAGTTAAATGAAATAATTGTCTAAAATTGAATATACTAGGCTAAATGAAGAACCCTGAAGATAGACTAAAATAAAGTCAACTGAATAGTATAACATGTATGTATGCTTTAGCAACAAAATTTTAAAACTGAACATATGCAATAGTAGAAAATACTGAAAAAAATATAATTTTATATTTCTTTGATAGTTTCTCTGACCGACAACCATCACATGAGCCTCATGATGTTACAAAATCTTGCCCACGTTGACAGAGACATTCAATATCTTGTCAGAGTGTAACACCTCGGATTCGAAAAGAAGACATTACAGGTTTTCAGAATCTGATGCCAGTAACGATGGAGGCCACCTACGGACCGTAGATTGGTTGACAAGCCGTAGGTGGGAACCGTAGTTGGCCTACTGAATGTCTTTAAAAATGTCAAGCCTCAGAACTCTTTTTACGACTCAGCAGGACGGTCCGTCATTGCTTCTATGGACCGTAGGTGTGTCTCGTAGGTCACCCCAGGACTTAGTAAAATTTTAAAGCCTTAAGTTGAGAACGACGGCTGGAATGTACGGTTCGTAGGTGGACCCACGGACCGTACATGGCAACCGTCGTTAGAGGTCCAAAAGTGAATATTCTCTGAATCTATCTACGGTTGACAGGACGGTCCATAGATTGACTTACGGACCGTAGGTCCAACCGTAGATGGGCGTCCGACAGTTAATTTTAAAGGGCTTTTTGGTCTTTTCCCTAGGTGTTTAATTCCTAATCTAAGTCGGTTTGGCCCTTAACTTTGGCCCTATATAAACCTTATAAGCCGAATTCTACCCATTCTTAATCATTCCCAAAACTCTCTCCAAATCTTCACTCCCAAAATAATTCTCTCACTAGAAGAAAGGAAGAAGAAGAAGAAAGTTAGGGTTTGAAGGTCAAGTCCCCAAATCCTCCATTGATTTCAAGCTTTTGGCATTGAGGTATGATAGCTTTCACCTATGGAGTCCTTTCCTCCATAGGGTTCCTAAATTCCCCAATTTACAAAGTTAGAATTCTTTAATTGAAATTAGGGTTTTCTTCTATCTTATGGACTCTCTCAAATTATAATTTAATTGATGAAATTGAGGTTGTTTATGCATGAATTGAGATTAATTCAATGATTTTAAGATGAAATTATATGAGCCCATGCATGATTTATGGTTTTCAAGCTATGATCCTATGATGAAGTTTATGAATGATCAAAAGATGAATTTTATTAAAATATGCATGTTCAATTATGAAATTATGATGATTTAAGATTTGGTTTGAGAGTGAAGCACAAATGTTGATTGTTATTGGGTTGTGAAAGAATTTGTCACATATTACTCAAAACATGTTTTGTGAAAGGACTATTCTCACATAAAGGATTCATAAGGGTTGACATGTTTTCTCAACTAAACTTTGAATCAAAGATTAAGGAGCTATCCTAATGAAGGGAAAAGAGGCGATTACCCATGTTCCCTAATAACAATAAGATAAGTTATGAATGATGATTAATCCGTGGGAATTATGCTTAGCACCGAGTGGATATTGAGATGGAAACTATCCCGCTAGTAGAGGTCAAGTTTCTAGTAACAATCTCCTTATCCCATAACTATGTGCCACCATAGGTTTGTCTTAGAAAGAAATTAGCTAGTGGATCCACCTAAGCTAGAAACTATGGTTCTTACCTTGGCAAGTAAGGACACCTCTTTTCGGTGTAGGGTAGATACAGGATTCCATGTTATATCTCACATGGTTTATGTCGGTTAAGGCTCACTTCCCATAACAATGAACTAAGATTTCTTTCTAAAGGCTTTTTAAGTATATGTTGTTTTAAGATGATTTTCTTGCATCTTTCATGGCTTTTACCTCATGTTTTCTATCATGAAATTATATGTTTAAATTGGTCATTATATCTTATGTATAGTCCTTTTTAGAATGATTTTGTAACCTATATGCATAGTTATAATACTTGGTACATTCTTGTACTAACGCTTACTCTTGCCTACATTTTCTTATAAGTGTAGGATCTGGATTATCTCCATCCACCCGTGGCTAGTCGTTGCATTTGAGAGTTGAAGATTTGGTGAGTCCTCATATGTTCGAGAACATAGCCACATTTATCTTTTTATGTCATTTCACTTTTAAGACTTGTATGGGTTACGTCCCACTTTCCTTCTATTCATGTATTAGATGGCTTTGAGACTATGTTTAGACTTCTGCTATTTTGATATGAAATCGTCTTTGAACTTCTTACTTACTATTATCTTGTATGATGTATGCTAAGTGGCTTGTATAGGGCCTTTCGGGGTCTTGTACGCCATGTCACGTCTAGGGGATACTTTAGGTCGTGACAAACTTGGTATTCAAAGCACAAGGTTTTAGAAAGGTCCTAGTATGTCTCATAAGCCACGTCAAGTAGAGTCTTGTTCATGGGAGTGAAGCGCGCCACACTTATGAATGAGAGGCTATAAGATATTTAGGAAACTCCACATCTTTCATCACTCTAAAGTCGTGCGATAGAGCTTAACTCTATATGTCTCTCTCCTAATCCCTATCTGATGCTTTTCAGGATATGGCCACTCGAAGGGCATATGCTAGGAGGAATGCGAGAGAGAATGTGGAACAAGAAGCTCCTAAAGTTCCGGTTGACCCTTTGGCCGAGCAAGTGACTAATGCAGAGTTTAGGGCTGCTTTTCAAGTGTTGGCCCAAGCCATGACGGCTCAAGCCAATAGGGAGGCTGTGGCCCCTGTGAACTCAAACATGGGACGACGACATCTAGAGTGAGGGACTTCACTAGGATGAACCCTCCGGAGTTTTATGGATCTAAGGTTGAGGAAGATCTTCAAGAGTTCACTGATGAGGTGTATAAAGTGCTAATGATCATGGGTGTAACCCAGTGGAAAAGGCAGAGTTGGCCGCTTATCAACTCAAAGGTTTAGCTCAAGTGTGGTTTGAGCAATGGAAGAGTGAGAGGGCGGTTGATGTGGGTCCTATTGATTGGGAAAAGTGTAAGGTTGCTTTCCTCGATAGGTTCTTTCTCCTTGAGATGAGGGAGGCAAATGTGCTTGAGTTCATTAACCTTCGTCAAGGAAGCATGAGTGTGAAAGAGTATGCCTTGAAATTCACATAATTGTCTAGGTATGCTCCTACTATGGTTGTCGATCCAAGGGCAAGGATGAGTAAGTTTGTGTCGGGAGTATCCGAAATGGTGGTCAAAGAATGTCGTACCGCCATCCTTATAAATGATATGGACATTTCTCGTTTAATGGTTCATGCTCAAAAAATAGAAGAGGAGAAACTTAAGGAAATTTCTAGGGAAGCAAAGAGGGCTAAGACCGGTGATGGTGACTTTTCACACTCAAAGTCTGATGGGTATGGTCGTCCTAAGTTTCGACAAAGATTTTCCGATCAAGGTTCCTACAATGCTCCCCCTAGGTTCAACAAAGATAGGGTGTCTAACCCTAAGACTCAAGGAGGAAATGGTGGAGGATCTTTATCAGCTACTTGTGTTAAATATGGAAAGAAACATGAGGGTAGATGCTTAGCCGATACGGATGGTTGTTTCGGTTGTGGTAAGAGTGGTCATAAGATAAGGGATTGTCCATCACTTGTGGCTAAGAGAAGAGAAGGTAGACAAGCTCCATCTAGTGGTTTGGGTTCGAATGTCCCCACGCAAAACATATTATATGCACTTCAGACTTGTCATGATCAAGAGAGTTCTCCCAACGTTGTTACCGGTATGTTGAAAGTCTTCCAACTTGATGTTTATGCCTTGCTTGACCTCGGTGATACCTTGTATTTTGTGACGCCGTATGTGTCTATGAGGTTTGATGTTCTTCCGAATGTGTTATTAGATCCCTTTTCTGTCTCCACTCCTATCGGTGAATCTATTGTGGCTAAGAGGGTCTATAGAAATTGTTCCGTCTCCTTATCCTATAGAGCCACTCATGTTGATCTTGTGGAGCTTGATATGCTAGATTTCGATGTTATTCTTGGGATGGATTGGTTGCATTCATGTTATGCTTCTATTAATTGTAGGACCCAAGTGATCAAGTTCCAGTTTCCAAATGATTCTATCCTAGAGTGGAAAGGGGTAAACTCTATGCTTAAAAGCCGATTTGTTTCTTGTCTTAAAGCTAGGAAGATGATTTCTAAGGGTTGCATATATCATCTTGTTCGGGTTAGGGATATGGATTCCGAAACCCCTATCTTTGAGTCGGTCCCTGTTGTAAATGGTTTTTTGGAAGTATTTTCTGATGATCTACCCAGTATTCCCCCCGAAAGGGAAATAGACTTCGGTATTGACCTTCTCATAGATACGCAGCCTATCTCTATTCCTCCTTATCGAATGGCTCTGGCAGAACTTAAGGAATTAAAGGAACAATTGAAAGACTTATTAGATAAAGGCTTCATCCGACCAAGTATCTCGCCATGGGGTGCCCCAGTGTTGTTTGTTCGAAAGAAGGATGGTTCGCTTTGCATGTGCATTGATTATTGACAATTGAATAAGGTTACCATTAAGAATAAGTGTCCTCTTTCAAGGATATATGATTTGTTTGATCAACTCCAAGGAGAAAGTTACTTCTCTAAGATCGACCTTCGGTCGGGCTATTACCAATTAAGGGTGAAGGAAGATGACATTCCGAAAATAGCTTTTCAGACTAGATATGGCCATTATGAATTCTTGGTGATGTCATTTGGTTTGACTAATGCTCTGGCTGCATTTATGGATTTGATGAATAGGGTGTTTAGACAATACCTAGATATGTTTGTGATTGTGTTCATCGACGACATTTTGATTTACTCAAGGAGTAAGAGTGAGCATGCCGATCATTTGAGTATTGTGTTGTAAGTCCTCAAGGACCAACAACTTTTTGTGAAGTTTAGTAAATGCGAGTTTTGGTTAAGGTCTGTGGCTTCTCTTGGTCACATTGTTTCGGGAAGGGTATTGAAGTAGATCTTAAAAAGACGAATGTGGTTAAGAGTTGGCCTAAACCTCTATCCCCTTTAGATATTCAAAGTATCTTGGGTTTGGCTGGTTACTATAGAAGGTTTGTTGAGGGGTTCTCTTCAATTGCCTCTCCATTGATGGCATTGATCCAAAAGAAAGTTAGGTTTGTTTGGTCTGAGACGTAAGAGAAGAGCTTTCAAGAGTTGAAACATAGACTCACCTCTGCTCCGGTGTTAACTCTACCAGAAGGGTCCGATGGGTTTGTGGTTTATTGTGATGGCTCAAGAATTGGGTTGGGATGTGTCCTTATGCAAAATGGGAAAGTCATTGCTTATGCTTCAAGGCAACTTAAGATTCATGAAAAGAACTATCCTACCCATAACTTAGAACTAGCGGCGGTTGTGTTTGCTCTAAAGATTTGGAGACATTACTTGTATGGTGTTCACGTGGATGTTTTTATCGACCACAAGAGTTTGCAATATGTGTTTAAGCAGAAAGCTCTAAATCTTTGCCAAAGGAGGTGGCTTGAATTGCTGAAGGGCTACGATATGAGTGTCCTCTATCACCCCGGTAAGGCGAATGTGGTGGTAGATGCTCTTAGTCGATTATCCATGGGTAGTGTTACTCATGCTGAGGATAGTAAGAAGGAATTGGTTTGAGATGTTATTAGATTGGCCTAATTGGGTTTTCGGTTGATTGATTCTAATGAAGGTGGTGTGATTGTTTATAATGGTTTAGAATCGTCCTTTGTGTCAGATGTGAAAGCAAAGCAAGATCTTGATCCAATTCTGACGGAGTTGAAGGAAGTGGTGCTTAAAAAGTCCGTTGAGGCTTTTTCCCAAGGGGGAAATGGTGTACTTCGATATCAGGGTCGTTTGTGTGTTCAGGATGTTGATAACTTAAGGGAGTAGATCTTATCGGAAGCCCATACTTCCCGATATTCCATCCACCCGGGAGCCACCAAGATGTACCGTTATTTGTGGGAGGTCTATTGGTGGAATGGGATGAAGAAGTACATTGTGAAATTTGTGGCGAAGTGTCCAAATTGTTAACAAGTGAAAGTTGAGCACCAAAACCCGGGAGGTTTGTCCCAATACATTAGTGTTCCTACTTGGAAGTGATAAGATTTGAATATGGACTTCATTGTTGGTTTACCATGCACCCGGCGACAACATAACTCGATTTGGGTTATTATGGATCGTATGACGAAATTGGCTCATTTTATTCCTGTCAAGGTTTCTTATTCGGCGAAAGACTATGCTAAGTTGTACCTAAGGGAAATGGTTAGGTTGCATGGAGTGCCCCTATCCATTATATCCAATCGTGGTACATAATTTACTTCTTAATTTTGGAAATCTTTCCAAAAGGGCCTTGGTACCCGTGTTAAGCTTAGTATGACCTTTCATCCTCAAACTGATGGGCAAGCGAAACGCACTATCCAAACTTTGGAAGATATGTTGAGAGCTTGTGCGATTGACTTCAAGGGTAATTGGGATGATCATTTGCCTTTGATTGAGTTTGCTTACAATAATAACTATCATTCCAGTATTGGTATGGCTCCATTTGAAGCTCTTTATGGTAGGTGGTGTAGATCTCCTATAGGTTGGTTCAAAGTTGGTGAAGTCGCTTTGATTGGTCCTGAATTGGTATATAAGGCTATGGAGAAAGTTCGGCTTATTAGAGAAAGGTTTAAAATGACTCAAAGTCGACAAAAGTCCTATGCCGATGTTAGAAGGAGAGATCTAGAATTTGATGTCAACGATTGGGTCTACATGAAAATTTCACCCATGAAGGGTGTAATGAGGTTTGGGAAGAAAGGGAAGCTTAGTCCCCGTTATGTGGGCCAATATCAGGTTTTGAGGCAAATTGGCAAGGTTGCTTATGAACTTGACTTGCCTAATGACTTGGCATCGGTGCACCCAGTTTTCCATGTCTCCTTGTTGAAGAAATGTGTTTGTGATCTGACATCTATGGTACCATTAGAGAGTCTTGGTATAAAGGACAACCTTTTTTGTGAAGAAGTTCCGGTTGAGATTTTGGACCGGCAAGTTTGGAAGTTGAGAAATAAAGAAGTTGCGTTCGTTAAGGTCCTTTGGAGGAATAATTTAGTTGAGGGTGCTACTTAGGAGGCTGAGGACGATATGATGTCCCGTTATCCTCATCTCTTTCCCTTTGTCCCTACTCTAGCTTGAGGTATTTAGTTTCCCATGGTTCACTCTTTTGGTCTTACATGTCTTAGATATTCCCATGATTCCTCATTTATGCATGTTCATGAAAAAGCTTAAATTTTGATAAAATGAGTTAACTTGATTGACTTCTTCATATTTATGTGCATTATGTTGCATATAGACCTTATGAGATGTTGTTTTGAACATGCTTTAGCTTGGAGTTGATGTTTCTTCCTCAGATATGTGCATTTATGTGATTGCATTCATGTTGGGTTGTTAAGTTTAGTACCTATCCTCCTTATGATGTCTTGATTATCATTCGAGTACGAATGTTCCCAAGGGGGAGATAATGTAACACCTTAGATTTGAAAAGAAGACATTATAGGTTTTTAGAATCCGATGCGAGTAACGATGGAGGCCACCTACGGACCGTAGATTGGTTGACGGGTCGTAGGCGGGAACCGTAGTTGGCCTACTGAATGTCTTTAAAAATGTCAAGCCTCAGAACTCTTTTTACGACTTAGCAGGACGGTCCATCATTGCTTCTACGGACCGTAGGTGTGTCTCGTAGGTCACCCCAGGACTTAGACAAATTTAAAGCCTTAAGTTGAGAACGACGGCTGGAATGTACGGTTCGTAGGTGGACCCACGGACCGTACATGGCAACCGTCATTGGAGGCCCAAAAGTGAATATTCTCTGAATCTATCTACGATTGACAGGACGGTCTGTAGGTTGACTTACGGACCGTAGGTCCAATCGTAGATGGGGGTCCGACAGTTATTTTTAAAGGGCCTTTTTGGTTTTTTCCCTAGGTGTTTAATTCCTAATCTAAGTCGATTTGGCCCTTAACCTAGGCCCTATATAAACCTTATAAGCCTAATTCTACCCAATCTTAATCATTCCCAAAACTCTCTCTAAATTTTCTCCCAAAATAATTCTCTCTCTAAATTTTCTCCCAAAATAATTCTCTCTCTAGAAGCAAGGAAGAAGAAGAAGAAGAAAGCTAGGGTTTGAAGGTCAAGTCTTCTAATCCTCCATTGATTTCAAGCTTTTGGCATTGAGGTATGATAGCTTTCACCTATGGAGTCCTTTCCTCCATAGGGTTCCTAAATTTCCCAATTTACAAAGTTAGAATCTTCAATTGAAATTAGGGTTTTCTTCTATCTTATGGACTCTCTCAAATTATAATTTAATTGATGAAATTGAGGTTGTTTATGCATGAATTGAGATTAATTCAATGATTGTAAGATGAAATTATATGAGCCCATGCATGATTTATGATTTTCAAGCTATGATTCTATGATGAAGTTTATGAGTGATCAAAAGATGAATTTTATGAAAATATGCATGTTTAATTATGAAATTATGATGTTATAAGATTTGCTTTGAGAGTGAAGCATAAATGTTGATTGTTATTGGGTTGTGAAAGAATTTGTCACATACTACTCAAAACATGTTTTGTGAAAGGACTATTCTCACATAAAGAATTCATAAGGGTTGAAATATTTTCTCAACTAAACTTTGAATCAAAGATTAAGGAGCTATCCTAATGAAGGGACAAGAGGTGATTACCCATGTTCCCTAATAACGATAAGATAAGTTATGTATGATGATTAATCCGTGGGAATTATTCTTAGCACCGAGTGGATATTGAGATGGAAGCTCTCCCGCTAGTAGAGGCGTTTCTAGTAACATTCTCCCTATCCCATAACTATGTGCCACCATAGGTTTGTCTTAGATAGACATTAGCTAGTGGATCCACCTAAGCTAGAAACTATGGTTCTTACCTTGGCAAGTAAGGGAACCTCTTTTCGGTGTGGGGTAGACACCGGATTCCATGTTATAGCTCACATGGTCTTTGTCGGTTAAGGCTCACTTCCCACAACAATGAACTAAGATTTCTTTCTAAAGGCTTTTTAAGCATATGTTGTTTTAAGATGATTTTCTTGCATCTTCATGGCTTTTAACTCATGTTTTCTATCATGAAATAATATGGTCATTATATCTTATGTATAGTCCTTTTTAGAATGATTTTGTAACCTATATGCATAGTTATCATACTTGGTACATTCTTGTACTAACGCTTACTCTTGCCTACATTTTCTTATAAGTGTAGGATCTGGATTATCTCCATCCACCCGTGGCTAGTCGTTGCATTTGAGAGTTGAAGATTTGGTGAGTCCTCATATGTTCGAGAACATAGCCACATTTATCTTTTTATGTCATTTTACTTTTAAGACTTGTATGGGTTACGTCCCACTTTCCTTCTATTTATGTATTAGATGGCTTTGAGACTATGTTTAGACTTCCGCTCTTTTGATATGAAATTGTCTTTGAACTTCTTACTTACTATTATCTTGTATGATGTATGCTAAGTGGCTTGTATAGGGCCTTTCGGGGTCTTGTACGCCATGTCACGTCTAGGGGGTACTTTAGGTCGTGACACAGGGTAAAGTATAAATTGAACTATGAATCCAATCTCTGAACTCTTATCAGGGGCTTTTTAAGGAGTCGCCCGAAGCAACAACAATATCCTATCCTACGTTGGAAGCATAGTTCTGGGGTTTGAATTATCTGAACTCTTACCCAACTTGATGCTTAATACTACTCTCAAAATAATACACTGTGCTCAAAAACTATAAATATATTCTACTTTAGGGAAAGTGTCCCATTTTAGAAGGAAAATTGATAATATGATACTTTGAGTCTATGCTCAATAATACTTCATTAAAATATAATTGATCTAAATTGTACTTTATTTTAAAACTTGACTATGCTATCCTAAAAGTCTAACTAGAGGTAGCAATTGGGCGGGTTGAGTCAAATTTGGACGGATCATAATGGGTTAAGATAACAACTGGGTCAAGATCCAACCCAACCTAAATTTACTTGGATCAAAATGGATTGGGTCAAAACGAGTTAGGTAATGGGTTATATAACGGGTCAAGACCCAACCCAACCTAATTTTTAATAAGTTTAATTTTTTTTTTGTTCTTTTAAACTATATTAGTACATAATAAAATTATAGTTTTCTTTATTAAGGCTATATATAACATATCAAATTGAAAAAAAAAGTTTTTTAAAAATATTTTGATAAAATTTCACATGAGTCAATTCAGGTTACATATCAACCCAAACTTTAATGGATTTAAATGGGTTGAGCTAATGAATGGGCGGATTAATAACCCACCAAACTTGAACGGGTTGGGTGGGTTGAGTGGGCTGGGCTTGATTTTGCCACCCCTTAAGTCTGACTACACTTTCTCAAATCTAAGATATGTTTTCTTTAAAGCTTAAGATATGTTTTTTTGTTTAACAAACTACCTATATTTTCTTTCCGAAAATATGCATCTTGATGCAAAAAATACTTTCTTAAAACTTTTCTAAAGTAATTCACTTGAAGCAAAATATACTTTCTTAAAAATCTTCTAAAATAATTCACTTGAAAGTAAACATACTTTCTTGAACTTTTTCTTGAATGACTTCTTTAAAATATTGTAATATACTTTACTCAAGAAAACAATGCAAAAGGAATAGTATGACAAGGTTTTCAAATAACTTCAGTTGAGAAGGGAATTATATGATAGGGTAGCATGAATCCTAAATCAATCAAGGATCATCATCAGTAAATTGTAGAATTAATTCAATAATGGAATCAACAATGAACTCAAAATAAAGGAATTCAAAAATCATGGATTTTGGGTAACAATCCTAGCTTTGATCTTACAAACTGAAATTGTAGATGTATGGAGTGAGAAAAAACTTAGTTCCTCACTATTATAGCCTTACATACCTTAAATGCTCCATAATCGTGAAATTGAATCCTAACTTGATGAAGAACGATAAAAAAAATCCTTTCATGAAATATTTAGATTCATTTATTGAAAATCATATGGTCAAAGGTTAAGATTTATATTAATGATTCATGATTAGATGATAGAATTTGATTTGGAAAGCTTGAAATATTTGGAGAAGGACTAACTTGATGAAGAACCTTGAAAGAGAACCCTAACTTGGTGTTTCGTGAGAATTCTTGAGCGTTATTTAGTTTGGAAAGAAAATGAGAGGATTTTAATGATAAAAACTAATTGTCTAACTCTTCAAAGACATTTTAAGGTCATTTAAATAACTCTCAAAGGGCTTAGAATAAAAATAACCTCATTTAACAAAAGATAGGCAGAATCTCATGCTCAAATAAACGTGAGTGACAGCCTCATCTGACGAACCGTCACTCGTATGACAAGTCATCCATTCGATCGTTGGTTTCAACACACTTGAGTGTCTCTGATAAAATGATCATAGAATTTTACTTCGAACTCGTAGTTACGAATGATTGGTGGCGCTTGAAAAGAAGACTCATAGACCTTTAATTGATAGGCCATGGATCACCTAAATATTCATATTCAGAGAGATATGGTTGTTTGAAGTTGAACCTTATATGATTTCATGTGAAAACTTAGCCGATAGAAAATCTTTGAACTCGACTTAGTTGTAGAGGTTCCTTATAACCCTAAATTCATATTTAATATACGTCAAATACTTAGAAATTGATCTTAACACACACACACACACACACACATATAAAATTAGAAGTCATCGGGTTTGGGCCTATACATATACGAAGAATGGTTCAGATCTTAAAGATCTTAACTTATAAATTTTTGAGATGTTTCAATATCTTCTCCTTAGGACCATTCGTCCTCGAATGAAGTCACACACACACACACATACACACACACACACACACACACACATATATATAAAACTAGAAGTCATCGGGTTTGGGCCTATACATATACGAAGAATGGTTCAGATCTTAACTTAGAAATTTTTGAGATGTTTCAATATCTTCTCCTTAGGATCATTCGTCCTCGATTGAAGTCAAACAAAATAAAAACAAACGGGGAAGCATCTCATCTATACCTTATGAAATGAACTTACTATCAAAATCATAGCCGTAAAGAGGAAGACACAAGGCACAAATATAAACATAGAATTTAAAACACTCAATCACATGGTATAGGTACTTATTTAGAAATGAGAGGAGGGTTATTACCTAAAATGCTTTCATAGAAATTTCTCATAACTTCTGGGGAAAAGAACCTTGAATATGATTCGTGTGATACATCTGAATGTGAAGCACTAACAAGATCTGAGTACCTTAATCAGTTGACATAGATTCATAATGCACCATTGATGTAGATTTGAACATAAGCCACACTCTATATGAAGTTATTTGACATGAAACATCATTACATTGGGCATGAAACAAGAATAGGATTACTATGCCTTAAGCGATATGACTTATAGCTTTTAAGCTTAGTAACACTCTTTAACTATGCTCCTTTCGGACTATTACACTTCATAAGCTACTATCTATATTATTATCAACTTCATTAGTAGTGATTTTAACTATAATTTTTAGTTAGCTTTTGACTCATAGTGCCAGTGCTATCATGTTCCTTGTAATATATTGTATCTTTCTAAGCTCGATTGGTCTATGATGTCCTGAATACTCCGTGTTTTGATACTCATACTGCACTTCTACATATTTTTCTAATGCAACACCTAGTATGAACCATTCCTGCTGATCCTAGATCGTTTGAGGCCGTCATTGTTTGGATCGTGGTAAGCTCTTGGCATCTGGAGACTTGTAGCTCCTTCTTTTGTGTTGTCTATGTATATTGTATTTTGTTAGGCAAACCTATTATATAGATCTCTATTCTTGTACTTTAGACGCTCTTGTTCCGTTGACACTAGGTTTGACATTTGATTTTTTGTGTATTCGTCTTTCTTGGTCACTTTTATACCCTTATTGTATATTTTGTATCGTTTTGTACATATTTATGTCATGGGTCCCTTTCTTGTCTTATTATTGCTTCTCCATTAGTTATTTCTAATTTTACTTATCTCGTGTTAGTTGAATTTTGTCTTGCCTACTGGGGGCTTATGATAGGCATCACCATGATCCGAGGATCGTAACATTTTGATCAGATTTTTTTTCAATAACAAATCAAATCAAATCACTATTCCAATAACATCATCATGATGCAGTTTTATCAATTTTTCTAATACACCCTATTTGCATGTACAAATTTTAATGGTTTTATTTTTTTATTAAACTTATATATTTCTCAAAATATCTTTGTCCAGCAATTTTAATGAAGGGAATTTTTGAAAAAAATCTAAAAAGTGCTAGAATCTTAAATTTTTTTTATTAGTTTACATTAATTTTTATACCAAAGTTATGATATTTATATTTAATTTAATTTTGATAGTTCTCATGAATGTGTGAAGTGCGATCGTGTATACGAATCATACAATACAATACAATATGTAATAACCATCGAGACAAGTTGTTAGTAGCTATGTGAGTTGGCTACCTACATTTTCATTTTGTTATTGAGAATTTGATTTCTCACTTTGTAATCCTTTCCCTTATCACCCTGTCCTCATTTTTTAAAACTGTTAAGTCCTACTGTTTTTTTTCCAAGCCTTTCGTCATTTTCGCTAAAAAAACAAAAAGTTGAAGCATTATTTTTTGGGAAAATTACTTTTTTTAAAAATATATATTTTTGAAAATATTTGCACCATGTAATCTATATTTTGTATATAAACACCTTTTATACATTTAAACAAAGTTGATTGTATTATAAATTATGATTTTTCCTCAAGTATTAAATTGCATAATATTATAAAATATTGTATATTGAGTTAGGTGAAAATATTTTGAAAAGGTATACAATAAAACCTCACTAAATTAATACTCGATAAATTAAAAATCTCTCTAAGATAATATTTTCCTCCGATACTGACCTGGACCAATGAAAAAAATCACTCATTTCGATAAGATAATATATTTTCAGAAGACCCCTATATAGATATATGATCCCATTAATATTATCAATTAATAATACTTTAAAAGTGTACATATATTTAAGACAATTTAATGAAATATGATTCTATTGTATTTTTTTTGTTAAAATTAAAATCTAGTTGAAGCTCATCTCTAACTTCTCTTACTGCGTCCAAAAGTTCCGGTGTTGCCACGACTGCAAAATTTTTTGAGTGCATATAGAATGATCTCTTTTGTACTCATATAATGCTTTACATATTTGATCTGTCATTATTGATTTTGTGACACCTTTTAAATGAAAAGTCATTTTTGGATATGGTTTCAAGAAATTTCCTATATTGTTTATATAGTTTATTCTCTCACCATCATACATTGAATGTTTTTAGTAAATATACAATGAGTAATATTTTATTATTAAGAAATAATGAACATTATGTATAATGGATTTATTATCATTATTGATTTTGTGACACCTTTTAAATGAGAAGTCATTTTTGGATATGGTTTCAAGAAATTTCCTATATTGTTTATATAGTTTATTCTATCACCATCATACATTGAATGTTTTTAGTAAAGATACAATGAGTAATATTTTATTATTAAGAAATAACGAACATTATGTATAATGGATTTATTTTTACAATAAATCATTGAATTCTTGAATTTATTTTACAATGAATCATTTAACAAAAAAAAAATATTATAATGAATCATACACATATATTGTACTTTATGTATAATAATTTTTTAATAGGAATTCAATAAATATGATACATAATTTAGTGAGATACAATGATTTTGATGTATTCATTGTTATGTCTAATAAATTTTTTTTATGTGAATTCAATAAACATGATACAGAAATTAGTAAGATACACTGATATTGATGTAATTAAAATTAATCTTCATTGAATCTCAAAATACTCTTTAAATTAATAAATATTAATTTATCGATTAAATAATATATCTACAAAATAATAATATTTCATAGTTTCACCAATTTTAATTACTGTATATTCTTTTTGAAAATTTTCCTTTTTTTCTTTCATCAACAAAAAAAAATAAAAAAATGAAGAGGCATATACTATAAATGCCCCCTTGAAATCTTAGAATCTCTGTGAGAGCACACACTTTGCCGGAGTTGCAACTAAGGTAAAGCTTAAACTACAATTCCTCTTCCTCATTCTTCGACTAAGTTCCGGACCTGTAAGTCGGAGATGGAGAAACTCCAGTAACCTGCTTATTGATTTCCTTTTAATTCTTTCGGTATAATTTCGATCCTTAATCTGCCCTTTTTTTTTAAATGTGAAACAAGTCTATGCAGGAGGGGGTGTTGTAGGGTTATTATAACCTTTGATTTTTCATTAATGGAGTTTTGCTGTAAATATTCTCATTTACTTTGATGAAGTAATTAATTTAGTGATGTTTACACTGTTACTGATGAAATGTAACTTTTTTTGATCAATAAGATAGTATGTTTGTAATTTTTGGACTAGCAAATGTTATTGCCACTTAATCTTAGGATTGATTAAATATTCCTGAAACGTTTATCAGCCGTTAACAGTTTTACAAGGCTCTGTTCAGGGTAATTACTTACCCGCACCATGTGTTTACACCAAACCAATGCGACTTATCATAGTTAAGTTTTTACCTCTGTTTGGAATTAGTAATCCTGAATCCAGGTCGAATAACACAGTTAATGACATTTTAAGCAGGAGAAGTGTGTCCTTGTTAACTGTGTGCTGGTTGCTGTAGCAATCTATATGCTTTGTAGCTGTAGTTCCTCTCAAGAACTTGAGAACTTTGTCACTAACTCTGCTAGGGAATGGAGAAAAATAGTACTAAATGGAAATGTTTTATATTTTTTATGGACATACATATTAAAAAAAGGATAAACACAAGAAAACTTGTAGGGAAAAGACATCCATTAAGGTTTTCATGTCTGCAGATCTATAAGGAAGTAGAATTGTTCTATCTTACTTTTGCAAGCTTGTTCCAATTGATTGAAACTGGTGGCTTATTTTGTCGGACAGGAACTTGTAGATTTGCTTTCCTTCTTAGGACATTAAGAGCAGCCCGTCCCAGTTATATTGTTTTTCTGGATTTATGATATTGCTTGGGTGAGCATTTCCTGGTGGTTGAATCAGATCTGAAATGTTTTCTTACTGACACGGTTATCTTCGAGGTATGGTTACATTATTAATTGAAGGGTGAAGCATGCACAATGTATTATGTTTGAGTCGTAGGAATTAACTCGCTCATGCTGCGCAATTCTGTGATGACCTGGATTTGTATCATGTAGACAGTGATATGCAAGCTCATGTTTATTTCTTAGGCATATCTGAAAGCGTTACCATGCCTCGTAAGGTAAATTATGGAGTTGATTATGAGGAAGACTGTTATGACTATGAAGATTCCAATTATGACTATGACGATGGATATGAATATGCAGAGACTAATGGTGAGTGTCCCTCCAGCCCTTCTCAGTGCTTCATATTTAAAGATGTACTCAGTTCAGAAAATGTTAAATCATATATTAACATTACCAGTTCATGATAATTCTGAGATACTTTTCTCCATAGTCATCTTTTATTTAGAACTATTTTAGTTTTGCTCCAAATGTATGCAAGCCACGCCAAAACTCATGTTTGTCTAGTGAACTGCAATGCGACTTGCTTTAGTTGTGTCCATTTTCCTCTGAATTTCTGGTTCATCCAGCATTATCAGAAATTGTTTTGAATCCGTATGATAAGAATAATTTTTTGTTCCGTTTTCGTTGTTTGGTTGTTGAATATGATCTTGAAATATGTTGGTGGAAAATATTGAGTTACTATACATACAGGACTGCTCTAAACTGCTAACAGGGATTTGTGAAAGGATAAATACTTCTTCAGTTACTAAAACTATTTATGGGCTGTGGAATATCAAAAGCTTAACCACTTAGATGGCTCTTAAAAAGTTCTGACAGCTTCCAATTTAGATGACACCATATTCTATTTTGAAATGTTTCAAATTGCTTGACACGTCCACAGGTAACTGTATCTTATACAATTTTCACCTCTTTCAAGGATTCTGAACAATCAAAACTTAAAACCCCAATATGATGTTTCTATTGTCAGATTAACTCTTAACTACTATTATACTGTATCTGTCCAAACTAACCAATATTATATATAAACAAATTTAACTCATGAACTTTCTGCACCAAGTCAAATTGTGACATAAATGAGTGCAAATGGAATATTTGTTTACTTGTAGAAAATTTCCATTTGATTTTTGTAAATTTTCATGTTTATAGTTACTTTAGCAGGACTATTGATCTTGGCAGTAGTTTATGTCTCTCATATACTAAAAGCTTAATTTTAAAGAACTCAATATGTTGTTTACGTTTTGCTATAGGAAGGGCACCAGAAAAAAATACAAAGCAGGAATTGGTCAAGGTTGGCGTCTGGCGTTGTTCCATCTGCACATTTGATAACAGAGCTAGTATGAATGTATGTGATGTATGTAGAAATCCGAAACAAGAACCAGTTAAGGCTGGGGTGTGGTGTTGTCCCATTTGCACATTTGATAATGAAGATACCACAAATTTATGTGACATGTGTGGGGTCCTGCGTAACCCATTGATCAAAGGTTGTGGCGGTGGCGGTGGCAGTGGCAAAGCTAGCGCAGGTTAGCAACTGGCAATATGTCTCTTACAAATTTCACATTGATGCACATACAATTTTCTTTTTGGGGGCTGGAAAGAACTGTTTCTGACTTTCTGTAGATAATATTTTTGTTGCATTTTTATTCTCCTTGTGTATTTTCCTCCCCTCAATTGATAGTAATAAGTAATGTGGTGGTAAACTTGGTTGTGGGAGTTCTCCTTTTTGTTTCGGTTACTTGATTTTAAGACGTCATCAACGGTCCTTACACAAATGTCTTGCATCATCTATTGACAATGGTACTTCTATTTTCCCTTTTTAGGTAGTTCTTAGTGAATTTCACTTGCTTCTTCATAGAGTAGATTATTTCCTGCAATTGGTGGCATATGCATAGTTTCTAGGGTGGCTATAATGGCCAATTATCTATTTGCATCACTGCTGCATTGGAAACCAATAATGCTGTTCACTTTGAAGCACAAAAGTTAAAGAAAAAAAAAGAGGACCGTTAACTTCGACGAGCTTTGATATATTTGTGGTACAAAGTCAAGAGGTGGGGTGGTGAGAGGGGGAGGGGGTATAAGGGTTTTAGTTATTACATTTTGGATATGCGGGGAACTATTGGTAGTAATCAAACTAATTAAATTTAATAGTTGACCTTTATCAAGAAGCAATATTAGCCCAATTTTCTAATGTCAGGGACATCGATGACCTCAACAATTAATGGAGGGCAAAGTTAGACCATTTTAAATAGCTCAGTCGCAAAGTTTGACTTTTTTCCGTGCCAAACTAAAAAGCTCCCTTTTGTGTGGAAGTACAAAGGCTAATGATGAATCTTGAGTGAGAAATGATAGGTTAATTTACATGTTAGTCCTAGAACAAAAGTCATTAAAACTTATCTCCTCTGTAGCATGAAACTTGTACTTGTTGGGAAATATGATTCTTAAAGCGTGCTTGTTGATTGTTTTAATCAATTAACATGACTTTAGGAGATTTTCTTTTCCCTTTTCCTAGGGTAATCATTTTTATTTTTTGGAAAATAGTAGTGTGGTAATCTTTTAATGCAGGGAAGTTACTAAGTTCAAAAAAAAGAAAATCTTCTAATGTTGGGGACCTTCAAAAGTAGAAACATAAAAAGTAATACTTACATAGATCCTGAAAAATCTACAAGCTGTTCTGTTTCCTCTAAGCCTGTTTCTTTACACCAAAAATAAGTAGATACAACACCATTCGACTTAACCTTTTGAATGGAACTGGAAATATCTTCAAAATTTCTACTATTCCTCTCTCTCCCAACTCTCCACCATATGCAATGTGGGGTATTCTCCACCATGCCTTTCTAGCTCTTACTTCCCCCTCTTCTAATCCAACAACTCAACAAATCTGAAATATGCTTAGGCATAATAATTTGTGAATGGATAATGACAAAAATATATGGATAAAAGATATAGTGTTTATCTAGAATTGAATAGAATAATCCATCAAACTAGTTATCCCTACACTTGTGCACAAAATGGGGTTGCTGAAAGGGAAAAATGGGCATTTGTTAGAAGTGACAAGATCTCCTATGTTTACCATGAATACTAGGGATGCCATTCTAGTTGTTGACTATCTTATCAATAGAAGGCCACTTAAAACCTCATTTTTTAGAGTCCTCTAGATGCTTTTTAAAGGGTGAGAATAAATATATTGTTCCTCTGAAGTTGTTTGGGTGTGTGTTTTGTTCACAATAGGAATTCTGGGAAACTTGATCCTAGAGCCCTTAAGTGTGTCTTTTATGGGTGTTCTCCTACACAGAAATGGTACAAATGTTATCACTTTCCCCTAGTAGATTTTTGTCAGCATGAATGTTTGTTTTCGAGAGTTTGATCCCTATTTCAGTATTACACCATCACTTCTTCAGGGGAAGAGCAATAAGGAGAAAGAGATGATTCTCCCTGGTTCCACAATTGAAACCACTACTACAGGGGAAAGTGAAGTTGGAGAAAGAATTTAGGGAGAGATTGTTGGGCATTTGGAGCTCGTTCACATTGCCGGTCCCAAGCCCAGATAAAGGAGGAGGGTTGGTGACGGTCAATCGGGAACCACCTCTACTTCATAAAGGTAGGGATAAGGATGCGTACATCTTACCTCCCCATACCCATTTGTGGGATTAGATTGGGTTTGCTGTTGTTATTGTGGGGGGGTTTGGATAGGCCTAATTTGATAACTTACTCAATGAGAAATAGAGTAGCAAAAGCCATGATGCAATTTGCCGAAGCTGAATTTTCTTATCACAATCCAAAAATCGGAAAGCCGTGACGGCACCCACACCTGAGCCGATAGGTGAACGCTTATCCAATTATAGTCCATTTTTAACAATTAAGCAAATATATAAAGGTGAAAAGACAAAATTAAGTCATTACTGGATCTCTTAATCTTAAAGTGTGAAAAGTCACAAAATATACCCCAAAACCTGGTGTCATAGATACAAGAGCCTCTAAAGTGTTTTCTAGTTTGAAAATAACAAAGTACTACCGTCTAAAAGTAGTTAAGACAAAATGTAGAAATGGATAAAAGGAGACTGGTATTGCGGATTAGCTAGATGGCTCACCCCAAGATGCCTACAAGTCGGCCACGAACTCAAACAGACTTAGACTGCTTCGTGTACTCCACTGGTGCACAGATCTGGACTTGCACCCACTAGATCGAGTAATCACATTTTGTTTCTTACTCTTCCATGACACCAATTGAATTACAACACTCACATGAAAAGAGATGTTAGGTTTAGCTATTGTGAGATAATTCAAATTTCCAACTAGCCATCTATACCTTCCAGATTACTGAGTAGCTCCCTTTGTCCTGGTAGGAGTTAAGCATTTGGATCCATAAGAGTGTTAATAAGTCTACATCCCATCATTCTTGTCTCCTCAAGAATGTCTAAGGCATACTTGCACTGTGAAATAATAGTACATGATCTGGACTGAGCAACCTCAATACCTAGAAAATATTTTAGTCTGCCGAGGTCTTTAGACTGAAAATGCTGGAAGAGATGTTGCTTCAAATTAATGATATCATGCTGATCATTGCCGATGATAATGATATCATCAACATAAACCACCAAATAAATACACAGATTGGGTGCAAAATGTAGATAAAACACGGAGTGTTCACCTCCATAACGTGTCATGCCAAACTCCTGAATTATTGTGGTGAACTTCCCAAACCAACTTCTAGAAGACTATTTCAGACCATAGAGTGACCTGTTCAATCGACATACAAGGCTACTAGACTCTCCCTAAGCAACAAAACCATGTGGTTGCTCCATATAGACTTCTTCCTCTAGATCACCACGGAGAAAAGTGTTTTTAATGTCCAACTGATGAAGAGGCCAATGACGAACGACAACCATAGATAGGAAAAGGCAGACAAATGTTGTTTTAGCTACGGCAGAGAAAGTATCACTATAATCCAGCCCAAATATCTGGGTATACCCTTTGACAAAAGTGAATTTGAAATAGAGAGAAAATACTATTGGAAAACTCAAATCTGCTAGAAATAGTGCATCGATTGTCGGAAAGTGCTTGAAATTTGGTATAAAATATATGGATCGTCTCAGAATCAAGAGACGAATCGATATTGAACAAGAAAATTGCTGGAATAGGGTAACACACCAATCCGTGGTACTGACGCGATCACTGAAACCCTAGATCTAGCTGTGCGTGAGGGCGCTTGAAGGATCTGTGACCGGTTGGCTGGCCGTTGGTTGCTGAAGGTTGCTGGACCATGTGATGGTGTTAGATTTTGCACAACACCAACGGAAACAGAGATAGTTGCAAGTAGTCATTGAAATTTGCACAGTAACGGTTGATTTCGCTGGAATGATGCACAATGATACTTTTCGAAAAAGTGGTCTAAAAGAGGCTTACGCTCCCGGCATGTGGTGTAGATCTTGCTGGATAAGGCTGCTTCCAACGGCGTGTGGGGGCGCGTAAAAGGTTTTCTACTGGTGGAATTTTGTGGGATATGGTTGCGCAAGGCTAGGGCACCCCGTGGTTGTGTTGGGTTTCGCAAAATACTGACGGATATGGGGTTGACACAAAACAACCCTAGAAAGTCGCTGGAATTTGACTCACGGCGACTGTTGACCTAATTTTCTTTCATGAGATGTTTCTCACCAATGCTCCGATATCATTTGAGAAATATAAGAGAAAAATATTATTGAATTGTGTATCTACATCATTACACTGAGCCCTATTTATAGATTCTACATTACAATCCTTATCCAAGTAGGATTTTATATACTACTTCTATTCCTATTCCTATTCTAATTCTAACAGAATGATTTAAAGTAATACTAGTGGTTAAGGGAATCCCCTCAAACTTCTAGAGTTGATTACAAGGAGACATTTGCCCCAGTTGCAAAGATGAACACTAATACACTATTGCTTTCAAAGTTGGAGCCTTGGATACAGTGAATGGTGGATCTAAGTAAAAGGACTTTCAAAGTTGTAGAGAGATTAAAATTTTGTCAGAGAGCATATTTGGCAGTGCTCTTGTGAATGTATAATTTTGAACAAGGACCCAAAACTGTCTGGTTCTCAGTACTCAAATTATTTGAGGCTGGTTATTGGCATTGTTTGGAAGTACTTTTTTTTTTGCCCAAAAAGATGGTGAGGCTTGAACATGGCCAATTTAATATAGCTCCAGGTAACAGTCTAGCATTCCAACTGCACATGACTCCAGGTTCTGACTTCTGGGGAATTGCTCTTTCACTTGTGGCAGAAAATAGAAAAATGAACCAAGGGTAAGCTGCAAGATGCATAACATTCTCAAGGATCAGGTCAAGATGCTTGATCTTATTGAGTTTAGTTGATTATGATAAATAATGCCTATAAGTAACTTACACTGCTCTAAAAACAGACCTTGTTGCAGACCAGTGTTATCAAAAGCAAGGAACGGAAAAAAGCTCTAAGGTCCGTTGGGCCTTTAAGCGCAAATCAAGCGTGGGCTGTAATGGAAAAAGGCGCAAAGGGAGAAATACAATTATATATATTTAGCGCAAGACTAATAGTTATAAGCATGAATAGCAAATATATGAACAAAGAAATTGATTATATTTGTTTACGATAAAGTGAAATATCAATTGTTTAGTGTCACCTCTTCAGAAGAAGCTCATTGACAAGGAAAAGTATGCCTTAGAACCCTGAAGACGACTTTGAAGTGCACGTTAAATGAAGCAAAACACTCAACACGTTTTGAGCCTCCCTTCAGGGCTTAAGTGCACCTTTGACAATACTGTAATGCAGACACTACCTCATGTCCAGATGATTGAATTGATTTTGTTGCTGGGTGATATTGTATGTAAGTTTCCTTAGTTGAATACATCCTGTATGAGGGCTTTCTCTTTTCCTCAATAGGTTATTACTTGTACCAAAAAAAAACCTATAGCTCAAATTCCATCCCCTAGCCATTAATTAATTTCCAGCTGCTTGATATGCTTTCAACAACACATCATCAGAAAGGCTGGTGGAAATATTATGATTGTAGGATCAGACTCTAGTTGATTGATTTTTGCTATTGGAATCTGTTGTTGATCACTTAAACCAAAACTATTAAGATTCTGACTGCTGATGGGTGTTATGATTTTTAACACTCCATTTGGAAGTGCCTTTGCTGGGTTATGCTGCAATTGAAAGACCAGGTAATATTGTCTAGTGGCCTCTTGGATGAGTGAAACGACTGCATGCCATTCATTAGGCTTTAGTTGTTTTCGCAAAATAAATTCAGCATGATTAGGCTAATTTTCTAGGATTTGTTTGGATTCATCTCTAGAATTGTTAAATGAGTGCTTCCATCGAGACATACATTTTTTTCCTTTTTTCGCTATATGGTTAAAATTCTAGCTGTAAATAGCAGCGTTATTAAGGTCCATTGCTTCGTTGCTTAAAGTGATGCGAAGTGAACGGTTATCTCTTCATCGGTGAGGTTATGCACTTCAAGTAATGAGGCGCAAAGTGATCCAAACGAGAACCGGTTGGTTCTTTGAGTAATTGGATTGATATCAAAATTATTGTAAATTGGATGTTGAAATTAGTATTTAGTTTTAAGATGTTTATTGTAGTACTAGTTTTAAAAAAGGAATGATTATTGTAGGCACTAAATTCGTATATATTTGATATTTTTTAATTTTTGGTAAATTGTGTGCTTCACTTCTCACTAATCGCTTCAATCTACCTGGATCGTGTCGCCTTTTTGCGCTTTTCGATTTTTGAAAATACTGCTAAGAATAGCAAGGATGGGTGGGCCAAAAACTATAAAGAAGGTTCGTATTATTTACTATTTAGAGAGAGCTAGTGACTGGTTGCATACAATGCCTTTAGTTTTTTAATTTTCTCATTCAGATGAAATTATGTTGGTTCATTTCTTTTCCTTATCTCCCTTTCCAGTTTAACATTATTTAAGTCTTTCCTCCTTTATCCTGATTTTCTGGTATAGCTCTTCATAAAGTCCCTATTCCATATTCATAATGAAGTAGAAACTACACAGATCATTCCGTGGCTATATTATGTATCTTTTGTCCTAATTTTTTATTAGAGTTTTTAGGAGGTGCTTTCTAGGACCATGTTCATTGGCTGTAATTTTGTTTATTTTGGGGCATCAACTCTGTACCTGTTCAATGACACCTTCCTGCAAACTTTTTTTTTTTTTGAATTCTTTTTGATTGGTAACCTATTTACCTGTTTACTGGAACCTTCCTGCTGACTTTTCTTCCCTTTTTGTCATTGAGAATGTTAGAGTCGATTGAAATTGAATTTTTCATACACCGACTTTTGGCAATTTTCCTCCATAATTCATGCAGAAAGATGACACCTTTTTATATTAGCTCTCCAATAATACCAAAAAAATGTAGTCTTAATTTCTAATATTTATATCCTGTTCTCTATTTTGGGAGTTTGACATCTTTTGTGTACATTACTATTCCTTTTACAGCTACTAGTGACAAAGTCGTACAGTCAAATGTCCTATCAAGTAAAAAGGAAACAGCTAGTGAAGTTAAAAGAGAATTGGTTTCTGAAGAGCCTACTAGCTCTTCCACATCAATGGCGAAGGTTAGACGTGATGATATGAAGGATAGAGGTTCTTCTATAGAAACTAGAGGAAATCATGGCGTCATGAGCAATATGTCTGTATCATCAAATCCTGGCAATGCGGAGAGTAGAATTGCAACTTCAAGATCACAGAGTAAACCTCAGAAAATTGTATGCACTGATCAATTCGAAGACAAATTGAACCAGCTAAATCTTGCAATTGTGAGTCAACCATTTATGTGATTCAAGATTTCAAACATTTAGAATGTCTAATCTTCTGATCTTACTCCAAAATTTTCACCATGTAGGTTGGCCATGTTGATTCTGGGAAGTCAACACTATCAGGAAGACTACTACACCTTTTGGGGCAGATATCTCAGAAGGAAATGCACAAATATGAAAAAGAGGCTAAGCAGCAAGTAATCCTTTTTGCTTTTCATCTATTTTTCAAGGACATTGTCAAATCTTGATTAGCTGATTGATACATATCCTATCTATAATCAGGGAAAAGGGTCCTTTGCTTATGCATGGGCATTGGATGAGAGTGCTGAGGAAAGAGAGAGGGGAATAACTATGACAGTGGCTGTTGCCTACTTTAACACAAAAAGTTACCATGTTGTACTGCTTGATTCCCCAGGCCATAGAGACTTTGTCCCAAATATGATATCAGGTGCAACACAAGCAGATGCTGCAATTCTCGTAGTTGATGCTTCAATAGGTGCATTTGAAGCTGGCATTGATGTTAGTGGAGGTCAGACAAGGGAGCATGCACAACTTATCAAAAGCTTTGGGGTGGATCAGATAATAATTGCTATTAACAAAATGGATGCAGTGGGATACTCCAAAGAACGGTTTGATACAATTAAGACTCAACTAGGAACATTTCTTCGTGCTTGTAAGTTTAAAGATTCATCAGTATTGTGGATTCCCCTGAGTGCCATGGAAAACCAAAATTTGGTGACAAGTCCTTCTGATGCAAGATTATTGTCCTGGTTAGTGTACTGGCCAACTGCTAACGCTACTAGGAAGTATAGTATTACTCGTTATCGTCAGCCTTATCGCATTTGCATCGTTTAGAAGAAAATGCTTTCATGGAAGTTTTATGTTTGCCTGAGGCAGAATAATGGAAACAGTAGGTTACATAGCAAATATATAAGTTAAACTGTATGCAATTGGAATTTGAAACAATTAAAGTCTTCTCAAGATTGACAACCCAAATTTGCAAGCTAATAGATAAAATGATGATTGTGCTCTGGAGTCAAAATTTCTGTGGTAATTTAGTGTCGTACGCAAATAGCTCGCGAAGCCCCCATTGTCTGTTGTAGTTAATAATGAAAGTTTATTTCAGGTTTCAAGGTCCATGCCTTTTAGACGTCATAGACTCTCTCCAACCTCCCCAAAGAGACTACTCAAAGCCTATATTAATGCCGATATGTGATCTCGTTAAATTACCCTCACAAGGACAGGTATCAGTATGTGGGAAGTTGGAGACAGGAGCTCTTCAAACTGGAGATAAGGTACTCAATTACCCACTAATGCAAGAGAGATCCTTCTCCTTTATTTTGACACTCAATATTTAAATTCATCAAGTATCATATCTAGAACAAGATACTTCTCCTTTATGATATACATGCTTTTAGAAGACTTGGACTTTTAGAGTCATAACTGTACAAGGAGTTATACTGGTGCCTATAGATCATGTCATCAGTCTGACCATCACCCAAATTAACCTGCCCCAAATACCATGCTCTCATTAGGCAAGAAAACTTGTATCCTAATTTTCCATCAAGGTGTTTCTACATTTTTTTCTCTGAGTGTAACTCTTTTCTTACTGTATATTCTGCAGTATTTTGAATTTTATCTGGGGTGTGTTTGCTGAGGGGGGATGGGAGTTCAAGGCGGTTGTTGTTTGAGCTAGGCTTTGCATGGATTGAAACCTGAGGTGGTTTTGATTACTTCAATGTTTTATGTCTTCCTCACTTGTCTTGAAAGGGACATCTGCACATTGACAATAATGAGATAGGTACACGGTGAAACACAAAGACACTTCTTTTTTCTCCCTGTAATGTAAGATACCAGTGAATTAGAGTGTAAGGGATCAAGTTAACAGAGTGATAGAGTTAAAGAGGACTAAGGTAACTAACAGATACTTGCAATGATTTAGGGTATTGTTGGGACATGCTGTTAGGTCATTACTGCAATTGCCATCATAATGCTTGTACGGTGCAATCATCTATTGGAGAGTAATTGTTTAATGTTATCAATAAATGCGCCATTGGTGATTTTTTGTTATGTGTAAATTATTTTTCTATTCTACAAGATTTGACCTTGTAATAAGAATGAAAAATTGCTTCGACTTCTTTGGGAGGATAATAGTGTTTTCTAACGCTAAATTCTTAACATGGTCAGGTTCTAGTTATGCCATCAAGAGAAATGGCAACAGTGCGTTCTTTGGAACATAATTCTCAGGTTTGTAACAGTGCAAAAGCCGGAGACAATGTCACTGTTAATCTACAAGGTATAGATGTGAATCGTGTAATGGCAGGGGATGTGCTGTGCCATCCTGAATATCCTATTGCTGTTACGAATCATTTGGAACTGAAGATTCTTCTCCTGGATATTGCTGTTCCAATTTTGATTGGCTCCCAGGTAGCAGCTCTTGTCATTTTACCCTCAAAATTCACAGAGTTGCATGACATCTGTTTTTAGTTAACAACTCAAGAGCTCTGGATATTTGAAAACGTGCAGTTGGAATTTCATGTACACCATGTTAAGGAGGCTGCAAGAGTTGTGAGGATTATGTCATTGCTTGATCCAAAGACTGGAAAGGAGACCAAGAAATCACCTAGATGTCTTCTAGCAAAGCAAAATGCTATAATTGAGGTTTCTCTCAAGAGCAACTATATGTCTATTGATATGCATATGTTTTATCATTTTAGTAAATAAATAAAAAATGTCTTTGGGTGGGAATGGTAGATCTTAACTTTAATTTGTTTGTCATGGTTCAGGTAGTTTTGCAAGGAATAATTTGTGTTGAAGAGCATTCTAAATGTAAGGGTCTTGGAAGGGTGTCCCTCAGGGCATCAGGAAGAACCATCGCTCTTGGTCTTGTGACTCGAGTTCTAGAGAAGAAGAAATAGAGAAATTGCCACTGCTGAAATGAGGTTTGGCATGCCCAGAATCAGCTGGTAGAGATATACATCTGTGAGGACCATTAGCTTGAGACAATGACCTGGCTCACGGTTGAGTGTCATCCTTTTCTTTATCTTCTTCTTTCTCCTCTCGAGCCTGTCCTGGTCTCCTCTAGAGATCCACAATTTTTGTAGTTGCAACGAATATTAATGATTCTACAGTGGCATAGCTCTAGACATGGGTTTCTTCCCTTCATTATCTGTAGCCGGATGTTATTTAATAGAATTCTTTAGAGGAAAAAGTTGGAATTTTTTGGGGCGGATCTTTCTTTACTTGTACATTGGAGGAATCTGATATATATATATTTAGAGACCCTTATATTCACCACTTAATGTATGTCTTAACATGCATACATGGTCCTTCTTTATTGTAATACTTGCTTGTAGAATTTTAAGAGGAGAGATTCATGCCTTTGGGTCTTAAGTAGTGAAAGGAGCAACTTCAAGATGATTATTTTTCCTGGTAATATGATCACTCTCTTGTAAATTCTGTTGTAGGGTATAAGGATGGTATTATAATTATTAACTTAAAATGTCTAAACTGTGGGTCAGGATTTGGGAAGGTTGTCTATTTCCTCCCCACACTCTTCAAGGATGTGTGTCTCTCTCTCGTTGTATCCTATTTTCAAATAAAACTTATGTTCGTTGTGCGCGACATAGTATTTTGTAAAGTAACATGATTAAATTATGTAAAATGACAATAATTTGGTGAAATTCATAAGCTAAAAAATATTGACATTTTTATAAATTTGTGAGCATGTAGTTCCTGTATTTATTGATAGAAATAACTTTTTAAATTCACCCTCATCATCGTCCCAACCATTATTGATCAAGCCCATCAAGTAGCTTCAGGGGGAGCCAAGGGTTATATGTGAACATGAAGAAGTTGCTAAGATGATTGTAAACGACAATCTTCAATATGCAGACGTTGGAAAATTCTCATATGAATGGCCGGATATAAAGAACAACACAAGCTCATATCAAAACAATGTGAACTATATTGAAAATGCAATATAGTCTTTCTGAGTATTAGATATGTCCTGATTTGTACAACAATACTAGAAGATTATATCAATTTGCTATCAAAGTCGGCTTTTTATATGTCAGAACTGTAACACCCTGAAAATTTCTAAGTTGAGATTCGAACCTTTCGACATATATGTATAGGCCTGTACCGGTGATTTCTAATTGTGCATAGGTGTTAAGATCAATTCCTAAGTGTGGGAAGTGTTTTGAAGATGAATTAAGGTCATAAGAATCCTCTAGTACAAAATTGAGTTGAAAGTTTCTTTACTGATTGAGTTTCAGTGCAAGATTTTACTTGGGTTAACTTTAAACAATCATATCTCTCATAATATAAAGAGTTACGTGTCCCATTATGCACTAAATTAAAGGTCTTTTTGAGTCTTCTTTCCAACACCGTTGACCTCTCGTCAATCCAAAGTCCGAGACAAAAGTTATGATCATTTTACCATAGACACTCTAGTTTGTCAAAATCGACGGCCTGTCACATGAGCGATGGTTCGTTAGATGAGGCCATCACTTGTGCCTGTGAGCATGAGATTCTACCTATCTTATGTTAAATGGGGATATTTTTATCCTAAGTCCTTTGGCTTTATTTAAATGACCTTAAAACGTATTAGAATGATTAAACAATCAGTTTTCATCATTAAAACCCTCTCATTCTCTCCCCAAACTTCAACGCTCAAGAATTCTCAAGAAACACCAAGTCAGGGTTCTCTTTCAAGGTTTTTCATCAAGGTAAGCCCTTCTCCAAAGATTTCAAGCATTCCAAATCAAATTCCATCATCTTATCATGAATCATTAATATAAAATCTTAACCCTTGCCATATGATTTTCAAGAAACTAATTATTCAAGAATTTCAAAAAAAAGATTTCTTGATCATTCTTCTTCAAGTTAGGGTTCTTCATCAAGATTTGTGGAGTGCTTAAGGTATGTAAGGGTATCATATTGAGGAACTAAATTCTTCCTCACGCCCTACATCTATAATCTTAGTTAGTAAGATCAAAGTTAGGATTTCACCCCAAAGTTCATGATTTTTTTTTCGAATTCTTCTATTTTGTATATATCCATTGTTGATTCTATTATTGAAATCATTATACTTTAGAATGATCCTTGATTGCTTTAGGGTTCATGCTATTCTATCACATGACCCCTTTTTAGCAAAAGTTATTTGAGAATCTTTTCGTACTATTCCTTACGCATTGTTTTCATGAGTAAAGTATATTTGAAGATTTTAAAGAAGACATTCAAGAAAGAGTTCAAGAAAGTATATTTTGCTTCAAGTGCATTATTTTAGAAGAGTTTCAAGAAAGTGTATTTTACTTCAAGTGCATTACTTTAGAAAAGTTTCAAGAAAGTATATTTTGCATCAAGATGCATATTTTCAGAAAGAAAGTATAACAGTTTTTTTTAAAGAAATCATGTTAAGCTTTAAAGAAAGCATATCTTAGATGTGAGAAAACATATTCAGATTTTCAGAAAAGCATAGTCAAGTTTCAAAGTAAAGTTCAGTTCATATCAGTTTTGTTTTAACGAAGCATTATTGAGCATAGACTCAAAGTATTGGATTATCAGTTTTTTCCCTTAACTGGGACATTTTTCTTATAGTGAAATTTCTTTATATTCTATGAGCACAATGCATTATTTTGGGAGATGTATTGACAACCGAGTTGGATAAGGGTTCAGATAATCCAAAACTCCAAAACTACATCGCCAGCGTAGGATATGATCGTGTGGTTGATTTGGAAGACTCCTTAGAAAGCCCTTAGTAAGGGCTCAAAGATTGGATCCATAGTTCAATTTGTCCGTTACCCTAGCAAGGTACTGGATGGCTCTAGCAATGTGGGTAAGACGTTGTATCATCACTAGGCTTATGTGATGGTTGTCAGTTAGAGAAACTTCCCCAAGAAAGTAAGTTATATTATTTTCATTATTTGCTATTATGCATATTTTTAGTCATAGAATTTTATGTTAAAGTGCACATACATGCATTACTATTCAATTGATTTTATTTCAGTCTATCTTCAGAGTTCTTCATTTAGCTCAGTATGTACAGTTTGAGCCAATTATTTCATTCAGCTATTTTAGATAACGTACATTCTATGTATTGACGTCATTTGACGCTGCATTATTTCATGATGCAGTTTTAGGTACTAGGGATCAGTAGCAGCAACATCACTAGGTTGTGACTTTCAACCAGCTTTGGTGAGACCTCCGTACTTTCGGAGGGCTCCAATTTATATAGAGTATAAATAGTTATTAGATGTTGTTAGTAGAGTAGTAAAGTAGGCTGGGGTCTTGTACGGATAACCTATCTTCAATATGTTAGAGGCTCCATAAACGAGTCAGTTGAGTTTTAATTTTCAAACTTTTATCATCTCTTATTTATGATTTATTACTTATAGATGATTGAAGTTTTTCCTATAGTAGTTGCATGTCCACTTTTAAACACCTTCCATATATTTGTTCAGTCTTTATTTTAGTAGTAAGACAAGCCAAGAATTCGTTAGGAATTAGAGATAATTCTAAGTGCTCACCACGTCCAAGATATAGGCTCATGACGTAACAGAAATTGATTGTATCTAATGCATATTGTCACACGCCAACCTCGAGAGGTGCGACAGGCACTTGGTGTCACCCTTGATCCTGAGTCAACCATGTTGGACATGAACGCTACTGTTGCATGTCATTTACACCCAACAAATACAAGCAAATATATCTCAGCTTATCAGAAGTCCTAGGCCAATAAAGCCACAATCAGAGAATCATGCAACAATAATAATTCAGTTAACCCAATAATTCAAAATAATAAATACAAGTCCCTATGTGGACCAATACAACCACCATTTTGTGTATATGTTAGAAAATTAAGATTTTGTCTAGAAACTCCTAGATTGGAGATATTTTGTAGTAGATACGTTAGAAAAGTAAGATTTTTCTAGAAACTCCTAGATTGTAGATATTTTGTAGTAAATAAGTCTTGATTTAAAATGAGTGGTGGTTAGTGAGCCACATATATACATAGTTTGGTGTGAGATATTTTACTTACTGTGTAGTTGTAATTCTCACACTTTATCTAAACATCTAGAGAATTAAATAGAACTCAAAAAAACTTCATCCTTCTTCACTTTCAGATTTTTGTAGCAATTTACAGCTGCGATTTTCTACTGTTTACACCTTGTAGACCTGAAGTTCTTCTTCCTTTTGTTTGTAACATGGTATCAGAGCCTATTTCCTAATGGATCTGAATCAAATTTTGTTTGTTTGGCTCATCTACTTTCTGATCTTTCTTGAATTTGCTTGCTGAAAAAATTCATGGCACCTAAATATCAACCAATGACAGGTCCTCCGACTTTTACCGGAGAGAATTATCACATATGGGCCATCAAAATGAAGGCTTATCTAAAGGCACTCAACTTGTGGGAAGTTGTTGAGCTTGGAGAACCTGCTGTCTAGCCATTGAGAGTTAATGCAACTCTCAATGAAATTAAGAAGTATGATGAATTGGCGACTAGATCTCCACGAGCTCTCACCTGCATACATTCAAGTCTTACGGACGTGATGTTTACGAGGATTATGACTTGTGAAACAGCCAAAGAGGCTTGGGATAAGTTAAAGGAGGAGTTTGAAGGAAACAATAGAGTAAAGTCTATTAGAATCTTAGCTTTGAAGAGAGAGTTTGAGCTTTTGAAGATGAAAGACTCAGATAGTGTGAAAGAATACTCTTCCAAGCTGATAGAGATTGTGAACCAGATAAGAATACTCGGTGAAACCTTTCCATATCAGAAAGTTTTAGAGAACATCTTGGTCAGCCTTCCAGACAAGTTTGAATAAAAAATCTCAGCTATTGAAGAGTCTTGTGACTTGACTACTCTTACAATAGCCAAACTAATCTCCAAATTGCAAGTCCAAGAGCAACGAGTAACTATGAGAAGTGAAGGGATAGTAGAAGATGCCTTTCAAGCAAGGCATGAATTCAAACATCAAAAGGATGGCAGAAAAGTCTAGTTGGATAAATTTGGAGAGGTAAAATCTAGTGGAAATCAAGGTGATCCGTCGATAAAAGGAAAATTTCCACCTTGTGGCATTTGTAAGAAGACAAACCACTTAGAGAAGAATTGTTGGCAGAATTCAAAGAGGTCTCCAATTCAATGTAGATATTGTAAGAAGTATGGGCACATTGAAGAGTATTGTAGGCAAAAGCAAAATCAAAGTGTCCCATCGAGTGAATTTCATAGATGATCAGCAAGTTGGAAAATTAGAGGAAGGGCTTTTCATTGCCTCGCACACATCACATGCTTATCAATGTAAATGGTATGTTGATAGCGCGTGCACAAGGCACATGGCGATTGATGAAAATCTATTTATTACCTTGGACAGATCTGATAGAACTAAAGTGAAGCTTGGAAATGGTGCATTGGTGGAAGCTCACGGTAGAGGGTCAGTAAAATTTCCTACTAACGAAGGTATGAAAATTATTAATGATATTCTTTATGTGCCAAATTTGACTCAAAACTTGTTGAGTGTTGCTCAGTTGCTTCATAAAAATTATTCTCTTAACTTTAAGGACAAACAATATGTCATTTATGATCCTAAAGGATGTGAAGTAGCTAAAATTAGCATGATTGATAATTCCTTTTCAATTTCATGCTATTATGTTGATACTTGCTCTTTCAATGTTGAATTGAGTGATACTTGGCTTTGGCACAAAAGGTTCGGTCATTATAACCTTAGCTCACTAGTGTATATGCAATCAAAGGGTATGGTGCTTGAAGCACCCAAAATTGACATGTGTAGAGATGTTTGTGAGTCATGTCAATTGGTAAAATGCATAGACTATCCTTTCCTAAAGAAAGTCTTTGGAGAGCTAAGGAAAAGCTAGAGTTGGTTCATACATATTTATGTGGACCAATGAGGACGGCTTCTTTGAGTGGAAACAAGTATTTTATTCTCTTTGTGGATGATCTAACTCGAATGACATGGGTCTACTTTCTTAGTAGAGAAATCTCAAGTGTTTTCTATTTTCAAAGAATTCAAAGCTATGGCAGAAAGGGAAAGTGGATGCCAGTTGAAGTATATCAGATCGGATAATGGAACTGAATATACTTCGTATCAGTTCAGCAAGTATTGCAAAGATTTGGGTATCCAACAACAATTCACAGTTAGCTACACTCCAGAACAGAACGGGGTTTCTGAGAGGAAGAACAGAACAGTGATGGAGATGGCAATATGCATGTTGGCAGAAAAGAAGATGCCTAAATACTTTTGGGCTAAAGCAGTCAATACCACTGTCTATTTGCTAAATAGATTACCAACTAGAGTAGTCCAAGACATGACACCATTTGAAGCATGGAAGGGTATCAAGCCGTCTGCAAGACACTTGAAGGTATTTAGTTCGGTGTGCTATGTACATGTTCCTTGATGCTAAAAGAGGCAAATTAGATAGCAAGGCAGAACTTTGTGTTCTGTTGGGCAAATGTACAGTTGAAAAAGGATACAAAGTGTACAATGTTAGTAGCAAGAAGGTGTTTGTTAGTAGAGATCTTGTAGTGGATGAGTCTAGCCACTATGATTGGGATCAAGATACTGTTGTGAAGAACCAGGGTGAGAGTACTTCAGTTGCAAATCCAAATCCACAAAAAGGTGATACTTCCTATAGTCCTACTGCTGGAACAAAAAACAATTCAAATGTTGAATTGACTACAGATTCTCCTGTTTTGAAGACCAAATCACTAGCTGAAGTTTATAAGCAATGCAATTTTGCTCTTGTTGAACCATCCTCATTTGAAGAAGCAGCAAATCACAAAGTTTAGATTTCATCAATGGAGGAGGAACTTGCCATGATTAATAAAAATGATATTTGGGAGTTGGTTGATAGTCCAGAAGAGAAGAATGACTTGTAGTTAAAGGCTATTCTCAGCAGCCTGGAGTGGACTTTGGAGAAACGTTTTCTCCTGTTGAGCAGCATAAGACAGTAAGATTTCTAGTCTCTCTCGCAGCACAATACAAGTGGAAAATCTTCCATTTTGGATGTAAAATCTGCATTTCTCAACGGATTGCTTGAGGAAGACATTTATGTTGAATAACCTGAAGGTTTTATAGTTGCAGGTGAAGAAGACGAGGTGTAAAAGCTTAAAAGGGCTCTCTATTGTCTTAAACAAGTCCCAAGAGCTTGGTATAGTAGGTTGGATACTCATTTGCTATCTCAAGGCTTCAACAGAAGCCTAAATGAGCCTACTTTGTACTTCAAAAGGCAAGCTGATGGGATGTTGATTATGATATCAATTTATGTCGATGATTTAATGATCAGAGGTGAAAATCCTCTTGCGGTTCAAGAAGTTAAAAATGAAATGCTAAAAGTTTTTGAGATGTCCGATCTAGGAGAAATGAAGTTTTTTGTGGGAATGGAGATATCTCAATCTTGTGAAGGAATTTTCTTGTCCCAAAAGAGTTATGCCTTGAATTTGTTAAAAAGGTTCAAGCGTGACAAGTGCAAAGCTGTTGCAACTCCGCTTGTTGTGAATGAAAAATTAATGAAGGATGATGGCGAAGAGAGGGAAGATACAAAAGTTTATAGAAGTCTTATTGGAAAAGAGAGGGCAGATCCAAAAGTTTATAGAAGTCTTATTGGAAGCCTATTGTATCTAACAGCTTCTAGGACAGACATAATGTTTGCTGCCATTTTGTTATCTCGATATATGCAAAGTCCTAGCACTAAGCATTTTAGAGCTGCTAAAAGGGTGTTAAGGTATATTAGAGGGATGATTAGTTATGGAATGTAGAATAGAAGTGTGGAGAATGGAGCTCTTATTGGCTATTCAGATAGTGATTGGGGTGGATGATTACAAAAGCACCTCTGGTTACTATTTTTCATTTGGTTCGGGTATTTTTTCTTGGAGCACAAAGAAGCAAGATATTGTAGCTAAATCTTTAGCAGAAGCTAAGTATGTGGCTGCTGCATCTGCTACAAATCAAGCAATTTGGTTAAGAAAGATCTTGTTGGAATTGAATCTATTGCCAAAAGAACCAACAATGATCTATGTGGACAATAAATCAGCCATTGCGATGGCTGAAAATCCAGTGCAGCATGGAAGAACAAAGCATATCAACATAAGGTTTCATGCTTTATGAGATACTGAGAAGAATGGTGAATTTAAGTTGGTGCATTGCATCAGTGAAGATCAGCAAGTTGATATTCTGACCAAGACTCTTTCCACTAAGAAGTTTGAGTTTCAAAGGTTGTTGCAAGGAGTTTCAATGAAAAATCTTAAGGAGGAGTGTTAGAAAATTAAGATTTGTCTAAAAACTCCTAGATTGGAGATATTTTGTAGTAGATATGTTAGACAATTAAGATTTGTCTAGAAACTCCTAGATTATAGATATTTTGTATTAGATAAGTCTTGATTTAAAATGAATGGTGGTTAGTGAGCCACATATGTACATAGTTTGGTGATAGATATTTTGCTTACTGTGTGGTTGTAATTCTCACACTTTATCTATAAATAGATCATATGTAATGAAATATCTAGAGAATTAAATAGAACTCAAGAAAACTTCAGCCTTCTTCTTCACTTTCAGATTTTTGTAGCAATTTACATCTGCGATTTCCTACTGTTTACATCTTATAGACCTGAAGTTCTTCTTCCTTTTATTTGTAACATTATAATCACAGGCGTTATGTAGACTGTCAAGATTACCATACTATCTATGATTGCATAATATTACGTTGGTCATTGAGGCCACCGTGATATCTATTATCACATAACTCTACGTGAGCCATCGAGGCCTCCATTGTTATCACATAATGCTAAGCGAGCCATTGGGACCACCATGATATCAATAGTCACATAATGTTATGCTCATAGTCGAGGCCACTATGATATCTAGAATCACAAAGATATATACAAAGGCCAACAAGGTCGAGAGTGCACACCTACACAATCCCTAATTTGCAAGCCTATGAGATTACTATACTTGACCGGGAACAGGGCCCCGACCTACCCATCAGTTTTACAAAATAAAAGACTAACAAACCTCTATATCTGACAATTTCAGAAGAAATGGAATTGATCAACATGTTGAACTCGGCTACATTACTAAGAAGGCATGTCTACCTATATGTCAGGACTTACAAACATGAGTGCAGCTCCCTAGTATAGACTTGAGGCATCAGTACAAAGTAATGTATTGAGTACGCAAGGTTAAATAATAATAGAGAAGATATCATAAAGTGTTGAATATAAATACAGATAATTAGCGTACACCTACCTGCTCTTGGATCTATGAAATACTAAGGCTGGTATAAATACATTGTAAGTACTAAGACAAGAAGTCAGAGGGTATTCTGAATGTACTAATCTATTCATGACTTAAATTTTATAATTTGTCACTAATTTCATAGTCAGGCTAACTGATATCATACAATAACGTATATACTAACAAAGGAAAGTCAAGGATTGTCATAGTATAATCAAACAAGAACTTTGTAAGACCTCGAACTTCGAAAGAGTTAAATAGAGGTTCGTACAAGTCACCCATCAGTTTTAAAGTTTTGGATCAATTTCAAATGACCATATCTTTTAACACATAAAGAGTTAGGTGGCCCATGAGGTATCAAATCGAAGGCCTTTGACTCCTCTTTCCAACGCTGCCAAGTTTGCTAAATTTTGAGTTTGGAGTGAAAATTTATGGCAATTTGAGTAAATCCTCTCTAGTTAAGGCTTTCATCCGTTTAAGGAAAGGGTATTTTTGTCTTTTCCTTACCCCAATAGGCCTACCCACGTTTTACTCACCCAATTTAGGGGTCTAATAAGATGCTAAGTTATTTTTCATATTCCTAAACACTTAGAATTTTAGGGCGAAGTTTCAAGAAGAGGAAAAGAGGGTTTTTAAGCATTCAAGGGTTGAGGAATTTCACCAAGAACAATCGTTCTTTCTAGGTATGTGAGGTTTCCCATAGTGATGGATTTGTTCATCCTCACGCCAAACATGTAATTCTTTCGTTAATTCACCCATATAATCGTTTATGTAAATATTCTTGAATTTTTTTTGAGTTTTAAGCTTCATTCTTAAACAATGGAGGTTTTAAGTTCTTGAGGTGAGGGTTTTGCGAATGAGTGGTGTTTCTTGATACAATTTGAGTGGGATTTCGATAATTTCATGTTGGGTTTTTGAATCAAAAAAAGTTTGGAAGAAACCAATCGATTCTAGATGAGTTAGGACCCTAAATTGAGTAGAAAAATTTGTCGAATTTTCTGGGTAGGGGCCTGGAGCGCACCCCACCATAGCGGCAAGGCCTGACCTATGAAGTTTAGGCCCTGGGACAACACTCCAGAAGTATACCAAGGCCTGGCCTCTGAAGTTCAGGCCCTACGACGATGCGCCAACAGTACGTCAGGGTCTCCTGGTCCCTTTTCTTTCTGTGCTTCTTTCCGAACATGTTTCTTTGAATCGTGACTACGTTCTCTTCTTTGTATTAGCTCATAAAGGCTCCGTTAATCCTTGAGAGATCCTACATGTCCTAATCACATGTCTTAATTTACATTTCAAATTAATGTAAGATAAGAGGAAAGTTTGAAGGTTCTATTTCATAAAAACTTAAGAGCTTCAAATGTTATTTATATATACATATATATGTTCCTATGTTGATTATTGGGCTTGAAAGATAAGTTCATAACTGCATGTTTTAAGAATGCAAATACGTCTAATGTTTTGAAAAGTACTTCAATAAAGTAAAAAGTCCCTTCAAGCAGAGCGCACAATTCAGACCTTAGAGGGCATGTTGAGAGCTTATGTTTTGGATTTCAGAGGTAATTGGGATGACCACTTGCCTCTTATCGAGTTCGCATACAATAATAGTTAACATTCCAACATTCAGATGGTTTCGTATAAGGCTCTATATGGGCCAAGGTGTAGATCTCCTATTGGTTGGTTTGAGGTTTGTGAAGCTGAGTTGATAGGACCAGATTTGGTTCATCAAGCCATGGAGAAGGTAAAGACAATTCAAGAGAGGCTGAAAATAGCGCAGAGTCGTTAGAAATCCTATACAGATGTTAGGAACATATATATGTATATATAAATAACATTTAAAGCTCTTAGGTTTTTATGCTCAATTCACCCATTACAAAGAAGATATTTTTTACTTTATTGAAGTACTTTTCAAAACATTAGACGTATTTACATTCTTAAAACATGCACTTATTAATTTATCTTTCAAGCCCAATAATCAACATAGGAACATATATATGTACATATACATAACATTTGAAGCTCTTAAGTTTTTATGAAATAGAACCTTTAAACTTTCCTCTTATCTTACGTTAGTTTGGAATGTAAATTAAAACATGTGATTAGGACTTGTAGGATCTCTCACGGATTAATGGAACCTTTAGGAGCTAATACAAAGAAGAGAATGTAGTCACGATTCAAAGAAACATGTTCGGAAAGAAGCACGGAAAGAAAAGGGACCAGGCGACCCTGGTGTAGTGCTGGCGCGTCGCCCCAGGGCCTGAACTTCAGAGATCAGGCCTTAGCATACTACTGGCGCATTGCCCAGGGCCTGAACTTCAGAGGTCAGGCCTTGGCGCTATGGTGAGGTGCCGCCCCAGGCCCCTACCCAGAAAATTCGACGAATTTTTCTACTCAATTTAGGGTCCTAACTCATCTAGAATCAATTGGTTTCTTCCAAACTTTCTTTGATTCACAAACCCAACATGAAATTATCAAAATCCCACTCAAATTCTATCAAGAAACACCACTCATTCGCAAAACCCTCACCTCAAGAACTCAAAACTTCCATTGTTTAAGAATGAAGCTTAAAACTCAAAAACTTTTCAAGAATATTTACATAAATGATTATATGGGAGAATTAACGAAAGAATTACATGTTATGCATGAGGATGAACAAATCCATCACTATGGGAAACCTCACATATCTGGAAAGAACGATTGTTCTTGGCGAAATTCCTCAACCCTTGAATAAACGCTTGAAAACCCTCTTTTCCTCTTCTTGAAACTTCGCCCTAAAATTCTAAGTCTTTAGGAATATGAAAAATAACTTAGCTTCTGATTAGACCCCTAAATTGGGTGAGTAAAATGTGGGTAGGCCTATTGGGGTAAGGAAAAGACCAAAATACCCTTTCCTGAAACGGATGAAAAGACTTAACTAGAGAGGCTTTACTCAAATGGTCATAACTTTTCACTCCAAACTCAAAATTTAGCAAACTTGGTGGCTTTGGAAAGAGGACTAAAAGGCCTTCGATTTGATACCTCATGGGCCACCTAACGCTTTATGTGCTAAAAGATATTGTCATTTGAAGTTGACCCAAAACTAAAAAAACTTATGGTGACTTGTACGAACCTCTATTTAGCTCTTTTGAAGTCCGAGGTGTTACAAACTTAATCTCTCCCTCACAAACTCGATAGGTACAAGTGACAAGCAATTGAACTCACTAGGGCCCTCATAAGCTTGACAAGTTCCAATCAATCTATATATCCATAATGACAATACCATGGCCTGTAGGCAATCCTTACTCCTCAATAGCCCCTTAGGCACCTTGTATATAGCTCCAATGGCAATCATTACACGCAATAACCCTACATGCATTTTGTATATAGCCCCTTAGGAGGTCATATACTCAATAATCCCTTAGACATTTTGTATATAACTCCTCAGGCATTCTGTATTAAATATTAAATATGTCATAATTGATATTCACTAAATATGATCATATATATATGTAATAATTTTTATAAAAATGTCTGCTTCTGTGTTTCCCCCTTTTAAGAATAAATGGCACAGCATGACAACTTATAGATTTAATTGGCAATAAATAGCCCAATTTTATTTATTTGACAAAAAAAGATTTCTTTAATATTTATTTGGCATTAAATAGCCATATTTATTTTTCTGAAAAGTGGTTTTTTTCTAATTTTCTCTCTCTATTTTTAGACACGTTATTATTTTATTTCTTTTTCCTTGTTATTTGTCAATTGTTTTATCATCAAATTCAAAACAGTTGCATAAAAATAAAAATAGGAGAACAATATTTTATATATATATATAAAAAACACGTATCTCCAGTTCTTTTTCTCCCTTTTTTCCTCATTCTTTCCTTTTTTTTTTCTCCCTTTTTCAAGATTTAATATTTCTATCTTCTTCTCTAAAATGTCTCTATTAGAGATCAATTACAACAATAATACAACAATAACTCTTCACTAACTCAAATAACACCAAATCTTTTGTTATATTGATTGTTGCATTTTTTTAATAAAAAAATAAGAATTTTTACTTTCTTTATCTTGTAGTTTGATGCAACGCTGGATTTTTAAATAATTTTTGTGTTTTCCATTATATTTCAATTGGTAAGAATACTCAAAAAAAAATTGGTAAGAATACTTCATTCTCAAAAGCAAAGATATGTAGAAAGTGATGAAGATATGTGAAGAGTGATAAAGATTGCAACGACATTTTTAAACCCTTGGAGGAAATGGGTGAACTGAAAAACGACGATAAATTTGAAAATCATCAATTGGAGGTACTAATGCATAATAGTTTTGATTTTGAAAATTACACATGCAAACTCACCTTGATATTCAAAGCGAAGAAGCATTTGATTCTTATTTAATGTGAAACATGAATTCATATACATTAAGGCTTCTCTGTAACTGTCTAATGTATATATCTTCATACTAAATGTATACACAGTTGGTATTATGTATATGCAGTTAAAAGTATGTATACAAACCTAATTTTATTTATTGAAATATTTTATGAAAGGTAATATATCTATAAATATCAATATCTACAAATTATACTTATATATACTAATAATGTATACAAACAAAATGTAAGTAATGTATACATTATAGCGCGAATGTATACTTGATTAAATATAAACTTAATCACATGTATTCAATTGAATACATACTACTTAATCACATGTATTCAATTGAATACATACTTATTTGGAATAGATTTTAACGTTCACCACATACTAGATGTATATATAAATATATCTTGAACACCTAATACTAAGTTTAGATTATGCGCGTGGATACACAAACAAAATATGAAAATAAATTGTGCATACATTATAGTGCAAACGTATATTTGATCAAATATATTTGCCTGAATACACGAACAAATCTATAGTTATTTAACACTAAATAGATGTATATTATAGTTTATATTTAATATAAATATGGATTGAGATTCTCATCATAATTTCTAGCAAACAATTGAGAAAAATAATTTATTGATGGTAGAGACTCAAGAAGATCATTTGAAAGAAGAATAGTCATAATTTAAAACTTTTGCTAATTTTAGGAGATTTATAATTCTAAATAAACGTATTATCAGTTTTAAGGAGAAATGGTTGGAAGTTAGAAGAGAGAGATGGTAACAAATATTTTTAATATTTTAAATAAAAATAATTTGAAGAGAGAGATGAGTGTTTATAGGAATTTCCTTTCCTATTTTTATGCAGAATAGACGTATGATCTATTTTATGCCAATTCTTTTTATATTTTTATTTGCTAAATATTTATATGGCTAAAAATGCCAATTTAATCTAAGAGTGGTAAATATGTGTCAATTCCTCCCATTTTAATAGTTAGATCATATTGGCCCAATTAAATTTTACTTATTTCGGCTTTAGTAACTTTTCATGAGATAGTAACTCACTTATTTATTTAGTCAGTTCATTTTAATCCAATCAAATTCAACCCCATTAATTAGCACACCTAGTTGTGAATAATTCAGCAAGTCTAGGAGGACCACCTCTCCTTCTCTCAATACCCTTTTGCTTTTCACTTTTTCTTTTTGCTCTTAATTTGAAAAAAATGAATTAGACTATTTCTAGATCTCCTTCAAAGAAGGATCTAATAAATCTTTTGTGAGTAAAGCATAATGAAGGAGTCTGATTTTATTTTCTATTAAATATACTTAAGTATAATATGATGAACAAGTTCTTTTGAGCTAATGGCTGATTAAATCAATAGAACCAAGCTACAACTCCAAATATTTCACCTAACAATTTAGGAAGTGATCGTACTTTTTGTTTGCAGGCAAATAAACATAGGACCATTACCTTAGTAGAATTATTGGGAGGGGTTGTTGAAGTCAAACTTCCAATTAATGCTCTGATGGTTATGGTACCTTGTTTGCCAATCTGCCCTCCTACTCTTGGATATGGTGGTCAAGGTCTCTTTTTTCAAGAAGATTTGCCAAAAGAGTATCTAAACATAATACGGAGAAGGGCCTAAAACATCCTTAAACTATTAGGTTTGGTACAAAAATATCCTTCGTTAACTTATTGGCCATGAAATACTCTTGGGATTAACCTTTATAGCCCTTTTCCCTTATCACAAACGGTTTTGTTAGTTAAATTAATTAGCCTTCTCATTTAATACGTGGCACGATTTGAGTCGTTAGAAAAATTAATTAACTAAAATTAATTAAACCCAATCCAAATCCGAATCCCAAAAAAAAAAAAAACACCAACCCAATCAAAAACTCAATTATTCTAAAGGGAAAACCCATTTAGATATTTCATCATCGAGTTGACAATTCAAAAGGTAAGTCCTACACTCTAGCCATAATTTGTTACTCAGGTAAACATGCTCAATTGTCTCATACTCAACACAACCATTTCCTTGTCATATACATTCTGAAGAAGCTCAATTGAGTCATTAATGAGAAAATGAACTCAGCACAAATGCCGACATAAAATCAAAACCATCCTAAACATCATAAAAAAACTAGGAAAATGCCCGCACAAATACCGACCCAACTAAAGAAGATGAAAGATATGAAGATGAAGATGGGGAAATACTATAGAATAATTGGATTTTTAGTTGGATCGGTTTTTTTTTTTTTTTTGGGGTGAATCCGGGTTTGAATTGGGTTTAATTAGTTTTAGTAAATTAATTTTTCTAACGAATCAGATTTTGCCATGTATTAAATGAGAAAGATAATTAATTTAATTAATAGAACTGTTTGTGATAAGGGTATAACAAGGCCACAAAGGTTAACCCCAAGGGTATTTCGTTAACGAAGAGTATTTTTGTACCAATTCCAATAGTTTAAAGGTATTTTAGGCCCTTCTCCGAACATAATAATACCCATTTGGAGAATATTTTATGGAAGTTAGAAAACCACCTATTTGAATTGAAGTAAACAATTTACTTGTCTAGTTTGAATTTTGCACGTCATTAAGAAATAATGATTGACATGATTATATCTCAATACATATATATTAAGTGATGTTTAGTTTTAAGTCTTGAAAAATGATTTGGAAATAAGTAATTAATGATCAGACTAAAACATTAAAAAAATATGTTTTTCTCTTGATATGCTAAAAGTGACAAATAAAACTGAAAATATATTCTCAGTATAGTGAACAAGTAAAAGTGAACAGAGGAATTACTCACTTTGTTTTATTTTACTTAACTCATGACTTAGCACGATTCTTAATTAAGGATGCTTTTATAATTAAGAATGCTTTTATTAGGGGTATATTTTACTAAACTCATCTTATTAATGGTGTTTTGGAGCCTCAAATCTTGCATTTGGACATGGAATATGAAGTCATGATTTCAAATTGACGTTTGGATATGGGATATGAAGTCATGAACTCAAATTGACGTTTTGACATTTGATTTGGGATTATGATTTCAAATCATGATTTCAACTTTTTAAAATGTAGAACTTGATGTTTAAGTTTGTATTTTGTAAAAGAGGAAAAGATCCCTCAATTTAAATTTTGTGGAAAAAAAATGCATGCTCGGCGTGAAAAAATTGTTTGTACCATATAAAATGATTATGGCAAAATGGTCTTGTGGACCTTTGTACTTGTATGGATTTGTATTGTAAACCCTTCTAATTACCTCTTTATCATCTGGACTCCTGAACCCATCTAAACTCAACATTTTAAACACTTTTTTTACTCTTGAGTTGTGCGTGTACCACAAACGCCCGACACGTAATTTTAAAAATAATTATAAAATGACACGTGTATATATACACCAGTTCATGTCATTTTGACATTTTATTATATTTAATTAATATATTTGTGATTTTTATTTGCCTTTTGCCACCAGACCCACCACTATCCCCCCACAATCTCATTTCATTTCTCTCTCATCTTCCTTACACTTTTTCTTTTTCAACCTCTTATACTCTTTTCATTGAAGAAAAAACACAAGCAGCAACAATCATGGCTCAATCAAGGCAATTTGTTTCTGTTTTCATCCAAGTTGGAGAAGAGAGGTTTACCGCTTGAGTGGATAGTGTGTCAGCGACGGTCTAGACCAGTATCTGTGTATGGCTATATATACACACATTTTTTCTTTTTCATTTTTTTCTTCATTCCCACAAAATTGTTTGAGTATTTTTGTTGGTTTTATTCGATTTTCAACTTATCTATGTAAATTTTGTAACTTATTTTCGTATTTGTGTGTTGTTTAGTCTAGATTTCATCTTCTATTTATGTCTTTGTTTAATTTTTAGGTTTTTAGTTGATTTATACCGATTTTGTTGAAAATTTGGGGATTTTGCTTGTTATGCTTTCAATTACATGTTTCATGATTTCTATTAGATTATAGGATTTCAACAAAAACAACTTTCATGATGATGTAGAAAACTACAATAGAATCAACTAGAAAAATGAGGCAAAGAATTAACTGGAAATGCAATTAAAAAAAGAGAGAGGAGTATAACGATAAAAAAAGGGAGAAGGAATTTGGAAAAAGAAGATCGAGAAAGAGGCAAGAAAAAACTCAAATTTGTCTAATAATGGTGTTAAATGAAAATGGGGAAGAAGATGGCTTTATAAAACCCTAATGTCCTTGTTAGACCCTTTTAACCAGATCTCACGCTCCCCAAGTGTGTGTATCACACGCCCCTTGATTGTGTCTGCCACATAGGATGCCAAGTCAGAAAACGTGTTTAAAATGCAGTGTTTCGGGGAGTTCAAAGGTCCAGTTGACAAATGATTAAGTAAAAGGGTTTAGAATACAAACTCATACAAGTATAGGGGTCCATTAGATCATTTCGCCAATGATTATTATAAGAATAACTAGTCACTACTATTGTTGACTAATAGATCTTTATAAAATTATGTGTATTTAAAAATTTGTGATCGCAAATGAGTATTTGCGATTATATGTCAAGTATTTCATGAAAATGTGCTTAATACAAACCCATATTTTACATTTATATTGATTTTTGAAAGATGCTATTGACTAAATCTGGCGAAAACAAACACAAGCAACAAATAGCATAAACCACTCCTCGAAAGTTTGAACCTAATCAAATATATAATATCTTATGAAAAAGACAAAAAAGAAAAGAAAAGAAAGTAATCTTGATAATAGAAACCCTTTAAATTTAAGATTTCAAATGAGAAAACAAAAGGGACAAGCACAAAAGAAGGCCTCTTGTTTGTGTCCCCTAACCCTACTTACATAGTTCTGTTTAGTTATTATTTTATGGACATTCCTAATGGCTAATTCAATTCACCAAAACCTCTTATAACTGTCTCCATTCATATCCTCTTTAGTATTTAATTAACACACACACTACTATAGTACTTATTTTATAATTAGATCTTTAACATTTTTGTGACTTCAATTAATTGTTTATTTAGATGGGCACAAGACACAAAAAGTACCCCACTGAAGCATAATACATAACACGTCCTTTAACAAGGTCATGCATCTACGTCCTTCAACTTTGAACCAGTGGCGTAGCCACAGCCATCTCAGATTGGACACCCTTCGTCGGAAAATTATGTTGTATATATATGCTAAATTCTACATTTAAAGGATATATATTTAAAGTTGGACATTTTTGACAGAATGTATGGGTTTGGTGTAGTGGTATTGTGTGTCCATTTGAATGAAAAGTTTCCAGGTTCAATCCTCAAATAACACAATATTTTTTTATTTTATTTTGACAGTCACACACCTTTATTCTTGGACATCCTTAATAAATACATATGTTTACTTGTTTAACTTTATACAAATTTAAATGCTTACTTATACATACCAAAAATTAAAAAGTATAGATAATGAGCTGAAACCAAATTATATGACACATTATGTATAATCTCTCCAACACTAAAAAAACTTATAAACAAAATATATATGATGAAACTCAATAATTTATAAAGAACAGAGAAAGGCAAATACAAAATACACAAAAATCATTTCTTACTCTTCTTCTCTTTTCCATTGGCAAAGAGTGAACCTAAACCAAAGAGATTAGCAGTAGCCTTTGGAATAAAAGTATAAGGTGGCACATTTAAAACAGGATTAATGCAAATCCCATTACTATAATTCTTTCTCAATGGAGGCTTCTGTGATGTGTAAAAACTAACTCCAGACGGATTGTTCATATTCTTCATTTGCTTGAATTGTACCTTCTGTTTATGACTTTCTTTTATTGAAGAACTCTTTGAAATAGACACCGAGCCAGTAGAATTACTGCGTGGTAACGACCAAAATGAGCTTTTCTTATTGCCATGAAGACTAGTGCTTCTTCGAATACGCCAAAATGACTTGTTTTGATCCTTTTGCTCATGATCAACACTAATGCTACTAGTAATTGTAACATTTTGTTTCGAGATTTCATTTTGATTTGCAGTTGGAGCTGGAGTCGGAGGAGAATTAGATAATGTGACAATTTTTTCTTGTAGTTGAAGAGGACGAATTAATCCATCTAAGAAGAGTTCATCTGCTGAACAAGTTTCTGTATTAGCTATGTTGCTAATACAGAAATCGAAATCAGAATTTGAATCTGATTGATGATGTGGCAAATCCAAAACTTCTTTGCAGCAAATATCATCTGATGAGAAAGAGATTCTTGGACTTGTAATCTCTGAGATCATATTAATTGCCATGTTTTTTTTTACTTAGAGTAAATTGGAAGGATAGAAAAACCTAAATCTTTGGGATTGTTGTAGTAGTAAGAAGACAATAATATTCAAATGTTAAGTGGATTAAAAGAAAAAAAAGAGATGGTCAGAAGTCAAAAGAAGAAATGCTAGAAATATGGTCTGGTTTCTACTTTCTTGGGGGGTCTTTATACTATTTCTGTCACAATTTATATAACTCACTTTTTCTTTTTAGTAGATCTCCAAAAAATGACATATTTATATATTAAGTAACAATTTAACTTTAAAATGTCAATTTTATTCTTAATGAAATGATTTATATTCATACAAACATCTATCACTTGTTTTAAACTACAAGTTTTAAAAGTCTTTTATTTTTTAAAATTTTTTGTGTCAAGTCAAATTAACTCATATAAAATGAAACAAAGGGAATAATAGACAGGATCACTATTGATTTTTATGTCAAAAAGTAGAAATTAAGCAAAAAAAAAAGAAAAGAAAAGAAACTGTGAATTTAAAGATGAAAGGCAAGTCTGGTCCCCGCACAATGAGAGGAAGTTAAGAAGTACAACAGCTTTATAAGTGTTACCTTCCTACAGCGACAAAAAATACTTTTACTTTTGAGCAAGTAGTAACTGAATTAACTTTATACCATGTATATCATTCTTTACTGTCATCCTTTGGTGTCTAAATTTAGTATAGTATTTATTTTGGTTTGCAAGAGTACTCAAGACATGAAAATTTTACAACAACCTCAAACTATAGTGGACTATACAACCAATCATGCGTAATTATGTTACATTCTATTTTATTGTGTCACATTTTGTTTTGCGAATTTTAAAAAAATTATCATCAGTAACTTGGTCTATGTCGTCCTTCGGGATGGATCAGTTGGTTTGGAGGGTGGTCCGTAGAAATTTCACATTTAGGGTTAGAGAGAAACCAAGGATTGTATTGATGATTAAAACTGTCAAGTACATGCTCCTTATATAGGAGGAGAGTCCTAGGCTAGCTATACTTAGTGTCCTACTACAATGCAAATATATAATTTACATGAGTATAGGTTTACTACTATTACTACAATTATAATAACTTATCCTAGTCGACTTCAGCTTATATAAGACACAACAGCCTAGTCGACAACTAATTAGTATGTAGCAACCCAGTCCTAGTGTGACTGTAACTCTATAACAGTTAACAGTTGTACACGTTGGTTGTACCACATTATTCAACCTATTGCATATCATCAGCTTCCTTTATCTTTAACACTTCCCCTCAAGCTAGTGAGTGGAGGAATTGTTACTCCTAGCTTGCTTCGAAACCCAACAAAGACTTGTTTTGTCAACGCTTTGGTATGAATGTCAGTTAGTTGATCCTTGGACCTTACAAGTTGAGTAAGAAGTTGTCCTTTGGTTCTAGCATGCATAACTGGATTAACGTTCATGTACAAGACACTCAAGTTATCACAATATAATATAGGAATTGACTTGAGAAACACCCCAAGATCATGAAGTAGGTATATGATCCGTGTCATCTCTGCTGCAGTGGAGACCAGTGCTCTATACTAAGCTTCATCACTCGATCGTGCTACTATGGTCTGTTTCTTGGAAGTCCAAGAAATACAATTTACACCTAGCTATAGCCTGTAGTTGATCTCCTAGTGGTGGTGCAACCCCCCAATCAACATCTGAATATTCATACAACCTACAAGATGACAGTGAAATAATTCTAAGTCCAAAATGTAGAGTACCTTTGATGTATCTGAGAATCCTTTTTACTTCTTGAAGGTGTTCAATATTAGGACTTTGCATAAACTGCTTGCTAGGTTCACATCATGAGTGATATCATGTCTTATGATGTCAAATACTGAAGACTCCATACTATCATTCTGTATAAAGAGGCATCTACAAGACTTCCCACAGCTTCATGTAAACCATGCTTTTGAGCAAAACAAGTAGCTACAACCTTTGCCAAAGTCATCTCTGTCTTGTCCAGTAACTCAACAACATACTTACTCTGACTCAAGTGAATTTCTCCTTCAAAATACTTGACCTCTACTCCTAGAAAAAAGTGTAAAGGGCCATGATCTTTCATAGCAAAATCTTTTCTAAGTTGTAGAACCAACTCTGAGACATGTGACAGATTACATCCACAGTAATTTCATCTACATATAACAAGAGAAATATGGTGCCTTTGTGAGTTTGCAAAGTAAACAAGGAGGGATCTGCCTTATTACAAATGAAACCAAGATGTAGGAGATGCATGCTAAACCTATCAAACCAAGCTCTTGGTGCATGTTTAAGGCCATACAGTGCCTTCTTCAGTAGACATATATGCTGAGGATACCTAGGATCAACAAATCCAGGAGGTTGACTCATGTATACCTCCTCTTGAAGGAAACCATAGAGGAAAGCATTTTTGACATCTAACTGCCTTACTTCCCACTTGGAGCTGACTGCAATGGATAGAACCACCCAAATAGTTGTGACATTGACCACAAGGCTAAAAGTTTCTTCAAAATCTATTCCTTCAAGTTGTGAGAAACCCCTGGCAACAAGTCTGGCCTTGTATCTATCTATTGTTCCATCAACCTTCAACTTGGTCTTGAACACCTATTTTGAACCAACCAAGTTTAGACCAGCAGATTTGGGCACCAATGTCCATGTCTTGTTGGTATGTAAAGTATTGATTTCGCCCTGCATAGCTGCAAGCCAATGAGATAACCTTAGTGCTTACTTGGTAGTATTTGATTCCCTCAAAGCAATAAGTGATATGCGATGTTCCTTTGCCTTGTGTTTGGTGATCATGTGATTCCCTTGTGGTGTAGGAGGTATATTAACTGAGGCAGATGATTGTAGTGTAGTATCTTCAGATTGCTTGTGCTCTAGCAGATTCCACCTTGAGAGATCAACTTCCAAACATGTTCCTTCTAGGTTAGTCATAGAGAAGGTGAGATTTGATGGACCACCAATATCTGGACCTGCACGTGCAACCTATTCCTTACTACCACTAGCTGATCCTGATCCTACAACTTGAGTCTCATCACTATTGTCTGAACTTGCACTTTCAACCTATTCGTCATTACCATCATCTGATCCCTGCATCTGAGGGGTTAGTAGTAGTATCATCATCAAGAGGTATAGGGATTGTTTTTGTAACATTTCACCAGTAGCTTGTGTACCAACAACCTGTACTTTCCCTAAATGAGGATCATCATGTGCTTGAGTTATGTGTCATATGACTACTTGATCCTGAGTCCAGTGTCATCAGTAGTAGATGTATTCTGTAAATTAACATCAGCCAATGCTTGTGGTAGTTCATTTGCAGCTTGATAAGAGTAGTCCCACTTGTAAAAAACACTTAAGAGTAGCATGGTTATTCCTACCACAAATTTGACATGACTCAGTATTGTTTTTTTCCTTATTTCCACTTCGGAAATTTTGATTGTTCTGAGATCTTGTTCCTTGTCTAGTAGGCTTGAAGCCTCTTCCACTGGAGTTAAAGTTATTGTTTCCTCTTATTTGAGAGTAGTTTCCTATTCCTCTTTGGGTAGAGAATGCCATATTATGGTTCCGTTGTGGCACATCTTCTTCATCCTCTCTCATATCAAAACCCTTGAGAGCATTAACAAACTGATTAAGAGTGAGATATGATGCCTTGCCTAGCATGACAATTCTGAAGGTCTTGTACTCGGGACCTAAACCTCTAGAAAAATTGATTACTTTTCTATCTTCATCCACAAGTTTGTGAATGGATGAAAGACCATCACATATGCCTTTGAATTCCTTAATGTATTCATCAATCTTTTTGGTTCCCAGCCTAACATTTTACAATTGTTGGTTGAGCTGAAACTCTTTATCTTGTTGTTGCTTGAATATAAGTTTCTTCCAAACATTTTCACATCTCCTTGACACTTGAGCAACCCACAATCAGGTATATGCTTTCTTCTATCAAGGTGCCTAAGATCCAACTCCTTAGAAAAACACATATTTCTCCTCTCGGTTATCAATGCTGCCACCATCTTCTGCATCTTTTTCAACTGCTACAACTTTCCCAACAGTCTTTTCGGTGGAACAACTACTTTTAGTTGGTTCATTCTCGGTGATGAGATAGGTTAGTTGTAACAGCCCAAAAATTTCTAAGCTAAGACCCGAATCATTCTATAACACTTTCGCAACTCTACTCTTAAAATTTAAATCGTTCGTGTAACACCTCAAACTTTGAGAAAGGCTAAAGAGGGTTAACGGGTAAGTCCACGAACCCAAAATGGACCATAGATCCTTCACGACTCTGTATACAAACCGTTTAGGGGATCCACGACCCATTTTGGGCAAGTTGGCCAACCTTCCAGGGCTGAAAAGGTAGGGGTCACCTGGACGGGACCCTAGACGGCCTGTGGTGGCTTGTACATTCCATTTAGGGGTCCATACAAGTCACCCATTAGCTTTTAAGTTTTGGGTCAACTTCAAAAGATCATATCTCTCAACGCTAATGAATTAGGTAGCCCATGACCTATCAAATTAAAGGTCTTTGAGTCCTCTTTCCAACGCCACCAATTTTACCTCATTTCGAGTTCAGAGTAAAGAGTTATGCTCATTTTAGTGAAGCCCTGTCAGTTAGACGAAGGTTCACGGACGGGTAAACGGCCCATGAAGAGTTTCACGGACTGTGGAGCCTTAAACAGTCTGTGAAGCCTTCCTTGAAGGGCAATCCGTCAGTTTTTAAGCTGGGGTCATTTTGGTCTTTCCCCTATGCCTTTGGTACATACACTATGTCGTTTTAACCCCTATTCTAAGCCTAAATCACGACGTTTTACACCTAATTAAGGGCTTAGAAAGTGTTAGTCAGTTCTTTTATATTCATTAACACTTCAAGTTATGAGAGAAGTTTATGATGAGGCGTTAATGCATTAGTATCGACCAAGTATAAGTGTTGAATAGAAGCGCCGAGTATTCATGATGCGATAGATTTAAGCTTGGCCTATGATTTTTAAAAGGAGAGCCTCATGATATTCAGAGGATTATAGAACTAATTAGGCAATGATGTATAGTAAATGGATAAGTAGTACTTAAGTTGTGAAATGGAATGTCACGGTAAACTGTAAGTATGTAGACTGAGAGATAAAGATTGACTACTTGTCACGAGGTCTTAGTGGGCGAGTGTTTCTTAATTTTATCTAGTAGTTGTAAGTTAGTATAGTATGTGAGCAATTATATTGATATTTGTGTTTGGTACTAGACACTAAACTTGAATTGGAGATGAGTGTCGTGATAAAAAGATGGCAACATGAAGGTGATGATGTTAGTTTTAAGATCTGATCTAGTAGGCTCGACATAGAGTAGGTGAGAAATTAAGGTGTTAGTTTCAATGCATGTGAATGGTTCAAGTGTGATGTTATTACCCTTAGATGAGAGAAATGAAGTATGACTAAGTCATTAGATTAGCAAGAGCATTAAGGGGTGTACCCGAGATCGCATGTAGCCGAACGAGGTTCCAATTAAGTTTATGATTTTTTATGTGTGCCTAGATAGTATATTTGAGCTATCAGTATGGAATAGGCTGATGTAAGCATTATTTTTCCCTTAAGAGTTAGATTAAGCGATTTTATAAGTCAATGCGGATTATAGTTATAGAAAATCTTTTATAGAAGAGAAAATACATAATTACCCCATGGAACTTATACCCTTTTTGTAAATAGACACCTTAAGTTTGCGGGGGTCCTATTACCCCACAAAACTATCCAAAAGCACAATAAATACACTTTTTTTCACCATCCGTGTGCTCCATCCAAGCGTGTGTGTACCACCTCCAACTCATTTAACAAAGGTCGGGTTTTATTCTAACCGGTCGGGTTTTATTCTAACCCAAACCCAAAGAATTTCACCTACCCTCGTCTCTCTCTCTCTTCGACCGATCAAAACCCTAAGAAACTTCATGAGGCGAAACAAATTAGTAACATCGCGGGTTGAAATTTGTTGAATACTGGTGCGGAACGAAGAAGTGAAGACTCACAGGTTAGTGATTTAAAAAAAAGTTTTTTTTACATAGTAGTGAATTTTGTAGTGATTAGTCATTAGATTCCTTTATTGGCTTATATTATTCATGCGTATTTTGTTTGTTGCCATGTTGTTGTTGTGTATATTACTCATTTGTATTATTGAGAAGTTGGCTTGTATCAGTTGATGTGTATTTTTTTTTTTGGGTTTTTGTTGTTGCTGTTGAATACTGTTTGCAACTTTCATTGATTCAGTGTTTCTGAAATATTTTTGCAACTGTGTTTTCAGGATTTTTTACAATGTCGTTTGTTCTTATAACCTTGAGATGGTATCATGTGGGCAAAATTGTGTTTGGTCCCCCATCTGATTATGTTGGTGGGTTTGTGACTAAATTCTTAAAGGTAGATACTGATAGAATGTATTATTTTGAATTGAGAGCCTACATAAAGGACTTAGGATATACAATAGATTGTTCCTTTTATATTAGATCTCCAACTGATGGCTTTTTGGTTGAAGTTAAAAGTGATAAGGTTATTTTTGACATTTTCGCTATGTTTAAAAATGGGGATAGAATAGATGTTTATGTGTGTCATGAGGTCAATGAGGCAGAAGTTACTCCACTGGCTTTGGATTATGTCCCCCATGTGATGGACAGTGGTGTAGGTGAGGAATCTTTTACATCTTTTAATGAAGTTGAGTCTCCTAACCCTAGTTTTGAACCTTCAAATCATTCTACTGAGTATGGTCCTCCTAATAAACCTTCTACTCCTCCTTCTGAGCATTTCAACCCTTCATTTCAGCCTTCTAGTCCTCTTGATGAACCTTCCAACACTTCATTTCAGCCTTCTAATCCTCCAACTAAACCTTTCAACATTTCTTGTCAGCCTTCTAATCCTGCTATTGAACCTTCCAATCTTTATAGCTAGCCTTCAACTCTTGATGCTGAGCCACAAACAAATGATGATCTAAATGTAGAAAATTCAGATGATGAATCATATGATGAATTAGATGATAGTTCTAAAGTGGATAGCAGTGAATAGAGTTTAGATAGTGATATTCATTAAGAGTATAGGGATTTCAGGACTTCAAGAAGGCATTTCAATAGGTCAAACAGGAGAACTAGAGGGCACAACTACTGAACAAATTCATAATTTTGAAAAAGGGCTAGATATAGGATATAACGAAGCAAATATTGGCAGTAAGGATAGCTTATTAGGTAAGTTAGGGGGTGATGAACCTTACTATCTAAGTGATGAATCTCCTAGCTTTGAATTAGAGGAAGAAACAGGTTGGGGAGATGGCAAGGAGGTTGATCGAGTTGTGAACAATTCTGTTAGAAAGAAGAAAAAAACAGAGTTGTTTTTTATCCAACTTCTTAGAAGATTGTTTGGGAAATAGGTTTGGTGTTTGCAAGTGTAAGAGAATTTAGGGAAGCTGTGGCCAAATATGCAGTTCAATAAAAAATTCAAATTGAGAAATATGTGACTGAGCCTGGAAGAGTCAGAGTTAGATGCTTCAAAGAGGGTTGTCCTTGGTTATTGGTTGCAAGTTTGGATAGCCAAACTACAGATTTTGTGGTTAAAAACTTTAAACCTATCCATATTTGTATGTCTTCAACTTTTAACTATTTGTACAATTCAAAGTTTTTGGCCAAGAGATACAAGGATAGAATAACTGAGCAGCCAAACATCAGAATTTTCAAGTTGCAAGACCTTACTAGAAAAGAATTGGATATTCATATTGGAAAGACAACAATGAGAAGAGCTAGAACTAGAGTGTTACAAGAGATTATGGGTGATCATATTGTTGAGTATGGTAGGATTTTTGGTTACAGAGATGAGATTCTAAGAACAAATCTAGGTAGTACTTGTATTGTAAAAGTTGGAGAAACTGTTGTAACTGGGCATAAAATCTTTGAAGGATTTAATGTGTGTTTTCATGCTTTAAAGAAAGCATTCTTTGGAGGTACTAGGAGGTGCATTGGCCTAGATGGGTGTTTTCTCAAAGGAGTGTGCAAAGGTCAGTTATTGGTGGCAGTTTGCAAAGATGGAAATAACCAAATGTTCTCCATTGCTTGGGCAGTAGTAGAGGTTGAGAATAAATTTACTTGGAGATGGTTTTTGACTCTAGTGAAGAATGATCTTGATCTTGGAGAAGGATATGAACTTACCCTGATTACTAATATGCAAAAGGTATGTCCTTGATTATTGATTCACATTTATCTTCCCTATATTTATTGATTCACATTAACTCTTTTATATGTTTATTGATCTATGTTTATTTTCTTTCTTTAATAGGGAGTGGAAATTGCAACGTCAGATTTATTACCACTTGCTGAACACAGAATTTGTGCCAGACATGTTCTTGCAAATTTGTGCAAAACTTGGAAGGGAATCGAGAGAAGAAATCTTTTCTGAAAGATTACAAAATCTACATTTGAAGCTGAATTGAGGGACTACATAAAGGCTATGAAGAAATTGAGAAAGGGGTGCTTGGATGGTCTTTTGTACTATAATTTAGAAAGATGGTGCAAAAGGTACTTTAAAGAACACAACAAATGTGATTTTGTTGATAACAATATGGCAAAGAGCTTTAATGCATGGATATTGTCTGCAAGATACAAGACAGTCATTACAATGCTGGAAGAGATAAGGATAAAAATGATGAAAAGAATTGGTCAATTAAGATAGTTCTCAAAAACATGGGTCATTGATATTTCTCCCATGGCTTTGAAGATTTTACAACAAAACATTAATAAGTCAATGTAGTGTAACTTATCATGGAATGGAGAAAGGGGTTTTGAAGTTGTAGACAAGGGCTTTACACACTATGTAGACATTATTAGGCTCGGAAGCTTAAGGGAATACCTTGTCCTCATGGTGTTGCTTCCCTACATTACAAGCAATATGAACCAATTCATTATGTGGCCAGCTGCTATAACAAGGAAACCTACCTGAGGATATATGAATATTTTATTCAGCCAATGAACAATATGAATATGTGGCCAGCATCTGGTAATCCAACAGTTCAACCACCAGTAATTAAACAGCTGCCTGGAAGGCCAAGTAAAGCTAGAAGGAAAGAGGCAAATAAAACAAAGAAAACTGGAAAGCTTAGCGAATGTGGAGCTGTTATGCCTTGTAGCAATTGTCATACAAAGGGTCATAATAAAAGAGGATGTCCTACTCCTCCAACTGTACCAAGTCAAACTGCAACAACTTCTACTCACTCACAGGTAAATATAACATTGTCATTAATATTTAGTTGAATATATGCTAATATGTTGTATTATAATAACCAGGCCAAAACAAATAATGAAAATGGTAGATGAAGAGGTAGAGGAAGGGCCCAAGGAAGGGGGATGCCTCAAGGAAGCCAGGAGAATGAAAACACTGGCAATGGAAGAGAGATACCTCAATAAAACCAAGTGAATGAAGGCCTGAATAGAGGAAAAGGCAAAGGAAGAGGCAGAGGACTGGGCAGAGGAAGGGGGATGCCTCAAGGAAGACAAGAAAATGAAAACACAAGCAATGGAAGAGAGATGCCTCAACAAAATCAAGTGAATGAAGGCACGAATAGAGGAAGAGGCAGAGGAATACGTATGCCTCAAGAAAATCATGAGAATGAAGGCACTAGTGGTGGACAGGCTTCAAGACCTTTTAAAAGGCCAAGGATGGTAGGATTTAGAGTATTGGTTGGTGATGATGGCTTTATAACTCTTAATGTAAGTACAACCCCAAATTATTGATTAGATTGGAGATTTTTAATTTTCATATACTTTTACTAACTTTTGTGGTTTATTTGTACAGCTTGGAATGCCAAGTAGAAGGGTTGTTGACATTGGTACAAGAGTTCCAAGCAAGTCTGATGAAGTTACTGGAGATATTGGCTATCAACCACGTTTTGGAGTGAAATGGAACGGAAAATCAGCCATTACCAGTAATAGACTTCAACAAATGAGGGGTGAAAAAAGAATTCAAACAAGGTCTGCAGCTGTTGCTATTAATCAAAGCCAAAGCAATTCAACTACGAAGAAGAGCTATGCTCCATGGAAATAGTTGACTTTGATGCTATTTTTTGGTGTTGTTATTGTTGTGTTATTTACACTTTTTTTGATACCGAGCTATATTTTGGTGCATCATTGGGTATCAATTGTGTATTGGCAAGTTTGTTTAGGCAACAACTCTCTTCTTTGTGACATTTAATCAAGTTGTATCTACTTCAAACTTTCAATAAGCATGAAATGAAGTTCTTATTTTGCTACAGTAATTGTCATTCTGATTAGTCTCTTCTGATTAAGTATGAAAGGAAGTTGGCAAAAGAGATTACATGTTCTAAATGTTGCTAAATGGTTACAGATATCACACAAAATAGATATGTCATTGACATACTTCAAAGAGCAACCAAACATCAACAAAAACAACAACTATGGCAATTCCAATGGCATACAACTACATTTTTCATCGTTCACATTCTTGTTAATACCTAAAACCAGAAAAAACATCACGACAAACATTACGATAAGCTTCCAATTTAAGATACTACATTTTATTCTTCTTCTTCTCCTTGATTAGCTTATCATGACATACTTGATCACCTTTCTTCTCCACCAATTTCATCTTCTTCTCTTTACTTTCATAAAATTGTAAAGCTTCTTCCAATTCCTTAATTCTATTCGCCAATCTTGGAATAATAGACTTGGATCGCATATCAATCTCTTCAAGATCCCTCCATCTAAAGAACTTACATGAATTTCCTAAAATAGGCCATAACCCAGTGAATTTAATGAAACATTGAAAAAAAGAGTAAAGAAATATGTATCGAACATACACGAAAGCATGGACATGACCAAAATCTTCTAATTGGGTTGTCCTCTAACCACGAAGTCTACGTATGCATCAAGTCTCCATGTTTGCATCGCATTGTTATACACAACATTGGATTGTTCTCGTCATTACAAATGTGATTCAAGCTTGCATTTGACATTGTGAGAATAGTCTCCCTCCAAACCTAATCACAAGAGATCAATTGATTTCCAAAAAAATTAAAATTGCAGATCTCCAATGGCTAACAATGGAGAATTTAGGGAAGGTAGGAGTGGGTCTATTTAGTGAAGAAGCTAATTAAAATTGGGAGTGCCACATGGCATTTTAACATTGGTTGGATGTTGTTTTCTGATTACTTGACGCGCCCATCTTGCGTGAGAACACGGATGGTATGGAAATGGGTCAAAAGGTTGTATTTATTGTGCTTTTGGATAGTTTTGTGGGGTAATAGGACCCCCGCAAACTTAAGGTGTCTACTTACAAAAAGGGTATAAGTTCCATGGGGTAATTATGTATTTTCTCTTTATAGAAGCCAAAAGAAGTTACGAGAAGCATCTGAAAAAAAAGACATAGAAGGAATCTTAGTGCATGCGCATGGAGAGTTCAGTAGCCATAAGATTAGCATTTTCAGAGTAAGTAAAGCAAATATAGACTAGTTTAGAAAAGATGGAATAAATCCATAGCTTTAAAGTATCAGCTTTAGACCTAAGGGGGAGATGATAAGATGAGAAACCAAGTCAAGTGTTGCGAATCAAATAGTAATGAGTTCGGAAAGAGTTAAAGTGGTATATCGATCCATTCATACTCTAGCGTATTTCTAAAAGTCAGTCGTTACAACATCATGTTGATGTCTCTAATATCAGAATTGTGTTCATGACTTATGCTCATACACTTTAGACATATTCACATCTATGCTCAGTTTTCAGAATGAGGGGCAAAGACTTTAGCCCAGTGATCTCAATCTTACTCCATAAAGTTATGATATCAGCCTCATGATATGAATCTATTCATATAAGCACTCATGTTTCATTGTATGCCCAGTCTCGCGAATTCATGAATTACTCTCAATGTCTAGCAACATAATGTTATGTCATGCATATTCTTATATCAGGTATCTTGAATGAATCATACTATAATCTTTCACTCTAAGCTCTTCAGTGATCCTTTTTAGTTTTGATAGCGATGTTGTTGATAGTAGTTGAGTAATAGTAGAAGGAGAGGATTGATATTTCTTATTGTGATAGTGGTAGTGTTTTTGTTCCATCTAAAGTTATAATGTAGAGGAGGAATATGATGGTGCTTTACTATGAGTAATAGTTAAATGAGAGCAATTCGTCGGTTCTTGATAGTAATGCGTGAAATTTCAATTGGTGGAGATGATGAGAGAATGAGAAATTCTTAGAAGAATTAGTTAATAGGAGTCCATGGAGTTGTTATAGTACTAGGCTTGAATGTGGTATTGTTAACATGATGACAAATGCCTGATGCATTATGTGTTTCTTGATATGAGCTCAAGGTTTGTTGAATGCGGTATAAGGAGAAGTATTTTTGGGATGAGATTCCCTATAAGAGGTATAGAACCTGAATCTTGTGGTTTAGATAAGTATAACCATCTCATGTTTAGCACCTTGTGAATTAGAGATTAGGCTTGAACACGATAAGGGCAAACGATTTGACTTAGATATTTGTAAGAGTAGTCATATACTCTAGTGGGAGCTAGGAGTTGCAGCTAATGAAATGTAGTAATCAGAAAGGAGAGCATAGTTGAGAAGTGTTGCTAAGCTTAAAAGCTACTAGTCATATCACTCAAGGCATAGTATTCCTATTCTTACTTTGTGCCCAAATATCCTTGCTTTATGTAAGATAACTTCAGATAGAGCTTGAGTATGTTCAAAACAATATCATTCTTGACTTATGTGCTATAGACAGTTCCAAATTCTTAGTATGAATCAGTTCCACCTAAGTTACTAGGCAAGTTTAGAAGTCAGAAAGATAGTAAGAGTAACTCATTTCCTTTTTATGCTCAGTCCATCCATCATTCGAGGACGAATGATCCCAAGGAGGAGATTATGTAACACCCCAAAAATTTCTAAGCTAAGACCCGAATCATTCTATAACACCTCGTAACTCTACTCTTAAAATTTGAATAATTCATGTAACACCTCAAACTTTGAGAAAGGCTAAAGAGTGCTAACGGGCAAGTCCACGAACCCAAAATGGACCATGGACCCTTCACGACTCCCTATACAGACTATTTAGGGGTCCATGACTGGTTTAGGGCAAGTTGACTAACCATCCAGGGCTGACAAGGTGGGGGTCACCTCGATGGAACCCTAGACGGCCCGTGGTGGCTAGTACGATACGTTTAGGGGTCCGTACAAGTCACCCATAAGCTTTTAAGTTTTGGGTCAACTTCAAATGGTCATATATGTCATCATATATTGAATTAGGTAGCCTGTACCTTTCAAATTGAAGGTGTTTGAGTCCTCTTTCCAATGCCACCAAGTTTGCCTAATTTTGAGTTTGGAGTAAAATGTTATGCTCATTTTAGTGAAGCTATGTCAGTTAGACGAAGGTTCACGGACGGCTAAATGGCCCATAAAGAGTTTCATGGACCATGGAGCCTTAAGCAGTCAGTGAAGCCTTCCTTGAAGGGAACTCCATCAGTTTTTAAGCTGGGGTCATTTGGGTCTTTCCCTATGCGCTTGGTACTTAAACCATGTCATTTTAACCCCTATTCTATGCCTAAATCCCGACGTTTTACACCTAATTAAGGGCTTAGAAAGTGTTAGTCAGTTCTTTTATATTCATTAACACTTCAAGTCATGAGAGAAAGGTTCCAAGAAGAGAAAAGCTAGGGTTTCAAATGTTCTTCGAGTTTCGTTGATTTCGTTCTTCCAGGCCTGTAAGGCTATCATAGTGTTGGACTAGTTTGTCCTCACATCCTATATCTACTTTCAAATCACTAAAAGAATAATCTAGGGTTCTATCCTTAGATTTGAGTATTCTTGAGATGAGTTGATATTGAGTTCTGAGTTCTTGTTCTGAATATTGAGTTTTTCTATATTGATATTAAGATCCTTGAGTTGAGTTATTCATGTATATATTTCAACATGAACCCTATTTTGAGTTATAAGTTTTGAGAATCTTTTAAAGCCAACATATTTGCTTCAAACTGACTTTATGAGAAAGTAAAGATGAGTTTGAGAAAGAGTATAAGGGAACTAAGTAGTCCCAAATGTATCATTATGTCACATTGAGAAGAGAATTATGATTCATGATTAATATGACAGTTGAGTATGCCATCAATGTTTATGCAGTATGACTTTCCGAGTCATCAATGATCATATCACAATAACCAATTGTTTTAAATTATATTTTTTGAGAAAGTAAAGCAGAGTTTCAGAAAAGTAAAAGAGTTTTCAGAAAAATTGAGTACAAAGTAGTTACCTCTTAAAGAGGTCCCTTTTAGTAATTATCTCAACCCAGAGAAAGTATTTTTACATTGAGCAAAGAGAAACATTGTTTTCTAAATGAGCAATGAGTTTAGAGATATTTTAGAGTATTTAGAGTAGTTACCTCTTTTAAGAGTAGTTTGAGCAATTATCTCAAACCAGAGAAAAAGTATGTTTTATGCATTTGAGCATGAATATATATTTATTATTGGGAGTAGTATTGAGCACCGATATGGGGGAGAGTTCAGACAACTCACAACCCCCATAAACCATGTCTTGCCAACATGGGTACAAAATCATACTTTTTAGATGAATCCTTATAGCTTAGTGGATCAACTTAGTTGAGAGGTTCTATACCCCGGCAAGGTATAAGACAGTTCTGGCAGCGTAGACAAGATGTTGTACCATCACATAGCTTATAGTGATGGTTGTCGGTTAGAGAAACTCCCAATAGAGTTAAAATGTATTTTAATATATCACTTATTATGTTGAATTCAGAGATGAGTAAGTCTTTTGTAAAGCTTGAGATGATTTAACTCCTTTATTTCTTTACATTCAGCTTGAGTATATTGTTATCTATTGCAGTCATTTCATTCAGTTATTTCACTTCAGCTATATTACTTACTCGTACATTCAAATGTACTGATGTCATTTGACCTGCATCCTTTTATGATGCAGATATAGGTGTTCAGGATCATCAACAGGCGCTTCGTTGAGATCACTCTATACTCCAGTTAGTGTTTGGTGAGCCTCCTTGTATTTTGAAGGACTTCACATTTACTTTCTAGTTATTAGTTTTGATATGTCGTGGGTCTTGTCTCGACATCCTTTTCCTTAATAGTAGAGGCTTCATATATAGACAGAGTCGAGGTGTCTCTCAGCATTTACTTTCTTTTGAGTTGTTTTACAAAATATAAGTATTGCTATTGAGTATTTTCCATACTTTATGAGTTAAGTATTTAAGTTTAACGAATTTCATTCTGTTTTAAGCCTATTATTGCTTGAGTTAGTTTTTCGCTTGTAGTCAGCCATGATGAGGGTTCGCTTGGGGACCAACAATGATTCTCGAGTGTCAGCCACGTCCAGGGTGTAGGCTCAGGTCGTGACATTAGTCTCATCACCTGAATCAACTGGGTATTTGTCTCCTTCATATGAGATAGTTGGTTGGCTTTAGTTTAATAGAGCAAGACGCGATAAGGTGATGAAGGGAAGAGGTGGACAAAGTGTTGGTTGAGGGGCCCATTGCAACGTCTGGTTATTTTGATTTTTAGATTCAATACTTTAAAGAGCGGAAAAACTTTAAAGCTCTGATACCATGTAGAAATCACACATTTAGGGTTAGAGAGAAATCAAGGCTTCTGTTGATGATTAAAACTGTCAAGTACATACTCCTTATATAGGAAGAGAGTCCTAGGCTATCTATATTTAGAGTCCTACTGCAATATAAATATATAATTTACATGAGTATAGGTTTACTACTACTGCATTATTTATAATAACTTATCCTAGTCGACTTCAGCTAGTATAAGACACAACAACCTAGTCGACAACTAATTAGTATGTAGCAGCCTAGTCCTAGTGTGACTCTAACTCTATAACAGTTAACAGTTGTACAGGTTGGTTGTACCATGTTGTTCAACCTGTTCCATATCATCATCTTCTTTTATCTTCAACATGGTCATCCACATGGATGACCTGGGATCGATCCCCACTCAATGCCTTCTGAGTCATCGCATAGGGCTTGCCTAGAGCGGTTTACATATCCTGGGTAGTTTGTAGGATATTACATAGTGGGGGGTTTATGAGGTTGTAACAGAGGCTGTAGCGGCTGCAGATTATTCTGGGTTCTAAAAAAAACTTGATCTACATCCAAGCCGATTCCAAATGGGCAAAGATTTAGTTTTCTATTTGCTTACCGTGCCGAATGGAAATGGAGGGATTGTGTCATTTGATCCATTCATTGTCCATGTTGTAATCAAATAAATAAAGAGACATCAATATACACCAGCATAACAAGTAGCAAAACTTTAGTTCAAGTTTTAGCATACAAATGAATGCCTACATTATTTCTTGCTTTTGTCTTTTGTATTCTTAGGAAGTTGAGGAAAACTTATGCCACACACCATCTACTGGTTTATTGCTACTCAATTCCGATAGAGATAGGAATTGAGCTTCTATCTTAAAGCATAATCAATCCCTTCTAGTAAATGTTAAGATTGATGCTGCATCTACAAGCATGATTTTTACAAGGCATGACATTAATTGCTAACCATATAAACATATTGAGCTTCGACGGAATCAATGCTACATTTTCTTCGTGGGCATTTGATAAAATTTGAATCTGATGATCAGATGAAGGAGAAATAGAGGAGAGGAATGAAGAATACAGAGAATTAAAAATTGTAATTTGGGAAATTTTCTATTGTATTGAATGAATGAATCCATTAGATGTTATTACTATACATATATGTACGTTTCACATCTCACTAACTTGCCAGCTGACCTAACTAACTGGACAACTAGCTCCTCCTCTAACTAACTTGACAGTTTTGTAACTAACTTACTAGATGATTGGATTAAGTTATACTAAATGTTCCATAGCTATGTAACTCCTGTAGTTTCAATACTCTCCCTCAAACTAGTTCCTGTGAAGACATTCAGGACACCTAGTTTGGACAACAAGAAATCAAGTTAAGTCCTTCCCAAAGCTTTAGTCAATAAGTCTGTCAGTTGATCATGTGAAGGAACATACATAGTCTTGATCAAATCCTGCTAAATATTTTCCCTGATAAAGTGACAATCTATCTCGATATGTTTAGTTCTCTCATGAAATACTGAATTTGCAGCTATTTAAATAGCTGCTTTACTATCACATTAGATTGATACTAATCCTTCAATTTGAATTTCCAATTCCTTGGCTAGGTTAGTGACCCAGACTACCTCACCTGTTCAGCCTACTAAGCATCTATACTCAGCCTCTGCTAAACTTCTGGATACTGCTGCTTGCCTTTTGGATTTCCAGGCAATGAGAAAGTCACCAAGTTTGAGGATGTATCTTGTTACAGATCTTCCAGTGTTTGGGCATGTAGCCCAATCAGCATCACAATACCTTGTCAATTTCATGTCCTTCTCCGATGACATTAGTAATCCCAGCCCTGGTTGAGTCTTAATATACCTTAGAACTCTCAATGCTGCATTCCAGTCTTTCTTTGTGGTTCTCTGCATAAACTAACTTAATATTTGCACTGTGTAGGCAATATCAAGACTTAGATCATCAAGTAAAGTAGTTTCCCAATCATTCTTTGATACTAATGTACATCTTCAAACAATTCAACCAACTCAGTTGCCCCATTATCATTCTACTCAGCTATAATCAGTCTTATGTTACACTCCAAAGGAGTTAAAGCTACTTTGCCTCCTGTCAAACCAGCTTATGTACATAACTCTAAAGCATACTTCCTCTAGTTCATCAAAATTCCTTTCTTTGATTTGCTGAATTCAATTCCCAGAAAAAACTTTAGCTCTCCTAAATCTTTAATTTTGAAAGATTGATGGAGTACTTGTTTGGTATCCTAGATCAGTTGTGTGTCATTGCCAGTTATTAACAAATCATCCACATAGACCGGTATGATTAACATCTTGTTTCCTTGCTTCTTAGTGAATAAAGAGTAGCCCAAATGACTCTACTTATATCCTGAGCTTACTAATGCTTCTGTCAGTTTGAAGTTCTATTATCTAGATGCTTGTTTGAGTCCATACAAAGACTTAACAAGCTTACAGACCATAGGTGTCTCCCCCTAAACCTTCAAACCTTTATGGTTCTCCATAACAAATCCCCTCGGAAGAAGGCATTGTAGACATCCATTTGGAATAAGGGCCAATTCTCAGCAGTAACTAAAGCAATGATAGTTCTGACAGTCACCATTTTCACAACTGGTGAAAAGGTTTCTTGATAATTAATGCCAGCAGTCTGATTGTATCCCTTAGCTATAAGTCTTGCTTTGTATCTTTCCACATAACCATAAGGGGTCGTTTGGTATGAATACAAGTTATGCTGGAATAAGTTATGATGGGATAAGTTATGCTGGGATTAGTTATGTTGAGATTAGTTATCCCGGCATTATTTCTTATTGATTGTTTGGTTTGTTATACTAAAAATAATAACCATTGCATAGTTCCTAAAAATAAATGGTTTGATTACAAAAATACCCTCTTATTTAGCTTTTTGTATATATTTTTTTGATAGAGTTTTAGTTACTCATTCTTAGAAAAAAAACATCCACCTTATTTAGCTTAATTATTTTTATGTAGGAATTCCCATAATTTCCTATCGTTAATTAGGTTCTACTTAGTGGACATTGCACTAGAATTAGTAGCTTGAAATTGCAAAACATGAACCTTGTCAGCTGTTAGTAAATGGTTTCAATTATTATATAATAAAAATAATTGAAACCAAAGAGCATAACATTAGTGAAGCAATTAATAAGGAAGTGTGAGTTTTTTTCTACCCTCTCTAAGCCTAAACCACGACGTTTTACACCTTAATATGGTTCTAAACAGTATTAATCGATCCTATTGCTCTCATTAACGCTTCTAAGTCTTAGAACAAGGATCCAAGAAGAGAAAGCTAGGGTTTTTAAGCGCTCTTTCAGTTTTGTCAAAATCTTTGTTCTTCCAGGTATGTAAGGCTATTCATAGTATTGGACTATTTTGTCCTCACGCCCTACATCTAAATTCAGTCACTAAAAGTTATGTTTAGGGTTTTACCCATAGTTTCTTGGAAATTCTGAATTTAGTTTCTTAACAGTTGAGGTTTTGATTTCTACTATGTATGTTAAAATTCTAAATTGTCATTCATGCTTAGTATCACATGAGCCCTATTGATTTACAAACCTCACATTTCAATGGTAATTACATGAGATTTTCTTATATATCAATTTCGGACAGGAAAGATAAGTCTGTAAGTATATGTTTTAAATGCAAGTTTCAAATAGAGTTTTAAAGGAAGAATCAAATGATTTCATATGTACTATTTGATAGTTTAGAAAGAGAAAGAGTATAATTGATTTTTCTGAAAAGTACTTCAGTAAAAAACAAAGTGAAAAGTAAAGTAAAGTAAAGTAATAGACTCTTTCTTTGTAAAGGGTGATTTGGCATAGCAGATATTGAATATTTTGGGAGTAGTATTGAGCACCGAATTGGGTAAGAGCCTATTTTAACTCAGTACCCATAAAACTATGTAGCCAGCGTAGGATTGGATCGCACCGATTTGCTTGTGAATTCTCACTGCCTCTAAGAAGGCATATTAGATGGATCCATAGTTATAGTAGCATCCTATACCCTGGAAAGGTATAGGATGGCCCTTGCAATGTGGGTGAAACGTTAAATCATTCTTAGGCTCATAGTAATGGTTGTCGATTATAGAAACTCCCCATAGAGTAAAGTTTTCTATTCTCATATTATTTCTATTGCATATCTTATTATAAAGTACAAATGGTTTTCACTACTTGTTCATATATTGTTTACTTGATATGTTTTCCGCCACCAGTTCAGTTATTATTTTATTCAGCCATATTACATACTCGTACATTTCATGTACTAATGTCATTCGACCTATATATTTTTATGATGCAGATACAGGTGTTCAGGATCATCAACATGCATTTCATTGAGATCACTTGCACTCGTAGATAGCTTTTGGTGAGGCCTCCTTGCTTGCGGAGGACTCCATTTTTATATTCAGTTTTAGTGGTATTTGAGGTGTCGTGGGTTGTCCTGACACCTATATTTAACAATAGAGGCTTCATAGGCAGACATAGTTAGATGTTTCCATTGTTTTCTCCAGATGTTTTATTTAAACTTATGAATTATGTTAGGTATTTCAAGACAGTGTCTTAAAGCTTTTCTTTAAATATTTTAAATGCTCATCTATTTAAGCTTCCATGTATCTTACAGAATCATGTGAGTAATAGTTAGCCAGGACAAGGGTTTGCTTGGAGCCAACAATGGTCTCCGAGTATCTGCCACGTCCAAGGTGTAGGCTCGGGGCATGACATATTAGCCCATGAATATTTGGTGATATGGATTTCGAATGATTTCTTTGTGAAACCTTTACAGAACCCTCTGTAGTGAGTTGGGGGAGTAGTACGTACAATCTCACAATTTGTAGAGTTCATTTTGAGCATTTAGGGGCCAATTTACATGAGTTAGGCGTTTTTCTCAATTTTTTTGTGTGTTTTAGCCCATTAATATTTTGGTGATATGTCTACTAGATAATTTCTTTGCGAAACCTTTACAGAATCCTCCATAGGGAGTTGGGAGAGCAGTATGTAAAGTATCACAATTTTTAGAGTATATTTTTGGCATTTAGGGGCCAACTTACAAGAATTAGACGATTTTCTCAATTTTTTATGTGTGTTAGCCTTTGAATATTTTGGTGATATGGCTTCCATATGATTTCTTTGCAAAACCTTTACAGAGTACTCTATAGGGAATTGGGGGAGCAGTACGAACATTCCCACAATTTTTAGAGTCCATTTTGGGCATTTAGGGACCAATTTATAGGAATTAGACAATTTTTTTAATTTTTCGTGTGAGTTAGCCCATGAATATTTTATTGATATGGCTTCCGGATAATTTTTTTATGAGACATTTGTAGAACCTTTCTTAGGGAGTTGGAGGAGCAGTACATACTGTCTCATAATTCTTAGAGTCCATTTTGGGCATTTAAGGGCCAATTTATAGAATTAGATGATTTTCTTAGTTTTTCGTGTGTGTTAGACTATTAATATTTTGGTGATATGGCTTGCAGACGATTTCTTTGCGAAACATTTGAGGAATCCTCTTTAGAAATTTGGGGGAACAATACGTATATTCTCATAATTTTAAGAGTCCATTTTGGACATTTATGGGCCAATTTACAGGTTTTAGGCGATTTTCTCACTTTAGGGTGTGTGTTAGCTCATGAATATTTTGGTGATATTGTTTTCGGATGATTTGTTTGTGTAATATATACAGAACCCTCCATAGGGAGTTGGGGGAGCAATACGTAAATTCTCACAATTTTTAGAGTCCATTTTTGGCATTTAGGGGCCAATTTACAGGAATTGAGCGATTTTCTCAATTTCTCGTATGTGTTAGCTCATGAATATTTTGGTGATATGACTTTCGAATGATTTCTTTGTGAAATCTTTATGAAACCCTTTATAGGAAGTTGGGGGAGCAATACGTTCAGTCTCACAATTGTAGAGTTAATTTTGGACTTTAAGGGGCCAACTTACAGGAATTAGGTGATTTTTTTTTTTGTGTGTGTTAACCCATTAATATTTTGATGATATGGCTTCTGAACGATTTATTTGTAAAACCTATAAGTAAACCTCTATAGGGAATTGAAGGAGTTGTACATATAATCTCACAATTTTTAGAGTCCATTTTGGGCATTTAAGTGTCAATTTATAGGAATTAGATGGTTTTCTCTATTTCTTATATGTGTTATCCCATGAATATTTTGGTGATATGGCTTCCGGATGATTTCTATGTGAAACCTTTATGGAGCCCTCTGTAGGTAGTTAGATGAGCAGTACGTATAGTCTCTCAATTTTTAGAGTTCATTTTGGGCATTTAGGGGTAAATTTAAAGAAATTAATCAATTTTCTCAACTTTTCATGTGTTAGCCCATGAAAATTTTGGTGATATGACTTCTGGATGATTAATTTGTGAAACCTTTACGAAATCCTCTGTAGAGATTGGGGAAATAGTGTGTACAGTCTCACAATTTATAGTTTATTTTTGACATTTAGGGGCCAATTTACAGGAATTAGGTAATTTTCTTAGTTTTTCATATTGTTAACCCATTATTATTTTGGTAATATGGCTTACGGAGAATTTATTTTCAGAATATATACGGAACCCTCCTTAGGGAGTTAAGGGTGTAGTACGTACATTATCACAATTTTTAGAGTCCATTTTGGCATATAAGGGCCAATTTACAAGAATTAGGCGATTTTTTTAGTTTTTCGTATATTAGCCCATGAATATTTTGGTGATATGTCTTTTGGATGATTTCTTTGCGAAACCTTTACAGAATCTTTCGTAGGGAGTTGGGGGAGCAATACGTATAATCTCATAATTTGTAGAGTCTATTTTGGGCATTTAAAGACTAACTTACATGTATTAGGCGATTTTCTCAATTTTTCGTATGTGTTAGTCCATGATTATTTTGGTGATATGACTTCTGGACAATTTCTTTGTGAAACCTTTACGAAATCCTCCATCGGGAGTTGGGGGAGCAGTACATATAGTCTCACAATTTTTAGAGTCCATTTGGGGGCATTTAGGGGCCAATTTATAAAAATTCTATGATTTTCTCAATTTCTTGTGTGTATTAGCTTATGAATATTTTAGTGATATGACTTTTGAATTATTTCTTTGTGAAACCTTTATGAAACCCTCTGTAGGGAGTTAGGGAATTAGTACGTACAATCTTACAATTTTTAGAGACAATTTTGGGCATTTAGGGGCTAATTTACAAGAATTAGGTAATTTTCTTCATTTTTCATGTGTTAGACCATGCATATTTTGTTGATATGAATTTTTAATGATTTCTTTGTGAAACCTTTATGGATTCCTCCGTAGGGTGTTGGGGGAGCAGTAAGTACAGTCTACAATTTTTAGAATTTACTTTGGGCATTTTAGGGGCCAATTTACAGAAGTAGGTGATTTTCTCAGTTTTTCATTTGTGTTATCCCATGAATATTTTGGTGATATGACTTCCTTATGATTTCTTTTGAAAACCTTTTTGGAACCCTCCGTAGAGAGTTGGGAGAGCGGTATGTGCCATCTTACAATTTTTAGAGTCCATTTTGGGCATTTAGGTCATATTTATATAAATGAAGCAATTTTCTCAGTTTTTCATGTGTTTTAGCCCCAAAATCTTTTGGTGATATGGCTGCAGACGATTTCTTTCTGAAAGTTTACGGAACCTTCCATTGGAAATTAAGGGAGCAGTACGAACATTCTCTCAATTTTTAGAATCCTTTTTTCGCATTTGGAGACCAATTTACAGGAATTAGGCGAATTTTAAAATTTTTTTGTTTGTTTTAGCCCATGCATATTTTGGTGATATGGCTTCCGAATGATTTCTTTGTGAAACATTTACGGAACCCACTGTAGGGAGCCTGGGAAAAGTATGTACAGTCTCACAATTTTTAAAATTGGTTTTGGGCATTTAGGGGCTAATTTATATGAATTAGATTATTTTCTCAATTTTTTGTGTGTGTTAGCCCATTAATAGTTTTGTGATATGACTTCTGAAAGTTTCCTTCTGGAACTTTTATGGAATCCTCCGTAGGGAGGTGGGGGAGCAGTATGTATAATCTCACAATTTTTATAGTCCATTTTGGGCATTTAGAGGCCAATTTACAAGAATTAGGTGATTGTCTCAGTTCTTCGTGTGTGTTAGCCCATGAATATTTTGGTGATATTGCTTTCGAACGATTTTTGTGAAATCTTTACGAAACCCTCCGTAAAGAGTTGGGTAAGAAGTACGTACGGTCTCACAATTTTTAAGTTCATTTTGGGCATTGAGGGGCCAATTTACATGAATTAGTTGATTTTCTCAGTTTTTTATTTGTGTTAGCCCAAGATTATTATTGTGATATGGCTTCCACACTATTTTTTTAATGAAACTTTTACAGAATTCTCTGTAAGGAGTTGAGGGAGAAGTATGTACAGAGTCACAATTTTTAGAGTCCATTTTGGGCATTTAGGTGCCAATTTACAGGATTTAGGCAATTTTCTCAATTTTCTGTATTTGTTAGCCATGAGTATTTTGGTGATATGACTACGGGATGATTTCTTTGAAAAACCTTCATGGAACCCTTTGGAGTGAGTTAGGATAGAAGCACATACAGTTCCATTATTTTAGAGTTCATTTTGGGCATTTAGGGACAAAATTACAAGAATTAGGTGATTTTCTCAGCTTTTTATGTGTGTGTTAGCCCATGAATATTTTGCTAATATGACTTTCAGATGATTTCTATGAGAAACCTCACGGAACCCTCTGTGAGGAGTTGAGGGAGATATACATACAGTCTTACAATTTTTAGAGTCCATATTGAGCATTTAGGGGCAAATTTAAAAAATTAGACGATTTTCTCAGTTTCTCATGTATGTTAGCCTATGAATATTTTGGTGATATGGCTTCAGAACGATTTCTTTACAAAAACTTTACGGAACACTTCGTAGAGAGTTGGGGGAGCAGTACGTACAGTCTAACTATTTTTAGAGTCCATTTAAGGGTTAATTTACATAAATTATGATTTTCTCAGTTTTCGTGTGTGTTAGCTCATGAATATTTTGGTGATATGATTTTCGAATGATTTCTTTGTGAAAAATTTACACAACCCTCTATAGGGAGTTGGGAAATCAGTACGTACAGTTTTACAACTTTTTAGAGTCCATTTTGGGCATTTAGGAGCCAATTTACAGGAATTAGGTAATTTTCTCAGTTTTTCGTGTGTTAACCCATGAATATTTTGGTAATATATCTTTTGGATGATTTCGTTGTGAAACCTTTAAGGAACCCTCTGTAGGGAGTTAGGGGAGCAGTGCATATAATCTCACAATTTTTAGAGCTCATTTTGAGCATTTAGGGGTCAAATTACTGAAATTAAGAGATTTATGAGTTTCCGTGTGTGTTAGCCCATGAATATTTTGTTGATATAACTTCCGAACGATATCTTTGTGAAATTTTATGAAACCCTCCATAGGGAGTTGGAGGAGCAGTACGTAGAGTCTCACAATTTTTAGAGTCCCTTTTGGGCATTTAGGGGTCAATTTACAAGAATTAGACGATTTTCTCAGTTTATTGTATGTGTTTAGCCCATGAATATTTTGGTGATGTGGTTTCCGAACGATTTTTGTACAAAACCTTTGAGGAACCCTGCATAGGGAGTTGGGGGAGCAGTACGTAGAGTCTCACAACTTTTAGAGTTCATTTTGGGCATTTAGGGGTCAATTTAGAGGAATTGGGCAATTTTCTCATTTTCTTTTTCTTGGAAATTATTTTGTTTTAATTTATCACCAAAGTGTAGACGTTACAAAACTGATAGTGAGTTTATAACACAACCTGCATATCCTACTACTTCTATCGGATCAAAAACTAGACTATAGAAACCAAAGGAAAGTTAAAAAATAAAATTGTTGAGAAGATCTCTAAGTCTTAACGTTGCTCTCATACAACAAGCATATGCTATCTCCCTGGCAATCTGTTCATTCTCCTTGCACTTGTTCTCAAAGATTCTATGGTTTCTCTCTGTCCATATGTTATAAATGAATTATGTGTAGATTAGTTTGAACATCTGTGCTGATTGTGATTTCCCTTTGGCTCTATCAATAACTTCCTGTAAATGTCGATCCCAAGTGTTGTTGGTAGGTGGAGGCTTTGATATCCAGTGAATCATTCTTCCCCAAATACTTCTTGAAAATATACACGTGGTGAACATGTGCTCATTTGTCTCTTCATCATGTTGACACAGGCTACATTTTGTGTCTTCATCCAATCCCCATCCCTTTAGCCTGTCTGCTATCAATAATGTGGTTTGTATATGAAGCCACACGATGTATTATTCTTAATTTAATAAGTCTGTATCCATTTTATCCACATAGTGTTCTTCTTTGTTGCCACATCCCAACACAATTTGGCTATGGCTGCCTTGTTCCATACTTGTAGATTTATAATGTTTAGGCCACCTACACTTTTTGGATAACAAACCTTTTTCCATGCCACCAAAGTTTTCTTGGTAATCTCATTTGTTCCTGGCCATAAATAGCTTCGACAATAGGCTTCAATGATCTGGAGAACTTTGGTAGGGATAATAAAGACTTGAGCCCAGTAAGCTTGAATTCCAAATAGCACTAATTAGATGAGTTTGAGTCTTCTTGCATAAGACAATATTTTAGCTATCCTGGATGAGATTTTGCTACAATCTTCTCTTCAAAGGAAACCATTGTATGAGTGACATCTTTCTTGTTGATAGAGAGATCCCTAGATACTTGAATGGAAGTTCACCATATGAGTAGCCAAGGTATTGCAAGATATTGTTTTGCTGACTCTGATTGACACCTCCAAAATATATAGCACTCTTGCCTAAGTTAGCCTCGAGTCCTGATGAGCTAGAAAACTGTTGGAATACCCGATCCAAGGCAATAACTGATTGTAGGTCTCCTCTTGCAAACATTAGAAGATCATCAACAAAACATAAATGTGTGATCTTTAATTTTGCACATCTTGGGTGGTATTTAAACTCTTTCTCTTCCTTGAGACCATGTAGACTCCTACTCAGATATTCAATAGCTATAGCATATAGAAAAAGGGACATTGGATCCCCTTGTCTAAGTCCCTTAGCTGCTGGAAAAGGTTCACTTGGCTCACCATTGATAAGGATGCTACAAGTGACTATTTGGACACAAGTCATGATCCATGATATAAACTTGTAGGAAATCCCATCTCTAACATAACTTGATGTAGATACACCCATTCTGCAGAGTCATATGCTTTTTGAAGATCTACTTTGACCATGCATCTAGGGGATACATATTTTCTAGTGTATCCCTTTATCAGTTCATGAGCCATAATGATACTGTCTCCAATTTTCCTCCCAGGAATGAATCTTGACTGGGCCTCATTTATGATGTTAGGCATGACTAATCATAATCTATCAGCCAACACTTTAGCAATTAATTTGTAGAGAATGGAGCAACAAGCTATGGGCCTATATTCCTTCACTATCACAGGTGCTGTTGTTTTGGATACTAAGGTGATAACTGCACGGTTAGTAGGTTTATACATCATACTTGTCTCAAAGAACTTTTTCATAGCTTGTAGCACATCCACCTCGATTATTTCCCATGACCTTTCAGCGCCTTGTCATCTCCAATTGCTTTTAGACTAACCACAATTTCCTCATCTGTAATGTCCGAACATAATTGAATTCTTTGTTATTGGTATAAGCAAGGTCCTTTTTTCATTACTTCTTTATCAATAGCAGGTAGTGTATGAGAAGCTGTCCCCATGAGGCTTTTATAAAAGTTTACAATCTCCTCCTTGATTGCCACATAATCCGTGAGCCTATTACCTGCTAAGCTTGTAAGTTTGGTGATGTGTTTCCTCTGTGTCCTTTCTTTCAAATCAGTTGAGAAGTATTTAGTAATTGAGTCTCCTAGGTTGATCCATTGGGCCTTTGATTTCTGCTTCATGATACGTTCCTCCACCAATACCCATTTTTCTAGTGATTTCAAGTTTTGCATTTTCCATTTGTTGGTTATTGGAGAAGTATTGAAGAAACAAAATATAAGAAGTTGTGGCTTATTTTCTTATTCTCTTACGTTGTACAGAATAGTGTATATATACACAACCATAACCCCTAGAGTCCTAACAGTTGCTAGCTTAGTCTTCTATGTTAGAATATGTTTAGGACTCTCCTATACATGTGGCGGCTAGGTTAACCCTTGTCACTAATATGCTGACTTGTATCTTCATCAGTTATTAGCGGCATCCCTTCTCAAGTTCCTGAAGGTGGATGGACTGATCATGCTTCAGTTGCTCCTGGACTGCAATTAGTTGCATTCTTGCTTGACTGATTCTCTGGGTTGTGGCTCTGAATTCTACATTATTGAGTACACTCAATTTTGTTTTAAGGACTTTGAGTTTCAACTAGACATTTTGCATCGGGTTAAATGCCAAATTCTTGTCCCATTTTGTTTGCACAATCTCCTGATAGGCTTCATGATCTGCCCATATATTAAAGAACCTTAAAGGGACTGTGATGTGGTGGGACACTGTATGTAACTTCAATAAAATGGGAGCATGATCAGATACATAAGGAATGTCATATTCAAGCACTACATGACCCCATTTTGCATCCATTCATTGTTCCCCAGAGCTCTATCAATTCTCCTCCATATCCTATTATTCCCTATCTGTCTATTTGTCCAGGTATAATACTCTCCTTTCCAGGGTAATTCAGTTAAGGATAAATCATGTAAGCATTTGTTGAAATCCTTGATTTCATTATAGGGGAAAGGATTGCCAGCTAGTCGATCTTGTGAATATAATAAGGCATTGAAATGTCTATATATAATCCAAGGAATAGTGATACCCTATGCTATACTCTTCAATTCCTGCCACAATGCTTTCCTTAATTCTCTAGTGTTAAATCAATACACCACTGTGAGGAAGCATTCTTATCCATCTACCTGGTGGCCACTTTGCAATGCAGTATTTGAGCTTCTTTTTTGATAAAAATGGTGTTGTACATTTGTGTATACCATATTCTTCCATTGATTTCTGTTTGGTAGTTGTTTAAAAATTCCCATCCAGGTGTAACGCTTGCACTTATTCTATCAGCTTTGTGTTTCTTGACTCTAGTCTCAACCAGACCAGTAACTTTGATCCCTTTTATTCTTTATAAAATTCTACACCTCCTTCTGTTTGTACCTCTTATTAACTCCTCTAACATTCCAGAACAACCAAGTCATATGGATTGGTAAGGTCTTCCTCTATCAAGGGAGGTATGGCTTGACTCTTCTATTTCTCCTTGTACACTATCAAACTTGTTTCTAGTTGGGATGACGCTTAATGCTGAAATTTTTTTCAGATTTAGTGTTGGACTCTTGCATTCTTTGTTTCTATAATGGACAGTCTGATAGGAGCATCCTAAATTAGTTTTTGTTGTGGCTATCTCCTCAGATGGTTTTTGTAATTTCACTACAAGAGCGGGGATCTCTTGGTCATGTTGGTCGTCACATACTTTCTCTCCACCGTGTCTTTGTTCTGGTTCCTTGTGCTGCCACTTCTATACTATACGTTTGGGTATTTCCTTCCTTGGTCTATTCTTTGTTGCTTTATTGGTTCCTGGGGACATATATGCCCAACGGCTTGGTATTTCTCACAAAACATGGGTTTCCAGTCGTAGGCTACAGGTTGGTGGAAGATTTTTCTACTAGGATCCATCACAAGAACCTCATCAAGTAACTTTCTAGTGATGTTGACCTCAATCAAAATCCTACCAAAGGAAATCCTTGTTTGTTTAGTTATGCATTCATCTGCATACATCGGGGTTCCCACGGAGCTTGCAATTTTTCTAAGGGAGTCACAATTCCAATAATTCATAGGTAGTTTAGGAAATTTCACCCAAAGAGGAACTTCAATAGGAAACTCTTCATTGTAGTTGAAATCAGCAGTCCATAGGTCGATTATTAATCATGTACGGTCCCAAACATTGAATGTCCAGAATATCCGAATATTCCTTGAATTTGATAATGAAATATCCTTTCTCATGCATAAACTAATTTGGTGTAAAGCAGTTCCAGCTTTGTGTAATGTATCATCTCATAGCATTGTAACTAGGGCAAGTTCCTATTACATAAGCAATCAAGGCACATTTCCATTTTTGATTCTCCTTCTCAACGTCCTTGCTATCTAATTGGATCATTGTTTGCCCAGCTATGATTTGGGGGGTATATACCATAGGGACATACCATTTTCCGCTACACTATTTCTTGTGAAAAGATTAACCCAAGGATCTTCTGGTAGTTTCTCTTTATTCACTTGTCCCTCATCCAGCACTGTTTCATTAGTCTCTTCTAGTAGCCCCTTCGTTACTGTTCCATTGAATTTGGGGGTTTCTGCTTGTTGTCCCGTAGATTTGCTGTTCTCTTTGGTAATTCTAGTTCCCTGTGATGTATTCAGCTGTAGTGTTTTAGCTGATCGAGATCCTGTAACCATTTCCTCCGAGCTGGGTATCTTCATTGGAATTATATGAGGCAGTGTTAACATCTATGTTTACAGATCTGTGTGTCCTCGAGTTGCTACTGAGCTACCAAATGTCACAAAGGTGGTCTTCCTTGGTCGACCTCAGCCGCTCCCTCTTCCCGCCCTTCCCCCCCTTTAGTCATGGTTTTTCGGCCACATCGCACGTTAGCTATCGTACGTTGAGAGCATAGCTATATAAGTGTAATATCAATCATTAATTTTCTTAGTTTTCGTGTGTGTTAACCCAATAATATATTGGTGATATAACTTCTATACAATTTCTTTGTGAAACCTTTACGGAACCTTGCGTACGGAGCTGGGGGAGTAGTACGTACAATCTTACAATTTTTATAGTCTAATTAAGGCATTTAGGGGCTAACTTACAAGAATTAGGTGATTATTTTAGTTTTTCATGAGTGTTTGCCAATAAATATTTTGATGATATTGCTTCCGGATAATTTTTTTGCAAAACCCTTACGAAAACCCCCGTAGGGAGTTGGGGGAGCAAAACATAAAGTCTCACAATTTTTAGAGTCCATTTTTGGCATTTAGTGGCCAATTTATAGGAATTAGGAAATTTTCTCAGTTTTTCATGTATGTTAGCCCATAAATATTTTAGTTATGGGGATTTCGGATAATTTCTTTGCGAAACCTTTGAGGAACCCTCCATAGGTAGTTGGGAGCAGTGCGCACAGTCTCACAATTTTTAGAGTTCATTTTGCTAATTTAGGGGCCAATTTACAAAAATTGAGTATTTTTCTCAGTTTTTTGTGTATGTTAGCCTATTAATATTTTGGTGATATGGCTTCTAGACAATTTCTTTGCGAAACCTTTATGGAACCCTCCATACAAAATTGGGAGAGTAGTACGTAGAGTCTAACAATTTTTAGAGTTCATTTAGGAGGCAATTTATAAGAATTAGACAACTTTCTCAGTTTCCATTTGTGTTAGCCCATGAATATTTTGATGATATGACTTCCTAACGATTTTTTTTGAAAAACCTTTACGGAAACCCCCGTAGGGAGTTGGGGGAGCATAACGTATAGTTTCACAAATTTTAAAGTCCATTTTGGGTATTTAGGGGCCAATTTAAAGTAATTAAGCGATTTTCTCAGCTTTTCGTGCTTGTTAGCCCATGAATATTTTGTTGATATGACTTTTGGATGACTTATTATTGAAATTCTTACGGAACTCTCCGTAGGAAGTTGGGGAGTAGTACGTATAATCTCACAATTTTTAGAGTCCATTTTGGACACTTCGGGGCTAATTTACAGGAACTAAATGATTTTCTCAGTTTTCATTTGATTTAGCCCATGAATATTTTGCTAACATGTTTTTCAGATGATTTCTATGTGAAACCCTTACGGAACCCTCTGTGGAGAGTTGAGTGAGCACTACGTTCAGTCTCACAATTTTTAGAGTCCATTTTGAGCATTTAGGGGCCAATTTATAAAATTAGGCAATTTTCTCAGTTTTTCGTGTGTGTTAGCCTATTAATATTTTGATGATATGGATTTTGGATGATTTGTTTGCGGAAACATATGGAACACTCCGTAGAGAGTTAGGAGAGCAGTACGTACAGTCTAACTGCTTTTAGAGTCCATTTAGGGGGCCAATCTACAGGAATTATGTGATTTTCTCAATTTTTCGTGTGTGTTAGCTTATGAATATTTTGGTGATATGGTTTCCAGATGATTACTTTGTGAAACCTTTACACAACCCTCTCTAGGGAGTTGGGGAGCAGTATGTATAGTCTCACAATTTTTAGAGTCTATTTTGGGCATTTAGGGGCCAATTTACAAAAATTAGGCGATTTTCTCAATATTTTTGTGTGTTAGCCCATGAATATTGTGGTAATATGACTTCTGGACGATTTCTTTTGCGAAACCTTTCAGGAACTCTCCATAGAGAGTTGGGGGACCAGTACGTATAATCTCACAATTTTAGAGTTCATTTTGAGAATTTAGGGGCCAAATTAGAGGAATTAGGAGATTTTTTAGTTTTTCTTGCGTATGTTAGCCTATGAATATTTTGTGGATATGGCTTTCGAACGATTTTTTGTGAAATATTTACAAAATCCTCTATAGGGAGTTGGAGGAGAAGTACGTAGAGTCTCACAATTTTTAGAGTCCATTTTGGGCATTTACGAGTCAATTTGCAGGAATTAGGCGATTTCTTAGTTTTTCGTGTGGGTTAGGCCATTAATATTTTGGTGATATGGCTTTTGGATTATTTTCTTGCGAAATCTTTACGGAACCCTTCGTAGAGAGTTGAGAGAGCAGTATGTACAATTTCACAATTTTTGGAGTCCATTTTGGGTATTTCGGGGTTGAGTTACAGGAACAAGGCGATTTTCTCAGTTTTTCATGTGTGTTAGCCTATGAATATTTTGGTGATATGATTTCCAAATGATTTCTTTTTGAAATATTTATGGAACCCTCTGTAGGGAGTTTGGGGAGCAGTACGTACAGTCTCACAATTTTTATAGTCCATTTTGGGCCTTCAGAGGTCAATATACAGGAATCAAGTGTTAGCCCATTAATATTTTTGTGTATGGCTTTCGAACGATTGTTTTTGCCAAAGCTTTACGGAATTCTCTGGAGGGAGTTGGGGGATCAGTATGTACAATCTCACAATTTTTGAAGTCCATTTTGGTCATTTATCGGCCAATTTACAAGAATTATGTGATTTTTTTCTCAATTTTTCGTTTGTGTTAGCCCATGAATATTTTGGTGATATGACTTCTAGATGATTTCTCTGTGAAACCTTTATGGAACTCTCCGTAAGGAGTTGGGAGAGCAGTATGTTCATTCTCACAAATTTTAGAGTCCATTTTGGATATTTAGGGGTCAATTTATAAAAATTGGACGATTTTCTCTATTTTTTTAATGTGTTAGCCCATGAATATTTGGTGATATTGCTTCTGGTCTATTTCTTTGTGAAACCCTTAAGAAACCCTTTGAAGTTAGTTGGGGAGCAATACGTACAGTCTACAATTTTTAGAGTCCGTTTTGGGCATTTAGGAGCTAATTTACAGAATTAGGCGTCTTTTTCAGGTTTTTGTATGTTGCCCATGAATATTTTGGTGATATGGCTTCCAAACCATTTCTTAGGGAAACCTTGACAGAAGCCTCCGTAGAGAATTGGAGAAGTAGTACGTACAAACTCAAAATTTTTAGAGTGCATATTGGGCATTTAGGGGAAAATTATAGGAGTTATGCGATTTTCTCAATTATTTTTGTCAGTTAGCCCATGAATATTTTTGTGATATGACTTCTGAATGATTTCTTTGTGAAACTTTTAAGAAACCCTCCGTAGAGAGTTGGTGGAGCAGTACGTACAATCTCACAATTTTTAGAGTCCAATTTCTAGGATATAGGTAATTTTTTATTAATTTTTCGTGTGTTTTAGCCCATAAATATTTTGGTGATATAGCTTCCGGACGTTTTATTTGCAAAACCTTTATGGAACCCTCCGTAGGGAGTTGGAAAAGTTGTACGTACAATCTCACAATTTTTCGGAGTTCATTTTGACATTTAGGGGCCAATTTACATAAATAAGGTGATTTTTATTTTATTTTTCGTGTGTGTTAGCCTATGAATATTTTGGTGATATGGCTTCAGGAAGATTTATTTGCGAAACCTTTATGGAATCCTTTGTAGGGAGTTAGGGGTGCAAAACATACAATCTCACAATTTTTAGAGTCTATTTTGGGCATTTAGGGTTCAATTTACAGGAATTAGGCGATTTTCTTAGTTTTTCGTGTGTGTTAGCCCATGAATAATTTGGTGATATTTCATCCAGATGATTTTTTTTGCAAAATCCTTACGGAACCCTCCGCGGGGAGTTTGGTAGCAGTACTACACTCTCACAATTTTTTGGAGTCCATTTTGGGCATTTAAAGGAATTAGACGATTTTCTTAGTTTTTCGTGTGTGTTAGCCAATTAATATTTTGGTGATATGGCTTTCAGACGATTTTCTTTGTTAAACCTTTATAGAACCCTTCATAGAGAATTTGGGGAGTAGTACGTATAATCTTACAATTTTTAGAGTTCATTTTGGGCATTTAAGACCAATTTAGAGGAATTAGGCATTTTCCTCAATTTTCTTGTGTGTTAGACCATGAATATTTTGGTGATATAGTTTCTAAACGATTTTCTTGCGAAACCTTTATGGAAGCCTCCATAGGGAGTTGGGGGAGAAGTACGTACAATGTCGCAATTTTTAGAGTTTATTTTGGGTATTTAGGGGCCAATTTATAAGTATTAGACGATTTTGTCAGTTTTTCGTGTGTATTAGCCTTTGAATATTTTAGGTGGTATGACTTTAGACGATTTCTTTGCAAAATATTTATGGAATCTTGCGTAGGAAGTTGGGGGATCAGTACATACCGTCTCACAATTTTAAGAATCCATTTTGGGTATTTAGGCCCAATTTATATGAATTACGCGATTTTCTCAATTTTTGTGTGTGTTAGACCCTGAATATTTTGAGGATATCGTTTCCGGATGATTCTTTGAGAAAACTTTATGGAACCCTCTATTGGGAATTGGGGAGCAGTACGTATAGTCTCACAATTTTTAGAGTCCATTTTGGGAATTTACGAGCTAATTTACAGAAATTAGGTGATATTTTGAGTTTTTCGTGTATGTTAGTCCATTAATATTTTGGTGATATGGCTTCCCAACGATTTATTACAAAAATCTCCGTAAGGCGTTGGGGGAGCAGTACGTAAAGTCTCACAATTTTAGAGTCAAATTTGGGCATTTAGGGGCCAATTTACAGGAATTAGGTGATTTTCTTAGTTTTTCGTGTGTGTTAGGCTATAAATATTTTGGTGATATGGCTTACATACGATTTCTTTGTAAAACCTTTATGGAACCCACTATAGAGAGTTGAGAGAGCAGTACGTACAGTCTCACAATTTTCAAAGTCCATTATGAGCATTTCGGGGTCAATTAATAGGAATAAGACGATTTTCTCACTTTTTCATGCGTGTTGGCCTATGAATATTTTTATGATATGTTTTCTAGACGATTTCTTTGTCAAATCTTTACAGAACCCTCTGCAATACGTACAGTCTCACAATTATTTGAATCCATTTTGGGCCTTTAGTGGTCAATTTACAGGAATTGGGTAATTTTCTCAATTTTTCGCGTGTTAGCCTATAAATATTTTGGTGTATGACTTTCGGATGACTTTTTTTGTCAACCCTTATGAAACCCTCCGCAAGGAGTTTGGGGATCAGTATCTATATTCTCACAATTTTTGGAGTCCATTTTGGTCATTTATGGGCCAATTTACAGGAATTAGTTGATTTTTTCTCAATTTTTCGTTTGTCTTAACCCAAGAATATTTTGGTGAGATGGCTTCCGGACTATTTCTTTGTAAAATCTTTACAAAATCCTCCGTAGAAAGTTGGGAGAGCAGTACGTACATTCTCACAAATTTTAGAGTCTACTTTTGACATTTAGGGGCCAATTTACAATAATTGGACAATTTTCTCAATTTTTTGTGTGTTAGCCTATTAATATTTTGGTGATATGGCTTCTAGTCGATTTCTTTGTGGAATCCTTACGAAACCATTCGTAGGTAATTGGGGGAGCAGTACGTGCATTCTACAATTTTTAGAGTCCATTTTGGCATTTAAGGGCTAATTTATAGGAATTAGATAATTTTCTTAGTTTTTTTGTGTGTGTTGGCCCATGAATATTTTATTGATATGGCTTCCAAATCATTTCTTAGCGAAACCTTTACGGAACCCTCCGTAGGGAGTTGGAGGAGTAGTACGTACATGCTCACAATTTTTAGAGTCCATTTTGGACATTTTTGGAGTCAATTTATAGGAATTATGTGATTTTCTCAGTTGTTTTTTCTATTAACCCATGAATATTTTGGTGATATGACTTCCAAATGATTTCTTTGTGAAACCTTTACGAAATCCTTCATAGAGAGTTGCTGGAACAGTACATATAATCTCACAATTTTTAGAGTCCATTTTTTATATTTAGGGGCTAATTTACAAGAATTAGGCGATTTTCATAGTTTATCGTGTGTGTTAGCCCATAAACATTTTGGTGATATTGCTTCAAGAATATTTCTTTACGAAACCTTTGTGGAACCCCCTATAGGGAGTTGGAGGAGCAGTACGTACTGGTTCACAATTTTTAGAGTTCATTTTGCGCATTTAGGGGCCAATTTATAGGAATTAGATGATTTTCTCTATTTTTCATGTGTGTTAGCCTATGAATATTTTGGTGATATGAATTCCTGACGATTTCTTTGCGAAACCTTTACGGAATTCTGCGTAGGGAATTGGGGGAGCGGTACATACAGTCTCACAATTTTTAGAGTCTATTTTAGACATTTAGGGGCCATTTTACAGGAATAAAATGATTTTTCAGTTTTTTGTATGTGTTATCCCGGGAGTATTTTGGGGATATGAATTCCGGCTGATTTCTTTACAAAATCTCTAACATTTATTTCTCTTTAAAATTTTAGTTTGCTCAAGAAATTATTAAATCATAATCCAAAAGATCCATAAGTTGCAGAAAGATAAAAATGACAACCATTTACTAAGCAACTATCTCAAAAAGTGTTAATCAACCAAAATATGTCTACTCAATCCCCTCACTTCCCACAAAGGAATTAAAAAGTTTAACAAAACATAAAATAAACAAATTCCATCTTAAGTCGAACATTTGTTCTTCATTTTTTCAACAAGAATCTTCAAATTTCTTGCTAGATCAGTCTTTTCTTCACTTGTTGTCTTTATTATTGCCTAAAAGTTAAATGAAAAAAAATATTAATTTATCAAAAAAAAAAACAATGATATGTATGTGAGCACGCATGTACCAAAGTAAAATTATGAATAAAAATTGCTTACCAAAATTCAGATTTAATTCCATAAGGTGTGAGATATGATCCACTTATGGGACATTGTCAGCATTGTTTGGATCAAATGGAATGTTATAAATTGACCTGCAACACCAATTTTGCATTTTAATGAATTAAAAATAAAATATAATCTAAGCACCCGCATATCTAACGCCCTCAGTTTTTGAGGTAGACTAATAAGAAAATAATAACATATAAAGTGGAACAGAATATAATTACACTCTCTGTGGATCTCTTGTTGTATCAGTACTTAGTGGAGCATTTGAATACTGACGATTTGTCTCCATATATTCTCTCTGCATTCATTTCATAAATTAATAAAAATATGTTACTGCAATATGTGTTCGAACAATTACCTAAATAAAATATTTCCGTATTAATATAATTATTTTTAGAAGGAAATTGCTTGCATAAATTAATTATAAAATCAAAATATATAAATTAGGGATTAGACATGTAATACTGAATGCGAAAAGGATCCATGCATTAATCTTGGCATTCTTCCTCGTGGGTAACTTGCCTGCATTTATTTAACATATATAAAATTTAAGTTACACAATTATCTAACAAATCTTTTATGGTACTTACTTCATTTTAGTTGCTTTGGTATAATTTGATTCAACATGAAAATTTAGGGAATAAAAGAAAAAAATTAAAGTTTGCGGATTTGTAAACATGTTTTAGCATTTGTATAACTTATACTTCGGAAACCTTTTGTTTTAAATACAAAATAACATTTGTGTTATAGAAACTTTGATCAAGGATTACTCAAAAGTTTAAAGTTGATTATTTTTAAATATATATATATATATATATATATATAAATATATATATGTCATTTTTTATGAACTAATAAGAAAGTGTCAAATAAATTAATATAGCGAGAATAGCATGAAAAGAACATTTAACTATCGTACCCTTGAACCACGAGCTCTTGAATTTCTTATTGAAGGAATGGCAGGCCTATTAATATTCATATTGTACCCCTGCTAAAAGTGGCATATATACATAAAATGTTGAGTTATTATTATTAATATAAAGGTAATAGAGATATTTAATTGTAACTTCATCTAATTTATATTCCAAAAAATTAAAATCAACTTGGCCAAAAAGAAGATTGTAAACAAAAGAATGATATGATTTATAAAGAAAGATACCGCTGGAGATAAATTATGGTCCATAGTAAATGAGAGTTCAGGAGCAGGATTAAACATAGGCCTTCATAAGAGAAAAAGATATGCATTAGTTATTCGTAAAAATAACGCTTATATATCACTTTTCTATCGTATTTCTAAAAATTAGTCACTATCGTGAAGTGTTGTATTACACAAATGAAACTCCATTATAATGAATTGAAGTTTCATTTGTGAATTTAAAACTTCATGACGATGAATATTTTTCAATTACAGGAGTCCTGAAAGTGATTATTTTATAAGTTTTACCTTTGTTATAGAAGTTGATTGTAGAGTATCATATGGATGTGAGAGATAGTATTTAATACCTTGAGGCTGAATACATATCATATTGATTCAACATAAATGGATTTAATGGAGCTTGGATGCTGATAAAGAAACAAAAGAAAAGAGATATGCATTAGTTTCATAAAATTAGCGTTTATTAATCACTTTTGAATTTTATTTCTTAAAAGTAGTCATTATTGTGAAGTTCTTAATTTCACAACTGAAACTCCATCACAGTATATTGAAGTTTGACACGTGAATTTAAAACTTCATAACAATGAATATTTTTCAAATACAAGAGTCCTGAAAGTGGTTATTTGCATGTTTTACCCTTGTAATAGAAGTTGAGTGTAGATTATCAGATGTGTGTGAGAGAGAATATTTAATACCTTAAGGCAAAATACATATCATGTTGATTCAACACAACTGAATTTGATGGGGCTTGGATGCTAATAAAAAGAAAGAAAAGAAAAAAGACATGCATTAGTAATTCGTAAAAATAGTGTTTATTAACCACTTTTCAATCTTGTTTCTAAAAAATAGTCACTATCGTGAAGTTCTGAATCTCACAATTGAATCTCCATCACAATATATTGAAGTTTCGCCTGTGAATTTAAAACTTCATGACAATGAATATTTTTAAATTACAATAGTCTTGAAGTTGTTATTTTGTAAGTTTTGTCCTTGTTATAAAAGTTGAGTGTAGATTATTATATGTGTGTGAAAGAGAATATTTAATACCTTGAGGCAGAAAACATATTATGTTGATTCAACACAAATGGATCCGATGGGGCTTGGATGCTAATAAAAAAAGAAAAGAAAAAGATATGCATTAGTTGTTTGTAAAAATTGCATGTATTGATCATTTTTAAATTTTATTTATGAAAAGTAGTCACTTTTGTGAAGTTTTAAATTTCACAACTAAAACTCCATCACGAAATATTCAAAATTCACATGTGAATTTAAAACTTTATAACAATAAATATTTTTTAATTATAAGAATCCTGAAAGGGGTATATTTTGTAAGTTTTATCCTTCTTATAGAAGTTGAGTGTAGATTATTATATATATATATATATATATATATGTGAGAGAATATTTAATACCTTGAGGAAGAAAACATATCCTGTTGATCCAACACAAATGGATTCGATGGGGCTTGAATGCTGATAAAAAGAAAGAGAAGAAAAAAATATGCATTAGTTATTCATAAAAATAGAGTTTCTTAACCACTTTTCAATCTTGTTTCTGAAAAGTAGTCACTGTTGTGGAGTTCTGACAATTGACACTCCATCACAATATATTGAAATCTCACCCCTGAATTTAAAATTTCATGACAATAAATATTTTTCAATTACAAGAGTCTTAAAAGTGGTTATTTTGTATGTTATACCCCCTTTTCTTTATATATAGAATTTGAATGTAGATTATCATGTATGAGAGAGAGAGAAAGAATATTTAATACCTCGAGGCAGAATACCTATCAGATTCATTCAATACAAATGGATCTGATGGGGCTTGGATGATAATAATGAAAAAGAAGAATAAGAAAAAGAATAAACATAAACCACGAAGTATGTTTCCATTAATTTTTATATTTGTATATGTTGTTGGTCTTATTATTTTATAATTAGCGCGATTAATCTAGCATATATTTGTGATTTAGGGTTCATTTATAGAAAATAGTAACATACGTTCTCCGTGGATTTCTCATCGTATCGATACACGGTGGAATATTTGGATATTGAAATTTTGTCTCCATATTTTCTCCCTCAACGACTTCTCTCTGCATTTATGTCACAAAACAATATAAAGTGATAGAAATGTGTTATATGTTTATGAACAATTGCACTAATTAAATATTTTCACAATAAGATAAATTATTTTCAAAAATAAATGATTTGTATGTTAATGTTTAAACCATTAAATTTACATTAGGGATTAGCACATACTCCTAAAGAGGATCCTCTTATTAACCTTGAGTTTCTTCCTCGCGGGTAGCTGGCCTGCATTTATTTAACATAAAATGTAAGTTTACTCAATAATGCTAACAAATCTTTTTTGATACTTTTCTCGTTCCAATTTATTTGGTATAATTTAAAACACTACTTACATTTAAGGAAAAAAAAAGAAAGAGTTTTAGACTTTATGGATTTTTAAACATGTTATAGTATTTATATAATTATAGTAGTTTTGCCACTTATTTTAAATATGTCATAATATTTGTGTTATAATTTTTTTTATTAAAGATAAAAATCAAAAGTTTAAAGTTAATTGTCTTTAAATCTGAAAATGTGCCTTTGTTTGGATGAATTGATAAGAAAATAATGTCAAATAAATTAACATGAAAAGAGTAATTTTTTGAAAAATTGACTATCATACCATCGTACTACGAGTTCTCGAGGATCCTCTTGAAGGAATGGCAATCCTATTATTAGAGTTGGCAATGTCTCCCTGCATATAGAAACAATAAAAAGCATAATATATATCAATGTTGAATTACTAGGTTAATTAGAATAAGGATATAGTTATTGTAATTTCATCTAAGTTACTTGTGTATGAAAAGACTCTGAAAATAAGTTGATTTCAACTTTAAATTAATTTTAAAAATTAAATAATTAAGAGATGATGATTATTCAAAACCACATAAAGAGATCAAATGTTCCTTAGTTCACTGTTGTGATACTCGACACTCTCTCCTCCTCTCTGCATACACAATACAGTAGACATCTGAAGCATGAAGAATATAACACAGAGGTCTGATATGATAAATATTGAATTAGAATGAATCTGTCTGGTATCATGATTAAAGAATTACTCAAAATCATAAAAAATTATCAAATAATCCGTAACTCAATAAAGAAATCAATAAACAACCCCCCCCACCCGCCCAATGTGATTATCAGTCAAAGGGTAAAACGACAGGGGTAAATACAACTCTACCAACTCTCTCTTCATTTTCTATTCTCAAATTGACTTGGCCAAATGAAGATTGTAAGGCTAAAAATGATTAAAATTTTTTTAAAAAAAGATACCTCTCAAGGTAAATTTTGATCAATAGTAAATGTGAGCTCTGGAGCAGGATTAGATATAGACCTGGCAATAAAAAAAAAATCTTTAATATATATAAAAATTAAAACAAAAGACAAACAAATATTAAATAAAAGAGAAAGAATTAAGCATTAATTATTCATAGAAATTAAATATAGATTATCGTGTGTGTGTGTTAGAGAGAACAATTAATACCTTGAGGAAGAATGAATGTCATGTTGATTGAACCCAAATGGATTTGGCAGGGATAGAACATATGGGTATTGATTAGATGGTTTTCGACTGCCAAAAAAAAAAGAGTAGAAAATATATTTAAATAAACTATGAGCTACAATATTTAATTCGATTTGTTTTTTTTTATAGTGGTATTTAGATTAGTTTATTGTCTAAAAACTTTTAGTAATACAAGAATTAGGGATTGTTTGATTTACATATAAGTTATGCAGGGGTTAATAATGTGAGGTTCATAACTCATAAGGTATTGATATCTCATAGATTAGTAATTCTGATATTATTTCTCGTTGAATAATTTACAAATTAGTATATAAATCATGATTCACAATATTTGTTTGTTCTTTAAATAAAATAAAAAATGATCTTGTTATTATAAGGGCTAGTTCTATCCTTTTAGAAATTTAGTTCATATGTTGTTAATGACCATATTTTAATTTTATTTTTTACCAAGCAGGATCAGCATAAACATTGTATAGATTATTGAATAATTTATGTTAATATTAGTTATGAGGAAAAAAATAGCAAACCTCTTATTGTATAACTTAACATTAATTTTTATGTAGAGATTAAATTTCTTAGAACCCAATCAAACATGATACAAATCAATACTTATTCGGACATCCCTTAAGCGGGTTCATTAACATGTTTTTCTTTAATTGAAATCACGAGAAGTTATTGCAAAACACAAGAAGGAGTGATACATTTTACCAGCACACGAATTATGTAAATCAAATACTGCATTAATAATTCATACAGTTCTTTTTTAATTCCAAGATGAAACCTATGTTTCGGACTACAAAACGAGATAGCTTTCATTGAATTATACTGTTATTTAATTTATGTGATAAAATATAATAATTATGAAATAAAATATGAGATTACTTTATTTTTATTTGGTTGAATTTTTAATTCTGAGATGACCATTCCTAGGAATAATCGTACCACAATTATAATATTATTTTATATTACTTTCAATGCGATACAACAATTTCAAGAAAACTAATTCTAGGATAAAAATATTAAAATGAGCAAGATGCCCTTCCTCGGTACTCCTTCCTCCCAAAAATCTCTAAAACATCTCAGATTAATAAGAGTTAACATCAATAATGAATTTATTAATTCTAAAAGAAGTACCTGAATTGCAGGAAGTCATGATCAGCAGAAGTTTGTAACGTCTTCTCATTCTGTTTTTCTGGAGCATCACTATTTTGAGACCTAAATCATACATATATAAAACAAAGTGTTTAGATCTAAAATTAAAGAATGAGAAATTAAAAAAGAGAAAAAGATTTAAAAAATTACATCTTAAAACAAGAGAAATCAAAGTGATAGCTTCAAGAATAAGCGATGTCTCTTTTAAATTTTATAACTGAGTACAACATTGAGGAGCTAGGCAATGCATCTTATTTATAATATGTGGGTAATAAATTTTATTGTGTTTGTAGTTATAATTCAGATTTTTCCATATTAATGAGCATACGTATAAATGAGATTGATGAAACTCAATTTGCACATTTCCGAACCTATGACCGTTACAAAATACACCAACTATTTGCTACTAGTTTCAAGTCTCAACACATATATCGTAACACATAATTATTTATTTAAAAATTGAAATAATACTAGTATACCCCACTACTTTAGTAAATTGTTCAACTTTATCCTCTTTTATACTATCTACCTAATTTTATCCTCATTATGTCACGACACAGACCGTCGTGAGTGGTATTCACACTAACCCTATGATGGGAGAATGCCACGATCCGAGCCTACACCCTGGATGTAGCCGGCACTTGAGAACCACGGCTGGCCCCAAGCAAACCCTCATCCTAGCTGACTACAAGCGGAAGACTAATTCAAGCATCAAACTGAAAGAAATGCTAAATCAACAGTGTATTAAATTTTAAAACTCTCTGGATATACTGAGTATTAAACATAAGTTTTAAAGAAAACCTCTGAAACTGAAAGACTCTCCAAAATTGTCTATCTATGAAGCGTTTACTATATATAGACGAGTGTCGGGACAAGACCCACGACTATTCAAAATGCTACTAATACCAACAACTCATAACACTAGAGTCCTCCGAAAGCAAGGAGACCTCACTCGAAAGCCGATGAGCGGATGAAGTGATCTGAACGGACTCTTGTTGAGGATCCTAAGAACCTGTATTTGCATCATAAAAGATGCATGTCGAATGACATCAGTACATGAAATGTATAGTATGTAATATAGCTGAATAACACATAACTGAATTGAAACTCTTACAGCAACTCAACTGAAATATAATATAAATCATGATGAAAAAATCATTTAAACTCTTATCGAAAGAATGCAATAATAGCATCTATTGACTGACCAGACTGCAAGAAATACTCAACTCAATGTAAAGCATGATTAGAGATAAAATCCTTTAAAGCTTCATAAATAAAAGATATAACTCAAGGATGTATATAAAAATACAATAAATTACTCTTTACTCTTATTTGGGAGATTTTCTAACCGACAACCATCACTATGAGCTACATGATGATACAGCGTCTCGCCCACACTGCCAGAACTGTCCTATACCTTGCCAGGGTATAGAACACCTCAACTAAGTGGATCCACTAAGCTTTGCCCGAAGGAACTAAGGATTCATCTAAAAAGTATGATCCTGTACCCATGTTGGCTACATAGTTTATGGGGGCTGTGAGTTGTCTGAACTCTCCCCCATATCGGTGCTCAATACTACTCCCAATAAATATATATACTTATGCTCAACGTTTAAAAATATTTTCTTTTCTCAATTTGAGGTAATTACTCAAAAGATCCTCTTAAAAGAGGTAACTGCTCAGAAGTATCTCTATACTCATAACTCATTTAGAAAGCAAAGTTTCTCTTTTCTCAATTTAAAATTATTATCTTTGGGAAGTACTTAGTTCCCTATACCTTCCTCAAAACTCAACTTTTACTCTTTCTCAGAATCAATTTTAAAGACAAAACATTTGTTCTAAAAATATTCTCAAAACTCCTATTTTCTGTCTCAAAACTCAGTTTAAGATCATTGTTAGTTAATAAGGGTTCTCAATAATAACTTAAAAAACTTCTTGAACTTTTTCTTTTAAACTCACTTTAGTTTTGAATGTAAATTAAGACATGTGATTAGAACATATAGGAAATCTCAAAGGTGAATAAACCCTTTAGGAGTTAATACTAAGAAAAGAACGTAGTCACGACTCAAAGGAACATGTTCGGAAAGAAGCACGGAAATAAAAGGGACCAGGCAACGCTGGCGTACTGCTTGCGCGTTGCCCCATGGCCTGAACTTCAGAAGTCAAGCCTTGGCACACTGCTGGCGCGTCGCCCCAGGGCCTGAACTACTGAAGTCAGACCTTGGAGCTATGGTGGCGCACCGCTCCAGGCCCTTATCCAGAATATCCAACAATTTTTTCTACTCAATTTAGGGTCCTAACATGTCTAGAATTGTATCACCCAAGGTAGCCCCTAGATGTAACACGGCATACAAGACCCCGAGAGGCCTCATACAAGTCCTTAGCATACATAACATACAAAATAATAGAGAAGTAAGAGTTCAAAAGAACATTTTTTTATAACAAAGCTTTAATAAAAAAAATGAAACAGCGGAAGTCTACATCTCATGTCTCAAGCCATCTAACATAATAGAATAGAAATGAAGGTTTGGGACGCAGCCCAGTACAATATCCAAAATAATGGAAAGCATGAAAAAGTAACAAGGTTAGGCCCTCAGACATAGGAGGCCTTACCAAGTTTTCACGATCACTAGAACTGACTAGCCACGAGTGGGATGAGAGGAGCCGCCAAACCCTACCACAATAGAATCAATGTAGGCAAGAGTATGCGTAAGTACAATCAAGTACCAAGTATGATAGCAATGCACATAGGGCATATAAAACCTGCTAGAATGACATATAATCATGACATATAATGGTCAAACTAAAACATGATAGAACATAATAAACATGAAGCATAAACCATGGCCAAGCCAAGATATTCATCTTTCCTTTACTTTACATCATCATAAGAACACTTAAGTTCATTAGTTGTGGGGAAATAGCCTTAACTGACATATGAGACCATGTGAGCTATCAACATGGAATCCGATGTCTGCCCCACACCGAAAAGGGGTGTCCTACTTACCAAGGTAAGACCATGAACTTCTTAGCTTATGTGGATCCACTAGCTAGTGTCTATCATAGACTTAGCACATAGGTTATGGGACATGGGTAATCACCACTTGTCCACTCGGTACTAAGCATACTTCCCACGGATTTATCATAGTTCATTTATCTTAGGTAGACATGGGTAATCGCCTCTTGTCTATCCTTAGTCATGATTTCATTATTAGTAGACATGGGTAATCGCCTCTTATCCCTTCATAGAATAACTCCTTAATCGTGGATTCAAGCGTAGTTGAGCAAACCTTTCAACAAGTTATGAATCATTACGTGTGAGAAAACCTTTCACATTCATAGGTTGAGCATTGCATGAGAAACCTTTTCACAACTCAACATTGGCATTAACATATCATAAACTTCAGAAAACATGCATGAGTTCATAAGCTTCGTATTTACATAGCTCATCATGCTCTTAACTCATAAATCATGGGTTCATAAGCTTCACCTCAAAACATGCAATTCTATGCAAGCTAATACTTAGAAAGCCATAAATCAAGGCAATTTAGTCATAGTTGAGGGAACCCACGTAATAGAGGAACATGATAGATTTTGATTGAACAAGCATCTTTTCATAAATTATCCTCTTTTCGTCATTCATAGTCTTACATTAAATTCATAGCTTGATAATCATAATCCTTAACTCAATTTACAAAGAGTTCATGCAATTTATCTTTTCTCAAATCAACCCACAATCATAAGCATAATCACAAATTGGGGGAAACTTAGCATGGACTCATGGGATTCGTCAAGTTGCATGTAAATCACGCTAAATCGTGCACTAGCTTACTTTACCATGCTAGATCATGCACTATCAACCATAACATGTGTTGCTAGATCCATTCCGTGTCTCTACTCCTATCGGTGAATCTATTGTGGCTAAGAGAGACTATAGAAATTGTTCCGTCTCTTTATTCCATAGAGTCACTCATGTGGATCTTGTAGAGCTTGATATGCTAGACTTCGATGTTATCCCCGGGATGGATTGTTTACATTCTTGTTATGCCTGTATTGATTGTAGGACTCGAATGGTCAAGTTCCAATTTCCAGATGAGCCTATCCTGGAGTGGAATGGGGAAAATTCTACGCATAAGGGTCAATTTGTTTCTTGTCTACAAGCTAGAAAGATGATTTCTAAGGGTTGCATGTACTATCTTGTTAGGGTGAGGGGTGTGAGTTCTAAAACCCCTACTCTTGAGTTAGTCCCCATTGTTAATGAATTTCTGGAAGTATTTCCTGATGATTTACCAAATGTTCCTCCCGAGAGGGAAATAGACTTCGGTATTGACCTTTTCCCCGATACGCAACCTATCTCTGTTCCTCCTTAAAGAATGGCTCTGGCAAAGCTTAAGGAACTAAAAGAGCAATTGAAAGATGTGTTGGATAAGGGTTTCATCCGACCAAGTACTTCTCCATGGGGTACTCCGGTCTTGTTTGTTAGAAAGAAAGATGGTTCACTTTGTATGTGTATTGACTACCACCAATTGAATAAGGTTACTATCAAGAATAAGTATCCTCTCCCGAGAATTGATGATTTGTTTGACCAACTCCAAGGGGCTAGTTATTTCTCTAGGATTGTTCTTCGTTCGGGCTATCACGAATTGAAGGTAAGGGCTGATGACATTCCGAAAATGGCTTTCCAGACCAGATATGGGCAATATACTTCATAGTGATGTCTTTTGGGTTGACTGATGCTTCGGCCGCATTTATGGATTTGATGAATCGGGTGTTTAGACAATACATGGATATGTTCGTCATTGTGTTTATCGATGATATCTTGATTTACTCAAGGAGTGATAGTGAGCATGCTGATCATTTGAGGATTGTGTTGCAAGTTCACAAGGACCAACAACTCTTTGCTAAGTTCGAGACATGTGAGTTTTGGTTAAGGTCCGTAGCTTTCCTTGGTCACATTGTTTCCGGTAAGGGCATCGAGGTAGATCCTAAAAAGACAGATGCGGTTAAGAATTGACCTAGACCTATATCACCTTCGATTATTCGTAGTTTCTTGGGTTTAGCTTGTTACTATCGAAGGTTTCTTGAAGGGTTTTCTTCAATTGCTTCACCATTGACGGCTCTAACTCAAAAGAAGGCTAAGTTTACTTGGTCCACAAGGTGTGAAGCGAGTTTTCAAGAGTTGAAAGATATACTTACTTCGGCTCCGGTGTTAACCCTACCAGAAGGGTCCGATGGGTTTGTGGTCTATTGTGATGCTTCAAGAATTGGGTTAGGGTGTGTACTTATGCAAAATGAGAAAGTCATTGCTTATGCTTCAAGGCAACTAAAGGTGCATGAAAAGAATTACCCTACTCATGATTTTGAGTTAGCTGCGGTTGTGTTTGCTCTAAAGATATGGAGGCATTACTTGTATGGTGTCCATGTTGACGTCATTACTGACCATAAGAGTTTGCAATATGTATTTAAGCAAAAGGATCTAAATCTTCACCAACGGAGGTGGATTGAGCTATTAAAGGACTATGACATGAATGTCCTCTATCAACCCGGCAAGGCTAATGTGGTGGCAGGTGCTCTCAGTCAGATGTCAATGGGCAGTGTTTTCCATATAGGGGAGGGTAAGAAGGAACTAGTTCGAGATGTTCATAAGTTGGCCCGTTTGGGTGTTCAATTGGTTGATTCCACCAAAGGTGGTGTTAAGGTTCAGAATCGTCCTATGTACATGATGTGAAAGCTAAGCAAGATCTTGAACCGAACCTAGTCGAATTGAAAGAAGCGGTGCTAAAGAAGTCCGTTGAGGCTTTCTCCCAAGGATGAGATGGAGTGCTCAGATATCAGAGTCATTTGTGTGTTCCCAATGTAAATGACTTAAGAGGAGAAATTTAGATTGAGGCTCATAATTCTCGTTATTCCATTCACCCTGGAGCTACCAAGATATACCGTGATTTGCGGGAGATCTATTGGTGGAATGGGATGAAGAAGGATATTGCGGAATTTGTGGCTAAATGTCCTAATTGTCCACAAGTGAAAGTTGAGCACCAAAGACCGGGAGGTTTGTCCCAAGATATTGATATCCCTACTTGGAAGTGGGAAGATGTGAACATGGACTTTATTGTTGTCTTGCCACGCACTCGGCGGCAATATGACTCGATTTGGGTGATTTTAGATCGTATGACGAAATCAGCTCATTTCTTTCCCGTCAAGGTTTCTTATCCGGTAGAGTATTATGTTCAGTTGTACTTGAAGGAGATGGTTAGGTTGCATGGAGTGCCTTTATCCATTATCTCCAATCGTGGTACACAATTTACTTCTCAGTTTTGGAGATTTTTCCAGAAGGGCCTTGGTACTCGTGTTAAGCTTAGCACAGCCTTTTATCCCCAATTCGATTGGCAAGCGGAGAGTACTATCCAAACTTTGGAAGATATATTGAGAGCATGTGTAATTGACTTTAAGGGTAATTGGGATGAACATTTGCCTTTGATTGAGTTTGCTTATAATAACAGCTACCATTCTAGTATTGGTATGGCTCCATTTGAGGCTCTCTATGTTAGGAGGTGAAGATCTCCTTTAGGTTGGTTTGAAGTTGGGGAAGCTACTTTGATAGGCCCGGAGTTACTACATGAGGCTATGGAGAAAGTTCGTCTTATTAGAGAAAGGTTGAAAACGGCTCAAAGTCGACAAAAGTCCTATGCCGAAGTTAGAAGGAGAGAATTAGAATTCGATGTTGTTGATTGGGTCTACTTGAAAGTCTCACCCATGAAGGGTGTAATGAGATTCGGAAAGAAAGGGAAGAATAGTCCTCGCTATGTAGGCACTTATCAGATTTTGAGATATGTTAGTAAGGTTGCCTACGAGCTTGACTTGCCAAGTGATTTGGCATCGGTGCATCCAATTTTCCATGTCTCCTTACTAAAGAAGTGCATTGGCGATCCGTTGACTATAGTGCCTTTAAAAGATCTTGGCATTAAGGATAGCCTTTCTTATAAAGAGATTCCGATTGAGATTCTAAATTGGCAAGTTCGGAAGTTGAGAAATAAAGAAGTTTCTTCCGTGAAAGTGTTATGGAGGAATCAATTAGTTGAGGGGGCTACTTGGGAGGCCGAGGCCGATATGATGTCCCATTACCCTCATCTTTTCTCTACCGATCCTCCTCTAGCTTGAGGTACCTAGTTCCTCATGGTTTATTCTTTGATTTCATGTGTCATAGTTGATTTCCATGATTTCTTTGATTATGCATGTTCATGAAGAGTTTAATTTTAAGAAAATGAGCTAACTTGATTATTTTAGCTATGTGAATTATGTGATTGCATGTTTTAGGTTGGGTTGATAGTATGTGTCTTTCACCCTTCCCTTGACAGCTTTATCTCCATTTGAGGACGAATGTTCCCAAGGGGGAGATATTGTAACACTCCAGTTTTTGAAAAGAAAGAAAGATGCAGTTTTAAAATTTTTCAGGTGCTAGTGACGATGGAGACCATCTACGGACCGTAGGTGGAGTGACGGGCCGTAGTTGGGGACCGTCGATGGCCCTGTCAACTTTATGAATTTTGAGTTTCTGTACCTTGACCTACGGAATAGCAGGACGGTTCGTAGTTCAGATGACAGGCCGTAGATGGGTTTCGTAGATTCCTTCCAGACTTAGCCAATTTTCAGTCCAAAACAAACTTTCTGAATCGATTGACGGAAGAGTAGGATGGTCCGTCAGTGGATGTACGAATCGTAGATCCTGTTCGTCGTTTGGCCCCGACAGTTTTATTTAAGGGCTTTTTTAGACTTTTCTCTAAATGTTTATTCCTTATCCTAGACGATTTTTCCCCTTAACCCTGGCCCTATTTAAATCTTCTAAGCTATAATCCATTCATTCTAACTCTCATCTCCCAAAAATATTCCTCTCTCTAGAAGAACAAGAATAAGAAGAAGAGAGCTATGGTTCTCATCAAGGTCATCAATCCTCCTTTTATTTCAAGGCTTTGGCATTAAGGTATGATGCTATTTACCATTTGGAGTCTTTCCTCCAATGGGTCCTCTTTCCCTAAGATTTTCAAGGTTTAGTCTTGCCCAAGAGAGCTAGAGTTTTGAAAAATTCTTATGGGTTCTTCATTATGATTTCCATTGTTGATGTTATGGTTGATAGTGCTCGATCTAGCATGGTAAAGTAAGCTAGTGCACGATTTAGCTTGATTTACATGCAACTTGACGAATCCCATGAGTCCATGCTAAGTTTCCCCCAATTTGTGATTATGCTTATGATTGTGGGTTGATTTGAGAAAAGATGAATTACATGAATTGAGTTAAGGATTATGATTATCAAGCTATGAATTTCAAGTTAGACTATGAATGATGCAAAGAGGATAATTTATGAAAAGATGCTTGTTCAATCAAAATTTATGATGTTCCTCTATTATGTGGGTTCCCTCAATTATGACTAAATTACCTTGATTTATGGCTTTCTAAGTATTACCTTGCATAGAATTGCATGTTTTGAGGTGAAGCTTATGAACCTATGATTTATGAGTTAAGAGCATGATGAGCTATGTAAATATGATGCTTTTGAACTCATGCATGTTTTATGAAGTTTATGATATATAATGCCAATGTTGAGTTGTGAAAGGGTTTCTCATGTAATGCTCAACCTAAGAATGTGAAAGGTTTTTTCACACGTAATGATTCATAACTTGTTGAAAGGTTTGCTTAACTAAGCTTGAATCCACGATTAAAGAGCTATTCTATGAAGGGACAAGAGGCGATTACCCATGTTCCCTAATGTAGACAAGAGGCGATTACCCATGTCTACTAATAATGAAATCATGACTAAGGATAGACAAGAGGCGATTACCCATGCCCATAACCTATAAGCCACCATAGGTGATGGTCTATGATATACACTACCTAGTGGATCCACATAAGCTAAGAAGTTCATGGTCTTACCTTGTCAAGTAGGACACCTCTTTTCGGTGTGGGGCAAACACCAGGTTCTATTTTGATAGCTCACATGGTCTCATATGACAGTTAAGGCTATGTCCCCACAGCTAATGAACTTAAGTGTTCTTATGATGATGTAAAGTAAAGGAAAGATGAATAGCTTGGCTTGGCCATGGTTTATGCTTCATGTTGCTTATGTTCTATCATGTTTTAGCTTGGCCATTACATGTCATGATTGTATGTCATTCTACCATGTTTTATATGCCCTATTTTCATTGCTATCGTACTTGGAACTTGATTGTACTAACGCATACTCTTGCCTACATTGATTCTATTGATGTAGGGTTTAGCGGCTCCTCTCATCCCACTCATGGCTAGTCAGTTCTAGTGATCCTGAAGATTTGGTGAGGCCTCCTATGTCCGAGGGCCTAACCTTGTTACTTTTTCTTGCTTTCAATTATTTTGGATATTGTACTGGGCTGCATCCCAAACCTTCATTTCTATTCTATTATGTTAGATGGCTTGAGACATGAGATATGGACTTCCGCTCTTTCATTTTTTTATTAAAGCTTTGTTATAAAAAAAATGCTCTTTGAACTCTTACTTCTCAATTATCTTGTATGTTATATATGCTAAGGGATTGTATGAAGCCTCTCGGGGTCTTTTATACCGTGTTACATCTAGGGGCTACCCTGGGTCGTGACAAACTTGGTATTCAGAGCACAAGGTTTTAGAAAGATTCTAGGATGTCTCATAAGCCACGTCGAGTAGAGTCTTGTTTATGAGTGTGAAACGCGCCACATTTATGAATGAGAGGTTACAAGATGATTAGGAAACTCCACTTCTTCATCATCCTTAAGTTGTGCTATTGAGTGTTACTCTATATGTCTCTCTCCTAACACCTATCCTACGCGTTTCAAGATATGGCATCTCGAAGAGCTTATACTCGAAGGAATGTGAGAAAGAATGAAGAGCAAGAGACTCCTCCTCAAGCTCCTCAAGTTCCGGCCAACCCCTTGGCCGAGTAAGTAACCAATGCGGAGTTCAGGGCTGCTTTTCATGTGTTGGCCCAAGTCGTGATGGCTCAAGCCAATAGGGAGGTTGTGGCTCCCGTGAACCCAAATGTGGGTACGGCGGCTTCTAGAGTGAGGGACTTCACTAGGATGAACCCTTCGGAGCTTCACGGTTCTAAAGTGGAGGAAGATCCTGAAGAGTTTATTGATGAGGTTTATAAAGTGTTGATGATCATGGGAGTGTCACTGATGAAAAAGGCGGAATTGGCTGCCTACCAACTCAAAGTTGTCGCTCAAATTTGGTACAACCAATGGAAGAGCGAAATGGCGGTTGATGAAGGTCCTCTAGAGTGGGAGAGATTCAATGGTGCTTTCCTCGATAGATTCTTTCCCCTTGAGATGAGGGAGGCGAAGGTACTTGCGTTAATCAACCTTCATCAAGGGAGTATGGGTGTGAAAGAGTATGCTTTGAAGTTCACACAGTTGGTTTGATATGCTCTTTCTATGGTTGCCGATCCTAGGGCAAGAATGAGCAAATTTGTTTTGGGAGTGTCCGAAATGGTGGTTAAGGAGTGTCGTACCGCCATGCTTATTAATGATATGGATATTTCTCGCCTCATGATTCATGCACAACAAATAGAGGAGGAGAAGCTCAAGGAAAGGTTTAGGGACTCCAAGAGGGCTAAGACCGGTGATGGTGGTTTCTCTCATTCAAGGTCCGATGGACATGGTCGTTTTAGGCCTGGGCAAAGGTTCTCTAATCAAGGTTCTTCCAACACTCCTCCTAAGTTCAACAAAGGAAGGGTGTCTAACCCTAAGCCTCAAGGAGGAAATGGAAGTGGCTCCTGATTGCCTACTTGTGCCAAGTGTGGGAGGAAACATGAGGGTACTTGTCTAGCCGGTTCGAATGCTTCTTTTGGATGTGGTAAGACGGGTCATAAAGTAAGGTATTGTCCCTTGGCTACTAAGAAGGGAGGAGAAAATCATTGAAGGGCTCAACCCCACAATCTGGCTAGTTCTAATGGAAATCAAAAGCAAAACCAGTTCTATGCACTTCAGGCTCGTCATGAGCAAGAGGGTTCTCCCGATGTGGTTAACGGTATGTTTACAATCTTTCACTTTGATGTTTATGCTTTGCTTGATCCAGGTGCTACGTTGTCTTTTATGACTCCGTATTTGGCTATGAAGTTTTATGTTGTTTCGGATATGTTGCTAGATCATTTCCGTGTCTCTACTCCTATCGGTGAATCTATTGTGGCTAAGAGAGTCTATAGAAATTGTTCCGTCTCTTTATTCCATAGAGTCACTCATGTGGATCTTGTAGAACTTGATATGCTAGACTTCGATGTTATCCCCGGGATGGATTGGTTGCATTCTTGTTATGCAAGTTCCAATTTCCAGATTAGCCTATCCTGGAGTGGAATGGGGGAAATTCTACGTTTAAGGGTCAATTTGTTTCTTGTCTACAAGCTAGAAAGATGATTTCTAAGGAATGCATGTACCATCTTGTTAGGGTGAGGGGTGTGAGTTCCGAAACCTCTACTCTTGAGTCAGTCCCCGTTGTTAACGAATTTACGGAAGTATTTTCCGATGATTTACCCGGTGTTCCTTCCGAGAGGGAAATAGACTTCGATATTGACCTTCTCCCCGGTACGCAACCTATCTCTGTTCCTCCTTATAGAATGGCTCCGGCAGAGCTTAAGGAACTAAAAGAGCGATTGAAAGATTTTTTGGATAAGGGTTTCATCCGACCAAGTATTTCTCCATGGGGTGCTCCGGTCTTGTTTTTTAGAATGAAAGATGGTTCACTCCGTATGTGTATTGACTACTGCCAATTGAATAAGGTTACTATCAAGAATAAGTATCCTCTCCCGAGAATTGATGATTTGTTTGACCAACTCCAAGGGGCTAGTTATTTCTCTAAGATTGTTCTTCGTTCGGGCTATCACCAATTGAAGGTAAGGGCTGATGACATTTTGAAAACGGCTTTCCATACAAGATATGGGCATTATGAGTTTCTAGTGATGTCTTTCGGGTTGACTAATGCTCCGACAACATTTATGGATTTGATGAATCGGGTGTTTACACAATACCTAGATATGTTCATCATTGTGTTTATCGATGATATCTTGATTTACTCAAGGAGTGATAGTGAGCATGCTGATCATTTGAGGATTGTGTTGCAAGTTCTCAAGGACCAACAACTCTTTGCTAAGTTCGAGAAATATGAGTTTTGGTTAAGGTCTGTAGCTTTCCTTGGTCACATTGTTTCCGATAAGGGCGTCGAGGTAGATCCTAAGAAGACGGATGCGGTTAAGAATTAGCCTAGACCTCTATCACCTTCGGATATTCGTAGTTTCATGGGTTTAGCCGGTTACTATCGAAGGTTTGTTGAAGGGTTTTCTTCAATTGCTTCATCATTGATGGCTCTAACTCAAAAGAAGGCTAAGTTTACTTGGTCCGCAAGGTGTGAAGCGAGTTTTCAAGAGTTGAAAGATAGACTTACCTCGGCTCCGGGGTTGACCCTACCAAAAGGGTCCGATGGATTTGTGGTCTATTGTGATACTTCAAGAATTGGGTTAGGTGTGTACTTATGCAAAATGAGAAAGTCATTGCTTATGCTTCAAGGCAACTAAAGGTGCATGAAAAGAATTACCCTACTCATGATTTGGAGTTAGCGGCGGTTGTGTTTGCTCTAAAGATATAGAGGCATTACTTGTATGGTGTCCATAAGAGTTTGCAATATGTATTTAAGCAAAAGGATCTAAATCTTCGCCAACAAAGGTGGCTTGAGCTATTAAAGGACTATGACATGAATGTCCTCTATCAACCCGGCAAGGCTAATGTGGTGGCAGGTGCTCTCAGTCGGATGTCAATGGGTAATATTGTCCATATAAGGGAGGGTAAGAAGGAACTAGTTCGAGATGTTCATAAGTTGGCCCGTTTGGGTGTTCGATTGGTTGATTCCACCAAAGGTGGTGTTATGGTTCACAATGGTCCTATGTACATGATGTGAAAGCTAAGCAAGATCTTGACTCGAACCTAGTCGAATTGAAAGAAGCGGTGCTAAAGAAGTTCGTGGAGGCTTTCTCCCAAGGGGGAGATGGAGTGCTCAGATATCAGGGTCGTTTGTGTGTTCCCAATGTAAATGACTAAAGATGACAAATTTTGATTGAAGCTCATAATTCTCGTAATTCCATTCACCTGGGAGCTACCAAGATGTATCGTGATTTGCGGGAGATCTATTGGTGGAATGGGATGAAGAAGGATATTGCGGAATTTGTGGCTAAATGTCCTAATTGTCAACAAGTGAAAGTTGAGCACCAAAGGCCGGGAGGTTTGTCCTAAGATATTGATATCCCTACTTGAAAGTGGGAAGATGTGAACATGGAATTTATTGTTGGCTTGCCACGCACTCGGCGGCAATATGACTCGATTTGGGTGATTTTAGATCGTATGACGAAATCAGCTCATTTCTTTCCCATCAAGGTTTCTTATTCGGCGGAGGATTATGCTAAGTTGTACTTGAAGGAGATGGTTAGGTTGCATGGAGTGCCTTTATCCATTATCTCCGATCGTGGTACACAATTTATTCTCAGTTTTGGAGATCTTTCCAGAAGGGTCTTGGTACTCGTGTTAAGCTTAGCACGTCTTTCATCCCCAATCCGATGGACAAGTGGAGCGTACTATCCAAACTTTGGAAGATATGTTGAAAGCATGTGTAATTGACTTCAAGGGTAATTGGGATGATCATTTGCCTTTGATTGAGCTTGCTTATAATAACAACTACCATTCTAGTATTTGTATGGCTCCATTTGAGGCTCTCTATGGTAGGAGGCATAGATCTCCTATAGGTTGGTTTGAAGTTGGGGAAGCTACTTTGATAGGCCTGGAGTTAGTACATAAGGCTATGGAGAAGGTTCGGCTTATTAGAGAAAGGTTGAAAACGGCTCAAAGTCGACAAAAGTCCTATGCCGATGTTAGAAGGAGAGAATTAGAATTTGATGTTGATGATTGGGTCTACTTGAAAGTCTCACCCATGAAAGGCGTAATGTGATTCGGGAAGAAAGGGAAGCTTAGTCCCCTCTATGTAGGCCCTTATTAGATTTTGAGATGTGTTAGTAAGGTTGCCTACGAGCTTGACTTGCCAAGTGATTTGGCATCGGTGCATCCAATTTTCCATGTCTCCTTACTAAAGAAGTGCATTGGCGATCCGTTGACTATAGTGCCTTTAAAAGATCTTGGCATTAAGGATAGCCTTTCTTATAAAGAGATTCCGATTGAGATTCTAAATTGGCAAGTTCGGAAGTTGAGAAATAAAGAAGTTTCTTCCGTGAAAGTGTTATGGAGGAATCAATTAGTTGAGGGGGCTACTTGGGAGGCCGAGGCCGATATGATGTCCCATTACCCTCATCTTTTCTCTACTGATCCTCCTCTAGCTTGAGGTACCTAGTTCCTCATGGTTTATTCTTTGATTTCATGTGTCATAGTTGATTTCCATGATTTCTTTGATTATGCATGTTCATGAAGAGTTTAATTTTAAGAAAATGAGCTAACTTGATTATTTTAGCTATGTGAATTATGTGATTGCATGTTTTAGGTTGGGTTGATAGTATGTGTCTTTCACCCTTCCCTTGACAGCTTTATCTCCATTTGAGGACGAATGTTCCCAAGGGGGAGATATTGTAACACTCCAGTTTTTGAAAAGAAAGAAAGATGCAGTTTTAAAATTTTTCAGGTGCTAGTGACGATGGAGACCATCTACGGACCGTAGGTGGAGTGACGGCTAATTCCCCAATGCTTTTCCTCTCCTCAATGCCTCATAACGTTTCCAATCTACCAAATATATATAATTTATAAGCAAACACGTTTAATTCTAAAATCAAGTTTTAACCTAATTTCAATTAATATATCAAATCTTATATTTCTTAAATTCAAGCCTAGGAGTAAGTCTCAATTATATGATCTAGCAAGAAACCAGTAACACTCTGTCCTCCTTCAGTAAGCCAATACTCTCACACCATTGCTTACCAGAAAGGTTCCCATACAGCCATGTGGCATGTGGTATCACCACATACACTCACTATACGCCTACTGATAGCATTCTCACCAATTTGTTAAATCTATATGCTGCTACCCTAATTAATTGCACCCTTTAATTCATTTAGTCATCATTAGGAAATCATTAACTAAGAACCTTGTCCCCCCAAACCTCAAACCTAGTTAAAACTTGAATTATAACGTAAAAATTATGAAACGAAGTCACTATTCAAAGTCCAATATATTGTCTGTAACTCTATTAATCATGGAAGGGATAAAAAAACAAATAAAATAATATGAACAACCAACCCAGCAGATTGGATCCCAATTCCCTCAATTCATTACCTAATTATTAATTATAAAATTTGTCTCCAAAGTACTAAGAATCCACGTGCAGTACATTAATATCATTGAAAGAAGCAAACTTCTAAAGAATATGTAATACTCCCTATCCCGCTCGTAACCATGCAACATATAGCTCTAACCCATTAGGAGTTTGAAGAATTGAAGCTCTTTACCTGGATGGCAGTCGTTTCGGATTGATGCCACAGGTACTGTTTCTCGCCCAATTTTTTTATTTTTCCTTCTACAGATTATTTAATACCCTAATTATTATACATTACTAATTATAAAATTGTAAAAGTAGCCCGTACTTAATATTAAAGAACACATTTCCCAAAAGAGCGTGGTGTGGAGACCTGAGTCCTCATGTGTGTTCTTGATATTGTGTACTGATTGCGTACTTGCTTTGATGTTGTTGTCACTTGATTATGTTGTTTGTTGCTTGCCACCTGCTAAGTGTTATAGTTGATTTTATATTATTACTTTATGCATATTGGTTTATATTTTGAGTCGGCCAATGATATCTACTTAGTACATGTTGCCCTGTACTGATCCCTATTTGTATTTTGTTCACTTTTTTGTGGAGTGCAGCGAGTGTACCAGCGACTTTGACTCGTCCTCAGCTCTAGCCAGTCTCTAGAACATCAGATTCCAGGGAGAGCTAGTCTTTCTGGCTCGTGTTAGATTCTCTCAGTTATGGCATAATGTCCTTAGTTTTCGGACTTACACTATTTTGTTTATTTATTCTGGTGTCTTTGATACTCTTAGACTTAATATTTGGAGATTAGATGTCCTTGATGTGATGACTTTCAGGTTTGGAAAATAATATGTAATATACTATAGTGAATTCGTATTTCTTACTTTAATAAGGTTTGAGCTTCCGCATTATCGTTGTAGTTCATAAGTTGAACAATTAATATAAGTTGAGGTTTGGTTTTGTTGGTTCGCCCACCTAGGAGGTTAAGTGTGGGTGTCACTCATGACTCATTTTGGGTCATGACAAACTTGGTATCAGAGCGGTAGGTTCGGTGATCTCATCACACAAGGGCAGTGTCACGAACCAGGGTAGCCCCTAGATATAACACGGCGTACAAGACCCCGAGAGGCCTCATACAAGCCCTTAGCATACATAACATACAAGATATAGAGAAATAAGAGTTCAAAAGAGCATTTGTATATCAAATCTTTACTCAAACAGCGGAAGTCTACAACTCATGTCTCAAAGCCTTCTAATATCATAGAATACGAATAAAAGTGATAGGGACGCAGCCCAATACAATATCCAACACTGAAAAGAAACGACATGAAAAAATAAGAACAACTAGGTCATGTCCTCGGATGGATGAGGACTCACCAAGTTTTCTTCCCAACTCTAAACTGTCGGGGCCAATCGACGGACAGGATCTACGGTCCGTACATCAATTGACGGACCGTCCTATTCTCCCGTCAATTGATTCAGAAAGTTTATTTTGGGCTGAAAATTTGGCTAAGTCTGGAAGGCATCTACGGCCCGTCAACTGGACTACGAACCGTCCTGCTCTTCCGTAGGTCAAGGTTTAGAAACTTGGAAATCCTAAAATTTCATAGTGCCATTGACGGGTCTCACCTACGGCCCGTCAATCCATCTATGGCCCGTAGGTGGCCTCCGTAGGTCACTGTCTTCAGGTGAGTTCTGCATTTAAAAATCCCTTGAAAGCTTGGGGTGTTACAATATCTCCCCCTTGGGAACATTCGTCCTCGAATGAGAATCAAGACATCTTGAGAAGGGTAATAGACATGGACTAACAACCCAACCTAGCATGCGATCACATAAATGCACATATCCGAGGAGGAAACATCAACTCTAAGCTAAAGCATGATCAACACGTCATATCATGAAGACTTTATGCAAGTCCTACTCAAATGCACATAATCATATAAGACTCTTCATGAACATACACAATCAAGGAATCATGGAAATCAATTATGACACATGAGACCAAAACAATGAACCATGAGGATCAAGGTACCTCAAGCTAGAGTAGGATCGGAAGGAAAGAGATGACGATATCGGGACATCATACAACCAATTGATTCCTCCATAGAACTTTCACGGAAGCAACTTCCTTATTTCTTAACTTCTGGACTTGCCGGTCTAAAATCTCAATCGGAACCTCTTCATAAGAAAGACTATCCTTTATGCCAAGATTCTCTCATGGCACTATAGTGGTCGGATCACCAACACATTTCATTAATAATGAGACAAGGAAAATTGGATGCACAGATGCCAAATCATTAGGCAAGTTAAGCTCATAAACAACCTTACCAACACGTCTCAAGATCTAATATGGGCCTACATAACGGGGACTAAGCTTCCCTTTCTTCCCAAATCTCATTACACCCTTCATGGGTGAGACTTTCAAGTAATCCCAACCATCCACATCGAATTCTAATTCTCTTCTCCTAACATCGGCATAGGACTTTTGTCGACTTTGAGCCGTTTTCAACCTTTCCCTAATAAGTCAAATTTTCTCCATAGCCTCATGCACCAACTCCGGGCCTATTAAAGCAACTTCACCAACTTCAAACCAACCTATAGGTGATCTATACCTCCTACCATAGAGAGCCTCAAATGGAGCCATACCAATACTAGAATGGTAGCTATTGTTATAAGCAAACTCAATCAAAGGCAAGTGATCATCCCAAGTACCCTTGAAATCAATTACACAAGCTCTCAACATATCTTCCAAGATTTGAATAGTACGCTCCGCTTGCCCATCGGTTGGGGATGAAAGGCCGTACTAAGCTTAACACGAGTACCAAGGCCTTTTTGGAACGACTTCCAAAATTGAGAAGTAAATTGTGCACCACGATCGGAGATAATGGATAATGGCACTCCATGCAGCCTAACCATCTCTCTCAAATACAACTTAGCATAATCCTCCGCCGAATAAGAAGTCTTGATGGGAATGAAATGGGCTGACTTTGTCATTCTATCCATAACAACCCAAATCAAATCATATTGTTGCCTCGTACGAGGCAAACCGACAATAAAATCCATATTCACATCTTCCCACTTCCAAGTAGGAATACTAATATATTGGGTAAAACCTCCCAGCCTTTGATGCTCAACTTTCACTTGTTGGCAATTAGGACAGTTAGCCACAAATTTCGCAATATCTTTCTTCATTCCGTTCCACCAATAAATTTCCCGCAAATCACGGTACATTTTGGTAGCTCCTGGGTGGATGGAATAGCGAGAATTATGGGCTTCTGATAAAATTTGCTCTCTTAAGCCCTCTACATTGGGAACACACAAACGACCTTGATATTGAAGCATACCATCTCCCCCTTGGGAGAAAACCTCTATGGACTTCTTAAGTACTGCTTCCTTTAGTTCAACCAAGTTAGGATCAAGACCTTGCTTAGCTTTCACGTCATGCACAAAAGAGGATTTGGAACCCTTGTGAACCGTAACACCACCTTTAGTAGAATCAACTAATCTAACACCCAATCGAGCCAATCTATGGACATCGTGAACCAACTCTTTCTTACCATCCTCAACATGAGCAACACTACCCATAGAAAATTGACTAAGAGCATCTGCCACCACATTAGCCTTACCGGGGTAATAGAGAACACTCATATCATAGTCTTTTAACAACTCAAGCCACCTTCTTTGGCGGAGATTCAAATCTTTCTGTTTAAACACATATTGCAAACTCTTATGGTCGGTGAAGACATCTACATGTACTCCATACAAATAATGTCGTCATATTTTCAAAGCAAACACAACTGCCGCTAATTCCAAGTCATGAGTAGGATAGTTCTTTTCATGCACCTTAAGTTATCTTGAAGCATAAGCAATGATCTTCCCGTTTTGCATAAGAACACATCCTAGCCCAATTCTCGAGGCATCACAATAAACCACAAAACCATCGGATCTTTTCGGTAGAGTCAATATCGAAGCCGAAGTAAGTCTATCCTTCAACTTTTGAAAACTCTTTTCACATGCTTCGGACCATACGAATTTAACCTTCTTTTGAGTCAAAGCCGTCAACAGAGAAGCAATGGAAGAAAACCCCTCAACAAACCTCCTATAATAACCGGCTAAGCCCAAGAAACTACGGATATCCGAAGGTGATAAAGGTCTAGGCCAATTCTTAACCACTTCCATCTTCTTAGGATCTACCTCAATGACCTTACCGGAAACAATGTGACCAAGAAAAGCCACAGACCTTAACCAAAACTCACATTTACTAAACTTCGGAAAGAGTTGTTCATCCTTGAGGACTTGCAACACAATCCTCAAATGATTAACATGTTCACCCTCATTATTTGAGTAGATTAAAATGTCGTCAATAAACACAATCACAAACATGTCAAGGTATTGCTTAAACACTCTATTCATCAAGTCCATAAATGCGGCCGGAGCATTTGTCAACCCAAACTACATTACCAAGAACTCGTAGTGACCATACCTAGTCTGAAAAGCCGTTTTTGGAATATCATCTTCCTTCACCCTTAATTGGTGATAGCCTGAACGAAGGTCGATCTTAGAGAAATAACTAGCCCCTTGAAGTTGATCACACAAGTCATCTACCCTTGGTAGAGGATACCTATTCTTAATGGTAACCTTGTTCAATTGGCGATAGTCGATACACATACGGAGTGAACTATCTTTCTTCCTTACAAACAAGACCGAAGCACCCCATGGAGAAATACTTGGCCGGATGAAACCCTTATCTAACAAGTCTTTCAACTGCTCTTTTAGTTCCTTAAGTTCCACCGTAGCCATTCTATAAGGAGGAATAGAAATAGGTTGTGTATCTGGGAGAAGGTCAATACCGAAGTCTATTTCCCTTTCGGGGGGCATACCGGGCAAGTCATCGGGAAACACTTCAGAAAACTTATTAACAACAGGGACCGACTCGAGAGTAGGGGTCTCAGAATCCAAGATGGTAAATACAACCCTTTGAGATCATCTTTCTAGCTTTTAGATAAGAAACATATTGACCTCTAAACATAGAATTTCCTCCCTCCCACTCTAGGATAGGATCATTTGGAAACTGAAACTTGACCATTCGGGTCCTAAAGTCAATAGAGGCATAACAAGCATGCAACTAATCCATCCCAAGAATAACATCAAAATCTAGCATATCAAGCTCTACAAGATCAACATGAGTGACTCTATGGGATAAGGAGACGGGACAATCTCGATAAACTCTCTTAGCCATGATAGATTCTCCAATCGGAGTAGAAACACGAAAAGAAGGATCTAGCAACACATTCGGAACAACATCAAACCTCATAGCCACATATGGCGTCACAAAAGACAAGGTAGCACCGGGATCAAACAAAGCATAAACGTCAAAATGAAAAACTCTTAACATACAAGTAACCACATCGGGAGAGCTCTCTTACTCATGACGAGCCTGAAGTGCATAAAATTGGTTTTTCTTCTGAGCATTTGAACCCGATCCTCTAGGTGGAGCTTGCTTATTCTTTCTTCCCTTGGCCATGAGAGATGGGCAATCCCTCATCTTGTGACCACTCTTTTCACAATTATAACAACCGTCCGTACCAGCTAGACATCTACCTTCATGCTTTTTCCCACACTTGGCACAAGGAGCAATAAAGAACCACCATTATTCCCTCCTTGAGACTTGGGGTTAGACACCCTATCATTGTTGGACTTCGGAGGAGCATTGGATGAGCTTTGGTTAGAGAACCTTGGTCAAAATCTAGGACGACCATGTCCATTGGACATTGCATGGGAAAAGTTACCATCTCCGGTCCTCGCCCTCTTGGTCTCCCTAGACCTTTTCTTAAGCTTTTCTTCTTCAATTTGTTCGGCATAAACTATGAGGCGAGAAATATCCATTTCATGCACAAGCATGGCGGTGCGGCACTCTTTCACCAACATATCGAACACTCCCGACATAAATTTGCTCATTCTTACCCTTGGGTCGGCAACTATGGACGGAGCATATCTACCCAATTGTGTGAACTTCAATGCATACTCTTTCACACTCATATTTCCTTGTCGAATGTTGATAAACTCAAGAACCTTAGCCTCTCTCTTCTCAAGAGAGAAGAACCTATCAAGGAAAGCAACCTTGAATTTCTCCCAATCAAGGGGACCCTCATTAACCGCCCTCTCACTCTTCCATTGATTGAACCAAATTTGGGTGACACCCTTGAGTTGATAAGCCGCCAACTCTGCCTTTTCTTCCGGTGTCACACCCATGATCATCAACACCTTGTACACTTCATCAAAGAATTCTTGAGGATCTTCCTCAACCTTAGAGCCATGGAATTTTGAAGGATTCATCATTGTAAAGTCCCTCACTCTTGATGCCGCCGTACCCACATTTGGGTTCACGGGAGCCACCACCTCTCTATTGGCATGAGCCATCACGGCTTGAGCCAACACTTGGAAAGCAGCCCTAAACTCCGCATTAGTCACCTGTTCCGTCAAAGGGTCAGCCGAAACTTGAGGAGCTTGAGGAAGAGCTTCTTGTTCCACATTCTCTCCCATGTTTCTTCTAGCGTAAGCTCTTCGAGTCGCCATATCCTGAAATGCATAAGATAGGGATTAGGAGAGAGATATATAGAGTTAAACTCTATGGCACGACTTAAGAGTAATGAAAGAAGTGGAATTTCTTAAACGTCTTATAGCCTCTCATTCATAAATGTGGCACGTTTCACACTCATGAACAAGACTCTACTTGACGCAGCTTATGAGACATCCTAGGATCTTTCTAAACCCTTGCGCTCTGAATACCAAGTTTTTCACGACCCAAGATAGCCCCTAGATGTAACACGGCGTACAAGACCCCGAGAGGCCTCATACAAGCCCTTAGCATACATAACATACAAGATATAGAGAAATAAGAGTTCAAAAGAGCATTTGTATATCAAAGCTTTACTCAAAACAATGAAAGTCTACAACTCATGTCTCAAAGCCTTCTAATATCATAGAATACGAATAAAAGTGATAGGGACGCAGCCCAATACAATATCCAATGCTGAAAAGAAACGACATGAAAAAAATAAGAACAACTAGGTCATGTCCTCGGATGGATGAGGACTCACCAAGTCTTCTTCCCAACTCTAAGTCAATTCTCTAGCCACAAGTGGAAGGTGAATTGCCACGTCCTACACCAAAGAAGTTAATGTAGGCAAGAGTATGCGTTAGCACAATTAAGTACTAAGTATGATAGCAATGCACATAAACACATAAATCATGCTAGAGAGAGAGACATAATCATGACATGCAATGGTCAAGCTAAAAACATGATAAGCATGAGAAACATGAAACATAAAGCATATATCAATGCCAAAGCAAGCTAAATCATATTTCCTTCTTTCCTTTACTTCATCATGAGAACACTTGTTCATTAACTTGTGGGGAAAAGCCTTAACCGACATGTAAGACCATGTGAGCTATCAACACGGAATCCGGTGTCTACCCCACACCGAAAAGGGGTGTCCTACTTGCCAAGGTAAGACCATGAACTTCTTAGCTTATGTGGATCCACTAGCTAATGTCTACTTAAAGACAACATCCTATGGTGGCAACATAGTTTATGGGATAGAGATTGCTTTAGGAGACTCGGCCTCAACTAATGGGAGAGTTCCATCTAGAAAACCCAGCCTCTACTAACGGGAGAGCTTTCACTAGAAGACCCGGCCTCTACTAACGGGAGGGATTCCATCTCAATATCCTCTCGGTGCTAAGCATAATTCTCACGGATTAGTCATTAACATATTTATATCATCAAACAGGAAAAGGTACAACTAGGGTTACCAATTCAAGCTAAAATCATGCTTATAGATATTCATCTTTCATGGACCTTGTGCAAACTTACATCATTAGAATAGCTCCTTAAGAACATGGGTAATCGCCTCTTTGTTCTTCTTTTATCATAATGGGAGAATTACGTGAGAAAACCTTTCACTACTCGACCATAGCATCATCATATCATAACTTTGGTACTTTACTCTCAAAGCACCCTTAATTCATCATGCTCATATTTTATAGTTCATATGGGTTCATGCAAGTTCAACTCCTTAGAAAGCCATAATTAAGACAATTTACCCATACTTGAAGGAACTCACATAATAGAGGAAAATCATTCTTTTGACTTGATCATGCTAAATTCATAAGATTATCCTCAATTCATTCATAATTCATGCTTGATTTCATAGAGAATTCATAACCTTTATCAAATCATAACTCAACCCAACAATCAAAGCATAGATTATCAAATTGGGGAGAATTAGCTTGGGATCATGGAGGTTCATGCAATCTTTACATCAAATCATGTAATTCACGCTAATTCATGCACTAAGTTACTTTATCACGCTAAATCGTGCACTAGGAATCATAAAATCAATAATTGGAATCATAATTAAGAACCCAGAATGATTGATCACAAACCCTAATTCAATTGGGTTAGAGTAAACCTTTGAAAATCATGAAGAAGAGGAAGGGCCCATTGGAGGAAAAGACTCCTAATGGTGAACACTATCATACCTCAAAGCAATCCACAAGAAATTGGAGAAGATTGAAGGTCTTCAATGGAGGATTCAAGCTCCTTCTTCTTCCTTGAGAGTTGAGAGAGTTTCTTTTTAGAGAGAGAAATATTTGAGAGAGGAAGAAATATTTGAGAGAGGAGAGTTTTGGAATAACTTAGAATGAAAGGAATTAGACTTAGAAAGTATTTATAGGTCTAAGATTAATGGTATAACCGACTTAGCTTATTAGGTAAACAATTTGGAAAAAGACCAAAAAACTCTTAATTAAAAACTGTCAGGGCCAATCGACGGACAGGATCTACGATCCGTACATCAATTGACGGACCATCCTATTCTTCTGTCAATTGATTCAGAAAGTTCATTTTGGGCTGAAAATTTGGCTAAGTCTGGAAGGCATCTACGGAACCCATCTACGGCCTGTCAATTGGACTACGAACCGTCCTGCTGTTCCGTAGGTCAAGGTCAGAAACTTGGAAATCCTGAAATTTCACAGTGCCATTGACGGTTCCCACCTACGGTCCGTCAATCCATCTACGGCCCGTAGGTGTCCTCCGTAGGTGACTGTCTTCAGGTGAGTTCTGCATTTAAAAATCCCTTGGAAGCTTGGGGTGATACAGACAGGTCTAGTAGAGTCTCGCGGAACGGTACGGGGATGCCTTTACTTTTCTTCGAGAGGCTATAGGACTTTAGAAAAACTCCATTCCTTCTTTCTTTCGTGCTATTACTTGAATCCTATTGGTATCTAGGTGATACAAATTGGTATCTGACCTCCTCCACTCTTTTTCACAAATGATTAGTACTATAGCAAAAGAAGTGGTTTATTTTGTGATGGAGGTAGAAAGGGTGCAGCCAGATGTCTTTTTCAAGGTGTCAACATTCAAGAAGTTTCGTAAGTAACGGCTACATAATGAACTTCATTACTTTGGAAAATATAATTAGTAAAGTTGTCATAACATGTATGGGTTGCTTAGCGAATGATGAAATTATATTACGCCAATTGAGGTCAGAATCTCTGCTACAAATTCATAAATTGAGTGTATATCAAAGAGGGTCAATATACGACTACTACAACAATACTAATGCTTACTTGGTTAGAGTTATTAAGTGTGTTAGTTTTGTTGTCAACTTGATCTAAGAACGAATGCAAACCGCTTGGGCTAGAGACAGAACGAATTTGATAATGTTTTGTAGCTTTTCAATGGGTAGAAATGTGTGGGCTATTTGGGTACGATCTTCGCAATAAGTATGATGTGTTCTAGTGCTGGATCTAATGGACTTTCACGGTGTTGTACTAGTGTTATGTGGAAACGAATACATTGATTGTCAAGTGTGAATACTAACTACTTAAGGAGTTATCAATTGTATGACATGTTCGGATAATGAGATTCGGTGTTGCATTCACATTTGAGAAACCAACTAGTTTGTTACTACAGATGCTTGGGTTAAGCTTTGTGTTTTTAGTAAGATTTTAGTGGTGGATCTTTGATACGGTATTAATGCATTTAGGTTGTGAAGTGTATCTTGAGGATTCTAAATGAGGACTGCTGATTTTATCTTAAGCTCCAAAGAATTGGATTGATACCGGAATGATAAGCTTATGGGTAGAGAAAGTCCTAGTGAGTATACTTGGGTGAAGGCAATTGAAAATTTTAGTAAAAAAAAAGTGCGTATAAAATTGGGCTAGACCTTTGAATTTGATTGGTATAACTGGATTTGAGGTGTCATGTCGATGAAAAGGTTGACTTCATGATGATAGCAAGGGCTAACTGAGCATAATGGTAATAAGAGTTCGTGATGGATTATGATTGAGATGCCACTATACAATAAAGATTATTGGTTAAATGAATTTTGTATGGTAATAACGACTTTCGAGTATCTAAGGTTGTGATTTTCTACTATTTGGTGAGTAGCGTAGTTATATGGAAAGTTTTAGAAGATGCTGGGACACCGCTCGAATAGAATTTAAAGGAGCTTGAGCCGTAATGAAAAAAAATGGGATTAGTGTAGCCTTCTAAAGGAGGTGAGAGCAAGAATATTTTCTCTAATTGCAAGGCTAAAGTGGTATCTTCAGAGGGGTTGAGAATTAAGTTCAGAGACGCGTGATTTCATCCGTTTTGTTCTGATTATGGTAATAGTGTCACTGATTTGTTAGATTGGTTAAAAACTATTGGATAAGACTTGAGAAAAGAGTGTATAAATGTTCAACTCGAGTGTGATGATAAGTTCTGTTGTGGTTTTGAGTTTTGTAATGAGTACGGTTGAATTTTTAGTGAAGAATATGGTAAGGTCGATGGAGAGGCAATCAATGATAAGCTAAGATACATGAATTCATAAAAATCTTGAAGGTATGAGCTAATGTTGATAGATAAGGGGAGTGGGTTACACAATTGGATTCACAATTCAAATTTTCCATTGTAAGTCTACATTCGTGGTGGTATGTTTTATCAAGGTATGAATTTGTAAGGTAAGAAATGATCGATTGCATCGAGTGTTGAACATTTAGAAGGACTTATGCATGCTTTAGATTGTAGAGTTTGTTACTTTTTACTGTTAAATGACCTAAGGAAGGGTTTCACTTAAAAGTGTTAGTTTAGAGTAAGGTAAATGGCCGAAGTGGTTATAATGGTTGTTAATATTGAGAGTGTGGGCTTCAGCGGAATGATGTGAAGAGTATGTGGAGTTTGATAAATAGAGTATAGGTACGATCGTAATGAGGACCAGACCGGTGGATTGTGGGTAGCTAAAAATCAAAGAAAAGAAGTCAACTGACCGCAAACATTAAATATGGGCTCTTTAGAGAAAGCATTTAGTGTTATTCAAGCTTGCTTCCGTACATTCTTATATGACACCTATTTCGTTCTGTACATGGATTGGAGTATGATTCAGTAGCTATGGCCACACGTGTTTTCACTTTTGTGGGTGGATCCCTAGTGGTGGATCAGGTGTACCGATCTTGCAATATCCTCTTGGTTGGGTAGGATGTTTGGGCAAACTTGGTTATCTCAGATGACATATTTGGTGTTGTCTTAGAGTTGTTGAAGTATTCAGTGGTTCTATATGTACCACCTTGCTTATGAGAATTTATATAAGAGCTACCATGGGTATTTATAGTTGTTCGATAGTCTTAATAATCATCTAGTCATCGAGGTCATGTTTCGATTATGTGTGGTTGAATGTGGGGACCATTGGGTCTAGTTCTACCTTTCTTAAGGGTCATCTACAAATTGATAGTGCTGTAAGAGGTTTTGTATGCTTGGGTGTGTCGCTCGATGGGTGGTTACTTGATCATTTCCTTATTTGGGTTAGATAAGTCGATTCTCCCTTGATGGGTACCTGATGTCTTAAGATCAAATTTTAATAACTTAAGCTCGTGGAAAGTTTATGTTGTGAGAAGGAAATATTGATAAGATCTATGATGGTTTGTGTATTATGAGTGTGTGGTAGTTGGTTCATGTTCACTTCTGGTTGTAGCCAGTATTGATTCATGATTTTATCATGGTTATGTGAGAAAAGATTCGTCCTGATGGTTGTGTCAAGATTCTTGAGAACATGTTGCGGACGTGTGTACGATTAACTTTGGTGGTTATTGGGAATAGTTTTTGTTGTTAGTTGATTTACATACAACAATAGTTATCATTCGAGTATTGATATGGTCCTATTTGAGACATTCTGTGAGAGGAGATGTAGATTCCCCATTGGTTGGTTTGATGCATTTGAGCTGAGACATTGAGGTATTGATCTTTTGAGGGAATCGTTGGAGAAGGTGAAATTCATCCAGGAGAAGCTTCTAGTAGCTCAGAGCAGAGAGCAAATATTGTTGAAGGTTTCACCCATGAAGGGTGTGGTGAGGTTTGGTAAGCGAGATAAGCTTAGTCCGAGGTATATTGGGCCTTTTGAAGTTCTTAAGCGTGTGGGAGAGGTGGCCTATGAATTGGCTTTGCCTCCAGGATTGTTAGGAGTGCACTCGATGTTTTATGTGTCTATGCTGAAGAAACATCATGGTGATGGGAACTACATTATTCGTTGGGATTCAGGCCTGTTTGATGAGAATTTGTCTTATGAGTAGAGCCTATAGCTATTCTAGATAGGGAGGTCTGTAAGTTGAGGTTAGAGGAGATTGCTTATGTGAAGGTCCAGTGGAAAAATCCTCCAATTGAGGAGTCCACTTGGGAGACTTAGGTTGATATGCATGAAAGATATCCACACTTTTTTGTCGATTCAGGTACTCTTTCTTACCCTAGCCTTCTTTTGATCGTTCGAGGACGAACGATGGGTAAATTGGTATCTGATGTAACGACCATTAGGTCTTTTGAGTACTAGAGCTTCTATTTCATAAAAGACTCTTCCGCTAGATTCTAAATGGTAATTTTGAACTATTTATTTAATTATGGTTATTTAGTTGGTGGGTACTTATTAAATAATTTTAAAAAAATTAATTGATAGTAATGGGCCAAGTCTGAAATCTATATATATAATAAAGCTAGATATAGACAAAGTGATGTAGCACCTCTCAATGGCCTTGAAACCTATTTATCTTTTTTCTCTTTTTTTTTTGAGTTTTTTCATTCATTTTTTCCATTAATCAATTTATTAAATATATTAAAAAATTCAATCATATTCAATCATATTCATTACATATAATTATATCTTATGAAAGTTACAAAAAAACCTCCACGTATTTGTATTCTCTACTTAAATAACATGTCTCCTCAACTTCCTTCTACTTAATTTTTATGACTTAAACCATCTATAAATAACAATCATCTATGGAGTTGTTGAATGTTCATTTTTATTTTCTCCAACTTCATATTGTTAGTATTTTTTTTTTGTTATTGTTTTTTCGCTTTTATGAAGATTATAGATATAGATATATTTTTCAGAATTTCTTCTTGTGTTACAATAGACAAACAAAGTTTATCAAAATGAAGAAGAAAGTTTGAAGGCGGTACAAGATTCATCAAAGAGAGATGATTAAAATAATTTGCTACAAGTTCATCAAAATGAACTAGAAAGTTTAATGGCGGTGAAAGATTCATCAAGAGAGATGGTCAGATTATAGTTTGAAAAAGTAGAAATTTCAATAATTTACAAATATATAGATGCACTTATTGTTGCTTATATAAAATTTTCAATTAATTATTTATCTATCAAGATATGTACCTTCAAGAATAATATTATATTACAAAGCATACTTTTTGTATCAAGGGCAACATGAATGATCTTCAACCGATTATTTTATTGCTTAAATAAAACGTTTTGATATTTCATTATATAAACTTTTGCCTTTTAAGCATACAATCTGTATTTATCTATCGATATGTATTATATTATGTATATAACATGTTAATATGGCATAATTCTTTGGTCAAGATTTCTTCATTTTGTTTAGTTTTATTCGCTTCTTTTCATTCTAATTTAGATGATATAACAAATTTCTTTCTTTCATGGGTGAATTGACTAAAAAGGGGATGAGATCCCCTCCATTAAGTTTTTGTTCCGTATTTGTTAACACTTGTGTAAAATTAGTCTATATATATGATTGTTGGATTCAATTTTCACAAAACATTTAATTGATCTTCTAATTCGATGAAATATTTCAAAATGAACCCATTTTGCTCTGCCAATATCCAATTACAATGAACATATTTTCTTAAATTAAGAAATACTAAAAGTAGAAAAATAATTATACATGAAGAAAAATGATATTTGTTTAAGTTGATTATGAAAAATTGAGTTTACTCTTTTTATTAGTTAATTTGTTTGATAATTAAAACATCTCATAAATTATAAAAACCTCCATTTATTCACATTTTCTACTTAAATGACATATCTCCTCAACTCCTTTCTATGATTCTCTACGAGTATAGTTCATTACCTCTATATTTAGTTTTCCCAAAATATAATGACTTTAAATTTTAGTCACATCAGCTATTCAAGGTTCACATGTAGTACATTTTCACGGATGCATAAGTTTTTTCTCTATTTGTGGTTGTAAGCTTTTGGTAACAAGGCATACTCTAATTTTTTTAAAAAAAAAATAGGGATATACTACTGTGCTTTTTATTAGCTGGTTGATCTATTAACTAATTTGTTTGATAATTAAAAAATCATGACATTTATTACATCTAATTATATCTCATGAATTACAAAAATCTCTATCTACTTATATTTTTTTTACTTAAATAACATGTCTCCGCAATTCTCTTTTACCTAATTCTCTGTCTCTTTTTTTATACTTATTCCCATTTTCTTTTCATTTACATGCTATATTTAAATTACTCAAAATTAAAGTCATTTATCTATTACTTAAATGTGCGCTCTAAATAACTTTGAAAATGAATGATTTATTTTCCTCAGATGACGTCATGTACATATTCCGTATTTAAAAAGTCATTTCTTTTATTATTATTTAAGTACTATCCTCTTTAGTACCAATCATTATTATACATAATTACTAATATTATAACGGTAAGTATGACTACTCTTATATAACACTAAAAATGCTTAAATTGAACACCACTTTTCATTTTTAATCTTTTAGTTATTCTCAAATTATTCTTAAAAATATAAATACTTTAAAGTAAAATCATAAATATGAACAATTAACTCTCTTAAAATTATCAGCTAGAAAATGTAAATGAGGAGCAAAAATGAAAAAAATTTCCAACAACTCTCTTGAACTTTGAACAATCACTTATTTTGAACTATAAAAAAAGGCTCAACAATTCACTTATTTTGAAATGGAGGGAGTATATATTATTTATTAAAATTCAAGATTTCTAAAGTTTGTATTGAAATAATGAAGTGTATTTTTCTATTTTCTAACTTTTTTTAGTAATGAAATATAACGACAACAACGAAACATACTAAAATTCACACTAAAATAAATTGAAGTTCTATATTTTAGTGAAATATATTGAGTTGTAAAGGTAAACTTCTTTTATTTGTGTGAACACGAAAAAAGATTATAAAAATATGATATAAACACAGACAATAGCGAAGGCTCTTATAGAGCCTGTTTGGATTAGCTTAAAAGTTAGTCGAACCTACTTTTAAGTTATTTTTAGCTTTTGGAAGTGTTTGATAAGGTTAAAAATAACTTAAAATAAATTTAAAATGACTTAAAAAAAGTTAAAAATCAAAAGTAGGTCTCCCCCAACTTTTTATTTTTTGACTTAAAAATCATATAAGTTTGACTTTTTTTTTTTTGACATAAAAGCTACTTTTTTAAGTCAATACAAACGGGCTCTAAGTTTTACTTATTCTTTTTCTCCTTTTCTTTTCTTTTATTTTTTGCTTTTTTGTCATAATTTTCAAAATTTGATTCTTTCTAAATAATTACACCTTTAATGAGTTTTATAACTCCTCAAGAGTTTAAATATTCACTATTTATTATTTGTATAATTATTCTGTGATAATTAAAACAAATAAAAATGACGATATAATTTTGTATCGAGTTGTTTGTTGAAACATTAATATTGATTGATTTTCAATTTTATTATTGCGAGTTTATAGATTTATATTTTGTTTGATAAGAAAATAGATAGCCGTTCTTTCCTTTGTATTACTATTGACATGCTTTTTGTTATTTTTCATATTTTAATTTGCACGATTTTTTTTAAAAAAAAAATTATGTGCCTAACATGTATGATCTTTTGTTAAATAGATCATATTGAGGAATGATATGAAAAAGGTCTAAGTTAAGTAGTTCTTCATATAAAATAAGCATCCCTTCTTTCAAAAAAAGAAGAGGACGGATTATAATTTAAGTTAGTTTTTTTTTTTCAAAATATAAAACATGTCCTTTTCACCCCCACAAAATAATAAGAAAATTGTATCTTATAAATTGAAATAATTATGATAACATTTTAAAGTTTTAATCTAAGTATTGATCATATTTCTTCTTCTTTGATATGTGTTAATTTATAAGAAGATTGTCTTAAAAATAATTGTTGTGATTGCGCGAAGTGCGAACATGTTAACTAGTTTATTTAATAACTTATATCACTTGGCCCATATTTATTAAAATAAGTAAGAAGGGTTTACTAATTTTGAGTCATTAATTAAAAGAAAAGAGGGTTCGACAGTTGCTCACAAGCTACAAAGGAGAAGGGGTCGATTCAGGTAAAAAGTTCAATAAGTTCCGATTAAATCTTGTTTATGCATAGTTGTTGCTTAGTAATATAGTATTAATGTATGCCACTGGTTGCTAAACAGTTAGGTTTGACATTAATTATTTTCTCCGGTTATCATATTCAACCAAATATTAATACTATATTACTAAGCAACAACTATGCATAAACAAGATTTAATCGGAACTTATTGAACTTTTTACCTGAATCGACCCCTTCTCATTTGCAGCTTGTGAGCAACCGTCCAACCCTCTTTTCTTTTAATTAATGACTCAAAATTAGTAAACCCTCCTTACTTATTTTAATAAATATGGGCTAAGTGATATAAGTTATTAAATAAATTTCAGACTTGGCCCATTACTATCAATAAAAAAAAATTAATTATTTAATAAGCACCCACCAACTAAATAACCATAATTAAAAAAATATTTCAAAATTACCATTTAGAATCTAGCAGAAGAGTCTTTTATGAAATAGAAGCTCTAGTACTCAAAACGACCTAATGGTTGTTACAATATCACTATCTGATTCTTAACACTGGACTCGGTTTCTCATCTTATCATCTCCCCCTTAGGTCTGAAGCTAATACTCTAAGGATATGGATCTATTGCACATTCTCTAAACTACTCTATATTCGATTTACTCTAATACTCAGGAAATGCTACTCTCATTGCTGCTTAACTCTCCACGTGTAGGTACTAAGATTCCTTCTAAGATCTCTTTCTCAGATGTTTCTCTTAACCTCTTCTCAATGGTTTATAAAGCCAATTAATCTTAACTCTTAAGGGACAAAAAAATAATGCTTACATCAGCCTATTTCATGTTGACAACTCAAATATACTATCTAGGCACACATGAAAAACCATAAACTTAATTGGAATCTTATCAGACTATATACGATCTTGGGTACACCTCTTGATGCTCTTGTTAATCTAATGACTTAGCCATACTTCATTTCTCTCATCTAAGGGTCATAATACCACACTTGTACCACTCACATTCATTGCAACTAACACCTTAATTCCTCATCTACTCTATGTCAAATCTACGAGATCAAATCTTAAAACTAATATCATCACCCACATGTTGCCATCTTTTTTTATCACGATAGCCATCTCAAATTCAAGCTTAGTATCTAGTACTAAACATAGATATCAATATAATTGCTCGCATATTATACTAACTGATAACTACTAGATAAAATTAAGAAACACTCGCCCACTAAGACCTCATGACAAATAGTCAATCTTTATCTCTCAGTCTACATACTTACAGTTTACCATCACATTCCACTTCACAACTTAAGTACTACTTACTCATTCACTATACACCATTGCCTAATTAGTTCTATAACCCTCTAAATATCCTGGGGCTCTCCTTTTAAAAAATCATAGGCCTAGCTTAAATCTATCACATCACGAGTACTCGGCTCTTCCATTCAACACTTATACTTGGTCGATACGAATGGATTAACACCTCATCATAAACTTCTCTCTGCTTAAAGTATACTCTAACTCATCCATATTAGTAACTCTTACTCTTCCTTTTAACATGAAATCTACACCAACTCATCACTTCTTAGTCTACCCATGAGGAAAAATTTCTTATTAATAACTTACTAGGTGCATGACTGCAACAACGTAATTTACCTCATCACTATCTCCCTTTCTTAGATTACTATACCTCTGCATGCATTCATTTAACTTTGGACACTGTTACTACTACTGACTCATAAAATTGTAACTCATACTATCTTATCAGGTGAAAATACTACCCAAGCTCTAAAATACACTTCCTCGTAAGGGTCTAAACTGAAACAAGATTTAGAGAAGAGAGTCTGGGAGTACATTTCACTCGAATGCACGATTCATATGAATAAGAGAGCATCTTTTTAGATCTCAACACTTAAGCTCACTCATAGGCTTCTCTCAAGCCCTTCTGCAGTCTCATGACTCTTTGAAGACTTTTGTTGGGAGTAACTCATAGATGAGGATCTGGGCTTTGTTTTTCAACTACCTTGAGTATGAGGGGTAATTGAATGGATTTGAGAAACGCATGAGTTTGAATAAGTTCCTTATGACACAGTTCTATTGCACGATTTAGAGTATAAAAGAAGAAAAACTTTTCTTAAATGTCTGTAGTTCTTCATTTATAGAAGTCGGGCCCTCACAACCATAAATAAGATCACACTGACACAGCTTCATAGACACCCTAGGATACTTAAACTATGTGCTCTGATATCAAGTTTGTTACAACCCGAGCCAACACCCTGGACGTGGCCGGTACTCGAGAACCATTGCTGGTCCTCAAGCGAATCCTCATCCTGGCTGACTACAGGCGAAAGACTAATTCAAGCATTAAACTGAAAGAAATGCTAAATCAACACTGAATTAAATTTCAAAACTCTCTGAATATACTGAGTATTAAACATAAGTTTTAAAGAAAACCTCTGAGACTGAAAGACTCTCCAAAACTGTCTATCTATGAGCCCTCTACTATATATAGACGAGTCTTGGAACAAGACCCATGACTACTCAAAATGCTACTAATACCAACAACTCATATCACTAGAGTCCTCCGGAAGCAAGAAGACCTCACTCAAAAGCTAATGAGCGGATGAAGCGATCTCAACAGACTCTTGTTGAGGATCCTAAGTAGTTATATCTGCATCATAAAAGATGCAGGTCGAATGACATCAATACATGGAATGTATGAGTATGTAATATAAATGAATAACAAATAACTGAACTGAAACTCTTACAGTAACTCAATTGAAATATAATATAAATCATGATGGAAAAATCATTTAAACTCTTACCGAAAGAATGCAATAATAGCATATACTGAACTGACCAGACTGAAAGAAATACTCAACTCAACTCAACTCAATGTAAAGCATGATTAGAGATAAAATCCTTTAAAGCTTTATAAATAAAATATATAACTCAAGAATTTACATAAAAATACAATAAATTACTCTTTACTCTTATTTGGGAGATTCTCTAACCGACAACCATCACTATGAGCTACGTGATGATACAACGTCTCGCCTACACTATCAAAATTGTCCTTTACCTTGCCAGGGTATAGAACACCTCAACTAAGTGGATTCACTAAGCTCTACCTGAAGGCACTAAGGATTCATCTAAAAAGTATGATATTGTACCCATGTTGGCTACATAGTTTATGGGGGCTGTGAGTTGTCTGAACTCTCCCCATATCGGTGCTCAATACTACTCCCAATAAATATATATGCACATGCTCAATGTTTAAAAACATTCTTTTTTCTCAATTTGAGGTAATTACTCAAAAGATCCTTTTAAAAGAGGTAACTACTCTGAAGTATTTTTGTACTCATAACTTATTTAGAAATCAAAGTTCCTCTTTTCTTAATTTAAAATTATTATCCTTGGGAATTTCTTATGAATACTCTCAGCATAGGTCGGGCGGTGGAAATCACTCACAATATCAGTAGAGGTCTACAGCCCAAGCGCCTTCATCAGCTAGCGCTCCGTCCCCCAGGTTTCGACAAGATTAGAAAGGAAGGGCATCAGGCTCTAAGTCCCAGGGGAGTGCTTCAAGTAATAGGATTTTTCCATCCTGTCCAAAGTGTTGTAAGAACCATCTGTGCGAGTGTCTTATAGGCGTCTTTTGGGTGCGGTTAGTCTGTTCATAGGTTGAAGGATTGCCCTTCTGCCAAGCAAGGACAAGGAGGTAACAGGGCTCAATCTACAACTTCAGCAGTGCCAGTAGGTTTCCCCACTCAGCAGGGTGCCTTGTCTGGTACAGATGGTGGTCAGTGCTAGAACTGTTTGTACGCTCTTCAGGCTCACCAAGACCAGGAAGATTCTTCTGATATAGTCACGGTACGTTACAAGTCTTCCATTTAGATGTTTATGCATTGTTAGATCCAGAGCTACACTTCTTTTGTAACTCCTTACATAATAGTAAACTTCGGTGTCAGTTCAGAAACTCTCCCAGAATCTTTCTCAATCTCTACTCCAATTGGTGACCGAGTTATAGCTTGACGGGTATATAGAAAATGCCCTGTCATAGTTTCCCAAAAAGTCACCTCAGCAGACCGTGTAGAGTTAGAAATGATAGATTTGATATCATCCTAGGCATGGATTGGTTACATTCCTATTATGCCTCAGTAGATTGTAAAACTGGGATCGTTCGATTTCAGTTTCCAAACGAGCCGGTCTTAGAGTGGAAAGGTAGTAACTCAGTGCCTGTAGGTTGATTTATCTCTTACCTTAAGGCCAGGAAGATGATTTCCAAAGGGTATATCTATCATCCTGTTCAGGTTAAGGATTCAAACTCCAAAACCCCAACTCTTGAGTCAATCCCAGTGGTAAATGAGTTTCTAGAGGTGTTTCCAGAAGATCTTCCTAGAGTTCCTCCCGAAAGGGAAATTGACTTTGGAATAGATCTCCCCAGCTTATTTCGATTCCTCCTTATAGAATGGCTCCAGCTGAGCTTAAGGAATTGAAAGAACAGTTGAAAGACCTTCTAGATAAAGGCTTCATCACACCCAACATCTCTCCATGGGGTGCTCCAATATTGTTCGTGTGTAAGAAAGACGGTTCTCTCAGGATGTGCATTGATTATCGTCAGTTGAACAAAGTCACAATCAAGAATAAATATATCATCCCCTGGATTAATAACTTGTTCGACCAGCTTCAGGGTGCTAGTTATTTTTCTAAGATATACATCAGATCCGGCTATCATCAGCTTAGAGTCAGAGATAGTGACATCTCGAAGATAGCCTTCAGGACTCGGTATGGTCACTATGAATTTGTAGTTATGTCTTTTGGACTAATAAATGCTCCTGCAGGTTTCATGGACTTAATGAACAGGTTGTTCAAACATTATTTGGACTTGTTCGTCATCATCTTTATTGATGATATCCTCGTTTATTCTCGGAATGAGGAAGAGCGTGTGACTCATCTGAGAGTTGTTTTGCAAACCCTCAAAGATCCCCAACTATTGGCTAAGTTCAGCAAATATGAATTCTGGCTACAGTCGGTCGCTTTCCTTGGTCGTGTGGTATCCAGCAAAGGGATCCGAGTGGATTCTTAAAAAATTGAGGCAGTTAAGCACTGACCCAGACCCACCTCTCCGACTGATATCAGAAGTTTCTTAGGTTTGGCCGGTTACTATCGGAGGTTTGTTGAAGGATTTTAATCCATAGCTACCCCATTGACCATGTTGACTCAGTAAAAAGTCAAGTTTCAGTGGTCGGATGAGTGTGAGAAAAGCTTCTTAAAATTGAAAACCAGTTTGACTACAGCTCCTGTCTTGACTCTACCAGAGGGTTCAGTCGATTATGTAGTTTATTGTGATGCATCCAAGGTCGGCCTAGGTTATGTGTTGATGCAACAGGGTAAGGTTATAGCTTATACTTCTAGGGCGCTTAAGGTCCATGAGAAGAAATACCCAACTCATGACCTCGAGCTTGCAGCCGTCGTGTTTGCCCTAAAGATTTGGAGGCACTATTTGTATGGTGTCCATGTTGATGTGTTCACAGATCATAAAAGCCTCCAATATGTGTTCACCCATAAAGATTTGAAACTTCGTCAGAGGAGATGTCTTGAATTCCTCAAAGACTATGACATGATTGTGCTCTACCATCCTGGTAAGGCCAATGTAATAGCTGATGCCCTCAGAAGACTATCCATGGGTAGTGTGGCACATGTTGAAGAAGAGAAGAAAGAATTAGCCAGAGATGTTCACCGGCTTGCTCGCTTAGGAGTTTTCCTTATGGACAAATCAGATGGAGGTGTGATAGTCCAGAATGGATCAGAATCTTCATTGGTAGTGGAGGTTAAGGAGAAACAAGATAGCGATCCTACATTGCTTCAGTTGAAAGGTACAGTTCATCAGCAGAGAGTTGAGGTTTTCTCCCAAGGGGGAGATGATGTGATTTGTTACCAGGGTCGCTTATGTGTCCCTAATGTGGGTGAGTTGAGGCAGCGAATCCTTACAGAAGCCCATAATTCTAGATATTCTATTCATCCAGGTGCCACTAAGATGTACCATGATCTATGGAAAGTCTATTGGTGGAACGGCATGAAGAGAGACATTTTGTGGCTAAGTGTCCCAACTGTCAGCAAGTTAAAGTAGAACATCTGAAACCAGGAGGAGTGACTCAGGAGATTAGCATTCCTACATGGAAGTGGGAAGTAGTAAAGATGGACTTCATTACGGGTTTACCTCGTACTTGCAGACAGCATGACTCCATTTGGGTGATAGTGGACAGAGTCATTAAGTCAGCTCACTTCTTGGCTGTCAAGACTACAGATTCAGCAAAAAACTACGCTAGACTCTACATCAATAAAATAGTTAGGTTGCATAGGGTTCCTTTGTCTATCATTTTGGATAGAGGTCCTCAGTTTACCTCTCATTTCTAGAGATCGTTTCAGAAAGGTCTTGGTACTCAGGTAAATCTCAGTACAACATTTCATCCGCAAACAGATGGTCAAGCAGAGCGTACCATCCAGACCTTAGAGGACATGTTGAGAGATTGAGTGATCTATTTCAAGGGTAGTTGGGATGATCACCTACCTCTCATAGAGTTCACCTATAATAACGGTTTCCATTCCAGTATTCAGATGGCCCCTTATGAGGCACTGTATGGGCGTAGATGCAGGTCTCCGATTGGTTGGTTCGAAGTAGGTGAAGTAGCCTTGATTGGGCTAGATTCAGTTCATGATGTTATGGAGAAAGTTCAACTCATCAGAGATAGACTAAAGACAGCTCAGAGTCGTCAGAAGTCCTATGCAGATGTAAGGAGAAGAGACTTAGAGTTTGAAATTGATGATTGGATTTTCCTAAAGGTGTCACCCATGAAGGGGTGATGAGATTTGGCAAGAAAGGGAAGCTCAGTCCCAAATATGTAGGTCCTTACATAATCCTAAAAAGGGTTGGTAATGTGGCTTATGAGTTAGAGTTTCCAGCAGAACTAGTAGCGGTTCATCTAGTCTTTCACATTTCCTTGTTGAAGAAGTGTCTGGGTGATCCGGCATCGATAGTACCTTTAGAAAGTGTGGCTATGAAGGATAGCCTCACCTATTAAGAGATTCCAGTTGAGATTCCTTACCGTCAAGTTCGTAGGTTGAAAAATAAGGAAGTTGCTTCAGTAAAAGTTTTGTAGAGGAGTTTGTCCATAGAGGGAGCTACTAGGGAAGCAGAAGCAGCCATGATGGCCAACTATCCTCACCTCTTTCCTTCTGATTCAGTTTCAGCGTGAGGTAATAGTTCCTATCCAGTCTTTCAGTTAATCTTATGTAAATTCAGTCTCGGTATCTTGTTCCCTCAGTTATCATTGCATTTTAGCATAATTGCATGTTCATGGGACTCAATTCAAATATATATCAGCTTCTAGTACCTAGTTGGTAGGGATTGCATCTCTTTCCTCCAAACTCAGCTTGTTTAGTCTTCATTTGAGGACAAATGTTCCCAGGGAGGAGATATTGTAACACCTCGGGTTAGAGAAAGGCTAGAAAGAGGTCAAATGGGCAAGTCACGAGCCCAAGAGTGGACCATGGAACCCTCCACGGAGCCCTAGAAGGGTTGTGTAGGGGACCACGGTCCATTAAGGGGCTCGTGAAGGTCTTCCAAAACGTACCCCAGGTAGGCTCCACCTTGACGAACACCCAGACGGTCCGTGGTGACTTGGATGACCCGACTGGTGGGTCATACACGTCACCCCATCAGTAAGGTCTCACCCCAAGAAATTGTTTTAGGACCACGAACGTCTAAACGGTTCGTGAAGCTCCACACGGACCGTGAAGTCGTCCGTGAAGGATACTTGTCAGACTTAGAGTTTAGGGTCAACTTTAATCGACCATATCTTTCAGCACAAAATGAATTAGGTGGCCCATGACCTATTAAATTAAAGATCTTTGAATCTTCTTTCCAATGCCTCCAAGTTTGCCCCATTTGAAGTTCGAAGTAAAAGGTTATGCCCAAAATAGTGAAGCCCTAATGGGCAGAGCATCTTCACGACCCACTTGATGGGCTGTGGTGCTCTAGACGGCCCGTCTAGCCTCTCTTGAAGTCACTTTGGTAGCATTTAAGTCATGGTCGCATTGATTTTCCCCCTATGTGTTTGTTACTTAAACTACGTCGTTTTACTCAGTCTAAGCCTAATAATCTAGTCAAAAACTACCCAGAACCCTCATTCTCCCAAAATTATCCAACTTAGAAAGAAAAGAAGAGAAAAAGGCGACAGTTTCTCTCAAGAACAAGTAGAGGTGTTCTTCGAAGTTCAGCTCTGAAATCTAAAGGATTTCTCTATAGTTTTCGTCACTAGGTATGTGGTATTTCACTAGTGGGTTCTTTTCACCCATTAGGTTCCTAGAATTCAGTTCTTCAACTTCTCATATATTGTTCAGACCTAGGGTTTCCAAAACCTTGGAAATTCATTGTGATTTTAGCTGCTATAGTTTCCACAATCTAAATAACATGTTTCTTAAAAATTTTGCATAGTCCCATGTATAGAACTCAAAACCCTAGCTTGTACTAACTATCAGTATTTCATAAATTATACTCGCTAGACAGATCAGTCAGAAAATCATGCTTCAGAATTCGAATGCCATAGCTTTCTGTATATTTATGTTGCATTCTTGGATAGCATGTTAGTATTTTGAGCTACTCAGTATTTCAGTTGCACTTTAGCTATACATATTCAGTTGGGAGTAGACTTAGCACCGAGTTGGACTAGGGTTCAGCGTACCCTCAAAGTCCCAAAACTACGTGCCAACATAAGTTCAGAAGTCCCCTCTGTTGGGCATTAATTTTTAGTGATCACGCCATAGTCATGCCTTTATAACCCTGGCAAAGTATATTGGGTCCTCTCGATGGGGCATATACATCGGACTCCACATTTAGCTCACGTGGTTTAAGTCGGATAATAGTATCTCCCATAGTCATACTCTTATTGCATTGACCATGTTATCAGCATTTACTTCAGCATACAGTTCGGCATGTTATCTTCATGATTAGTACTTGGTCATTGCATCTATCCCAGTTTTCAGTTATAATTCAGTACACCCTATTTCCATGTTCAGTTTATATTGTTTATCTTAGTATCGATATCTTAAATGCTCAGTACATTCAAATTACTGACGCAAACTTTTGCGCTACATCATTTCATGACGTAAGTTCGGGCATTCAGCATCCAGATTGCGCTTAGTTCAACTTCCAGCCCATACTCAGCAACTTCAGGGGTGATTCCTTATAGTTCGAGGATGTTTCTTTATGATTTTGGTTTAGTCAGCCTATTATCAGTTTTTCAGTATTTTTAGAGTTAGCTGGGGAGTTGTCCCAGCAGCTCATCAGTATTAGAGGCCTTCAGACATAGAGTCAGTATTCAGTTGTTTTGGGTTGTTTCCCGCTGATACTCAGTTATATTCTCACTTGAGTTTCTTTTAGTTTTGACTCCCTTTACAGCTATGCTTCTGCTCGCTTAGTTATATTTCAGTATGCTTGTGATATGCCAGACTCAGGGTTAGCTTGGGGTCACTTGTGATCCTAGATCCCTCGTTACGTCTAGGGGGTAGCCTCGAAGCATGACATGGGGTCTTTGTATTGCTTCTCCTTCACTTCTGACACTAATAGCGATTCAGCCCCATTCATCACAATAACTCCACTTTCACTGGAATCTAACAAACAGACTCCCAAGCGTGCAAGTCTGTGAACTTCCTTAGCCAACTCTGTCTTGCCTTCCTCGACATGAGCAGTACTTCCCATGGACAACCTGCTCAAGGCATCAGCAAAAATGTTAGCCTTACCTGGGTAATAGAGGATACTCATGTCGTAATTCTTGAGTGACTCTAACCACCTCCTTTGTCTAAGATTAAGCTCCATCTGACTGAAAACATACTGGAGACTCTTGTGGTTGGTGACACATCCACATGAATGCCATAGAGATAGTGAATTTGTTTGAATTTGCTTTCAACAGATGTCAGCCCCCCACCAACTTCCATTTACCTTTACCACAACTCTTTCTATTTCATCCGCTTATTTGTTGGCACGTCATTCTTTTGTATACAGGTTTTTCAAGTTTTTATCTTATGCCTTCAAATATAAAATTACTTCATTAATCAATATTTAATCTATAAAACATAATAGATAAAAGAATATATTTATTTTATTTTAATTTGTTTTATTTATTTAATTTGGTACAAAGTTTAAGAAGAAAAAATTTAAATTTTGTGGTCTTAAACATGTTACGTGAAAAGTTAAAACTAAAGTGTTGTTAAAAGAGATAGAATCATTCGTTTTAGATAGACTAAAAAATGTAAATCAAACAAATTAAAATAAAAGAAGTAATATTTTAGGAATAAAATATGTATATGCTATTATTATTAGAAAAAATTGAAAGTTCATTTATATTTTCAGTTTCATATATATTTTTAAAATCTCTTGTTTTCATGCATTAATTTGTGTATATATTCAAACGATGTTTTTGAATTTAACATGTAGTAGTTATATACAAAATCAGTAAATATTTGACCCTCTCGATATTTATACCAAATTATGTATTTTTTATATATACATTTATTGTTTAACGTGATTAAGTGTGTATGTGTGTGTGTATATTTATTGTTTCTTTATTTGTGTTAGGTAATATTTGTTTTGTTTGCAGAATTGTTGTGAATTTGGCCGACAATAATTATCCTACCTGTCAGTTATGCTTTTGGTTGTACCTTTACAAAAAAATATTTTTTTTCTTCATCCCTGAAATTCATACCACATTCAAAATTGGTCTCTCTTTTTTTACCAACTACATCAAATATTGATAATTTCGGTAAGTTAGAGCAAGTTTTTTTTTTTTATATTTGAGCCCCTTTTGTTATCTTTGTGTGTGTTGTATAATAGTTTTAGAATTTATTTAGTTTGATTTATTTTAAGTGTTTTAAAGATAAAATGATGTTTAAGTACTTTTTTAAGTATTTGAGTAAAATTAAAATTATTTATAACTATTGAATTTTAAGCTAAAATTATTAAAATAAGATTAAAAGTCATAAGATGAAATTTCTAACTTAACATTTTTATTTACGTTGAATAGACGAATTTAACCGTGAGAGAAATTGTTATGTTCATAATCATAATAGTTAGAATAGTTAGTATCTCTTATAAACACAAATTCTTAGTTTTATTTTTTAAAGAGAAATTTGTAGAAAATATGTTACTGATATACTGAAAAGTTCTCACAAAACACATGAAAAGATATTACTCTTGTAATAAGGAACAAAACAAAGCAAAATAATGGAAAACAGTGATAAAAGAACTAATATTGCTTATGGGGTTGATTAAGATAATATTTGGGTGGGTTACTATTAAATTCAGTAAAAAAAATTTAATTAAAAAGTTACGCATTCAGAGCGGGTTGAAAATAAAACATTTTTCTCTGTGGGACGAATTAGAGTCTTCGTTGATTTATGTAGATTTTCCTCGCACCATTTTTCTTCCCTATAGTAAAGGGAGATACCAAATACCCATGGATCCTGCAAGAAAAATTCACGATCATTTCATTTGCACTCCACTAAATATATTCTTTGCACACTTTCTTACGACTTCAACCTTTTTAGTTGATACTAAAAATAGCATACTCAGTGAAATCTCACTAGGTGGAGTCTGGGGAGGGTAGAGTGTACACAGATCTTATCACTATCTCGTGGAGATAGAGATGTTATTTTCGAAAGACTCTCAACTCAAGTGCATCAAACTCAAGTAAAGAAAAGAGAAAATAACGAAGAAAGCATAACAATTAATAAGAAAAGTTGTGTGAAGTCTACAAGAAAGTCTATAGTAAATTAGTGTAAGAATTGAAATACAATACACAACATATAGCCATACCTACAAGGGTACAACTAGTACTCCGATAAACACTAACAAGCCCAACCTTCGCAAGGCGAGACAACAATTTATCCTTAATAGCCTTCTACCCTAACACGCGACCTTCACTCCTTCCTATGTAGAGTCATGTCCTCGATAATATGAAGTTGAGTGAGTTACCTCCCTAGCAAGATGGAATTCAACCATTGAGCCTTCAAGTCTATGTTTTTGCTTCATGCCCCGTTTAGACTTGCCAATATTCCTATATTATATTATATTATATTATGATTAATTTTAACAAAATGTTGATAGAAAAAATACTAAGAGTTAACACTTACCTCTCAAATGGATACATCCATCTATATTGAACCGGACCTCTGAGGCGAGCTTCGTGCACCAGATGTACATGAAGATGCTCCATCACATCGAAAAATCCAGGTGGAAGAATCTTCTCCAACTTATTTGTAATTATAGGAATATTTTGATCCATCTGAACTAGGTTGTCTTCCCTTAATGTACTAGAACACAAGTCCTTGAAGAACAAACTAATTTCAGTCATAGGTTTCCAAATTCTATCAGGCAAGCCACTAAATGCAATGGGGAGTAATGTTTCCATGAAGACATGGCAATCATGACTTTTCATACCATGTAATTTTTTGTGCTCCATATCGACACGCTTTCCCAAATTTGAAGCATGTCCATCGGGCATCTTAAGCTGTTCGACCCATTCACATATTTTACGTTTTTGATCCATTGTAAATGAATAACTAGCCTTAGGCTTGAAGAACTTGTTGTTCTGTTTCTCCTGCAGCCATAACTCTTTTTGCCTACAGTATTCTGGTAAGTCCATTCTAGCTTTAACATTATCTTTTGTCTTGCCATTGACATCCATTACTGTGTTGAATAAATTATCAAAGTAATTTTTTTCGATATGCATGACATCAAGATTATGTCGAAGAAGATTATCCTTCCAAGATGGTAACTCCCAAAATATGCTTTGTTTTGTCCAATTATGTGCAACACCATACCCATCAAATTCGTACGGTTGTTCTTCTGTAACCTTTGGAAAGTGTTGAACCCACTCCCAAACTTGTTCTCCAGTCAAGATTGGAGGTGGACAGCCTTTTTCAACTGTTTTCTTTCTGAATGCATTTTTCATACTCCTAAACTCATGATCCATTGGCAAGAACTGTCGATGACAATCAAACCAAAAATTTTTACAACCATGTTTCAAAGTGAATGATTTAGTATTTTCCATACAGTAAGGACAAGCTAAATCTCCAGCTGTCATCCACCCTGACAACATTCCATACGCAGAAAAATCATTAATAGTCCACATTAAGGCAGCCTGCAAATTAAAATTTTGCTTAAGAGACACATCAAATGTTTCAACCCCTTGAACCCACAACTGTTTCAAATCATCAATCAAAGGTTGCAAGTATACATCAATCAAGACTTTTGGATTTCGTGGGCCAGGAATGACACAATTGAGAAATATATATGGACTGGTCATACACATCTCAGGTGGAAGATTATATGGTGTTATAATACAGGCCAACAAGAATATGGTGCAGCTGAAACAGAATGTGGCGTGAATCCATCTGAACATAAACCCAACCTAATGTTCCGTGGTTCGGCTGCAAACTGTGGATATGTTCTATCAAAATACTTCCAGGCCTCTCCATCGGATGGATGACACATAACACCAGGTGGTCTTCTATTTTCATGGTGCCATCTCATATGAGGAGCAGAGCTATTTGATGCATACAACCTCTTTAACCTTGGTATAAGAGGTAAGTAATGCATTGCCTTAATAGCAACTTTCTTCCCTCTAGGAGCCCGCTTATAACGACATTTTCCACAAAACTTACACGATTCTAGATCAATATCATCTTTTATAATATAACATGCAACCATTTTCACAACAATGAATTCTTATCGATGACAATCCTAACTTTGATACCAACCTCTTTGCCTTATAGAAATTATCAGGTATCTCTAGATTTGGGTCAACTAAATCTTGCATAAGGTCAATCACAGAGTCCATTGCCCCTTGAGGAACATTCCAATCTGATTTGATACTTAATAATCTCACAGCAATAGACAACTGCGAGTGTGGACTCCCCTCATATAAAGGCCGACTAGCAGCTTCCAATTGTTCAAAGAAAAGTTTACATTCAGCATTAGGAGCTTCTTCAGCTTGATTACCTGATTCAAAATCAGAATGCACCCCATACACATCCTGAACCATGTCGTGCATTCTATAATTTTGTGCATTAGAATTCACTGCGCTTCTACTTTCACCAGGAACATAATGTTGAAATACTTCAAAACTATTATCAATTTCTCCATGACTAGTCCACACTGTGTAATCTTTTTTAAACCCATTATATAGAGATGAAGCTCGACAATATCTAGTTTTTCATAATTCATACATTGGCATTTGTTACAAGGACATTTAACCAAGCCACTACGTTGAAAAGGTTCTAGTGTCTTTGCATATTCCACAAAATCACTGACACCTTCTATAAATTTAGGCCTCAACCCCACTCGACCAAAATTAGTCATATTATACATCCAACTACGATCCATCTACACAAAGATAACAAAAGTTGAATTTGTTTTACACCAAATTAAGAAATAATACACAACACTAAAAATCAAAAAGTAACATTCCTATTAGGGACAGCTTGATACGGCCTTGTGCAAATGAATAAATTTATCTTTGGTGACTACAAAAACATACTAATTCCCCCCTACAGTTTGCCCCAAATAATGTCCACTTCTCTACAATAATCTAAATAGAATACACCAATAAACAAATAGTAGAAAAGTGGCACTATTAGAAGGGTCAAGGACCTAAATAAATCTAGATAGAATACACAATTAAATAAATAGTAGAAAGGTTGCACTATAACAGAAGGGGTCAAGGACCTTTCTTGGCACAATGGTTTCTTAACTTTCCTCTCCTCATTACTACACAATGGTTTATATCTATTGACTAAAGTGATATATAACTTTCCTCTCCTAATTACTGCAACCAATAAAACAATAGGTAGATCCATATGTCATCTTAGTTTCTCATAAATAAAGAACGAACCATCTAATTGTCAATTATCAACAAAAACATCTAAACCATACATTTTTCAGTTACAAAACAACTAAAACACATACAGAGACAAGAACCAAAATGATATTAGTTCTAAATTTGCATAAGAATTCACAACATGATTAATAGGAGTTATTTAGAGTAAGATATAAGGTATAATAATCTCAAAATAAAATACAAACTTTCTAGCATTCATGTTAATCATCCTGTGAAGTCAAAATAAGATATCACTTATATAGAACAAGAGTAAAACTCAAAATTAATTATATGTTCATGAAGTGAAAAGAGGATCATAAATTCTACCTAATGCTTGAAGTAAATCGGCAGAAAGAGTCTGCAATGATGGATCTTTATTTGCAGAGAAAGAAATCAACACAGAGAGTTTGAATCAGCTCGACGACGGGAACTTGGCCTTAAAACTGGATGGGTCTCGACGACGGGAACTAGGACTTCAAACTGATGAGAGCCTCGACGACAGCGGAAGGCTACTTAGCGAAGTCATCTGTGAAGATATGGGAAAGAGGCAAGCTAGAGTTTTTTTTTTTAGTTTTAGGTGAAGAAGCGGGAAAGGAGATGAGGTAAATTAAAAAACACCTTTTATTTTAATTTTAATAAAAATAAAAGACCTCATGAGGTCTCTTATTTTAAAATATTATGGAACAAATTGGACTAAAATAAGGAGACATCACGAGGTCTCTAAAAGTAAATTAGTATTTTTTATTTTAACAAATAGCGACCTCGTGAGGTCGCATGTTTTGGTCAAAGTCACAAACAACGAAAAAATTAAAATTAAAACAAATTAGCAGATTTTTTTTTATGTTATCAACCTCATGAGGTCTCTCTCATTAAAAAAATAAATAAATAAAATTATTGATGCAAAGAGCAACCTCATGAGGTCTCTTTTTAGCGATCTATATTTGAGGTCTCTTTTTACAGTTTTTTTAGTAGTGAATGACCTTCAGGGTCATTACATTGAGATTGAAAGTGATTATGATGCTGACCAAGATAATGCAGGAGCTACTTGTGCTATTGTGTTACCTCTATTGCCTGATAGAGTAAAGTTTGATATCAATAGCATCACGATTGAGCTGTTGAAATGAAGAAATTGTTCGTGGGCAGATCAACCTATAATGCTCACTTACACTTGATTAATTTTTGTGTGTTTGCAGGAGTACTTACACTAGATCTGGAGTGACTCAGGATGTCATCAGACTGCGATTGTTCCTACTATCTTTGACAGGAGAAGCAACTCTTTGGTTGGCTGAACTTCCAAATAATTCCATACACATATGGAGAGAACTAAAAGAGGCATCCTTGGAGAAATTCTTTTCACCATTCAAGATTTTGTAACTGAAAGATGAGATATGTAACTTTAGACATTTGAACACATAAACTTTATATCAGACTTGGATACGGTTCACAAAGAAGCTGAAGCAGGTGCTGAATCACAAGATACCCAATGTTTGTTTTTTGGAAATCTTCTATAGAACTTTAAATACTAACACTAAAGGGGTAGCAGACACTGTCATTGGAGGAGCATTTATGAATAACACTTTTGAGCAAGCACCTGAGATACTTGATAACGTCACAAAAATTAATAGAACTTCGCACACGAGGGAAGCAGATGTTTCTGTGGAAACTTATGATATGGGTTCGAATGCAGATAAACAAAGACTTCATGAAGAGGTAAGCCAGAATGTTGCACAGATAAGAACTAAACTCAGCCCCATTACAAAGCATATCTTAACTACTGGGGCTGAAAAGGTTAATGCAGTAGGCTCACAAGGTAAACCTCTAGTACATGATGATTATGAGTATGATTGAAGATATCAACAATGTAAATGATCATACGGGAGGTTTCTGGACCAATGCCCAAACATCTAATCAAGAAACTTGGCGCAAAGGTCAAAGGAATCAAGATCGAAATTTTGATAGAGATAACAACTTGAACCAGTATGAGTACAATGACAAGAACAGAGGCCAAGATAGAGATGTTGAATATATGAAGAGAGACATCTCTAAGAATAAGAGAAGTAGTGCATACATCCCACCAGGCAATCAAGAATGGGGACCGGGTCTCTCAAGGATGGAAGACATGTTGGCCATGAAGAAAGTTGAAATATCCAATTAAAGTATCAAGGAGATGCGAGGTGACATATTGGATATGAATCAGAAGGTTGAGTCATATGCCATATATATTAAGCAGATTGAGTAGCAGTCAAGCCAGACGTCAACAACCTTGAATCAGATGGAAGACATGTTGGCCAAGATTTTTTTATATATAATTCATTATTAATTCGCCATTAAATATGATCAATAACAAAATTTATTGTTTAACTTTCTATCGCTAATTATTATTTATTTAGTAGTAAAATAAATTAATATATAAAAGAATGTTGAGAATTTATTTGTTAGAATAACTGTAACAAAATATTATGACAATTTATTTAGAATTTAAATTTAAATTATATTCTATTATTACTTTATATTTGCATTGTACTAATTTAACATTTTACTATAATCAATTTTTTTTAATTTCTAGTTTCTTCACCACTAATATTTTTCTTATTAAACAGATATCTATACTTAAGAGTTTTGTCGATTTGAAAAATAAATTTACTAATGTGACGAATTTCAAAAAAGAATAAAATTTGATTATTTTACTAATAAGTTAGTTTACAATTTTAATAATATGTTCACAACAAAGAAATAATTTATTTTTATTAGTTCATTTTTTCTATATAATTTAATTCATCCCAAATTTTAAATATTTAACTGTAATTATGATTTTATTCAATAAGAATTCTATACAAATTTCTTTTAGTTTGACTCTCTTAATTTTATATCTTCTTAAATCTTCATTTTTATTTTTTATATCTCAGCATTTTATTTTGGGATTTCATACTTTCTATATACTTTAATTTAATTTAATGAGTTTTAATTGTTGAATTCTAAACCTATATATTGAATTTTTTTCTTTTTTCCCTTCAACAACTTTTAGCTATATATATATATATATATATATCATCTCATTCTTTTTTCTCGCAAATTTAATGTGAAGAGGCTCATTGGGATGTCCATAATTAAAGTATTTTTCTTCATTGACAGTTGATTTTTTACTCAAGATAGTTATAAATTTACATAAATATCAGCGATATTCAAAATAATAAAGCAAGGATATATGAATTTAAAACTAAATGCCAAAATTAAAGCAAGTCCAATAATTTCAAAAAAAAATAGTACAATGCTTAAATTAAAATTAAAACCAAAAAAAAAAAAATTTAACTCTTTCCAAAAATGTCCTTAGCTTGTTGAAGCAGACACATCAATGGAGACATGCCTGCTTTAGCTTCCAAACTCTCTCTTATATAATATACTAGTTATGAAACAACTCATGTTGTGCATGGGTCCAATATTTGTTCATAAAATTGTTTCTTTCAAGTGGTATTAATTAAATAATTTTAAATTATCTTATTCAGTGTAAAATAAATATATGATAAATATTATTAATTTTGATAAAATTAAAATTTTTTCTCTAAAATAAATTATATATATTTGTGTGGTAATAGATCATCATATTCTTTTTCCTCGCAAATCTAATGTGAAGAGCTCATTCATCAACAATTTATTTTTTTACTCGAAGTAGTTATAAAATTTATACAAATATTAGTGACATTGAAAATGATAAAACTACAACTAAAGAATACAAATTAAAGATAAAAGCTGAAAAAGATCCCATAATTTTAAAAAAAATTATACACTAATTAAATTAAAATAGAACAAAAAAATAGTATTTTTTTTTTTTAAAATGCCCTTCCTGAAACAGGCATGTTGATGGAAACTTGTCTGCTTTAGCTAACAAACTCCCTAATTTAAAACTAAAGACAAAAGTTGACATAGAACCCATAATTTCGAAAAACTTATAAACTAATAAAATCAAAATAAAATCAAAAAAATAATATTCTTAATTTTTTTTTGAAAATGTCCTTGCTGAAGTACACATGTCGATAGACACCTACCTATTTCAGCTAACAAACTGTAACACCCCAAAAATTTCTAAGCTAAGGCTCGAACCATTCTTTAATTGCATGTAAAATCGTATCGGGTGATTCTTAAATTGCTCATATATGTAAAGGCCATTTCTTTGGTGTTCGAATGGATTTGGATATGACTTAAGGTCACAAGAACCACCTAGCACAAAGTTGAGTTGAAAGCTTCATTACCGATTAAGTTTTGACATAAGATTCTACGTAGGCCAACTTGAAACGATCATATCTCCCAGCACATAATGAATTAGGTGGCCCATGACATATCAAATTGAAGGTCTCTGAGTCCTCTTTCCAACGCCAATAAGTTTGCCTTATTTAGAGTTCAAAGTAAAATGTTATGGTCATTTTACCAAAGACTGCCATATCAGAATTTTTGAGTCTGTGAACGATGGATCCAACCTACGGGCCGTAGGTTGGACGACGACAGCAAGGATTCAAGAGGAGAAAATCTAGGATTTTCTAACGTTCTTCGAATTTCGTCTATTTCGCCAAGGACTTTGTTCTTTCTAGGTATGTAAGGCTATCATAGTGATGGACTGAGTTCGTCCTCACGCCCTACATCTACTTTCTATTAGTAAAAAATAATCTAGGGTTACATCCTCAGTTTTGATAACTCTTGAGATGAGTATCGTTGTTGAGTTATGAGTTTTATTCCTGATTTTGAGTTGTTATATCTTGCATTGAGAATCTTGAGTTGATTGTTCATATCTATTTTTGTTAAGCATGAACTCTATTATTGAGTTATTATTGAGTTTTATTGAGAATCTTTTAACCAAACTCTTTTGTCTTAAATTGATATTTGAGAAAGTAAAGACAAGTTTTGAGTAGAGTTTAAAGAATGATTTTGAGTAAAGTATGAGGGGACTAATTGATTCCCAAATGTATCGTTTTTAAATTGAGAAAGAGAACTTTGATTTTTATAAAGAGCTAAAAGAGTTTCGAGAGATAATTGAGACATTGCCTCTTAAAGAGGATCTTTTGAGTAATTACCTCAAAACAGAGAAAAAGCATTTCTACTTGAGCATGAGTATACACATTTTTTAGGAGTAGTATTGGGCACCGATATGGGGATAAGTTCAGACAACTCATAAACCATGTAGCCAACACGGGTAAAGGATTGTACTTTTTAGACGACTCCTTATTGCTTTCGAGCATAGCTTTAGTGGATCCACTTAGTTGAGGTGTTCTATATCCCAGCAAAGTATAGGACAGTTCTTGCAGCGTGGGCGAGACGTTGTATCATCACGTAGTTCATAGTGATGGTTTTCAGTTAGAAAATCTCTCAAGTAAGAGTAAAGGGTAATTTATTTTATTTTTATATACATCCTTGAGTTTGCATATTTTATTTATGAAGCTTTAAATATTTCCTCTCTCATTATTGCTTTGTATTGAGTTGAGTTGAGGTGAGTATTCTTCCAGCCTTATCAGTTCAGTTATTTATTCATTCAACTTCATTACATACTCTCACATTCAATGTATCGATGCCATTCGACCTGCATCTTTCTATGATGCAGATACAGGTGTTCAGGATCATCAACAGGCGCTCCGTTGAGATCACTTGGCACTCCAGTTAGCTTTTGGTGAGCCTCCTTGCATTCCGGAGGACTTCCCCTTTCCTTTCAGTTTAGTCAGTTTAGGATGTCGTGGGTCTTGTCCTGACATCCATGTTGAACTATAAAGGCTTCATAGATAGATAGAGTTGAAGAGTCTCTCAGTACTTTCTTTTTCTTTCAGATGTTTTGCAAATTATTATTATTGCATTGAGTATTATTTTCAGACAGTATGAGTTGAGCATTTTATAGTTTTAATGATTTACTTCTATTTTAAGCCTTTAAATGCTTAAGTCAGTCTTCCGCTAAGTAGTCAGTCAGGCCAAGGGTTCGCTTGGGGACTAACAATGGTTCTTGAGTGTCAGCTACGTCCAGGGTGTAGGCTCGGGGCGTGACACAACCTCCCTCTTATATAAAAAAAAATTAAAAAAATGCCCTTACTAAAGTAGACATGTCGACGAAGACCTACCTACTTCAATTAACAAACTCATAATTAAAAACTAAAGACAAAAGTTGAAATAGATCCCATATTTTAAAAAAATTATACACTAATTATATCAAAATAAAACCAAAAAAAACAAAATCGTTAGTTTTCTCCAAAAATGTTATTACTGAAGCAGGCACATCGACAAAGACCTGTCTGCTTCAGCTAACAAACTCTCTTATATAATAAGAGAAAATCATATAAGAGAATTCCTGTTTTGATCTCTTTAAACACTACTTAAACATTATATACCTCAGCAACTTCTTATGAACTTCAAAGTTATCTTCTTATTTTTTTTCTTATCCTTAATTAAAAGTATATATTGTTATTTTGCTCATTTAAAGTTAACTTCTAATGCAGGGTCCATTGAAATTGTATACATCTCCTGAATATGGTCCATATGGGGACAGAATCCCAAACTTCCAAGTGGCTGGATCCCTCAAAAATGCTTCACTATTCCATTCTTTAATAAAAAAAACAAAATTGGAAAAACTCACATTTTGCCCATGCTCTCTATAAATATATTTGGCAGAGACAACTTCTCTTATCATCAAAAAAACATACAATTAACATCCAACATACCTTTTTTTTTATAATATACAAAAAAAAGTTGTCATGGCTCTTCATCATTTCAATCCAGATATGCAAATCATTATTCCACAATTCTCTGTATTTAACACTGACACAAATTTGAATTTTCATAACCAATTTCCAGAGCAAAATTACCTGAACCCCACTTCCCTGGAAATGTCAAATTTCGATTTTCAGAGACATTCCGATGAACATATTTTCAATCAAGTCCCTGAATTTCCGATATGTTTAACAGAAAACTTCCAACAAGATATATCCAATCTTTCAATACCAGCAAGAAGTGATATAAATGAAAGTAAGAAAAGGAAAACAATAGAAACCCCAGAAAGTAGCTCTGCTTACTCATCCCCTGCAGTTTCTTCAAGAAGAAAAACAGTAAGTTAATCTTGAATTTGTTGTACTCTGTATGTAGTAAGGGATCAATTCGTTGCTGGTTAAGAGGTGAATTATTCATGCATTAGAATCAGCAGAACACGTATACCATGTTTGGTAGTATTTTAATTGCTATTTATAAAGTTCAGCACACCAAATACGGTGTTTGGTTACAACTAGTGTACAATCATGCATACTTAATCCGTTTCATTTTACTTGTCCCTATACCAAAAATAGATGTTTTATTTTACTTATCCATGTGAGCAAATCAAGATAGTTTTATTACTCTTTTTCCGTACTATTCTTAATTTTAATTAGCTATCTAAAGTATTATATAGTAGTCAAAATTAGAGTTTCAAACATGATTAATAAGTTTATTTTATAAAATACACTTTCAATTAAAGCTTTCTTAAAATGATGTGTCAGGTCAATAGGGGTCAAGTAATATAAAACAAAAGGAGTATAAGTTATGAAAAAAATTATGTATTATTTTATATAGAGTAGAAGATGAAATAATTAATACATTAACCAGCAACCAAACAAACAAAAGGGACTCAAGAATTTTTATGTAGTATTGTAGTATCCTATTTATAGAGTATAATTTTGAGAAGGATTTAGTTTTAAACTCTCTTTGGACCATGTAACTTTGCCACTGTTAATATAATATATATACATATTTTTGAGATTACAGAGTAAAGGAAGAGGAAAGAGAGTAAAAAGTGATGAAAATGAAGAAGAGAAACTAAGGCAAGTGGTACATGTAAGAGCCAAGAGAGGCCAAGCAACTGATAGTCACAGTTTAGCAGAAAGGGTAATTTCCTCTTCCTCTTTACACTTTGTTTTGATAGTTATTATGTATTGTTTCATAATGTATCGTATCGTATTGTTTAGTATATTCTGTTTTTCCACATATGAACTAAAAAAATAACTTATGTATTTCTTTTTCTAATTTAGGTTAGAAGAGGAAAAATTAATGAAAGACTCAAGTGTTTACAAGACATTGTTCCAGGATGCTACAAGGTAATTTTCTTTTTATATATCTTTTGACAATACAATGTCAAATTGAAGTTTTAGATGCGGGACCGTGGATGTGGTTGCTCCTCCCTTAACCAGATGTCTCGAGTTCGAGTCCTGAATATGAAAAAATTCTTGATAAGGAGTAGTTCCCTCCTAATGGGGCCCTACACTGGCTGAATCCAGATATAGTTGGGCTCCAATGCGGTACCTAACACTGGATGACATAGCAGAAAAAAACATTGATGTTTAACCTAATAACATTTCAATTTTAATCAAATTGCAGTCTATGGGCATGGCAGTAATGTTGGATGAAATAATTAACTATGTGCAATCTTTGCAAAATCAAGTTGAGGTGAGTTGAAATGAACCAGCACAAGTTCTTTTTTGATTGACCAAAACACACACACAAAAAAAGATGAATAAATATATGGCTTGTTCTATTTGTTGGATTTAGTTACTCTCAATGAAGCTTTCAGCAGCTAGCACATATTATGACTTCAACTCAGAGACAGACATTTTGGAGACAATGCAGGTACTCCAAATTTATCTTTTACATTGTTTTAATTTCGATTTTGTTATCACTCATGACTCATGAGTATTTTTTTCACACAAGAAATTTTTAATATTCATTGTCTCAAGATCAATTATGACCGAATTTAAGTTATATACACTGATAGAATAAATTTTTCTGATTATTAGTGTAATTTAACATGTGATAGCATCAATTTCTATTTTTATCGATCATGTTAGGTTGTTAGTAATACTTATAATTGAGATTAACCTGTAATTATCTTATAAGTAATTTGATTGTATAAATCAATATTTTTCAGAGAGCAAAGGCATATGAAGCACAAATGATGCAGAAGCTACAGAAGGAAGGATATGAAGGGGTGGCTACTAATCAAGTTAGCTCTTTAATTGACCACACTTTTGGCTGCTATCCCAAGTTGTCTTACAACACCTAAAGATTCATTAAGCAGTTTTTCCTTTTCTGATCAAAAATATATTCCTCTTAGTGCTATACATTTGTAATTTTTGTACACATGAGAAATTGAGAAATTGGAAACATATATATGTATCAAGTCTCACAATACAATTTTGTGTTCGAAATTTTACTAAAGGCGTTATAGACACTTAAAGTTAGCACGAACGGTCAGTAACTATCTTAATTATAGCAACAACTAGGGCGGGGCATATTTTGGTTAAAACCGAAAAAATCAATCGAACTGAATTTTTTTCAATTTCCATTTCGGTTTATTCGATCGGTTTCGGTTTTAAAATTTAAAATTTCAGTTTTTCAGTTCGGTTTTTAAATAATTAAATTCGGTTAACCGAAAAACCGGATTTTATTGCTAGTCAAATATTTTAGACATTTTTGAATGGACGAACTACATAAATCCCACTAGTTTAGTTCCTAATTACTAGGATTCCCGATAGTTTCGAATATTACTTCATATGCCATATTTCTTCGAGATACATGTTTTATTCATTTTGAATTAAATATGTGTAACTGATTTCCTTAATTAGGGAAGTAATTGAGGCTTAATTAACAACTTTAACATATCTACAGATTCCTTAGTGTATTAAATTTAACAAATCTTCCTAAAATAACAAAATCATAAAACCAAACTAATTCTCTAATTGTAAACTTCATCTTCTTGGCATCAATTTTTTTTTGTTACTTGCAATTGTGAGGTTTTTCAACAATGGTCAATATCACCATATGACTTTCTATGTCATATTTTGTCTTTTGGATACATGTATCATTACTCGCTAGATACATGTATCCGTCGATTTAAATATTCGAGATACATGTTTACAATATCGAATTAATTGAGGCTTAATATCTTAGATACATGAAAAAGAAGAACTCTATACATGATACATGATAATAATGTAACAATAGTAACAAACCTCTACATATAATGTTGATTACTAAGATTCAGTTTTGATAGTTGAAAATGAAAACGTGATTTGAGAGGATGAAGGAAGAGAGAAAATGTGAAGCTAAGTGATGGAGGACGTGGGGGGTGGGGAGATGAGAGTTACTGTTAGGTAAGGTGATTGGCAGAGGGATATGGCTAGAGAGAGAGAAAATTTCCAATTGTTAGTTGACCATTAATTTAGGTCTTTAAATGTAAAGATAATTAATTAATTCTATTTTAAGGGATTCGTATATCTGATTATATCTTTTAAAATATATGGTATAAAATATTAAAAGTGATCATATATGTAATTGTTTGAAACTAGAGATAAGACTAGTATATATGATAGTGATGTATGTCTTATCAAGTAATTTTTCCTTCCTGAATACATTAACAACCCATAAAAAACAAGCCCAACTCAAATCTAAAATCCCTAAATTTAACCACAGTAATAAAAAGTCAATGAATAAATTTTCAATCTCAAAATTCACATCCCAACCACCATCGCCGATAGATTCAAAGTAGGAGACCACCATCGCTGACGCCACAAGACCACGCCGGTCCGATGCCAACAGTGGTGCCTTCACCATCGCCGACGCCACATGACCACGCTGGTCAGATGCCAACTGCGGTGTCTTCCAAATCTCTGTATCGACTACGGTCTGTGGATAGTTCAAGAACTCTAAAAGGTTTGTTGGTTTTGGACAAAAGTATTTGATAGTTTTGGCTGAACTTTCAATGTACCAAATCGGTTGCTTCACATATTTTTGGGGTACTGGAGTAAAGCCCTTTCTTTTAAAAAAAATTATCCAATTTTGAGAAGTTTACGAATGAATAATGATAAGAAAAGGGCCACTATGATGATAATAAAATCGAAAAATCGAACCGAAATTGTGAAAACCAAACTGAACCGAATTTATTTCAGTTCGATTTCGGTTGACATTTTCACCAAATTGAAAACCAAAAAACTGAACCGAATCGACCGAACGCCCAAACAACCAAATAGACACCCCTTCTCGGTAAAAGTGTGTATGGGTGATGTTGGATGAATTTACACTCTTTTTAACCTAATTTTATCCAAGCATTGTTTTGAGTAATTTCTGGATTGTTACTCATTGTTCTCACTCAATTACATGATTTGAACTTATGGATGATGGTTTATGCTTTGTAGGTGAAAGGAGTCGAAATTTGACCTAGTATAAAATAAAAAGTAGACAAAACTTGTAAAATGAAGTCCAATGCGGAGTCAAAAGCTCGCATGACAAAGGGGAAAGCAAAGGGGGTCAAAAATACCCCCCCCCCCTCCAAATTAGTTTAGTCCCTACAATAAGCAAGGTCAAGGCAGAGTACAAGAGCTCATGGCGCGAGGGCCATGCGAAGCTCCCAGTCTCTTGATGTGAGATGGGACAGACTTGCCTAAGTTTTGGGCTTTTCCAACTCCAACTTGGTGGGTCCTCCAAGGTGTTTTTAAACTCTATAGATACTGTATTATGCATTTTAAATGGGAGTTCAATCTTGTTTGAAAGAAAATTACGCACCAACAATTATTTCTAGGAAGTTGGTTCCTAGAGTAGTATTAGAATAGAAACTAAATAACACTTAATTTATCGTAGAAAACTTCCTTGCTCAAGGGAATAAAAAATCACGACCTACAACTCCTAGGATTTCCAGCAATCTCCACTAACTTCAAAGAGCGATTTCATATTACAATTCTATAATCTAAGGGACTAACTCTAGTACCTCAACTCTAATGATTAACAATAACCGTTTTATCTATTCTCCAAGAAATCAAACTCACTTCTTGTTACAATTCTCACAAATTCACTTTCCAAGAAGTCAAACTCGCTTCTCGTACAAACTTCACTAACTACTCTCTTCAATCTAGGAATTATTACAACTCAATAATAATCCTATTACAAACTCAATAAAGACTAATAACCCTAGCCTTTAATTGATCAAACTTCAATATTCAATAGTTCAGACTCGAACACAACTCGTGAATCAGGTTTTAGTGTTGCTGTGACGAAGTTTTGCAATTTTGCTCCAACAGCTATTGCTCTCAGATGATGAATTTCGTGAATATGCAATAGGTGCAACTTTCAATGATTTTCATGTCATATATATACTGAAGATTTGTCATACCCTAGTATATCGCAGACTAGAATTCTTACTTCGAATAGGACTTATCCTCTTATAAGGAAATTTCTGATTTCCTTCCTTAAAAGGAGTTTCATCCTATATGGAAACTTTGACTCCTCTTTGGACTGTAATTGTATTTTTTATTTCTTTCCTTCTTTACTCCTTTATATCTATCCTTCTTTGCTCCTTTATTTCAGCTATTTCTTTATTTCTTTTTCGCTACTTTATTTCTGCAATTCATTAGTTTCCTTCTTTGCTGTAATCTCTCATATCTATATAGGTTGTTCGCATTTCCGTCTGGGACCTGATTGACCTGATAGAGTACACATAAGACAACAAATAGTGAATCAGATTCACTTTATCAATTATCAAAACTACTTATATGTTCTATCTCCCAACAAGAATGATTTGGTGGGTGGGATAGGGGATTATAATTTCAAAATAAAATTATGACATTGTTTTATTTTATGTTCGGTATAATTTTCTTAATATTTTTAAAAACAATTAGTAATCGCAAGATTGTTTATATCATATTCATAATTATGATATTATTTTTACATTATCCCGGCATAAAATAATAGTGATACATTTGGCCTTTTCCAAAGCTTTTTCTCCCCATTTTTTTAAAGACAAACAAGCTTAAATTGAAAAATAAAAACTTATCGTTATTTTTTAAAAGCAAAACCGAATACATTTTATATTATTATTTTTTGGTAAACTAACATTTTATTGATACCAAAAAGTAAACATTACAGTACCAAGCAATTGCTGACCAATTGCTTCTCAAAACTGAAACAACCAAAATTCAAAACTTATAAAAGGTCCTACAAAGTAGCAACTATATATAATCTAGTGATGCCTACACTAAATAAAAGTATAGCTTCATCATCAAGGTAGTCTATCTAGTGTTTGTAGTGTATTCTTCCACTTGGCTAGGTCCCTTCCTCTCACTTGTATATGCAAAGCAATTTCTTTACATAGTCTATCACTTTGATAGAGGTTGGACTGAAACCGAATAGCATTTCATTCTCTCCACACAAGATATACAATCATAGCAAATACACAACTAACTATTGCACCTTTCCCTGTTTTCTTCCTTGCCCAGGTAGCAACCCATTCCAGTTCAGCTTCCAGTGGGTCTGTTAATCCCCATCCACACCAATAACCTGTGCCATAAAGCTCTAGTAACTCTACATTCGAAGTAAAGATGTTCAAAGGATTCAAAAGCTGCACCATAAAAAGCACAATCTGGAGGCACATGAATACCAAATTTCTGAAGTCTCTCTACAGTTGCTAATCTTCTCCAGGCTGCTAGCCACAATATAAATTTGTGCCTAGGATGGATGTTCTGTTGCAATGTAATACTCTTCCAGGGAACTTTTGGGTGGGTTGGCATAAGATTAAGATACATCTTTCTAATAGAAAATCTGCCTTCTTCAACCACTTCATTCAGCTTAACTTCAAGATTTCCTTGTGAAGAACTAGTCCCTAAGTACTTCCTTGACTCTAGTATTTTCCTTACAACCTAAGTAGCATTAGCTGGAATGGTGTAGTTCTCTACATATTTTTCTTTTATATAATAGATATGCACCCATCTTATCCACAGACAGTCCTTTTTTTAATGAATAGCCCATAACAGTTTCAGTATGGTAGCAGTATTCCATAATTTCAAATTTATAATATTCTGACCTCCTGAAACCTTTGGAAGGCAAAGCTTATCCCAAGAAACAAGAGCCTTCCTTGACTTTACTACTGAGCCTGTCCATAAATAAGATCTACAAACTCCCTATATCATCTTCAGGATTCTTTTCGGTAATACAAATATTTGTGCCCAGTAAGTCTACATACCAAAGATGACTGATTTGATTAGTTGAATTCACCCGACATATGAAAGCAATTTGGCAGACCAGCACCTAATTCTTTCTGTGATCTTCTCCACCAAAGGCAAACACTGACCAATGGTCAGTTTCTTGGATGAGACAGGTACTCCCAAATATTTAAATGGTACTTCCCCCACCATGTTTCCTAAAGTTTCAAGGATAGTCTTTTTCAACTCTGGCTTCACTCTAGTCATGAAAATAGAACTTTTCTCATTATTGGCTTGTAAACCAGAAGCTTTAGAAAATCTCTTAAAAGCTCCTTGGATCAATTGGATAGACTTAAGGTCAGCTTTGCAGAACAACAACAAATCATCAGCAAAACATATATGAACTGCCCCAAGTTTCTTGCATCTTGGATGGTACTTGAAGTCCCTATTAAGCTTAATCTCATCCAACTCCCTCTGAAGGTACTCCATGGCCAAGACAAAAAGGTAAGGGGACATTGGATCCCCCTGCCTAATCCCCCTTTTCCCTTGAAACATTTTTGTTAATCCCCCATTGATAATCAAAGAGTAAGAGACACTAGAAACACATTCCATTATCCAAGTTATGAATTTAAAAGGGAAACTCAATTCAACAAGCAATTTCCTCAGGAATCCCTATTCAATGGAGTCATAAGCTTTCCTTAAATCAACTTTCATAGTGCATCTAGGGGACATACCTTTCCTTGAGTACCACTTCAACACCTCATGGCTAAACAAAATATTATCGATAATGCTTATCCCCTCAATGAAAGCAGATTGTGATGGACTCACTATATATCCTATGATAAGTTTAATTCTATTGGTCAAAACCTTTGTGATAATCTTGTACACAGTAGAACAACAAGCTATTGGTCGATAATCTTTCACTTGAGTGGGATTAGCAACCTTAGGCACAAGAGTTATAGATGTACCACTAACAGCTTTCAATAACTTCGCAGTACTAAAGAACTCTTTAACGGCACTTACGACATCATCTTTAATAGTAGACCAATGCTGAAGGAAGAATTTCACTGGGAAGCCATCAATACCTGGGGTTTTATCCTTAGCCATCCGTTCCATTGCATCCACTATCTCCTTGTCTGTGACTGGAACTATGAGCAAACATCTCAGTTGTTGTACCCATAAGGCTGGAGAAGAAGGAGATGAATTCCTCCTCCACAAGAGCAGGTTCCTGCAATTTTAGCCCATTAGCATTATAAATAGAATTAATAGCATTCTTACTAATCCTTATCTTCATTTGGGCATGGAAATATTTGGTGTTTGCCTCCCCACCAACTATCCAATTTACTCTGGATTTTTGCTTGAATACATGTTCCTCCACTCCACTCCACTTTCTAAGTTCATTTAATACCAGTTGTTCCTGCTCTAACAAATCTAAATTGAGAGGTTGTGCAACAATTTGACTCTGAATCACCTCTAAACTTTGTCTAGCATGTTGTATTTTTTGGGTATAGGATGCCATATAGGCATTGAGATCCTTCAAACCCATCTGTAGAGCTTTAAGCTTACTCCACAATTGAAACATTCTTGTACCAGTACCCTTTCCACTCCAAACAACTGATAATATTCTAGAAAAATCAGGATGGTCTAGAATAGTTTTAAACAACCTAAAAGGTTTTGGTCTGGATGGGGGTCTTGTATTCAACTGGATGAGAATTAGGGAGTGATCAGACACTCCTGGATTCAAAAATTCTACCTCCACATGTCCTTAATCCGTTATCCACTGAAAGTTCCCAAGAGCCCAATCAATTTTGGAATAAACTCTACTATCATCTTGGTGCTTATTACAGAAAGTGAAGTGCCAACCTATTTGCTCTAGTGCTGTAAGTTCCAGAACATCAATACAATCTTGGAAATCTTGTGTCTCTTCTGGCATAACAGGGGATCCTAACCTATCACTAGTAGTTAAAACATTGTTGAAATCTCCACTTAGCAACCAAGCCTCTTGAATACTACCCCCAATTTGTACTAATTCTCTCCATAATTCCTCTCTTTGCTGACTTTCATTCTTGGCATAAACGACAGTAAAGTAGGCTGAGAAGGGACTACTTGTGTCTGAAATTTTACAGTGAATTCATTGCTCATGAACAACCAATACATGTACTTGTATATGATCTTTCCATAATAACCAAACCCTACCATTATAAGCCATAGGATAGTTTAGGAAGTGCTTCCAGTCAGGTACCATCTTCCACAAAATATTCCCAGCTTTGTGAACTTTTACTATAGTTTCAACAACTCCTTTGGCATCGATATTATTCTTTTGCAGAAAATGCTTCAACTCTTTCTGCTTTAAGGACTGGTTAAGCCTCTTATGTTCCATGTCGAGATGATCATTGAGGGTTGTGAGTACCCCCAGGATCTCCAGTCTGGTTAGCTACTGTTTCCTGGAGAATATTATATGTATTTGTGACTTGTACTCCTGCCTGCACTTACATCGAATTAGGAGTATTTATACCTTGTCCTGAGCTTGCAGGATTGAAATTAACCCCTTTCCCTTCTTCCCTATCTGATTTGCTAGCAGCTGGTCTCGTCTGTACAATTTCCCCCCTAACCTTCCAGTCATATCTTTGTTGTGGAGCTCTTTGTCTTTTGTTCCTGCGTTTCTTCTTCTTAACTTTTTGAAATTGAGGCTTTTCTTGCTTTTTCTCTTCTTGCTTTCCCTCAACCTTATTCCAACATGCTTCAGCAAAATGCCCAAATTTCATACATTCTGTACAAAACTTAGGACGCCTATCATATTCCACAGCCTGCTGAAAGGACCCTGTTGGCGTCACCATTTCTATGGAATCCAGCAGAAGTTGTGATACATCTGTTTCAACAAGAACTCTAGCATACGAAATTGTAGCCATTGAAGTAGTAAAGCTATCTGTGTAGAGAGCTTTCCCTATTGCACTCAAAACCTTGCTCAAAACTTCACCAGACCAATATCTTACCGGTAGACCTGGAAAAGTAATCCACAAGGGTATGGTAGTGATACAATCAGGGTCGAATTCAAAATCTATATTCCATTTCTGTAGCACAAAGGGCTTGTTGAAGTACGTATAAGGACCAGCCTGCATTACTTTGTCTCGTTCTTCAATAGTATCGAATCGGAAAAGAAAGTATCCCTCATCATGAAATAAGATTTGGGGCTTTTTCACGTATTTCCAATTGTGCACAACGAAATTTTCCATTGTTTTCACATATGGGGTATCATCGTTGACATAACCAATTAGGGTTGATTTCCAGTAGTCAACTTGTTCTATTAAGTCTTCTTGTTCAATACTCACATAGATTTTTCCTTCCTTAGAGCTGGGTGGTAGATAGGATAACACTTTACCTTGCTTCACCTTCCTATTGCCCTCATAATCTGGCTTCTCCAGCGATGTAGGTTGATGTGAGGAGCCCGTTTCTGAAAATTGTAGCCTTCGAGCTGCTTGGTACATACCAGCTTCCAGATTCCCATACGGCTCCAATTGAACTGATGACCCAGAATCGGATTCATCCCCTCCATCCTCTGCAATTGTTTGAAATCGAGCTGGGAGGAAGCTTCCAAACGTTAGAGGTCGCAATCTACTCTCCATTCCATCCTCCGACGTTACTAATTTTGTCTCCGACCTAAATTCCTTACCGGAATTTGCCTGACTTTGCATCGTGAACATTGTTGATGGTGTACGTTAACAAACCTTGCTAAAGTGCACCGAGAGCATTTTCATCAATTTTTCGGAGCTGCGGTCATGTATATTCCATTTTTAATAAATGAATCAAATCTACTAACAAAGTACATTCACTAAATAATTTTGTCATTATTTATTTAATAATCTATTAACAAAGTACATTCACTAAATAATTTTGTCATTGTTTATTTAAGGTAAAATGGTCTGATATACCCCTCAACTTTGTCATTTATAGCTGATATATCCCTCGTTATGAAAGTAGCTCATATATACCCCCACTGTTATACAAATGGCTCACATATACCCTTTTTCTCTAACGGAAGTGAAAAAAATTAATTTTAATTTAATTTTTTAATTATTTTTTTTAAAAAAATATAATCCTATATGGGTATATTTAATCCTCTTCAAACATATATTTTTTTTGACTTTTTTTGTTTCAATGACTAATTTAGATTTATTATTTTGATGGTCAAATTTTTTTATGTTTCACTAATATTCTTGTAAAATTTATTAAAGATGACCAATTTTTTTTTTCAAATACAAAAACTAAATTACAATATAACCGAAAAAAATAGTTTTAAATTTTTTTCTTTACACTAAGGAATGAAAGAAAAAATAAAATAAGAATAAGAAACTCAAATAATGATAATCAAAGAAGTCTAAAAACAATTTATGTATGAAAAAGAATAAAATATACCTTGAACTTTGCTAGAAGGATCATAAATGATTTTTAAAAAAAATTAAAAGTCAAAAATATAAATTTAAAACTATTTTTTTCACTTCCGTTAAATGAAAGGTATATGTGAGCTCATTTTGTAACGGTAGGGGTATATATAACGGTAAGGGTATATATGAGCCACTTTCATAACAAGGGGCATATCAGCTCCAAATAACAAAGTTAAGGGGTATATCAGACTCTTTTCCCTTTGTTTAATCTCGAAATAATTTAGTTTGCAACTCAATCTTGTTGGAAAAGAATCTCCCCCGTTACTATTTTGTCCATTATTCCTCAATTGTGTAATAAATGTAGATCATGTACAAATGAATATGAACAGTCAATATCATTTTTCTTGTTATTTCTAAAAAATATATATTCTTACACTAAATAAGATTAAACCCAAAGTATTTATATGTATTAACACTCTTTAAATATTATTTATATTTTTAGTAACGTTTTAAAATTATTCTAAAAGTAAACAAAAACAAAAACAAAAACAAAAACTGTGGAATTTTAAATTCTCAAAATTGTTCATAACTTTACATAAGAACACAAGATTAAATCCACTTTTATGGGAAAAAAAAAAAAGAAGAAGAAATATATACAATGTTAAAACAAATAAAAAAAATCTTGATCAAGGATTATTAATAAAACGATCCAGGCATTTATTGTTAAACATAATTTATTTTAAATTTCAAAAATATTGTTTAGTATAAGAATAAATAATTATTTTTTATATAAATATAAAAAAAAATGATGCTGATTTCTCATATTCATTTATACACTTGACATACACTGGGATCCTTTTCCAATCTTTTGCGAAGCTGTAAGCCTGTAACGATTGCAACTCCAGTACCAAGTATAGTAACCAAATAAGAAGTCTACACATCGAATAATAATCCAAAATTGATAGGGACCAAGCAAGTTGTACAAAGATCCTATTGTAGGCATAATTTAGGAACACTTACAAATTAAGACGTAGGCCATAAGACCACAAGTCTTGATAGAATTGAGTGTCAATTCAAGGAGATTAACAAATCAAAATTAATCAGTATTTTTTCCTCCTTAATCAGAGTTTTTAAATTTGAGTTTTCTTAAATATGGAGTAATCTTTGTTAGAAAGCTTTTTAGCCTTTACCTTCCCATTAAAATTTTTTGAACGCGAATCCAAATTTTGTCCAACTCCAATATGAATATCAGACACGAAATAAAAAAACTTGGGGACAAGAAACAAAACTTGAGTGACCCACGTCGGCAAAACCCCCTTCTAAAATATGATTGGTACATAAAATCCAATGGATGTTGTCCATTCATCAACTGAATGATTATGTGACGAGATTTTCAAATAATTTTTTTATCTCTATTAAAAAACTCATTTTTTCTTTTATTGGATGGAAAGGAATGTGTATGTTTAAGGCAGATGCATTGTATCGAAAAAGTTTAAAGGCAGGGGTAGGCCATATGAGGATGGGGCAACCCAATGTGGGGTTCCTCCAAATTTCTCTCAATTATTACTTCTTCCGTTTAAAAAAGAATATAATGACTTATTTTTTTAAAATTATTTTAAGAAAAATGACTCAATTCTTTTTTTTACAACGTTTTAATTTCGATTTTCCAAGTGATATGTTTAAAGCCACAAAATTAAAGGATATTTTGGTACATTTGGCATAACTTAAATTTAGGATTATAAGATTGAAAACTCTTTTTTATTTTCTTAAATTTCATGTTAAATCGAACTATGTCATTCCTTTTTGGAAGGAGTATAATATTATAATACCAGCTAATGAACCTTCATATATAGTGACTCTTTGTTTCTTCTTCCTACTCAAACATCAATATCTTTTTCACTTTGACTCCCTTTTGACCAAAAATTGCCTTGTATCTTGGATATTATGCATGAACATGAAGGAAAAAAAAAGGGAGTGTTGTTTGGGTCCTACACACTTAACAAATTGGATAATCTTGAAGTAGGTTTGAGGCTCACATTGCCTCATGCACATGGTAATATCCCAGTTGATAATTAGTTGGGACAGTTTAGCTAGTAAAGGATCATGCATATATACTATGTATATATTTATATATGGGGAAAATGCAGGTATCATTAGGCTTAGCATAGTGTTTTATCATATGCTATATGCTCTTATTCATGGATTTGACTGTCACTTCTACTATTTGTAAAAGTATAAAGTACAAAAACTCCAACAATTTGAGTGTTATTTATATTCTATCCCAAAAGTTTTCCAAATTATAATAGTTTTGGATTTTTCAGAACTCACAGATACATTGCTCTTTTGTTCAATACATAGCAAATGATACATAAGTTATGTATCAGACATATAACTATAAATCAGATTCATACTGATTTAGGTTTGAAATAATTGGGGTTATATATCAATAATAACATTTGTATTAGATACATTGTACACAAACAGAGTTGTAATGTATGGATAGATGTGGAGTGATGTACCCGGATGTTGAGAGAGAGAGAGAGAAGGAAAAAGGAGATTTTTGTAATTAATTCAAATGGTAAGGATTTTTAGAAATTATGTTATCTTAAGTCGCGTAATTACATAATTTTCCCTTTGTAAAGTTAGCTCTTAGACTTAACTTACACTTTAAAAATTAGTTCATTAGGGGAGGATTGTCCAAGTCCACAAAAAAGAGATAATATATCTCATTAACCACCCATGTAAGACTTTTTCATTCCGCAACACCCCACTCATGTTTACGGTTGGACATTTGGAGTGTGCAAAATTTAAGTTGGGGCCCAACATCGAGTGAGATGAGTCATGCTCTGATACTATGTAAAATTAGGTCTTGGGCCTAACTCACACCCCAAAATCTAGCTCATAAGTGGAGAATTGCCCAAATCCATATAAGGAGACCACACATCTCATTAACCACCATTAATATGAAACTTTTTCAATCTTCACCATGCTAATTAAAGGAGATAATATCTCAAATGGTCACTCAACTATGGATAACTTTCTCATAAAGTCACTCAACTATGAGTAGTTTTCTCAGATAGTCACTCAACTTTGTTTTATAACCAAAAGTCACTCAACTATGTGTAGTTATCTTGGAAAGTCACTCAACTATGAATAGTTATCTTATAAAGTCACTCAACTATTGGTATTTTCATAGAATGTCACCCAACCAATTTAAATAATTTTTTCATTAAATTTTGTTGACATGAAAATTTTGTTTTAAGCTAAATTTTTAATAAATAAAAAAATTCTTATTGTAATCATTTTATTTATGTGTCCCACTAAAATTAAGTAATATATATAATACAACAAAATTTAATACTATAGTTAGTAAAACAAAATTATATCTTAAGTACCAATATAAATTATAAATACAAACACAAACAACTCAGTTACGCATTTTATATAAGAAAATTAGTTAATAATTGGGTAATCAGTTAATTATGTCAACCTTTGAATAGTAGTGAGACAATAACAAAGATTCCAATGTTTCTTAATTATATATGGGAAAATTAGAGTAGCAAATTATGTCGTCATATTTGAGTGATTGCTTTAAATATTATTTTAAATGCATGTAAAATAAAAAGCTCTTGATAAATATATATTTTTATATAATTTTAGTGGGGTGCATCAATAAAATGATTAAAATGGACACTTTTTTATTTCTTAAAAATTTAGTATAAAATGAAAATCTCATGTCAATAAAATTTAATTAAAAAATTATTTAAATTGGTTGGATGACTTTTATATGAAATATCAATAGTTGAATGACTTTCTAAGATAACTATTCATAGTTAAGTGACTCTCTAAGATAACTATACATAGTTGAGTGACTTTTGAGTTATAAAACAAAGTTAAATGACTTTCTGAGAAAACTACCCATAGTTGAGTGACTTTTGAGTTATAAAACAAAGTTAAATGACTTTCTGAGAAAACTACCCATAGTTGAGTGACTCTCTGAGAAAGTTATTTAAAGTTGAGTGATCATTTGAGATTTTATCTCCTAATTAAAGCTACAAAAACTAAAGCACTATAGGTTCTGGTAGTTGCATTCTTCTTTTTGGCTTTCCTAAGTTTGTAGATTAAGGGACCGTTTGTCCACAGATTTTGAACGTTATATTTAAAATTGTTTAATGCAAAAATGTGGGTTTATGATAATAGTTAAATTTGTGATGAAATAGGGGTTAAAGACAAATAAATTGGGGTCAATCAAACTACTTTTTTTTTCCGACTAAGTTGATGAATCAAGAATAAATGATTTTTGTTAACTATGATAAGAACAAGAATAAGAAATTGAAATATTAATGAGTGAGAACTACATCAGCATATAGTAAGGGGAACTTGCATTGTTTGTATTATAAAGCTCAGTAATGGAGTTGTGTATTACAAGTCAAGATGAGATGCCTTCTTTTCTCATGCTAGGACTTACTTGAAGGGAAAAAAATTTATGGTCACTAGAACAAAATAGTTATTCTACCATATAAAAATGTTATTATCTACGATACTTAATACTCCTACGTGGCTACAGGCGGCTGGCATTTGGCCAGAGGCGTATCCAGGATTTCTAGATAATGGGTGCACCATTATGGAAAAGTGGATCTAATATATAAATTTGATCGGGTTCATATTTAGGCTCTTATCATTGAAAAACGTTAAAATTTTAAAATTATAGATCCAAAATCAATTATTATCTATGCAAATACATATAAATAAATTAAAATGTCAGAAGTGCTATCAATAACCACTTAGAGAGGTGTTACCCAATTTTAGAAAGAAAAATAAAACAAGATAAATATAAGATTCAAATTTCTAACCTCACTTAGAGAGGTGCACCCATTCATCATCGTATTATATGATACTTCGAGTGTGGATCACACATCTATATTTAAATAGTTTAAAGAAAATATAATAGTACTATATATGTTCTCGAGAGGGGAGCATGGGTTCAAGTGAACCCGGTGACCCTCCTCTTCATACGCCCCTGCATTTGGCTCTAGGTTCAAGGCTAATTGGTGTAAGGCTTAAGACCGTAACAAGCTCGCCCCAACTAGTTGATAAACAAGGATTAGGGGAGGAGATCTAGAGGACGTGGTATTGCACACCACCATATCAAACAAAGTTTATTGTTACATCATTATGTCACCGGTCGAAGAAACCCCAGTGCAATTCATACCTAGTCGTTGTTGTCAGATGGGTAGAGATATTAACTTGAGCCTGTATCTAATTAAAATGATGGTTCCATGTGTTGAACCCCATTAGTCCAATCCTCAAGCTCGATTTTTATTCCATACAGATTGTCCCTCATTTTTGGATACTCAATGAAATATATTTGGGAAGTGAAATAATTGTTGGTTTTAACCGAGGGAACAATCGAAAAGACTTTTGTCATTCAAAAATCAATCATGTCATTGTGCTACCACTGATTACCCTTAAAACTCATTTCAATGACATCTCTCTAAATCTGTAGGTAGGGCACGCGATGCTCAATGGTTGGGCAAGACCCTACAACTTACCTCAATGATGATTACTCTTTTACTATTTAAACCATCATTCATCTTGGATGGGAATATATACTCAAAAAGTAAAACTAGAAAGTGTTCTTTCTTTTAGCCATTTTTCTCTAAATCTAAGTAAGTCAGTCTTGCCATGTCTTCTTTTTCCTCACTTTCTTCTACATCGTCAAAGTACCATCCATCCATCTCATCAACCTCTTCCTTTAACAATAATTATTCTTAAGAGGTTGAACTGATTCAAGCTCATCGAAGAGCAAAGTCTCTCATCAGTGATACATTTCATGGAGTTGATAAGCAATTTTTTGTTGCTAATATTACTCTCCAACTTAGTATCTCTGTCGATGATCATCAGGGCGATGACCATGGTTAGGGGGTTGAAGATACTAGGTTTGCTATTAAGATCCTCTCTTTATCTGTATCAGCCCACACTTAAAGTTTAGTGGCCAAGGCCTCCACTGATTGAATAGGTGGAACTTTCCACCTTTCTTTGCATATATCCCCTAGTAAGAAGAGATCTTGGGAGCTTAATGAGTCTGTAGTGGAGGATATCCATTCCTTGTTCCTTCAATTTCTTCACAACTGTCAGATGATGAGAGTCTAGATGCATTTGACGTTTGTGGTGGTCATGGTAGTGGAGGATGAGAAGAGGATGAGAGCACAATAATAAGTGAAGACTTTCCTCAGTCCAGACTTGACAAAGATGTTGAAGGATTCGATGGAGCCAAAGAAAGAGAGTCAAAGCGAGTCCAATCTTCCAATATACTTGAATGGGGGGGGGGGTCATATCCTGCTCCTTCTTGGGTCAAGATAGGAATCCTAGGGGGTGCTAGTGTATCATTGATCTTCTAATGGCAGCACTAGCTTTTGGGAGTGAAGAAACACCTCTCCTTGATGATTTGGAGAATTCTTTCTCCCAACTGATTGTTGTCAACCTTTAGGTAATGCGACTTTTTTATTAGGTCTTCCTTTTTCATAACGAAAGTCTTAACGCTTAGAGCCATTATCTTGTTATAACTACTATAAAGAAGGTTCGAGAAAAGTTCATTTTGTTTGCAACACCGGTTAAGGACATTATAACTTTTTTTGACTGAGCTACACAAACATCAGTCAATAACTTCACAGTTTCAAGAAGGTAATGAGATGTAGGAAGTTTTGAGGATCTCCTTGTTTTTGTGTTTCTTTGGGACTCATAGGAATCTTCAAGAACATGAGGCTAACTGTTAGTCCTTGTTGAGTCCACCAAAGGCTTCGAGCCGAGAATTATCAAAAGATAGGAAAACTTTCCTAGACCTCTTCAGCTATCGTAGTTCTTTAGGAAAATGTTTTCCAAATGAAGACCGAACTAGTAGTAGCTCGGGAGCATTGCAGCTAAAATGAGGCTTCTCGAGTTAATTTTGAGATCAACCCATATTGTGTTCTATGGATGTGTCATAGGGATGAAAAGAGAGTGGCAGAGTTGGACAAGAATTGGGCGGCTTTAACGTCCTGGGTGAATACCCTCCACTTAGATCAGGATGGCAACTTTGCTCTTCTCCATGTCATTTTTTAGGCTGAGGTTGCCGTTGAAGTGACTGAGCTAGTCCTACAAGAGGTCCTTTCTGGGAATGAGAATGATAGTTTTGAGAGAGAAGGTTATGGGGGTCCTTGAGAGGTCAAGGATGTTCCTACCTCTTCTTAATATTACATTAATTAATTTCTTCAAGCGGTTATACCCCTTTTTATTTCTCTTTGGTTTTTCAAGATAGTTGTTTGAGGCCTTTGTTGCATGAACAATATCTACTCCCGCTATTGTAACCTAAATCAAAGTTTTGTATATGCATGTCACACTTCATTCCCTTTGAAACACGTCGTTCTTTTTCTCTATTAAAGTTTTGTCGTTATCTTATCCTACTTTTAAAATGTGGAGTTGTTATAGTGTTGTTCCTATGGCCGAGTATTAAAAAAAGGAGTAGGAAAAAAGCAAGGGCTGGAAGAAGTTTTTTTTATAAGTCCCTTTAACTTGGTATCAAACACTTAGCTATATGGCCGAGTATTAAAAAAAGGAGTAGGAAAATAGCAAGGACTGGCAGAAGTTTTTTTTTATAAGTCCCTTTAACTTGGTATCAAACACTTAACTATAAGGGTTTTTCTATTTCAATCCATTCCTGGAATCATGTTTGTCTTTTAGACGATTGAGGATAAAACATATGATTCTCATAAAAAATACTTTGTTGTAAGTATTAGCAGCCACAATCTTTTTCAAAACTATGTTTAGTATTGAGAGACTAGGAAAAATACTCCAAGATTAGAGAAAACGCCGGGTGGTTTTAAGGATTTTCTGTTTTCCAATCTTTTTGGAACATATGCTTGCATATTCATCTGTAGGCCAAATCATATATGTAATTATTGAAGACTCAAATAAACAACCATTTTCTTTCCTAGAGCTTGCAACCATTATTTTTGTAACCAATGTTGACTAAATTTGGGTATACAATTTTTGATCACGTGCTATATTCGGGTATTTATCATCTAATTCATAATAAAGTACCGGGAAAAATTACTAATTTCTTATAAAGGAGACCCTTTATTTGTTTGGTGCTTATGAGCATAAGACCCCAAAAACTGAGTCCTTGAATCCGGATCAATATCGGAAGTGTGGGAACAACTGTAATGACCCGATTGGTCATTTTTGGTTTTTTTCATGAAAATTATAATTTTTCCCTCTCGATATTGATCTGAGTTGTTTCTTGATTGAGTTTTGGAAGTTTGTTCCAGACTTTGAGTTTAAAGTTGAAATTTTGGTAATTTTGAGTTTGAAAGGCTTAAGTTGCTTGAAAGTGGTTTTCGGAGTCTTTTGGAGTTTCGAGTGTCAGAATGAAATTCCATCAATTCCATCAGTTCCGGAATGTGAAATATGATCCGTGAGAGTTGTCAGTTTCTGATTCCGTGTCTGTTTGAGAATTTGAGGTCCTAAGTTGTGAAATTATGGAATTTTAGCCTTTGGATCGACTTTGATCAACATTTGGAGTTCGGATGCTCGAATCAGAATTTCAAGAGTTCCATTGGGTTCGGGAGATGATTTTAGGTTTAGGAGTAATCTTGGTTGATTTTTGTGAGGTCCCGAGCTTATTTTGACATTTTTGGGCGTTTGTTAGTTTCTTGTGGTTTTACATGGATGTCGGGTCAAGGAGACCTCAGATTTGTGTTTTGACGATTCAATTGGGTCCGAAACGTCGAGTATAATTGATTTGCATATTTGGTTTGTGTGTACGGGGCTACGAACGAATTCTGAGGGTCGATTTTATATTTTGAGAGTTAGCTGAGTTTTGCTGGTGTCTGCAGAGCTTCGCAAAAGCAAGAGCCTCTTTGCTTAAGCAAACTTCGCTGAAAAGAAGGAGCTTCGCTTAAGCGAGACTCTCATTTTTTGCAGGGTTTGCTTATTCGCTTTTGCGACATCAGAGAGTGGTTTATGCCTGCAATTTCGGAGTTTAAACCCCACTTCACCATTTTTGATCTTGGGAAACCCTTGTAGGCAATTTTGTGAAGGTTTTTGTTGTGCTAAATCTTTTGGGTAAGCTTCCCTAATCCTAAACTTTCATTTCCCTTCGATTATTTATAAGTTGTAACATCAAAGTATGAGATTTTGATTGGTGGATGATGAGGTTTTTCAAGAACTCAAGTTCTTAACTAAAATGGTGATTTTGAATCCCTTTTTCAAAATGATTTTCTCTAATAAGTTCCTAAAGCCTTGAGTAATGTTTTCAAGTATTATTTTCCAGATTCAACCTTCTTTTTGAAAATTGGGGTTTGTGTTGATTGACCTATTTTTCAAGAGAATTGATGTGGGTATTATGATTTCTGGTAGATAATTGTGAATACTTGATTATTATAGATTGTGTGGCTTTGGAAGTGACTCGGGAGGGGAAGACTCAACTCTTGGAGTGATTAGTTGATTGATTTAAGGCAAGTAATCTCTTAAAATTTGTAATTTTGTTGAATTGTTTACTTCTCTTCATTGCCTATGTGTTGGGGAGTAATCGGAAATGAGGTGAAGGGTTAATTATTCCACTTGATTAATGTAAACCAACAAAAAGGGGGGGAAAGGAAAAGGATTCTTGATGATCATGTTAAATTGTAAATTGCCTTGTTGTGGCCCTATTTGATTTGTTGGTAAATTTCTTGAATGCATGAAAGTGGACTTGTGTGATATGAATTGTTGTTTCTCTGTGTGGTGATATATTACATGTGTACATTGTTTGATGAACACCGTGATGAAACACTTGATAAAAGTCGTAGTGAAATGATTCCGACTAGTGATATAAATGCCGAAAGGAAATGGTTTCGGTAAGTGCTATTTTATGATAAATACCAAAGAGAAATGGTTTCGACAAGTTAAATAATATGAAAGCCGAAGGGAAATGGTTCCGACTAGTGATCTAAATGTTGAAGGGAAATGATTCCGACAATTTAAATAATTTGAAAGCCGAAGGGAAATGGTTTCGACTAGTGACATTTTGCCAAAGGGAAATAGTTCTGGCCAATGTTGACTTTGTGATCAATCTACTTGACGCATATATTTTGACTTATTGATGCATGTGATTGAGCTAGTTGATTTGTTGGATTGATTACTTGATATGTGAGTTGGCTATGTAATATTTTTTATTTGAAATGCCTTGTACTTGAGACTAATGTTTTGGTACTTATCGGTTGTTGAATTGTGACATTTGGTCTATGATCTTTGATCTTTGAGATTTGTTTATCGTAGAACTGTTAGGTTGGGCTGATTTCTTTGCAGGTTGTAGTTTGTGGAGGTTTGGTTGGGATGGAAATGAGTATTCGATTTAGCTAGGTTGCTTAGTTTATTAGGTTGCTTTCTGGGTACCATGTTGGTGGTACCCACTCCTTGCTTCTACACTTGTATAGATTCTGTGCCTGAACCCATGTGATCTTCTTCTTCTCCTAATTTTCGAGGCTCGTTAAAGGACTTGAGAGATAGCTGATTGTTATTTTGGCGGGTCCTCTTTTCCTTTTTGTTATGTTTTGTTCTATTTGAGAAAGAAAGACATTTGAGACTTGTAATTATCTTTCAAATTCTGTATTTACTTTAGTGTCTTGTATACGTGACAACTAGATTTTAGGGTGTTGTTTAGAATGAATAAGTTTTCCACCTTTGTCTTGTTTTTGCTTTATTTATTTTCTCTTTTCTTTTGTTTTCGTTGGGTTGAGGCTGACTTATCTTGGTGGGAAAGGACAAGTGCCATCACGTTCATTTTTGGGTTGTGAAAAAATGGTATTAGAGCCCCAGGTTCATAGGTCTCACGTGTGTACAAGTCAAGTCTAAGTAAAGACTCGAGGATCGGTATAGAGACGTCTGTTCTTATCTTCGAGAGGCTATGAAGACTATTAGAAAACTTCCTTTTTTTCATTCTTACTTATCGTGTGTGGTTGCCTTTGTTAGTGCTGAGTTGCCGCGTGTTGTTTTGGCAAATGCGGAGGACTAGAGCTTTTGTTTCTAGTGGTAGAGGGAAGGCAATCCCCGAGGCAGTTACTGAGACACCAGCAAGGGGAAGAGGTAGGGCTCGAGCTAGAGGTCGTGCTTGTGGAGTAGCACCGGCGAGAGGTCGTGCACGTGGAGCGGCACCAGCCAGAGGCAGAGGTAGAGAGGCTTCTCCTGAGCCATAGGTTGAGGTTGCTGGGGATCAGGTTTTATTTCAGGAGACTTTGTTGAGGATGCTTGCTGTGATGGAGAACTTCTCTCAGGGTGGTGCGATTGGTACACCACATGGTTCTCAGATTGGATTAGGAGCGCAGACTTTGAATATTCAGGATCAGGTGGGTCAGCCACCAGTGGTTTCGGCACCAATCATGGGTGTTCAGATTGCTCTTGATGTTATTCTGACGACAGCTGAGCAACAGTGCTATGAGAGGTTTCAGAAGATGAAACCACCCCAGTTTCAGGGTGGTAAAAGTGAGGATGCTCAAGAGTTCTTGACTTTGTGTCATTAGATGCTTGAGGCAGTGGGTATGATGGATGCTCGAGGTATTCATTTTGTTGCTCTTCAGCTGCGTGGACGCGCCAGAGAGAGGTGGAGGACTTTTGGGAGGTCTAGACCAATTGGGTCTCCTCCGATAGAGTGGGATGTGTTCTCTAGTGCTTTCGAGGACCACTTCATTCCTTGGAGCATGAGGGACGAGAGTCGACTAAGATTTGAGGACTTGAGACAGGGCAGTTTGTTTGTGACTGAGTATGAGGCCCGTTTTTGTGAGATTTCTAGGCATGCTATGACTATTGTTCCTGATAAGGCAGAGAGAGTTCGCAGGTTATTGAGAGGGTTGTCTTTCTCTTCAAAGTCGTATGTGTTCCAAGTAGCCAGAGATGGAGCTTCCTTCCTGTCTATTGTGAGCACCCCAAGGAGGTGGAGTTGATGCTTGCAGAGGAATTTGGAGAGCCTAAGTGGGCTCGTTCTTCTGGTCAGTTTTCTAGTGCCTTATCTGGAGGCAAGGGTTCACATCGAGGTAGTGCCTCATTCTAGCACTGTGGGCTGGTTCATACATCTATACCAGCATCTGAGAATGGGCAGTCACCCCAAGGATCTTATGGTTCTGGTCTAGGTGGACATGGTAGCTCATGTAGTTCGTAGCAGCAGTTATTCGTGCCGAGGTCTTGTAATGGTGTTGGGGATCCAAGCCATATGATTCGGTATTTCTCTCTACAGACTTACTCAGGACCCCAACGTACTTATTCAGCTGCTCCAGTTGGAGATTCAGCGCCTCTGACCAGGCAGAGGTCAGTCCGACAGAGGTGGCAGGACTTTTGGTAGGGGTGCTACAGCTCTGCAAGATGGAGGTAGAAGTTCAACTCAGACTGCAGGTGGCCGGGATGGCCAGTGTTATGCTTTTCCAAGGAGACCTGAGGCTGAGACTTCTGATGTTGTGATCACATGTATCGTCCTAATTTTCCATCAACTTGCGTCTGTATTATTTGATCCAGGGTCTACTTTCTCATATGTGTCCACCTATTTTACTGTTGGGTTTGATATGATGTCTGATTGCATGCCTGTGCCTATTCATGTTTCTACACTAGTGGGTGAATCCTTAGTGGTGGATCGAGTGTATCGATCCTGTCTTGTTTCTTTGGCAGGGTATGATACTTGGGTAGACTTGATCATTTTGGGGATGGTAGACTTGATCATTTTGGGGATGGTAGACTTTGATGTTATTTTGGTTATGGATTGGCTCTCTCTGCATCATGTGATTCTTGATTATTTTGCTAAGACTATGACCTTAGTGAAGACAGGTGTCTCGAGAGTTGAGTGGACGGATGCTAGTGGTTCTTACCCTAACAAAGTTATCTCTTTCATTCGAGCTCAGAGATTGATTGATAGAGGGTGTTTGTCCTATATGACTTTCATTCGGGATACTAGTGTTGAGCCACATTCCATGGATTTTGTGCCTGTGATTAGAGAGTTTTCAGATGTATTCCCTACTGATCTTCTAGGTGTTCCTCCGGATAGGGATATTGATTTTTTCATTGACTTGGAGCCGGGCACCAAGTCCATCTCTATTCCTCTTTATCGGATGGCTCCATCTGAGTTGTAAGAATTGAAGGATCAGTTGCAGGATTTGTTGAGTAAGGGGTTCATTCACCCTAGTGTTTCTCCATGGGGTGCTCCTGTGTTTTTTGTGAGGAAGAAGGATGGATCCATGAGGATGTGTCGTGATTATCGGCAGTTGAACAAGGTAACATTGAAGAACAAGTATCCTCTTCCTCGTATTGATGACTTGTCTGATCAGCTTCAAGGTGCATCTATGTTTTCTAAGATTGATTTTAGGTCCGGTTATCATCAGCTGAAGATTAAGGTTTCGGATATCCCTAAGACAGCTTCCAAGACTCGTTATGGCCACTATGAGTTTCTTGTGATGTCTTTCGGTTTGACAAACGCCCCTGCAATTTTCATGGAGTTTATGAACAGAGTGCTCTAACCTTATTTGGACTCCTTTGTGATAGTCTTCATTGAGGACATCTTGGTGTACTCCAAGACTAAGGAGGATCATGATTGGCATTTGAGGATTGTGCTCCAGAGATTGAGGGAAGAAAAACTTTATGCCAAGTTCTAGAAGTGTGAGATTTGGCTTGATTCTGTTGCATTTCTAGGACACGTGGTGTCTAATGAGGGTATTAGTATCTATCCAAGATTGAGGCAGTTAGAGGTTGGACCATGCCTACTTCATTCACTGAGATTCGGAGTTTTGTGGGACTTGCAAGCTATTACAAGCGATTTGTTCAGAACTTCTCCACTATTGTATCTCCTTTGACCAGATTGACTCGGCAGAGTGTGAGCTTCCAATGGTATGTTGAGTGTGAGGAGAGCTTCCAAAATCTCAAGACCTTATTGACTTCAGCTCTTGTTTTGACTTTACCCTAGGAGGGTGTAGACTTCACTTTTTATTATGATGCTTCTAGAATGGGTTAAGGGGAGTTCTGATCTAAAAAGGTAGGGTAATTGACTATGCTTCTAGACCGTTGAAGACCTATGAGAAGAACTACCATACTAATGATCTTAAATTGGCAGCTGTGGTATTTGTGCTTAAGCTATGGCGGTATTATTTATATGGGGTGCATCGTGAGGTCTTCACTGACCATCGGAGTCTTCAGTACATCTTCAGTCAGAGGGATCTGAACTTGAGGCAGCATAGATGGCTTGAGCTACCCAAGGACTATGACATCACTATCTTGTATCATCTAGGGAAGGCCAATGTGGTAGCCGATGCTTTGAGTAGGAACACTTCTAGCATGGGAAGTCTTGCAGCTATCAGTGTTGAGGAGAGAGCATTGGCTAGAGATGTTCAGAGGTTAGCCAACAGTCTCGTCCGATTGCAAATTTCTGAGAAGACGGGTGGTTTGATTGCTTTCATTGAGGCTCATTCTTTCTTAGTTGAGCAGATCTCTGAGCACTAGTTTGATGATGAGATATTGTGTCTTATTCGAGACAAAGTGTTGAGAGGGGAAGCCAAGGAGACTATCCTTTAATATGATGGTGTCTTGAGGATTGGAGGCAGGATTTGTGTGCCCAAGACGGGTGAGTTGATGAGATTGATTCTTGAGGAGGCTCATTATTCTCGATATTTTATTCATCCGGGAGTAGCGAAGATGTATCATGACCTGAGCCAGCATTATTGGTGGTGTGGCATGAAGAGAGATATTGCAGACATTTCTAGGTGTTTGACTTGCCAACATGTCAAGTGTGAGCATCAGTGGCCCGGAGGTGTGTCTCAAAGGATGTCTATTCCCACTTGAAAGTGGGAATAGATCACTATGGATTTTGTAGTGAGTTTGCCTACCACCATGGGTGGTTATGACTCCATTTCAGTTGTGGTTGATAGGTTGACCAAGTCTGCCCACTTCATCCCAGTTCGGGTGAAGTATATTGCAGAGAAGTTAGCCGAACTTTATATCAGTCAGATTGTGCGACTGCATGGAGTTTTGATATCCATTGTCTCTGATCGAGGTTTCTTGTTCACTTCCCATTTCTTGAGGGCTTTGCAGCATGGTTTGGGTACTCGATTAGATATGAGTACAACTTTCCATCCTCATACAGATCCGTCCAAGTGGACGATTCAGGTGTTGGAAGACATGCTCCGTGCTTGTGTGATTGATTTTGGTGCTAGATGGAATTGGCAATTGTCCTTAGCAGAGTTTGCCTACAACAACAGTTATCATTACAGTATTCAGATGGCCCCTTTTGAGGCGTTGTATGGCAGATGGTGTAGATCTCCAATTGGTTGGTTTGATTCAGCCGAGATGGATTTATTAGATACAGACTTGCTTAGAGATGCCATGGAGCAAGTCCGTATGATTCATGATAGACTGTTCACAGCCCAGAGTCGATAGAAGAGCTATACAAATAAGAGAGTTCGAGCCCTTGTGTTTATGGAAGGTGATCATATTTGGCTTCGAGTGTCACCCATGAAGGATGTGATAAGGTTCGGCAAGAAGGGCAAGCTTAGCCCTAGGTTCATTGGACCTTTTGAGATTTTGAGCCGAGCGGGAGAGGTGGCCTATAAGTTCACTTTGCCACCTAGATTCTCAGTTGTTCATCCTGTATTTCATGTCTCCATGCTTCGGAAGTACATGCTGGATGAGTCCTATGTACTTTCCCTTGATTCAGTTGAGTTGGGCCCATATTTATCTTTTGAGGAGGAGCCTATAACCATCTTGGATAAGCAGGTCTGAAAGCTTAGGACCAAGGAGTTCGCTTCAGTGAAGGGGTAGTGGAAGCACCGTTCAGTTGGTGAGGCGACTTGGGAGACAGAGTCGGATATGCGTGCCAGATATCCTCATCTGTAACACCCCAGCTTTCAATGGAATGAAAATGCAGAATTTACGTGTAGGCAGTGACCTACGGAGGCCACTTGCGGGCCGTAGTCAGGTTGACGGGCTGCAGGTGAGGAGCCATCAATGGCTCTGTCAATTTCAGTAATTCTAAGTCTCTAAAGTGTGATTTACGGAGTAGCAGGACGGATCATGAGTCAGTTGACGGTCCGTAGAAAGTAACCGTAGATGTCCCCCAGACTTGGTTAAATTCTTGAACCTCAAGCTGTGATCTACCGTTGAGGTGTATGGTCCGTATATGAACCTACAACACAGGATTGAAACCATCGTTGCAGGGTCCCAAGATACCAACTCTCTGAATCTTTTGACGGTTCAACAGGACGGTCCGTCAATGGATGTACGGACCGTAGGTCCTAACTGTAGATAGGCCCCAACAGTTTTAATTAAGGGCTTTTTGGTCTTTTCCCTGGTTAATTCCCTAATTAACTAAGTCGGTTTTACCCTTAATGAAGGCCCTATATATAGTTCTTTATACCTAAATCACTTCATTCTAACTCATTCCCTAAATTCACCTCTCAAATATTTCTCTTTCTAAAAGAAATCCTCTCTAGCTCAAGGAAGAAGAAGAAGCTAAGTCCTCCATTGAAGATCACCCAATTTCCTCCACTTTCTAGTGGGCTTTGCTAAGGTATGATAGTATTCACCATTGGAGTCTCTTCCTCCAATGGGCCCTCCCTTTTCTTCATGAATGTCAAGGTTTATTCTAACCCAATTGAATTAGGGTTTTGATCAATCATTGTGGGTTCTTCAATTATGATTTCAATTGTTGATTTTATGATTTCTAGTGCACGATCTAGCATGATAAAGTAACTTAGTGCATGAAGTAGCGTGAATTACATGATTTGATGTAAAGATTGCATGAACCCCCATGATCCCAAGCTAATTCTCCCCAATTTGATAATCTATGCTTTGATTGTTGGGTTGAGCTATGATATGATGAAGTTTATGAATTCTCTATGAAATCAATCATGAATTATCAATAAATTGAAGATAATCTTATGAATTTAGCATGATCAAGTCAAAAGCATGGTTTTCCTCTTTTACGTGGGTTCCTTCAAGTATGACTAAATTACCTTGATTATGACATTCTAAGTGTTAGCTTGCATTGAATTGCATGGTTTGAGATAAAGTCTTATGAACCCATCATTTATGAATTATGGGCATGATGAACTAAGAAAAGATAAAGCTTATGAACTCATACATGTCTCTTATGAAGTTAATGATGCTTTAAAGGTGCTTTGAGATTGAACCATTAAAGTTTTATGATATGTGGATATTGATGATGAAATATGAAAGGATTTTCTTAACTAAGGAGAATAGGGAGTTGATTCAATGAAAGGAACAAGAGGAGATCCCTCATGTTTTCCCCCTCCATATGATAGTCAAGAGGAGATCCCTCATGCCTATCCATGACAATACAAGAGGAGATTCCTCATATCTTCTATGGAGCTATTCTAATGGAAAGCACAAGAGGAGATCCCTCATATCTACTCATAGTAAGGTAGGGGAGATCCCCCATGCTTTCTAATGATATGATAAGATTATGACTATGATTAATCCGTGGGAAGTATGCTTAGTACCGAGTGGACAAGTGGCGATTACCCATGTCCCATAACCTATTTGCCACCATAGGGTGATGGTCTATGATAGACACTAGGTAATGGATCCACATAAGCTAAGAAGTTCATGGTCTTACCTTGGCAAGTAGGACACCTCTTTTCGGTGTGGGGTAGACACCGGATTCCATGTTGATAGATCACATGGTCTTATATGTCGGTTAAGGCTTTTTCCCCACAACTAAGGAAGAAAGTGTTCTTATGAAAAAGTAAAGAAAGATGATTTAGCTTGCTTTGGCCATGATATATGCTTTATGCTTTATGTTTATCATATTTTAGCTTGGCCATTTGCATGTCATGATTATATATCTCTCTCTAGCATGATTTATGTGTTTATGTGCATTGCTATCATACTTAGTACTTAATTGTGCTAACGCATACTTTTGCATACATTAACTTCTTTGGTGTAGGGCGTGGCGATTCACCTTCCACTCATGGCTAGAGCTTGATTAGAGATTCGATAGAAGACTTGGTGAGTCCTCATCCATCCGAGGACATAGCCTAGCTCTTATTTCTTTTTCATGTATTTACTTTCAGTTTTGAATTGTATTGGGTTACGTCCCAAACCTTGCTCTTTATATTAGATTGGCTTTGAGACATGAGATGTAGACTTCCGTTGTTTCTTTTAAAAGCTATGATATGAAATTCTCTTTTGAACTTTTATTCTCTATTATCTTGTATGTAATGTATGCTAAAGGCTTTTATGGGGCCTCTCGGGGTCTTGTATGCCATGTCACATCTAGGGGGGTACCTTGGGTCGTGACATCATCTCTTTGAGGCTTCAGGTACTTTCTTTTGCTTTATGTTCGAGGACGAACATGGGTTTTAGTGGTGATTAATGTCATGATCCGATTGGTTATTTTTAGTTTTTCATGAAAATTGTCATTTTGCCCCTCTCGATAATGACCCGAGTTGTTTCTTGATTGAGTTTTTGAAGTTGGTTCCAAACTTTGAGTTTAAAGTTGAGATTTTGGTAATTTTGAGTTTGAAAGGCTTAAGTTGCTTGAAAGTGGTTTTTGGAGTCTTTTGGAGTTTTGAGTGTCGGAATGGAATTCCATCGATTCCATCAGTTTCGAAATATGGGATCTGTTCAGTGAGAGTTGTTGGTTTCTGATTCCATGTCTTTTTGAGGATTTGAGGTCCTAAGTTGTGAAATTATGGAATTTTAGCCTTTGGGTTGACTTTGTTCAATATTCGGTGTTCGGATACTTGGATCAAAATTTCAAGAGTTTCGTTGGATTCGGGGGTTTAAATTTTAAGCCTATGAGTAGTCTTGGTTGATTTTTGTGAGGTCTCGAGTTTGTTTTGACTTTTTTGGGCGTTTATTAGTTTCTTGTGGTTTTTCATGGATGTTGGGTCAAGGAGACCTTGGATTCATGTTTTGACGGTTCCATTAAGTCCAGAACGTTGAGTATAATTGATTTACATTTTTTTTTGTGTACGGGGTTCCAAATGAATTCTGAGGGTCAATTTGATGTTTGAGAGTTGGCTAAGTTTTGTTGGTGTCTGCAGGCCTCGCTTTTGCGAAGGCTGGCCGCTTAAGCAAGCTTCGCAGAAGCGGGAGCCTCTTCGGTTAAGCGAACTTCACTGAAGCAAAGGAGCTTCACTTCAGCGAGATCCGCATTTTTAGCGGGGTTCGCTTATGCGACATCAGAGAGTGGTTTATGCATGCAATTTTGGGGTTTAAGCCCCATTTCACCATTTTTTAGCTTGGGAAACCTTGGAGGCGATTTGTGAAGGTATTTGTTGTGCTAAATCTTTTGGGTAAGCTTCCCTTATGCTAAACCTTCATTTTCCTTTGATTATTTATGAGTTTTAACATCAAAATATGAGATTTTGATCGGTGGATGATGAAGCTTTTCAAGAACTCAAGTTCTTAACTAAAATGGTGATTTTGAAGTGATTTTAATCCCTTTTTCGAAATGATTTTCTCTAATGAGTTCCTAAAGCCTTGAGTAATGTTTTCAAGTATTATTTTTCGGATTCAACCTTCTTTTTGAAATTGGGGTTTATGTTGATTGAACCATTTTTCAAGAGAATTGATGTGGCTATTGTGATTTCTGGTAGATGATTGTGAACACTTAATTATTATAGATTGCACGGCTTTGAAAGTGACTTAGAAGGGGAAGACTCAACTCTTGGAGTGATTAATTGATTGATTTGAGGCAAGTGATCTCTTAAACATTGTAATTTAGTTGAATTGTTTACTTCTCTTCATTGCATGTGTGTTGGGGAGTAATCGGGAATGAGGTGAAGGATTAATTGTTCCACTTGATTAATGTAAACCAACAAAAAGGGAGAAAAATGAAAAGGCTTCTTTATGATCATGTTAAATTGTGAATTGCCTTGTTGTGACCCTATTTGATTGGTTGGTGAATTGCTTGAATACATGAAAGTGGACTTGTATGATATGAAGTGTTGTCTCTCCGTGTGGTGTTATATTGCATGTGTGCATTGTTTGATGAACATTGTGATGAGACACTTGATAAAAGCCGAAGGAAATGATTTCGGCTAGTGAAATAAATGCCGAAGGAAAATGGTTCCGGCAAGTGCTATTTTGTGATAAATGTCGAAGGAAAATGTTTCCGGCAAGTGCTATTTTGTAATAAAAGCCGAAGGAAAACGTTTTCGGCTAGTGATCTAAATGCCGAAGGGAAATGGTTTCGGCAAGTGAAATAATGTGAAAGCCGAAGGAAAATGGCTTCGTCTAGTGACTTGTGCTGAAGGGAAATGGTTCCGGCCAATGTTGACTTTGTGATCAGTCTACTTGATTCCTACATTTTGACTTATTGATGCATGTGATTGAGCTAGTTGATGTGTTGGATTGATTACTTGATATGTGAGTTGGATATGTAATATTTGTGATTTGAAATGCCTTGTACTTGAAAGTAATATTTTGGTACTTATCGGTTATTGAATTGTGACTTTTGGTCTATGATCTTTGAGCCTTTAGACTTGTTTATTGTAGAACTGTTAGGTTGGGCTGATTTTTGTGCAGGTTTTAGTTTGTGGAGGTTCGTTTGGGATGGAAAAGAGTATTCGATTTAGCTAGGTTGCCTAGTTTATTAGGTTGCTTGTTGGGTACCGTGTTGGTGGTACTCACTCCTTGCTTCTACACTTGTGTAGGTTCTGAGCTTGGAACCGTGTGATCTTCTTCTTCTCCTAATTTTTTAGGCTCGTTGAAGGACTTGAGAGGTAGCTGCTTGTCATTTCGGCAGGTCCTCTTTTCCTTTTTGTTATGTTTTGTTCTATTTGAGAAACAAAGACATTTGAGACTTATAATTATCTTTCGAATTTTGTATTTACTTTAGTGGTTTGTACACGTGATAACCAGATTTTGGGGTGTTGTTTAGAATGAATAAGTTTTTTGCCTTTGTCTTGTTTTTGCTTTATTTATTTCCACTTTTGTTTCGTTTTCATTGTGTTGAGGCTGACTTGTCTTGGTTGGAAAGGACAAGTGCCATCACGTCCATTTTTGGATCGTGACAACCACCTGGGATTTTAAAGTCAAAAGTTATTAAAGTACAAATTATATAGTGGGATATATAAAAAATATCAGTTTATTAAAAGTCTTAGACCGACAAAGACACAATCAGAGAAACCAACAAGAAGTATATCAGCTAACCCAATAGTTGATAACAGAAAATATAAGTCGTTATACGAGCCGACAGGCCCACAATGTTGTCAATAATATAATTACAGAATATTATGCGAGTCATTGAAGCCACCATGATATCTAGGATCACAAAGGGTGATATACATACAAAGGCACAAGTCTGGCATGATGACAATACAAAGTAACAAGGCAAACACAACTGACAATGTACAACTATAGAATCCCAAGTCTCTAAACCTCTAAAAGTAATATACATGGCTGGAAACCGGGCCCCGCCTACACATCAGCTATCTACAGCAAAAGCATGTAAGGAATGTAAAAGCTAAACTAGAGCTAATGTAATAATACTATAAGTAATCATATAATAGAAAATTTGAGCATACTTACTTGCACCTGCCATATGCTATATAATTAATAATTTAGCAAACAAGAACATTATCAACCCCCATAATCCTGGCAAGTACAAACAACAGTAGCTGATTGGGTTGCTCACAGCAATCCTGTAGTAAAAATGGCAATTGGGGGTGATTATATTTTTAGCTTGGCTAATCACGGAGGTATACGTGGATGGACCCTCGCCACTCCAGGACCTATTGATCACATAATGCAATCAGAAAGAGCACAGAAAAGACATTTATACACCAAACAAGAAAATTTTAAGATTTTGATTGGCACGTGGAATGTTGCTGAAGGAAAAACCTCACAGGAAGCACTGGCAACTTGGCTGAGTTCTGCCATTTTAATTTGGATGTTGAGATTGTAGTAACTGGGTTGCAAGAAGTAGAAATGGGATCAGGTTTTCTTGCAATGTCTGCTGCAAAAGAAAATGTAAGCTATCAAAATACACTCCTTACATCTGACAAAGAAAATGAACATTGCACCTAACTCAAATTTTAAAAAAAAACTAGCTCATGAGATGATGATTGTCCAACACCATTTATATAAGAAAACAACAGCCCATCCCTCGACAATGTGGAACATTCTATCCCCTGCATGCCAGGGCTAGACATTTGGAGCATGGACAATATAACATCGGAGTCCAATATAACTAAGAGTTGAGATGAGTCTAGCTCTAATACTATTGAAAAATAATTAAATAATACTCTCTCTAACATCTTAGCTTCTTAGATGAGATGGTCGCACATTTCAACATGGTATCTTGATGATTGAGGATACTCATATTCGGACCCATGTGGATAGTGACACCTTATGCTATCTTGATATTGTCTACTGTGTTCTGTAGGTAGGACTAGAAGGAACATCCAGTGGACAATGGTGGCAGGACGCAATAGGGAACACTTTGGAGGAAGGATCAACTTTTGAAAGGGTAGGATCAAGGCAACTAGCTGGCTTGCTTATTGCTATCTGGTAAGAACTAGTGCGGTTACTTTAATGAGCTATTTTCCAATTTTAAAGCTGAAGTGCAAGTTGTACTTCATAAGAAAACCATGCATCGTAGAACAACATCTTTCTTCCATATGCATTGGCTCCTGCGCCCTATTCATACTCCTAAAATATTACTTTCATGAACATTATGTAACATTGATCACTGATCGATCTTAACTTAGGGTGAGAAAAACTCTTCAGCAGTTGCATGTGGTTTAGGACGTGCCATTGGTAATAAGGTAAGTATTTCTTACTGTTAAGAGGTATAACAAAACAATGATCTTGTCATTAGAATTCGTCAAGCTAGCTATTTAAGTGTTCAAATTGGATTAAAAAAATTGTTGTCATTCAAGGTGAGGTAATGAAGATGATTGAGACACTAAAACAATATATAAGAGCTTCATCTTCTAATCTAAATTATTGCCGTTTTCTTTGAAAAGGGAATGAATTGAACTGCCACAATTTCATGGTTGTAGTACAAGTATAATGCAGGGTGGAGTCGGTCTGAGGTTAAGAGTATTTGATCGGATTATGTGCTTCGTGAACTGTCACTTTGCAGCACATTTAGAAGTGGTAAGCCGCCGCAATGCTGATTTTGACCATATATATAGAACAATGGCTTTCACTCGATCTTCTAACCTTGTTGACAATATTGCTGGTATGCTGTGATACCTGTTTTTGACTTGCTCTCTTGTCTTCTCCACATATTTACTGTTGCTGCTTTACTCTTCTGGCCTGCCATGGATCCTCTCTCTTGCAGCTGCTCAAATGCTTCGTGGTATTTGTACTCATCAGTTTTGTACTATCTTTCTCTATTGAACAAAAGCTTGACTTAGCAATTAATTAGTCCGGGGAAGGGAAAGCCTGACCTTGCTGAAGCTGATATGGTGATTTTCTGTGGGGATCTTAATTATCGTCCTTTTGGAATATCTTATGATGAAGCAAGGGACTTTGTCTCACAAAGATGCTTTGACTGGTTTAGAGAGAAAGATCAATTAACAGCAGAAATGAAAGCTGGTAAAGTTTTCCAAGGGATGCATGCCTCCAACTTACAAGTTTGAAAAGGGGAAACCAGGATTAGGAGGTGACATATATTTCTAATGATTATAATGTGTATTATGCCTATTGAATTGTTGTATTGCTTAATGCATGAGATGTCAAAAAGCACTGAGATACATTTTCTCTTCACTTTAGGGTATGATTCTGGGGAGAAGAAACGAATTCCAGCATGGTATGACAGAGTGCTTTATCGAGATAGCCGGAAAGCTCCTTCTATGCAGAGCAGTTTAGGGTGCCCTGTAGCTGCTTCCATTTTACAGTAGGATTTCTCAGGGCTTTCTTCAAGTAAGTCTTTCTTGTTTTGTCTAGAAACTGATTTCACTTATGTGACAGGTACGATGCATGCATGGAAGTGACAGATACTGATCACAAGCCTGTGCGGTGCAAATTTAATGTAGAAGTTTCCAGTGTTGATAGATCAGTAAGGAGACGAGAGTTTGGGAAGATTTTCCTGTCTAACAATAAAATCAGGTCTTTACTTGAAGAACTGTATTATATACCTGAAGTAGCCATCAGTACCAGCCAGATATTTCGACAACGCTCAACTACACCTAAAACGATTCAAGGTGTAGGCAGTCGCTAGAAAGTATAAACCCAACAAGGAGTTGGGGTCGATCCCACGAGGAGTGATCTAGTACAGAATTCGACTACGAAGTAAATTAGTGTTCTAATCTTTTGTAGAGTTTAAAAAAATTGATACGAAACATGAAGTAAATCATAAGATGTTGAATATCACAAATGAGTGAAGAGTTAGTGTTGCTTCCAATTGCACACGCAAGTGTACGTGGTCGCAAAGTAATAAGTGGCTCTTATAGAACCGGAATATCGAACCCACAGAGACTTGTCAATTAACTATTTACTAAATTATACTAGTCTAATTATTTATTTAAGAGTGTCAAAAGAAATAAAAGAATGCAAAAATTAAATACTAAGATTAACTTACAGTGATTGGGACAATTCCAGGGCTGCGACATGCATAGGGTTTCATGTATCGCATCTCATGCAATGAATTAACTAAGGTTATCAAATTACTGATTTACAGGGTTGATTTTATGATCATGATCTCTCGACCTCTAATCGCCTACTCCAACTAGCTGTCTAACTACATCGTTGAGCGGGGATAGGCAATCCTAATTGGCGAGCATTTATATTTCATCCTGTTTCGTAACCAAGCGAGGTGTTCGTTCGGGCGTCACTCCTGAACACGAATCTAAACAAAGTTAGAACAAGCTCTTTGCATTCTCTGGTCTATCTACCTCTTCATCTCTCGAGTCCAAGAATAGACAATAGATTTATTTCTATGGTGGCCTAGCATGAAATACTAAAACAAGAACACAAAAGTAATTTAAACGATAACCAACATTAATTCAAAACAATCGATGTTCAACAATTACCCATGGCCGCAGCCCAAGAACAAGGGTCTTTAGCCACTAATACCTAAGAAAAAGAAGAAGAAAAGAACCCTAAAAAGTATTGACAATTTTTCCTTACACAATATATCTTCCTTAAAAAGTCTCTCCCCTTGAAATAATTATTTCTATGGACTATTTATAGATGTAGAAAACCTTGAATAAAATAACTGAGTCCAAAACAAATTAGGAACCCAAAACCAAAACGGAATTGGATTCCTACGTGAAGTGCACCGCCTCAACAACTTCTTCCTACGTCGACTTCAACAAGGAGATGTATTCATGTTGCCACGTGGCAACTTCAGGCAGCACTTCAATTCAAATTCTTCTTTCAACTGCACTTCTATATATAATATATTATTATATTCAATTTAATCCATTAAGCTGCCTGCTTGATTTTCCTTCTTCAATCTTTCATAATTAATTCATTTTAGCTCCAAACTTCTTCAACTTCCCACCAATTTAATCCTACAAATAAAATACACTATTTAGCACAATCCATAAAATCCATGCTCAAAAAGGACAAATATAAATAATAAATATGAGGCAATTAATGATAAGAAAATATATTTTTGGCCTAAGATCAGTTAGTAACCGAATATAACAACACAATTAACAACGAATTTAATCAAGGGGAGAAGGGACCTTAGGGGTGAGTGAGTGTTCAACTACTAATTTCGCTAAATGGGTAATTACGAATTGCTTAAATATGTTGAATCTCATTGGGTAGGCAAGATCATGAGTACAATAGCTATTTTGCAATCAGCTATCATGCATTCAATTGGGTTCTATCAAACCCCAACAGGCATTACACTAGAAAATAATCTTATACCTTGATTTAACCCACTTTAACAAGCTGGGTAGTAAGAGCAACAGCCCATACAATCATCAATTGTTAATTCCACTCAAATGCACATTTTACAAGATTACAAAGAGATATAGACTAGAATTGAATTTGCAACTTCAATTCATAAATTAAAACATGAATTAACAACTGAACTCATTTCAATCTAGCATTAAATTCAGCAATTCATAATACTCACAAGCTAATTAAGCAATTGAACACATAATCACACCCCTAAGGCATTGGGGTTTTAACCAATCATAGATAAAATGAAGAAATTGTTACCAAAGATGTCAGTCATTGATTCACAAGGTCTTCAAAAAGTAAAATGCTACCAATGAGAATTACACCTAAAGTCTCCAATCCAAAAACCCACACAATCAAAATATTCAAAGTGCAAAAGTACTTCTTAGCCTCAAAGTACACAAACAGTGCTCCTTGAGAATCCACATTAGAATGCACACAAGGTTCAATCTAACATGCAAGGATCAAATGTGCACTCAAAGTTTCAAATTCTAACTAGCCATTTTCAATTGTAATTCAAGCTCACAAATGCTTACTTTAAACGCAAATTCATGCCAAAGAAAAGTATTCAAATGCCCTCACAACAAAGATGATTCCATGCTCTCACCAAACTGATCAACAGATATGATTAGGAATCGAAATCAACACTCACACTCTCTGAGAAAAATATGCATGACTCTACCCATAGGCTTGCCCATATTTTCCAACCAACACATCACTAGGCTCATGTAGGATCAAAAAGGTCTTTCAAGGCTTGTAACGGGGTTGAGGGTAAAGGTATGATCATTTTTTTGGTTTAGTGACTCTGTGTTCAAGGAGCATTGCTTACACTTCTCATTTTTCCTTTTTTCTTTTGCTCATCTCATTTTCACAACTCATCTTTGGTCTTTTCAAAGCTTACAACCAATTTGGGATACCCCTTTTTATTTTCACAACAAAATACAATGATCATACTTTGTTCAACTCGTTTCTTTTCTTTTCTTTTCTCAACACATCCTTTTTTTAGCGGGGATCCATCTTTTTCACACATTCCAAAGATAATCTCACAAGTTTCTTGCTTGTTTTCTTTCCTCACTCTTACCACACCCCCAACTTAGGATTTTGGCCTGAGTTGGTAAGTCAAACATACCAGTGCTCCATGAAGGTTAAAGGTGGGAGAGAGTATGACAATTTCAATCAACCGGTTGTTTTCCTTAACATTTATTCAAAGAAAAGGGTAGGCTCAAATGGTGCCAAGCTGGGTTCACTCACTGACAAGGTGGTCACACGAAGGTATAGCAATAGGGTTCACTCTCAACAATTTTATGCCTAAGATCATTTCCTTCATTCGCCAAAGTTAGCTAGCTAGACCAATGGGGCAAGTTATAGATATCATCAAACATACTTTTCAGGTAAAGCTCACCACACATGGCATTCAAACACAATTGTTGATCACAACTCCACGAGTAAAGCTTGCATGCAATGGTCATTGCAAGACTCACCATCGACAATCGACTAGTCACAATCAGATGCTAAGAGTTCACACAAGACTATGCAACTCAAATTACCTCGTTGGACTTACACCAACATGTCTTTCATCAAGAGCACTATTCAAGTCATCGATATTGATCACAATCGATACTCGAATGTACAAGAGAACTACAACTACTCAATCAACACACAATCGATAGAGAATAGGAGAGAGATATCAAGAAGAACCGAAACCATTTATTTCAACTAAAATCCAAACAAAACAAAACAACCATCAAAACAAAAACATACAAACAAACGGGGTTTGCAAAAAACTCCATCCCCACCAAAAAGTAAAAGCAATGCCCTCAAAGCGGAAATAAACTAAACAGAAGTGCAAAAATGAAATCAAAGTCCCCCTGTCAGTCTATGGCGAAGGTGTATCATCCGGGGCATCAGTGCTCGGCCTATCAACTGCGGCTCCGCTCGAACCGATCATAGATGTATCATGCAATGACTCAACAGTGGCCGCTCTCACCATGTCACCCTCTAAATCCTCATGCTCTCGAGCTAGTTCCTCCTCGTTGTTCTTTGAAGTGTCGTCCTCTATGGGATCCTCAGCAGAAGTAGGGCCTCCGATAGTAGTGGGAGGAGGGATGTCAAACGACTGACCCTCGGGCACATCAATACTGCCCCACAACATAGAAATATCAGTGGACTTTAGCTCGTCCACATCCCTGCATAGCCCAATAATCTCAGCCTTCACGATTGTCAACTCAGTAGAAATGCCCTCTTTCCTCTCGCATGCTGCCACTCTCGAGGTGAGGGCATCCAACGCTTGCCCATGAGTTGTGATCACCCAGCATTGATCCTCCAACTCAGCTCTAATGGGAGCAAGTGTCGCAGCTATGGCACGCTCAATCATGGTCGGAACAGTTGTCTCGACTCACGACGCCCGCACATCAGCTGAATGGGCCAGGTGGCCCATCTTGATAATCATCACCTGCGTCAAAGGGCGAGGGCCAGGAACTGGGGCGGATGTAGATATAGAAGGGACGGCTGGTATGGAGGCAGAAGTAGCAGGAGCGTCGAGAACTGGCATACCTGTCTACTCAACTACGGGAGTGGGAGAATCGGTCTCTATGGCCTCAACATCAAAAGCCAGAGAGGTATCCACCGGAGGTCTCCTCCTCCTCTCCACCTCATCCTTCAAGTATTCGGCCTCAATACGGCGGATGTCATAAGACGAGGTCGAAGTGACCTCAACATCTCTCTCAGCCTCGAAGGGAACTCTAGCACATCGTCACAACTACGTAATCACGGTCGGGAAGGGGAACAATGTCTGAATCAATTTAGCCCTCATCAGAATCTCCTGTTCAATAATCATCCCCAAGTTGAGCATGTGACGATCCATGATGTAACCCAGGAGTGCGGCCTTCGGGTGCCGTAGAATGGACTCGTTCTGTGAAGGCATGAGGGTGCTGCTCAAGAACCCGAACCAATATCTAGCAGCTATGTTGAGGTCCTTCTTCTCAATAATTGCTCCAGCCTCTAGCCACCGAGGATATGTTTCACTGATCAGGGAGGCCAACCATCCCTTGAGATCATCCAACGTATTTAACTTAATCTTGTCGGTCAAAGAATGCCGAATCATGGCCGTGCACACGAGGGCATCATTTATCTCCATTTGGCTACACTTGATCTTTCTCCCCCGTACCATGACAAAATCAACTGGTGCCATCGATTGAACCTGCTTCTTTGCTTTTGGGATCAAATCAGAGCAGGCTTTAAATCAAAGCTGGCTTTGTAGAACTCTCGGACCCAAGTAGGCACGTACGGACTCCGTGGCTTAGTAAGAAGTTGGAACTTGTGGTACCGAATAGTTTCCCAAACTTCCAGATACCTGTCCACAACACCTTCCGTGGACAATCTCTGCTCTTCGAGGATAGTTCGCAAACCCTCGGCTTTTAAGTGATTCATCGACCTCGGAGGATTAACCGGGGCCGGCACTGGAGTTGGAGCAGGAGGAGGGGCAACAGGGGGCTCAGGTTTGGTACTAGGAGCCGGGTCCCTTGCCAATGGGTCATGAACTGCTTTGGACCGCAGTTCGGCGCGCCTCCGCTTGATTAATTCTCCTATAGGAGTCCTAGACTCCTCAACCTCCTCACTTTCGGACTCCGTGGAAGTAAACTGAATAGATACATCCTCGCTCTTCGAGGAAGAACTCTCTGTGACCGTCTGCTTGCCTTTACCCTTGGGTTGGGGTGGTTGTGTTCATTGTGGTCGGAGTTGATCAACCTCCTATGCGATTTCTATCCCTTTCACACGCTTCCTGGGTGGTGGTCCTCTGGTGGGAACTTTTGGTCGAGCCATATCTGTAAAAATCAACAAACAAACCAAAGGATCGAACGAAATAAGTCAGAAAACAAATTCAATATATCAAAATTGCAGAAAAACTCACTGATCAGGTCAGCGCGTCGCCGAACCAATTGGGTGAGAAGAAAAGGCATTGCCGAAATTAACAGAATGAAATCAGGCAAAAGGTCAAGCATAAAGGGCGATGAAAATGCCAGTGGGAGAGTCAACAAGTTCACTCGGCGAGCTAAAGGGAGCTCAACGAATGTTCCAGGAAGCATAGGCAAATAATGAAGACAAAGAGACGATGGGGAGTGCAATGGGCGACACGCCGAATCAGTTCGGCGAGCTCGACTTAGCTCGCCGAATAGATCCAATGTATCAACCCCCCAAAAATTTCTACGATTATCAACTATCAGCCCATCACACAACAATTAAAGCTCAATTAGCAACAACACAACAGGACCCACCCTTAATTTCTACTCGGGGTACTCAGACTTCCCCCAAATTGATTCGAAAACAACAAAACTGTGATTTTCCCTTACGAAAGACGTCACACAATCCATCATAGGGCAAATTCAAGTCATTCAATTGAAATCAGGGTTACTCAGACTTCATCCAACACTCAAACAACAGTCACCAATCACAATACACAATTACCCACTATGATTAAGGTCAAAATCGCTAAAATTAGGCATGCGCAAGGTTAACAACCATCAACGGAGTAAAAGGCAATAGATATAGGCATAGAATCAAGAAAACAACCAATCACCCAATATACTAACAAGTTGAAACAATGAAATCGGCATAAAAATTTGTCGAAGAACAAGAACACCAACCTCATATAGAAGACACAACGAGCAAATGTGGCAAAAAAGAATGGGGGACGATTCCAACGCACTCCAATAGAAACAAAACGAAATCGAAAGCGAAGGAAAAAAGCTAAAGTGTGTGGGTGTACAAAGAGAAGTCAAAAAATTTAAATGAAATGAAGATTTGAATTTGTAAATATTAAAAACCGTTCAGTTCGCGCTCCATTCGGCGATGTAACTAACGTCGCCGAGTGGTTCGGCAACGTCCACAATGGGCAAAAAGCTCGCCGAAATCAACAGGGGACCAACGACCAGAAATGTCCAGAAGGCGAGCTCGATCGGGCTCGCGGAATCCACTCGGCGATGTGCTAAATGGAAATTTAGTTCGCCCAATCTTCCAGCGTACCCCTCAACTGCAACCTTCAATTGGCGATAGAATTAGGTGATCCCAGTGATCATTAGGCGACGCGCCAAGTGGTCCAACCCATCGCCTTGTAGCCATGATTTGAAATTTCATTCTCCGACCTACACAACCAACACACGTTATTCAAAACTACTAAAATAAAACTTGGGTTGCCTCCCAAAAAGTGTCTTATTTACCGTCGTGGCACAATGTGGACATGCTTTCAACAATCATCAAAGTACACCACGTCTATCAATCTCACATTTGGAGCCTCTCCAAAGTAAAGTTTCAGCCTCTGTCCATTCACTTTGAAGAATGACCCACGTTCACCTTCAACTTCAATTGCGCCATTTTCAAACACACGATTCACCTTAAAAGGGCCCGGCCACTTAGACTTGAGCTTACCCGGAAAGAGTCTCAAGCGAGAATTATAGAGTAACACACGATCATCCACTCTAAACTCTCGACAAAGGATCTTGGCATCATGCCACTTTTTCATCTTCTCCTTATAAAGGGCTAAACTCTCAAAAGCCCGAAGTCGAAATTCCTCCAAAGCATAGAGTTGGTCAACTCGATTTTTGGATGCGTCTTCCCAATTCAAATTCATAGTTTTCAAAGCCCACAAGGCCTTATGCTCAAGTTCAACTGGTAGATGACACGATTTACCGAACACCAATTGATATGGCAACATACCAATTGGGGTCTTAAAAGCAGTTTTATATGCCCAAAGAGCATCATCTAACCGTCGAGACCAATCAGATCGATTTGCATTAACAATTTTGGCCAAGATTCCTTTGATTTCCCGGTTTGATACTTCGACTTGCCCACTTGTTTGCGGATGGTAGGGTGTAGCAACCTTATTCTTGACTCCATATTTGTTCAACAATGATGCAAAAATTCAGTTACAAAAATGAGAACCCCCATCACTAATAATAGCACGCGGAGTGCCAAACCTTGTGAAGATGTATCTCTTAAGGAAAGCCACTACACTTCGCCCTTCATTTTTAGGTAAAACCACGGCTTCCACCCATTTGGATACGTAATTGACGGCCATCAAAATATATTTGTTCCCATAAGAACTTAAGAAAGGGCCCATAAAGTTGATTCCCCACACATCAAACAATTCAACCTCAAGGATCGAAGTAAGGGGAAGCTCATGTCTACGCGATACTCCACCCTGCCTTTGACATTGAATACACTTTCGGACAAAGGAATTTGCATCTTGATACAATGTTGGTCAATAGTAACCACTCTGCAATACCTTAGCAGTTGTACGCACTCCACTATAATGTCCACCAACTGGTGATGCATGACATGCACTAATAGTAGCATCTATTTCAACCTCCAGTACACATCTTCTAATTATATGATCAGCGCATTCCCAAAACAGGTACGGTTCATCCCAAAAATATTTCTTCACATCAAAGAGGAACCTTTTGCGTTGATAAAACTTCAGCCCATCAGGAATAATTCCACACACCACATAATTGGCAAAATCAGCATACCAAGGACTGGAACCCATTGATACCATCATCACCATCTCATCGGGAAAAGCTTCTTCAATATCCCTGTCATCAGAAACAACCACACTTGTTTCAAGTCTCGATAAATGGTCAGCCACCTGATTCTCACATCCTTTTCGATCTTTGACCTCAAAGTCGAACTCTTGCAACAATAGCACCCATCGAATCAATCTCGGTTTTGCATCCTTTTTGGCCATCAAGTAGCATATAGAGCATGGTCGGAGTGCACCACTACCTTAGTTCCCAATAAGTAAGCTTGAAATTTTTCAAAACCGTACACTACCGCCAATAACTCTTGTTCAGTAACAGTGTAGTTCTTTTGAGCCACATTCAAGGTCTTGCTTGCATAGTAGACCAGATGGAATAACTTGCCTCTACATTGACCAAGTATAGCTCCCAAAGACACACCACTAGCATCACACATTAGTTCAAATGGGATGTTCCAATCCAGAGCAACAACGATCAGAGCCAATACCAACTTCTCATTTAAACACACAAACACATTAATGCAAGCCTCATCAAACTCGAAAACACTTTATTTCTCAAGTAGCTTGCAAAGAGGATGAGCTATCTTAGAAAAGTCTTTTATGAACCTCCAGTAGAAACCCGCATGGCCAAAGAAACTTCGAACACCTTTAATCGAGATAGGAGGAGGTAATTTGGCAATAACTTCAACCTTAGCTTGATCCACTTGTATACCATCTCCCGATATTTTGTGCCCCAACACAATACCTTCTTTGGCCATGAAGTGACATTTATCCCAATTGAGAACAAGATTCGTTTCAACACATCTTTGCAGGACTCTACCAAGATGCTCAAGGCATGCTTCAAAAGTATCCCCCACAACTGAGAAATCATTCATGAAAACCTACATCGAGTCTTCCACCATGTCAGCAAAAATAGAGAGCATACACCTCTGAAACGTTGCCGGTGCATTACACAACCCAAAATGCATTCTTTTAAAAGCAAATGTTCCATAAGGGCATGTAAAAATGGTCTTGTCTTAATCTTCAGGTGCTATGGAGATTTGATTATACCCGGAATATCCGTCCATAAAGCAATACCATCCACGCCCCGCCAATCTATAAAGCATCTGGTCCATAAAGGGCATTGGAAAGTGATCTTTCTCAGTACTTGCATTTAACTTCTGATAGTCCGTACATACACGTCAACCTGCAACCGGTCTCATAGGTACAAGTTCACCCTTGTCATTCGGCACTACCGTTATACCTCCCTTTTTTGGAACACATTGTATCGAGCTCACCCACTTGCTATCTTCAATTGGGTAAACCACACCCGCATCTAACCACTTGATGATTTCCTTCTTAACCACTTCTTGCATGGGAGGATTCAACCTCCTTTGGTGTTCGATGCTTGGTTTACAATCTAACTCCAATTGAATCTTATGAGTGCAAATACCGGGTGGAATCCCCACAATATCAGCAATTGTCCATCCAATAGCTTTTATGAACCTTTTTAGCACACTCACAAGGGCTTGTACTTTCCCTCCAAGCAAATCAGCAGCAATAATAACCGACAAAGTATTATCAGATCCCAAAAATACATATCGAAGATGTGGAAGAAGAGCTTTCAACTCAAGCTTCGAGGGTGCTTCAATGGATGGCTTCGCAGGAGGACTTTCTCTATTCTTCAAATCAATATCAAGCTTCAAAGGAGTTTTTGAGTACGAACCTAAACCTGATAAAGCAGCCACCACCTCATCATAATCTTGAATTTCTTCTCCATCATAATTCAATAGCACGGCAGTCAATGATTCACCAATACAATAGATTTCACCAACACTAGCAACCGCTTCATCAATCACATCAATAACTGATACTGCATGGAGATCGCTTGGTTGCTTCATGGACTTGCATACATTGAAAGTGACTTTCTCCTCGTTAACTCAAAACTTCAAATTGCCACTTTCCACGTCGACAAGAGCTCTTCCGGTGGCTAAAAATGATCTACCAAGAATAATAGGTATTTTCAGTATCCATTTCACAATCAAGAATCACAAAATCTGCCGGAAAGATGAATTTGTCAACCTTTACCAAAATATCATAAAGAACATCGATAGGCCGTTTTATAGAGCGATCAGCCATAAGAAGTCACATTGTGGTTGCCTTAGGCTCACCCAACCCAAGTTGCTTGAATATAGCATATGGCATCAAGTTAATACTAGCCCCCAAATCACACAACGCTTAGGTAAATTTGAACATCCCAATAGTACAAGGGATAGTGAACGCTCCTGGATCATCTTTTTTAGCAACTACATTGGACATAATAGCGCTGCAATTATGGGACACTTCAACCGTCTCAAAGTCCATGCTTCTCTTTTTTGTGACCAATTCCTTCATAAATTTATCATAACCCGACATTTCGAGCAAAGCATCCACCAATGGGAGATTGATAGAAAGAGACTTGAAAACAGAGAGAAAGTTTTAAAAATTTTCATTGTCATCTTTCTTCTTCAACCTTTGTGGAAATGGTGGATGACCTTTAGGCAATGGCTTTGTATAAACCGATTTAGAAACGTTCTCCGCTTTTGGCTTAGCAACTTCTCCGAAAGTGATATGATTCAATGAGTCATTGGCTTTGTTGGGAACATCATCATTCACGTCATCAGTAAGGCCATCGCCTTCAACCACTATAGGTTGATCTTTACTTGAATCAGCCCCATCACCCTTGATCACATCACTACCCAAGATCTTGCCACTCCGGGTCACGATAGCCATACATTGAGCATTCTCGTTCTTTGGGTTTGCTAAAGTGTCGTTGGGAAGGCCACCACTTGATCGCTGATTCAATTGAGTTGAGATTTGGACCATTTGTGATTCAAGATGCTTGATTGAAGCTGAGTGAGAAGTCACCGTTTGATTTAGAGAAGAGAAATCAGCTTGCATCTTTTTGAGCACCTTATCCGAACCTTCCACCTTATTCAAAATGCAAGCATATCTTCAGTACGAAAACTCTCGGGATCGACCTTTGGTTCTCTAACTTTGAAACGATCATGTGGAGGCACATATAGATATCTCTCACCATCCCTCCAATTGACACTTCTATCACGCCAATCTCGACTCTCTCTCCAACCACCACCTTGCTCTTTATTCCAACCTTGATTCCCGCCCGGCTTTTGATAGCTCGAACAAGAACCCCCCATTTGATTTGACATGAATTGGACCTCTTCGTTGTACATGGCCTCGAACTGAGCATCTTCCGGACTCATAGCAACTGCATTCACGGCTTTAGAACCACCACCCATAACATGCTTAGTTAACAAGTCCATTTGGGTCATCATCTTAGCCATATTCTCGTCACGCTCTTAGTCTTTCTCCATTTGCTCCTTAGTCATTCCAACAGTAAGAGGTGAAACTTCGTCTTCTCTTGTGTGCCATTCCCGATTAATTTTCGTCATATCATCAAGCAAAGTTGACGCCACAAGAAAAGGTTGTCGCATAATCCCACTACGAATCAAATGATCAGCTATAGCTTTGTTGACAGAGTCAAGGCTTCAATAGAAGTATTGCAGAAGCACATCTTCAGGTAAGCCATGAGTAGGGCATTGGAGAAGTAGTTTTTGAAACCTAAGCCATGGCTCATGAATTGGTTCACCCTCAACTCGCTTGAAGTTTTGGATACCATCTCTTAACTTCACCATCTTTGAAGGGGGAAAGAAGCGTTCAAGGAATGCCTGTGTGAGCTCCGCCCAAGAAGTAATTGAGTCTCGTGGAAGTTCAGCCAACCACTTCGTTGCATCCCTTGTTAGAGAGAAGGGAAACAAACAAAGTCGAATCGACTCTTGAGAGATGTTCTTAAATGAGAAAGGGCCACACACATCCAGAAAGTTCCGAAGGGGTCATGGGGATCTTCATGAGCAAGTCCCCCATAGGACCCTTTGATCTGCAACAGCTGAAGCATGGTCCCGGTCACATGAAAAATAGCATTACCCACAGTAGGGGGTAAGCGTATGGCTCCAGCACTTCCTACTTGATCGATATTGAAGTCATTGAGGTTACCAATGTCATTATTTCACCCGAGATTGCTAGCAACCACACTTCTGTGGTCACTCATGTCGTCACCTGTTTACAGCAAACAACGAAAAGACTAATAAGTAAATTCGACTACAATAAAATTAGTTCACTAAAATACTTCAATACAAGAATCTAGACACCACTCCCCGGCAGCGGTGCCATTTTTTATAACGTCAACTACACCTACAACGATTCAAGGTGTAGGCGGTTGCTAGCAAGTATAAACCCAACAAGGAGTTGGGGTTAATCCCACGAGGAGTGATCTAGTACAGAATTCAACTACGAAGTAAGTTAGTGTTCTAATCTTTTGTAGAGTTTAAAAAAATTGATACGAAACATGAAGTAAATCATAAGATGTTGAATATCACAAATGAGTGAAGAGTTAGTAACCGAATATAACAACACAATTAACAACGAATTTAATCAAGGGGAGAAGGGACCTTAGGGGTGAGTGAGTGTTCAACTACTAATTTCGCTAAGTGGGTAATTACAAATTGCTTAAATATGTTGAATCTCAATGGGTAGGCAAGATCATGAGTACAATAGCTATTTTGCAATCAACTATCATGCATTCAATTGGGTTCTATCAAACCCCAACAGGCATTACACTAGAAAACAATCTTATACCTTGATTTAACCCACTTTAACAAGCTGGGTAGTAAGAGCAACAGCCCATACAATCATCAATTGTTAATTCCACTCAAATGCACATTTTATAAGATTACAAAGAGATATAGACTAGAATTGAATTTGCAACTTCAATTCATAAATTAAAACATGAATTAACAACTGAACCCATTTCAATCTAGCATTAAATTCAGCAATTCATAATACCCATAAGCTAATTAAGCAATTGAACACATAATCACACCCCTAAGGCATTGGGGTTTTAGCCAATCATAGCAAAAATGAAGAAATTGTTACCAAAGATGTCAGTCATTGATTCACAAGGTCTTCAAAAAGTAAAATGCTACCAATGAGAATTACACTCAAAGTCTCCAATCCAAAAACCCACAAGAATAGTTCAAAAGCAATCAAAATATTCAAAGTGCAAAAGTACTTCTTAGCCTCAGTTCCTAACTGCTTATCTGGTCCTAACTATCTTTTCAAAAACTCTATTTATACTCTCACAAAAATTTCCCACATTTTGAAAGCGGGACCACTCGGCGGCATAAGTCGGGCTCGCCCATCCACTCGGCGTTGCTCTTCTTCACCTTTTGTTTCTTGGTTTCAACCTGGATCTATACTGGAACTTTAGGCGTTCAAAGTCGGGTTCGCCATTCTGATCGGCGAGTGGCCGATTAGCTCCCAGGCTTGCCGAATTGACTTGATTCTTTTCCTCCACTATTGGAACTTTAGGCGAACTAAAGATCCACTTGGCGCTTCGCCGAATTGTCTTTTGCGAGCTCTAGTCTTCATTTTTCCTTAAATTTTGGACTTTTTAGCTTCTTTTCGAATTATCTTGCCCTTGCCTCGTTCTCAAGTCTCCTTGCTGCACATAAACAATTTAACATTAGTTATGAGTGCAAACTAGGCATTAAGGACACCAATTTAGTACAAATGAAGCTCTAAATAAGTCAAAATTACCGACTCATCATATTTCTTCAGAATCAAGAAACATTCAGCTTAATAATTACCAACAGAAGTACTAGACAAGATAATGTTTTTTTCCAAATCACTTGCCAATATCAATCAACTGTCAACAAGAACAAGCAAACATCAGGCTATCGTCCCAGAGATTCCTTTTGCTTTCCCCGTTGGCTTGAGGTGATTTCCAGGCCCATGGATTACTAAACTCTTATTCAATGGTTGGATTGGATGTTCCTTTTCTCATCATAAAATGGATTAAGGCGAAATTCCATTTGCATAGTACATTTTGTAACATGTAACGACACTGTATACAATGCAAAAGGCATATGCTTAACTCCAAGAGTCTGAGTTCACAATACTATACTTTCTTTACTAAAATAGAAAATTAGCAAGTTATACTTCTCCGTACTGAAAGTAGACCTCTTCTGCTAGCAATGCCATCTTATAATTTCATCTGATTCAGGTCACACCTGCAGCTGGCATGATCAAATCTGGTGAAAATGAAGAGATCTTGGTACATCAGGAAGAGTTCCATAATTCAGAAGATATTCCTGATGTTATTTCACCAAGTAAATGATCTGAGAAAACAAGAGAAGAAGAGGTGATTTTGATGATCAATGTGAAATCCAGTCACTCAACGAAGGTAAGAACACATCAAGTACACCTAAGTTGCGGTTTCTCAACTGATGTAGTATTCATGTTATCAAGAAACAGTTCCACCAGAAATGAAGTGAGCTCTATCACAGGTCAAACAGTTCCAGAAGAAATAAAGGAAGCATCTTCCAGAGGTCAAATAGTTCCATAAGAAATGAAGGGAGCTCCCCCATAGATCTTCTCTTCAACAGGAGAGTTCCGCTGACATGAATAAATAAATGTGAATGACATTCAAGGCTTTCTGGGTACCTGGTATCTGCATGAAAGCCTTTAAACGTAAAGAAAACAAGGTTCTTTTTTCCCCCTCAAACTTGGGGGTACAGGAAGGGGATTACAAGGTGGAAAATCAAACCCTCACTAACAAAGTGAAAGTTCAGGTAGCAACTTTAAGTAAGCTGCAGTGGAGCTGCCTAAGGTTGGAAAGGTCATCACAAGCTCTCAGAACAGAGGAGTAAGTAAACATATTAGGTCTCACACCATCTCTCATCATAAAGATCAAAAACTCCAACGCCTTGTTATTGATCTTAGCACTAGAGTAGGCAGCTATCATGGCAGTCCAGGAGACAACATTCCTGTCAGACGTTTGATCAAACAAAGCTTGCGCTTCATCCAACATGTTAAACTTCACGTACATATTCATAAGCGTGTTAACAAGGAACGTTTTGGGCTCATAACCATGGAAAACACATGTTGGTGGACCCGTTTACCTTGTTCCACCGCGCCACAAGCCAAGCAACACTTAATGAGTTCAGAGTAGGTGACAGCATTAGCCCATATCTTGTGATTTTGCAAGGAATTCAATGCGTTCATGGCCCTGGGAAGATCCCTTGTATAGCAGTAAGTAGTGAACTCATCGAGAAGATCACTACCTCTGATTGATACTCTCTCATTCTTCCACTGGATTTCTGCACCAGAGCAACAACGCAAATGTTGAAGCAGAAATGGTGACAATGGACCGGACAAAACCAACCTGCGTACTGATATGACGTTTTCTGTGAATCTCAACACAGATTTCATCTCATTTTATGCTGTAGGACTGTGAAGATTGAACAAAAACTAAATCATTTCAGTAAGGCAATACAGTATGAGAGACAATAGTTTATGTAAAAGAATTGCAATTAACAGCTCCTTATTCTCTTTGAACATTCCAAATGGATAAAGAACAGATTTTTTTTCCCCTGTTTCAGCAAGTTCTTATAAGGGCAATAAATTCTCCAAGTTCAGATTTTTTCCCCTTTTCTGGGATTTACCTTTACCCCTCTGACAATCAACTTATGTTTAACCTTATTCAATATAAAGAAAGACAAATTTGCAAAACAAATTTTCTTTGGAGCATATAATCAAACAGGTTGTAGGCATAGTAGAGATTAACAAATCAGAAAAGAATTTGTCCGCACACTTTACAGAAATGAGACAGTGACACCAAGATTCAATGCCAGCAATTTCAAGATTTTGTTTGTTGAAACTAAGAATGTTGTTTGATTTCAAGCAATCTCCAACTGCCGCAATTTGGAGATACTGAGGAACAGCTTTTGGGACAATGAACATAAATCATGTATTAGTAACTTAGGGAAAATGACAACGATGGTCTATTATGTTTGTAATATGTTTAAAATAATCCCTTAAATATACTCATTAACAGTTTGGTCCGTTTGAAATTTTCGTAAGTTAGCACTTTTGGTTTCCGTCAAATATTTTTTTTCATCAAGTTCTCGAAGAAAATAAATAAATAAATCTTATTTTGATTATCTTGATTACGACGGTAAGATACTAATAAAGGATTTTTATTGATGTTTGTCTCTAGTTAAAAATATCGAATCAAGTTGCTCATGCTTTAACTAATCCGTGAAATGAAATGTGAACTAGATGCAATGACTAGGAACCAAACTAATCCATGGAATGAAATGTGAACCAAATGCAGTGACCGGGACTAACTTGCATACAAGCATACAATAACTAATTTATTTCCACCAGCAAATATCACGCAGGTGCCGGTATAATTATGCACAAAGTTCACATGGGTTGCTACTTAAGTTTGGCCTAAATTGGCTGTGAGTACCACCAATTTGTTCCAAAGAGTAACTGCATAGCAACCAGTAACCACATATCACTACTAAAAGCATAACACATCAAAGCACCTGTTGGAGAGGAAAGGAAAGGAAAATTTCACAGCAGTCAACCTGAACAGATATCACAAAAGACTCGTATACGCGGAGGTGATAACATCATCCACATTATTCAGAGTCGATTTCATTGGGGTGGAAAGGTGTCCGTTTAACAAATCATCGTATAAAAATCACTAGAAACTGTATGTTACATCCATATGTAGAGTGATAAAAGCTCTCCCTTACGAACAAAATGTTGGTCACAAGCACCCGGAACTAAATCAGAGGAAAGGTACAGAGAGCCTAGAAAAAAGTAGTAAATACTACGCTCCATTCTCTGTTGAGATGTTTTTCTGAGCCAACATCTTTTCGATTATCATCTTGAGTGCAGGAGCACTTGCACGACATTTATCATCTGAAAAGCATGATCTTCCTTCTTCAGCTGCTTTACATAGCTGAGGATCCAGTGGTACTTTTCCAAGAAACGGGACACCCATATCGTTGCACATCTTTGCAGCACCTCCGCCACTGGTATCAAAAACTTCACTACAAGCAATCAAGTTCAGCAATTCTGGAGCATTCTCTCTGATATAAGACATGGCCCACTCGGTCATGTCTTTCTGCTCGCCAGTCTCTGTCATTCTTGTGAATTTGAATTCTGAGAGTGGCTGGGAAAGACCACTCATGTTCTCAACAACGCCAAGAACTTCCACCCCAACTTTCTTGCAAAAATTAACTTCTTTCCTCACATCTATCAGAGACACCTGTTGAGGGGTTGTAACTATAACTGCACCATCTATTCCAGTTGCTTGGAGGGATTGAACGATTGAAATGTGTTCATCTGACGTCCCAGGTGGAGCATCAACCACAAGAAAATCAAGCTCTCCCCAATAAACTTCTTTGAGGAATTGCTTAATTAGACCATTCTTGCGAGGCCCTCTCCATATGACAGCTTCATCAGGATTGGGGAGCATGAAACCAATTGACATAACCCCAAGGTTAGACTCAACGTAAACAGGGGACCATCCAATATTACTCTGGTGAATCTCTTGTCCTTCGAGACCAAGCATCTTTGGGATGCTGGGGCCACAGATATCAATGTCAAGGAGACCCACTTGAAAATCCATAGCTGCCAATGCAAAAGCAAGTTGAGCTGAGAAAGTACTCTTACCAACTCCACCTTTGCCAGATAAAACCAGTATCTTGTGCTTCACAGTTGCCATTCTTTCTACTATTGCAACCAAGTCTGCACAAAACCGTCGAAAATGAGCACCATGTGTGTAACATTGATAAATAAAGCCTATCATGCTACCACTGTACCACAGGAAAAAATAATTATGGGAAAACCAATAGCTGGAAAATACCGCATGTATTGGAACTTTACCTTTATCAAAAAAAAAAAATACCGCATGTATTGGAACTCAGATATGTCCCAACTTGGTAAATTAAACAATCTAGTTAGTATTACATTATCGACCACTTTATCATATCAACTTTCGACAACCTAGCTCTCAGTATCAAACAAATTATCCATTAGAAAGCGCAATCAACAATCCCCCAAACTTTCCTTTGCTACTTGCTACAATATAGTTTTTTGCTACTCGTTGCAATATACTATACATACAAGAAAGAGCAACTTGAGTTGCACCATATCTACACAAAATCATCAGATCAAAACTAACACACCAAAACAACAGTTTTAAAACTATAAAAGGTAACATTGAAATGGAAGATAGATGCCTCTGCCTGAAAAGTGCTTGATTTCATTTAGAGATTCTAGTGTGTGAACATTAGCACATTTGTCTGTGGAGAAGATGATCCTTTCTTTCCCTTTACTGGATTAACGAAAAAGAGTCATGGCAACAGCAGTATAATTTTGTTGTTGCTCATTCTACAATGATTTCTTAATAAAAATAGAATAAAATAGACTTCCTTCAACTTCTTCTTAAGTTGGCTTCTTGCTGCAGAGACTAAAAACTCCCATCCTACCAATAATCGCAACGCATGCACTTTGAAGCTTTGTATATCTCTTTTCTTTCCTCTTGCATATGACATGCCATGTTTATCTTTTTCTCTGAACTATATGTTAAAAGTTCTCTTTTCTTCCTAGTACTCATTCCAAGCTAATGATTTAAGCTTTTTAACTCATTCCTAAGTAAATGATTTTATTAACATTCCAGTATAACGGATTTAAATATCCATCCTTTGTGCCTTTTAGGTACTTTATGAGCATGGTTATAACCAAAGACCCTTAGGACTGACCGCAACCTTCCAAACTTGGGGATAATATGTTCACCTCTCTAAGCTTCTCCACTTAAATACCATCTTAAGTTTTCAAGTTCCAACGCTCAAACATGTAACCTAATTTACAAGTCCCTCAACCTTCACCACTTGAACTAAGCCCGGGGAGATACTGGGGTTCAAATTCATCAAAAGAGTAGATGATTTCTCTTATTTACAAGGATTGGCTTTATGTTCAAGATATGTTAAAAACCATCGTCTTTTCTTCGTGTTCATCACCAAGACACCCAAAGGGCCCACTATACGTACCTCGGGATCACCACCCCATTCAAATCAAAATAGAACCAGAGTGAGAAAATCTTATAATACGAGGGCAGAGTTACCCGGTACACGTAATATTGGGAGTACACTATACACAAGCTCAGGAACACAAAAAAGAACTCAATAACATCCTACAGTCACAAAATTAACACCCAATATCTCAAAGATAAGAAAAACAAGCTCAAAAAAGGTATCTTTACAGAACCATATTATGCAAGAAAACAAGCAAAACAGTAACCTGGGTCGGGTCCTTTAGGAGCAGTAGCACAAATTTCTTGATTTGGGCATCCTTGACAAGCATCAGATTTTCCTGCTGTTTCAGATTGTGGACCTGGGCAATCTGAAAAAAAAAAAAAAACACTGAAATCAAAGAAGAAAGATGCAAACTTTAAGGTTAAAATCAAGAATCTACATACGTTCAGGAGCATTCTCTGGGATTTCACCGTTTTCCATCTTTCTTCAACTAGCACAAGAACAAGTTCTAAATAAAAATTGAAACTTTAATGAACTGCTCCAGAACAAGTCAAAAGTTGTTTTTATAGGTTTTCGATGCCGCCTTTGAGGTTCAGAGAAATTGCTGTAAATTTGTCAATTAGGGCTATGGAGTTTTATCACGTAACAAAAAAAAAAAGAAGGTTTTACACCGCCTTTGACTTTTATTTTTCTTGAACAAGTTAGAATTAATTATTTTGAAACTAATTAACTTATGATTGTTATTTTAATTTCCAGCAGATTGTTATTTTAAGTAGGTAAATATCAATATAACTACCCCTATCGGATACCATCTGAGTCTTGTGGGTCATCTATATTGCCTAGTCGAGAGACAATCAACATCATTGGTATACTCGTCTCTCTCCTCTCTTCCTCTCTCTCTCACATCTCTCTCCTCTCTCTGAAATCTCGTTTGTCACTCTCCTCTTTTTCAGTCATCTCTCCCTCGCCTCTCTCCTCTCCCTACCCAATCTCTCTCTCTCTCGTTTCTCTTCTGTCAATCTCTCTTTCACTTTATACAAACACAAATGTATAATTTGTGTTAGTGTTTGTATAAAGCGAGAGAGACGGTATATACAAATACAAATAGATATCTCTCTGCCCTATACACTTATAAGTTATAATTATACAAATACAAATCTTCTTTTGCCTTTCTCTCTCTCTTGCTTTATACAAACACAAATTCTACAAATACAACGTATTATTTGTGTTTGTATAAAGTGAGAGGGAGATTGGATATACAAATACAAATGTTTTAACTCGATTCAATTATATACGAATTCAAATTGTATGCAGATATACAAATACAATAATTGATACATATACATAGTAGTTACACATATACAATTATCTAACCGATATACATTTACAATTCACCCCTCTCCACTCTCTGCCCTCTCTCGCTCGCCTCTCTCCTCCCTCTCCCAATCTCGCTCGCCACTCTCCTCCCTATAACATGTAGCTACGAATCGTAATTAGTAAACTATAGCTATGAAGCATAATTAAGCTATTTTTGAGTGGCTATATGCGAAAATTCCCCTATACTTATAACGTATACTAATATACACACAATATACTATCTATTATAATAAAATACTTACATTATATATAATGTAAATATTCTATTATAATAGATAGTATATTGTGTGTATATTAGTATACGTTATAGTTATATATATTATACAATGTAAGTACTGTATTATAATAGATAGTAGGGGGTACATGACCGGGTAAGTTTGAGTTTTCAAATATCAAAATAAACCATTTGTGTCGTATTTTTAAATTTATAAACTAAGCCAAACTAATAAAATTCAGATTTTTCAACCTCGGATTTTTTCGAATTTTTTGAATTTTGGTAAAGTATTCATACAAACATATAAATTAACTTGTGCTCCAAATATTTCTTTAGTCCTACCAAAATACAACTATCTAAGGTGTTTCTTAAGAAAATAACACAAAATATGAGATGTGGGGTGACACTAAAATATTCAACAAAAAATAATAAAGAAATTGCATAAAATAAATATTGCAAATTAATAAGTCATAATGAAAAAGATCATAATTTAAAAGTACTAAATCATGCTAAAATAAGTCTTAATAAGTATCAATTACATGATTAAACATTAAAGAAAAATTAAAATTAAGTTATGTATTTTAAATGTCTAAATCAATGTAAAACTAAAGAACAAATATTCAACATTATTGTCATTCTTAGTGTTGAATTAATATTTTTTTATTAGCATCAATATTGATTTGATTTTGAATTGAGTTTTATTAGAGTTACTAATATCTATGGATTGTAACCTCTATTGGACCATTCAAAATTATAAGTCTCAAAAACTTGAAATAATATGTTAAAAGATAAAAATTATGAAAAAGTATAAGAAATATTAAGAAATTATATCAATGTAAATACTTTTATTTAGAAAATAAATTTTAAAAATTATATATATAATGTCGGGCTGATTTGGTCCCGGGTTGACTTTTTTTAGTTAGAATCAAACCAACCCAATTATAGCCGATTTTTTTTCTCAATACCTAACCAAATCATTAGTCGGGTTTTTTTTCTTCATTTGACTCGATTTGCGGTTTGATTTGATTTTTTAGTCGATTTTATACACCTATAATAGATAGTATATTGTGTGTATATTTGATATACATTATAAGATACTAGTATATTTAGTATAATAGTATATTATACATTATAAGATATAAGATACTATACAGATTTTATGAAAAAGAAATTAAGAAAAGCTAAGAATCAATGAGCCTTTGACTTTATTAATAGATTGACAAAATTCAAAACATACAAAGTTACAATTAGTTGTCTCTAATAAATTATAAAATCTACATAAGTATTTCGAATCATCTAATTTTCCAATTCATCTATATTAACATTAACAAGAATTGACTCATAATTTTCACAGAAAAAATCGTAAAATTGTTGAAATGTTGAACACTTTAAAGTTAAAAACTTCCACTTGATATTGTTAAGGTCAATATGTAAATATTTTAGCAAATATAATGTATCCTAATATAATTAATATCTTGTCATGCCCCAAGCCTACACCTTGGACGTGACCGGCACTCTAGAATCATTACTGATCCGCAAACGAACCCTTTGTCTGGCTAACTACGTAGCGGAAGACTTACTCAAGCAAATAGGAACTTTAAATGCATAATCAACTCAATTCAATTAAATGTCTGGAAATACTTAATAAAGTATAAGTAATAGTTTTCAAGGTCTCAAAACTGAAAGGAACATACTGAGAGACTCATCAACTCTAACTATCTATGAAGCCTCTAATACTAGGGTAGATGTCGCACGACAATTCAACAATAACAGGAAAACTAAATGTGAAATCCTCCGGAAAGCAAGGAGGCTCACCAAAGCTATCTGAAGCACAAAGTGAATCTCAACGAAACGTATGTTGATGATCCTGAACACCTATATCTACATCATAAAAGATGCAGGTCGAATGACATCAGTACATTGAATGCACGAGTATGTAATATGGCTGAATAGAACAATAACTAGATTGATAAGGCTGAGAGAATACTCACCTCAACTCAACTCAATACAAAGCAATAATAAGATATGAAATATTTAAAGCTTCATAAATAAAAGATGCTAACTCGAGGATGTATATAAAAATACAATAAATTACTCTTTACTCTTATTTGGGAGATTCTCTAACCGACAACCATCACTATGAGATAGGTGATGATACAGCGTCTCGCCCACGCTGCCAGAATTGTCCTATACCTTGTCGGGGTATAGAACACCTCAACTAAGTGGATCCACTAAGCTCTGCTCAAAAGCAATAAGGAGTCATCTAAAAAGTATGATCCTTTACCCATGTTGGCATACATAGTTTATGAGAAATTTGAGTTGTGTGAACTCATCCCCATATTGGTGCTCAATACTACTCCCAATAATATATACTCATGCTCAAATGTATAAACACATACTCTTTCTCTGTTTTGAGGTAATTACTCAAAATAACCTCTTAAAAAAGGTAGTTGCTCTGAAATATATATATATCCTGAACTCATAAACTCTTTTTAGAAATCAAAGTTTCTCTTTTCTCAATGTAAAAATGTTACATTTGGGAATACTTAGTTCCCTTATATTATTTCTCAAACATGTATAAAACTCTTCTCAAAACTCCTCTTTGCTTTCTCAGAGAATTAGCTTAAAATTATTGTTGATTAAAAATGATTCTCAATAATAACTCAATAAAAGCTCTTGAACTTTTTCTCTTAAACTCACTTTAGTTTTGAAAATGCATTAAGACATATGAGTAGGATAATGCATGAATTTTCAAAGATATATGGAGCCTATAGGAGCTTAAAGGAACACGTCTGGATGAACAAAGGAGAAATTTGGCCCTGGCGACCCCTGGCCCACTGCTGGCGCGGGGCGCCAGACCCCAAACTGCTGAAGCAGTTTTGGGGCTCACTATTGGCGCGGGGCACCAGGCCCCAAACTACTGAAGCTTCCCCCTGGCGCGCCGTCCCAAGCTCCCCCCAGCTTCCCCCGATGAATTTTCAAGTTAAATTAGGACCCCAAATTAGTTTAAAATTGGGAAATTAATCTTAAACTCTACGTGTTTTTCAAACTCAACCTCATTACATGAGAACTTTCACATAATTCTTTTTGAAAACATAACTTTACTCCATCAATAGAGTTCATGTGATACTAAGCATGAACAACATTATAAAATTCACAAAAACAAAAGAATCAAAACCTCAACTGTTAAAGAACTGAATTCAATATCAAGAACTACGAATGGATCCTTTAGATGTGGCGATTTCTGACTGAATTGAGATGTAGGGAGTGATGACGAACTAGTCCAACACTATGATAGTCTTACATACCTGGAAGGAACAAAGGTTCTCGGCGAAATCAATGGAAACTTGAAGAACGCTTAAACCCTAGCATTTTCTCCTCTTGGAATCTTGCTCTAATTCTTCTAAGTGTTAAAGAATGTGAAAATATGTTTTAACATTGTTTAGACCCTTAATTAGGTGAAAAAACATGGCTTAGGCTTAGAAGGGGTGGGAAAAGACCAAACTACCCCTCTAGAAAAATTGACGAGGTGTCTTAAGAGGGAGGCTCACTAAAATGGGCATATTTCTTTACTCTAAACTCAAAATAAAGCAAACTTGGTGGCGTTGCAAAGAGGACTCAAAGACCTTTAATTTTATAGATCATGGGCCATCTAATTTATTATGTGCTAAGAGATATGAATGTTTGAAGTAGACCTAAGTAGAATCTTATGTCAAAACTTAATCGGTAAGGAAGCTTTCAACTTAACTTTGTGCTAGGGGATTCTTGTGACCTTAATTCATGTCCAAATCTATTCTCACACTAAAGAATTGACCTTAACACCTAAGCATCATTTAAGAATCACCCGACATGAAGACCTTATACGTAAATGAAGAATAGTTTGGGTCTTAACTTAGAAATTTTTGGGGTGTAACAGTTCCTTTCCTTTTGTTTCTCAAATCAGGCCCACATTTGATTCTACTACCCGGTGAAAAGGAAAAAAAGACCCCATTACCCAATTTTCTCTCTCTAGGTTTTTACCCTATCTCTCTCCTTTCTCTTTATCGCGTTTTTCACCATTTTTATCTCCTTTCCTTGTTTAAGAAATTTATCTCTTTGAAATTCATCCACTTTTTTAGAAATTTCAGAATTCATTCAAAAGATTTCACCCACTGATACAGGTAAATACATTGCCATCAAGTATCTTTTGATACTTCGCTTTATTATGTATTTCTGATTTTTTGTGATATTTGATATTTTTTTTGTGATTTGTTTTCATATTGGAGATATAGTAGTATTCTACATTAATTGTGATTTGTTTTCATATTGGAGATATAGACTCTTCATCTACCAGTGGGAAAGCCGAAAAGGATGATGAAGATCAAATAGTGGATGACATCTTGCTGTAGACCAAGTTGAGGAAGAACAATTTCCTATTAGTTTGTTTTGGTTTTATAGTTTTTTTAGAATTTTGTATCCTTTCTCAATTTGTATTCAAATCAGTATGTATGCTATTAATATTTGTATTCGTTCAAAATCTCATGCTGCATAGTTTATGAATCTTGTATTTGTTCCTAATTTATCTTCATCCCAAAGGTATGCTAACTAGTTATTTATTTTATTTATAGGAAGAACAACTTCCTATTAGTTTGTTTTGTTTTTATAGTTTTTTTTCAAAATTTTGTACCCTTTCTCAATTTATATTCAAACCAGTATTATGCTATTTATATTTGTATTCATTCAAAATCTCATGTTGCATAGTTTTATGAATCTTGTATTTGTTCCTAATTTGTATTCATTCCAAAGGTATGCCAATTAGTTATGTATTTTATTTAAGAATGATTGCAACAAGTATTCACTTATTCCTTTTCAGTTTTATATTTCATTCTCACTTTTTCATCATATTGTTTTTGTATTTTATATATCATTATACAAAATACAACATAAAAACTAGAATGAATACAAATAATATACATATTGGAATGAATACGACTTAAGAAAGGATACAAGATTCTGAAGAAAAAATAAATACACAGTGAAAAATATATGAATACAAATATGCTTCTTAAATAACTACAGATTCATTTGTCATACCTATTGGAATGAATACAAACTAATAAAGAAATACAAGTTACATTATACAAAATACAACATGAGAACTAGAATGAATACAAATACAGAGAGTATACATATTGGAATGAATATATAATTTAAGAAAGGATACAAAATTCTGGAAAAAAATAAATACACTGTGAGAAAGGCGCACGTTTGAGTTTGAGTTTTCTTTGAAAATGTAACCGATGAGAAAATTAAGTGATATTTACCTTTTTTGAAATATTCTCTCCCCTGATTTTCTCTCTTCTGTTATTAAATAATTGTATTCTTTCAAATTAAACAAATTTAAAAATGTATAAATAAGATATATAACAAACAAAAATATTGACACTTTTAATAAATATTTAAAATGTGGCTAAGAGGTCTTATTAAATGCTAAAATATTGACATTTTGAAAAATTTTCCTTTATTTTTTTTTTTAAATGAGGATTTTGGGCCACTTTTCAGAAAGGGGCCTAACAGTCAGACAAACAAGGCTAATTTAAAAAAATTTAATAAATTGGGCCGGTGAACCAGCTACTGGTCTCTTAACGGGCTAGGCTAACCGGTCTTAGGCTCCGCCCTACCCAGCACTGGCTAGGCACATTTTTTTGTGGGCCGGTTATCAGTCCGGTCTTTACCTGTGTCGGTCCCTTATTGGGCCGGTTTTATCAGGCCGGAACCAGGCCCAGTTGACAGGTTTGAGTTTACCTCTCCTCCAGAGATTTAGCTTATGGTTTTAATCTTTGTTTTTGCACATCTTTTTTTATGATGAAATAAAAGGGCATACTTTCTTAATGCGTAAATTCTTTTTTCAAAAGAAAATCTTAAAACACATTTTAAAGCATAAATGCATCAAAAGAGGAATTAAGTTGTTACATCTGGAAGCACATGATTGTGAATGATAGACAAATTACAACAAAGACTAGGGATTTTCCCAAGTCAATAAAAAACTAAATTTACCACCTTTTTTTGACTTATTTATGTCTCATAGATATTTTTTCCCTATGGACTTACTTGGTGCATATGCAGTAAAAAATACATCTAAAAGCATTCATTCCAACAAATAGTCTTGGCTTCTTTACAAAGTTGTAGTTAGTTGTGACTACTGAAGACTAATGCTCTTCACCAAATATTAGAGTCCAATTTGTACGATTGTTCCTGTGGTTGTTGCTGCTGTACAGAACTATCCAACATCGTCATAGATGAAGAAGGTGCCACAATATTATTAGCAGCAAAATCATTTCCAAAGTGCGTAGTAATAATATTCTCCTGTGGGAGCATAAATGCGTAATCATGACTAGTAGTTGTAGCTTGATCTCTTGGAGAATAACCCCTTAATTGTAATGCCCTAAAAAGCAATGAATTTACTGATGAAAGATTAGAGCTTAACAAGTTTGAAGACCAAGGTAGTAATGGAAGAGTGCTTGCTGCTGCTGCATCTCTTGTTGCAGCAGCAGCAGCCAAGTTTATATTGTCGTTGTTGTAATTATGCAAGGAAATATTGTTGATCGCGCTTGATGGAGTACTGGCTAGGTAGTTGAAATTAAATGGTAGCTCAATATCTCCAAGCTCATTTGTTATTGTGTAATTAGTGTCACAAGGGGACTCTAGGGATAGTGGTGAAGATGATGTTGGCTGTGGTTTTTTCACAGTTGAACTCTTCTGGAACACCCTGCAGACTACCCATTCCTCCTGAAAACAAGACAACAAAAATCTAATATATTAATCGCGGAATAATAATAAATGATGATGGTTGTGTGGCTATAAATTATTTTATTAAGGATAAATGTGTATTTTAAAGTTAAATTGTTACTTAATATAGAAATGTGTTTTTTTGTTTGACCGACTAAAAAGGAAAGTGAGTCATATAAACTAAGACTGAGAGAATATTTGTTAGTGTTAGAATAAATGATAAATTCAAGAAAATAAGAATGATCACCCTTTATTTCAAGGTATATTCTATTTCTTTCTTTTAGATGTAGTTACAACTCCCTTTGGTTACAAATATTGGTGGTTTTGACAAATTGAATCTGTTTCAATATATTTGATGTTTTAAAACATAACAAGTTATCTATTGGGTAGTGATATAGGCAAAACGTATAGTGGAGTCTAATTAGCTTAAGGTTAGTAATTAAATATTGACATAGCTTTAGGATTAGTTATATTATTAAGGGGATCTTAGTAACTTAATTAGTTGGTCGGCTACCTGACTTTCACCTTAATGGTGGAGGTTCGATTATCCCCTCCCCTATGTTATTGAAAAAAATAAATCATATTACTAAGATTTGAATTGTATATAAAATGATAATATTGGAATTAAAAATATAGAAAAATACCCACTTTATATGACTTACTTTTTTAGTTAGTCAAAAAAAGAATTACACATTTTTATATTTAGTAACAATGTAACTATAAAATACCCAATTTACCCTTAATGAAATGATTTCTAGTCACACAAATATATATGACTCATTTTAGACTACAAATTTCAAAAGTATTTTTTTTTTCTTCTTAAACTCGCACGGTGTCAAGTCAAACTAAACGGAGGAAGTATTGTTTTTTGATTATGAAATGTACGTACCTTAGAAGGTTTGAAACCAAATCTGGTTTCAATTCTGTATTCATGCATAACCCAATTTGTTTTTTCACCCTTGGGAGCTCTTCCTCTATAGAAAACTAGGGTTTTCTTCATCCCAACAAGAACTCCCGTTCCACCCCGAAATATTTCCTTGTCCTTGCCTGTTGTTTTCCAGTAGCCTGCTTCTGTAGCTCTGTTCGTACGAAGCCCTGTTGGGTACTTTCGATCTTTTAGACTGAAGAAATACCATTCCTTTTCTCCCATTGACGCTTTTGCTGTACCACCACATTAACAAATCAATAACATTCGAATTTTCCTTTATTTTTTAGTTTTATTATCATAGTGGTTGCTATTTGGTGAGCTTATTCAGATAGAAAAAAACTCCAGTTCATTTTTTCCCTCCTTCATATCCACTTAGACACGCAATGTTAGCTTGTTTGTGATAAAATATGATAAATGGCTAGGGCTTTTGCAAAAGAAGAATGTCATTTTCTGTTTGTTTGCTAGATAATTAAGCATCTTTCACATGGAGTTATAATCAGTGGCGTAGTCATATATAGCTCAGGGTAGGACACCTTTCGTTGAAAAATTATACTATATATATAGAAAATTGTACAAAGTATACAGGTCAAAAATTATTTTTCATATGTATATATTAAATCTTGGACACACTTAACGAAATTTCTGACTTCGCCAATGATCTTTGCCTACTTATTTATTTATAAAATATATATTTATTCATGGAAAAAGAAAAGTAGATTAGGAAGAAGATTAATAGAAGCAAGAAATTAAGTATTCTCATTTTTTCTCTCCCATGAGTGGATTATATATACAATTTGAACTTCCCAAACTACATGCTAAATTATGCTTCTATGTATACATCAAAATACATAGTATAACATTTGTATCTATTTTTCTTTAGAAAAATAATTAGTAGGTGAAACTATATGAACATATATAGACTGATCTATATCAAGACAAAAAAATTGTATAAATCGCTCGTAACTAACAGAATTTTTGATAATCTGTTGCTAATTCACCTCTAAATAAGATTAGCGACCAATTTTAATTTAATGTTGCTAATATTTTTTTTTCTTTTAGTAATGAAAATTGAAGATTGAAATAAGGTGTTAAAAAAAAGAAGAAAATGATAATGAGAGAATGATGATCCAAATTACCAGGAAGGTCCCAAGGCTCAGACTTATTGAGATCAACATCAGCAATAGCTCTAGCAGTGAAGTTGAAATCAGAAACTTTGTTATTCAGATAAAATGTGATGAGTTCTTCATCTGTCGGATGGAACCTGAACCCCGGAGGAAGATTTTCCTCCATTATATCACCTTGTTTAATTTTCTGAGGCAAATTAAAAGTACGGATGCAAAGAGGATGCCTATTATATATATGCTGTCAAGCTGCGTTAATTTCTATGCACATTTTTTAATTAATATTACAGCTATCGTATATTGAAAAAGATAGTGTATATACGAGGATTTTGATTTTCATCTGTCTTATTATAATGCCATTATATGAAGTGAGGTGGCTGCTCTACCCCTCTAAAATGACATAATCACGGTTGATCACATAATTAATTAATAAGTTGGAGTAACTAAAAATGTGTTTAAATGAATACAACAATAATAACAATAATATGTTTAGTGAAATTTTATAAGTGAGGCCTGAGAAGGTATAGTATACGTAGACTTTACCTCTATATCGTAGAAATAGAGAACTTGTTTCTGATAGACCCTCAACTCAAGTAGCACATCTCAAAGTTGTGTGACAAAGGAAATACGAAAATGATACCACATATTAAGTAATTTCAAATTATTTTAATGTAGAAAGGACTAAAATACGTTAAACTATGGAATTTGGTATACAATATTGTCCTCATCCACCTTATGAGTGTGGACCGTTAGAAATAAGAGTATTTTTTTGCCCGAATGATTAATGTCAAGGGTATTTTTCACCCGTAAGATAAACAGAGGGGTAATATTATATCAAATCTCTTAATTCTGGAGCATTTTAGGCACTTCTCCAATTTTAATTGATAATCATACTTTAGGTCTCCCTGTATATTTGACTTCATATATTTAATCTTCAATTAATAAAAAATTAAAGTGTGTTTTTAATCGTTTTATATAGAAAAATATATAAATTACTTTTGAAATTATATTATCCTCAAATATTGATCAACAATACATACTTAACATTACAAATAGTCAATAAAATAGTCTAATTATTGATATATAACTAGGTAAATTTAGAATGACGCAGCAATCAGGAGGATGAAAAAGTGAATCACTTCAACTAATTAAAGGTTTAACGTACTTAGTCAAATATCATAACGTACGAAAGTTGAAACTGACTTAACCTTGAAAATAATAAATTGCTGTCTAGAAAAATATGTATCTGATTTAATCAATTTAATGTAATTAATTTAGAGTGAGTTGAAAAGAGGTAATGCTCTAGAGTGAGTAGAGTCAATTCAAACGAAAATATTCTCAAGAAGAGGCAACAAAACACATAAGATTTTTTATGAAGGAGACATGGGAATTAATCAACACAACTCACAGAGAGAAAGTCCTCTGTTTCTGAAACATTTGTTGGGATAGCAATTAGCAAATGATGTTGCAAGAACAACAAAGTACGTACGTACGGACATGGAATTTAAAATACCGATATTAAAAATAGCATCTCCAATATACTTTTTTGAGGTTAACAATATTCTTAATAGTACTGCATTTTGGTTTTGAAATAATTTTATCCCTAAAAATTTACCTCATGATTTTGATTTTACTGTATTTTGACTCCATAAGCCAATCTTCGTTTCATTATACATTTTTGTATCTTACGCATTAAATTTTCGATTCATTTATTATTACATCAAACTGAAATTTAAATTAGAAATTTCGACTATCATATTTTGTATTTGAACAATAAAGATTAACATGTCTAAAATCTCTAATTGCACCACTGCACCACAACCCATGTTGGTAACAAAATGTTATTACTTATTAGGCATGTTAAAATTTTCAAGAAATCAACATTGGCTAATTATATTCGTGTGGAAATGTGGATATTTTTATAGAATTGAAATTAAAGTAGAGTATGCAAAATGTTAGTGTTATTTTTCTTATTTTTGTAGTTGTAGATTATAGTTGTAGTGTTCTTAATTATATGCTAATAACATGCATCTTTTAGTAAAGTATTTTAAATATATATATATTTACTTAATGAGTTGAGGGTGATTTAATTTGATATACCTTAACAGAGACATTTTCAACTAAATCCAATAATAAATCGGGTCAATTTTGATCATTTTTCATCTTATTTAAATTGGAGGTTCGTTTTCAAGGCACACTTGGTCCATAAAGAAAACGGTGGGGCATTTTAAGCTTAATAAGTGAACAAAGGGGCATTTTTATATCAATTCCAGTATATGAGGAGTAATTTTATTACGTTATATGTTTAGTAATAATTTAACTTTAAACTTCTAGTTTTTTCTTTACTGATTTGTAAAGTTACATAAACATTATTTATAACTTATTTTATAACAAATTTAAAATTAGGGATAATTTCAGAGAGCTCACTCCAAGTTTGGCTTCATAACACTAACCTACCTTGTGATTTACAATATTACGTTTACCTCCCTTATTATAATTCTATTGTAACAACGGTGAATTTTATTATTTTAAATTAGTAATATCATATAATATTCCAAATTTGCCCTTGTAACCTTTAATATTAAATACTAGACCTATAACATAAACAATCCTTCGAATTCTATATATGTTACACATCAATAAGAAAATATTGTCCGCCATGGTTACATATTGAAAATCAATGATGTCAATTTTCATGTTGAAAATAATATAAACAATCCATTAATCGACATGGTCTGATTTCATATTGAAAATAATATGACAATAAAATCGTAAAAAGTAAATTTTGAAACATAGTATTCGAGCATCACTTTTCTGGAAATATTAGTAAGAAACAATGAAGAACATTTTTATATTGAATAATAAATTCAAGTATTTGATGGCTGGGGCGGAGGCACATGCATGTCAGGGCGTCCACTTCGTTGGAAAAAAACACGGTAGTATATACAAGTAAATGATACACGAATTGATTAAATAACATATTTTGGACCTCCTTGACATAACATGTTGTTGTTATTCAGTGATTTCAGATGCCTTGAATGGGCTTAAGACACCTTGAATGAGCCAATGCTTGCCTGTTTGAATCTCACTAGCAACAATTTTTTTCTCTTTTTAAAAAGAGCACCCTTAGTGAAATTCCTGGCTCCACCACTGTTTGATAGATCTATGATAATTTGGATGTAATTTTTTGTTAGGATATATACTATTAACCATGTGTTTAGATATAGTATTTATTATAGAATAATTATTTATTCAGTTTTAATCGATTATATATTCGTTTATGGCGTCTATTTACTTATACAGTAGATGATTTAGTGTATAGAGTTTTAGCTTATACACAGAGGATTAAATCATCGGTTCTTATAAGTATAAAGTTTTTTGTTCACAATTTAGGATGGAAATTGGACATGCCATCGGTACGATTGTAGCACAAGATTATATGTAATTTATCTTGATTATGGGAACGGTGTAGTTCCAACTTCTTGTGCTAGTGCATTTTGTATGTATTGAACGGGACCGAGGAGAGATAGTTGTTTTAGACTGACTGACAAAAACATATTCTCTAAACTGTTAAATGTACTCATATTCTTAATCTTGATATAACTATTATGATCTGTATATATATTAATTATCGTTTTGATTTATTAAAAGGTGAGATTCTGAGATGGGTCAATATGCCTGGTAGATTGGATGATAATAATATATATTGGTGAAATAATAAGTTAGTTGATGGAATCCATGTCTCGTTATAGAGATTGATTGATATGCTTTTTTGAGAAGCTTATAAGTTTTCATCGTGTCAAACCTTGCAAGTGGATTTATGAATCCGACACATGAAATAAGTTAAGCAGTGCTCTAAAGGAAATTAATCATTAAATTAAATTCATCAGTAATTTAATTTATTGATTAGTATCTGTAATCTTAACATGGAGAATTACATAAGTGTTTAATGGGGAATTTCGAAATATAAATAGAGGAGTGCAATTACGAATTTTTAGTGGAATGATTTGTAATTTATTATGGTAAGAATAATTCAAATTAGTTTTGGAATTATTTCCATAATAGGAAGTCTCAGTAATAATTCTGTGGTCCCTCCAGTGCCCATAATTAACTAGAACTCAGAATCCTATGGGAAAAGGAATTATAAGAAAACTGGGTTTTCTTCTCCTTTTTGGACTAGGAGGAAATCTCTATAAATAGGGATTCTCCTAACCTAGAAAGGTGATTGAAGGTTTCTATCGATACTTGCCCACCCAAGTATTGAGAGAGTTCGGATGTGATTTGGGATCACTGTAGAAGACCGTGGATTCGCTTGAAGGTATGTCTAGCTAGTGGATTCGCTTGAAGGTATCTGCTCACGCTTCAAGAGGTAATTCTTGAATTAAATTTCAGTAAGTTTATGCGTTCTAGCATAATTATATATGTTCTAGCATAAATGTATATTGGTTATCTATTATTCATGTAAGTAGTATGATTCTGGATATGCTTCCGCTGTGCATATAGTTTTCCAACAATTTTTAAAAGGAGAGAGGGTCTGTTGAGAAAGCTTTATGTGTGTCAAAAACGAAGGTATATTTGGTTTAAAGAAGAATAATTAAAGGGTCATTTAGTCATGTCATAATTTATTCTATTAATAAAAAATAAATTACAAGAATTGTTATAACAAAATTAAAATATGGAAGGTAAACATAATATTGTAAACCATAAGGAAGATCAGTATATAATAAGATCAAACCAGGAGAAAGGTCTCTAAAATTAAATATTTTATAACAAATTTAAAATATTTATAAATTTTGTATTTAATCAAATATCTTTACAAGTAATTGTGATGAAGAGTGTATTAACTTCTTCACATTTTTTAATTAAAAAGTAAATAAAATGGATGCTAGTCCATTATTGTTAAAATGTGATGAGAAATAAGTGAAAGTAAAATTTGCAGTAGATAGGAGTGGCAAATAAATAAATTAGTCAGAAAATGAAAGTTTGGGTTATTCTTTAAGTTGCATAGCCAACAACCTCACCAATTTTTACCCACTCTGCTCCAATGTGAACACAAAATCCCTTTCGTCATTCTCAAATGTTTTATTGACACTTGTTTTTTTCCCTTCCCTTTTATCCCCACATCTGACAATTTAATAAAGGGAAAATGATCAAAGATGTCCTTAAACTATGCGAAAGGAACAAAAATGTCTTAATTTGTAGTTTTATTCAAAAATATCCTTGGTGTCAATATTTTGGTTCAAAAATACCCTTATTGTTATTTTAATGGGTCAAAGATGTCCATTTTCTAAATAAATATATTATTTATTTTCTTTTTAACACATTCTTTTTCTAATAATATTTTTTAAAATTAGCAAATGTTTATCCTACTTCAATTCAAAAAAATAAAAAAATAAAAAATTTCTTATTTTATTATAATTATTTTTTATCGTTATATAAATAAAATTAATGATGGATATACTATGATCTTATATATATGACATATATTATCAGTCGAAAGGATACATGAAGTTATTTTATTTTATTTGATAAAGTGAGATTAAGAAGAAAAAAATTATTTCCTACATTTTTATTTGTTATGAGATTAAGAAGAAAAAAATTATTTCCTACATTTTTATTTGTTAAAGTATTTTAAAAGAAAGAAAAACAAGTATAGGATTTTTTAATAATATTTTAATTAGGAAGAAGATGTGTTCAAAAAGAAAATAAATAATATATTTATTCGAAAAAGGCATTTTTGACCCATTTAGTAACTATAGGGGCATTTTTGGACCAAAGTATTGACTACAAGGGCATTTTTGAACCAAAGTATTGACACTAAGGGCATTTTTGGACCAAATTACAAACTAAGGGCATTTTTGGACCAAATTACAAACTAAGGGCATTTTTGTTCCTTTCACATAGTTTAAGGGCATTTTTGACCTTTTTCCCTTTAATAAATGATACTCCCTCTATTTCAATTTGTTTATTTAATGAAATTTAGAAAACTAAAGAAGACTTTTAAATTTTGTGATCTAAATTAAAGATATATATATAATATATTAAATGTAGTCTAAACATATCATGTGAGAAGTTAAAATAAAAGATTTGTCAAAAAAAAAAGACACAATCTTTTTAAAACTGATTAAAAATGAAAGGAAGATAAACAAATTAAAATAGATGAAATATATATATATATAATATCATTTCACATAGTGGTGATGAAATCTTTTCAGAGAATACGAGGCATTGGAGCAAATTCCAAAATTCTAAGTCTCAAATAACTTGAAAAAATATGTTAAAAGATAAAAATTATGAAAAAATACAAGTAATATTTAGAAATTGTATCAAGATAAATACTTTTATGTATAAAAAAAAATTTAAAAAATTATATATATAATATCAAATTGGTTTGGTCCGAAAGAAATTAGAAGAGAGAAAATTATGGAGAAGATTTTTCTTGTATCTATTCATCTGTGCAGAATCCATACTACTTTATGTATACAAAATTAAATGATAAAAGAAATGCAATATTTACACTTGTCCGTTTTTCATTAGTCTAAGGCTGACAGAATGTAACTAACTATATTCTTCCTTGTGCCTATCACGTGTTCTACTATAGCTGGAATTTGAATTATCTGAAGGGTGGATGTCATGCCCAACACATAATTGATCAACGATCCTTAATGCTCCACGTGTCTCAGTTTTATGTGAATTAAGAACTGAATCATTTTGAGGTAGCAACTTTGAGTTCTTATCTGCTTCTTTCTTCTTTTTGATGTCATCGTCTTTCTTCTTCCTTATACTACCTGCTTTATTTCTTTGATTGATTTCCGGATTAACCTGAACTCCAATATGGTCTCGGGTTGATTTTTTTTTAGTTAAAACTAAATCAACCCAAGTATTGTCGGGTTTTTTTTCTCAATATCAAACCAAATCATTAGTTGAATTTTTTTTCTCGATTTGACTCAATTTACAGTTTGATTCGATTTTCAATTCGATTTTGTACATCTCTACTCATAATCATCACACCCCAATTTATGGTTGATTCATGTCTGACATTTAATATCTAAACTTGATCAAGCGAATTTAATTTCTTAATTTTTTATTATGATTATTCTATCATTGTTTATCGAAAAATTCATTATTTTGATTAACAGTAAAATTTGTGTAAAGGGGTTAAAGACAGTAGGTTAAGATCGATCAAGTTCTTTTCCTCTAGGCTAGAACATCAAGGTGATTTCCTAATACAAGAGTATAGTCTACTAGAATGGAAAGCAAGATTTGAATGAGGAGAAGGCCGGAAGCATTATTCCATGGAAGAAGATCAAATATTAAGGGAAGAAGATCAAAATATAAATATGTTTTTTCTTGAGGTTTTCTCCGATGCCCTCCTATTCTCTCAAGAGACTCATTTTATAGGCCATAAAAGTTGAATCATGACCTTTATGTGAAATGATTATATACTTAATTGAGAAAAGACATAAAGTAACACTGAAGTTATCCTGAATTTTCAAAGTGTCCTATCACTCCCTAAACAATTTGAAACTTATATTATTAAATCATTTTTCTATTAGCCCCAGATTTTAAAAAGCAAGTGTTATCACACATCAATCATTACGTGACACATGTTGATTTAATTTGAAATATAATTTTTTTCATTTAAGTTTTTCTTTATCTTTTTTTTCTTTATTTCTCTCCCTCTCTCTCTTGCTTTTTGACTTATTTTAATTTTATTACTTTAATTTTAATTTTATTTTAAAGTCTACTTCATCTTCCACCCTCACTTTCAAGCTACTCCTTCCCTTCATTTTCTTTCTTTCTTTCTTCTTTTTCTTCTTCATCTCCCACCCTCACCCCACCCCCACGTCAAGCTGAGCCCTTCCTTCATTTTTATTCTTCTTCTTCTTCAGTCAAATTTCTTTCCTTTAGTGATTTTTTTTAAGGCATCATCAATTAATTATCTCATTTTCATATAACTTCAAAATTAGAAATGATAATTTTGAAAGAATCAATGAATTCTTCGAAAAAGGAAAAAGTTTAATTGAAATTCAGATTAAAAAAATTAATTGATATCTACTAATCATCTTGAAATCTAATGGGTTTATCAAATTGTTCGAAATGTAAAATAACATTCAGATATAATTTTAAAATTGAAGAGAGTTAAACTAATAGCAGTAAAAAAAGGAAGGTGGAGTTGTAGTAAAAAGTGGCATTGAAAGTGAAAAGTTTCAATGGAGATGACAATGAATTTTTGAAGAAGAAGGAAGAAAGAAAAAAGGAAAAATAATAAGGAAAAAAAGTTAAAATAATAATAAAATTTTTTTATAGCAAAATACTTGTAAAAATAAAATTATATTCGTTATTTTAGTTTGTTCACGCTCTTTAAGAGAGTGCATACACTCTCTATGCCAGGTGGACAAAAATGATGTAATAATATCAGATCAGGATTGTTTAGGGGGTTAATAAGACGTTTGCATAGTTAAGGTGTCTTTTTGAAAATTCGAAACAACTTTAAGTGTCACTTTATGTCTTTATGTGAAATGATTATACACTTATTGAGAAATAGGTGGGCGCACAAATCTCTACACTTATTAGTAAAAAGATTATCTCATAGCATGTGCCTATGCTCTAACTCTTCTCCAACCTAAAGATGATTGTGGTAGGTGGACGCACAACTCGATATTGATTGTTGAACTCTCGAGGGTCATTATGAATGTTTCTAATTGTAAGAATTCTTCCTAGGGTGAAGCCCGTCTATAGTACCCGTTCGTGTGACAATTTGACATACGCGAGTGCCGAGGCACATTTCATCATATCGGGAGCGGTTCCTCCCCATTTATATTAATCGAGGCAGACGCTTACTTAATTCTTGTTAAACCTAATTCCAAAAAAAAAAGTGTGATAATTTGAATAGGCAAAACTACGTGTGCTTGTATTTGCGTTGGGGAGAAATAAGTTTTTAGTGCTGTTGCAATTCATGGGTAGTCATACTCATCGTCCCTTAAGAACTCGGAATCCTAGATGAGGTTGTCCTACCATAATATTAAGAGAAATAATAGCTCTGATATCACCTATCACAACCTAGAGGGCCCACTTTACACTGACCCTAGGCTAGCTCAAGTTTGTCCCTTTGAGAGCTAATTAACTAAAGAATGACGTAATATTTAAATTTTGAACTCACTTATATATGATCTTTATGTTTTTTTCTTTCATTTTGATATGAGATTTAATTAAGATATATTTTGTAGCAAACTATTTTACGAATTTAATCCATTTACGTTCAGTCACAGATTGTGAACACATCCCGTAACGGCCAACTCATACAGGAAGAAGAAAGCCCTTTAATTAGCTTGAAATTATGATTAATTTGTCTTTGAGTACGTGTGCATAATATCAACGTTTTCTATTAAATTATTCCAAGCACCAAAAGCCATTTCTTAAATATATACTATATGGTTCTAGATTAATAGATAATGTTAGATAAAGACAGTTACTTGTTGACTGCTTAGCAATTGATGTGCCACTCTGGTTATCTCTTTCCTATGCTTTAGGCAAGAAATTAACATAATTTCGGGGTCGTTTGGTTAGGAACAAGTTAATTTTGGGATAACTTATTCCACTATGTATATGGGATAACTTATCACTATAGTATAAATGATGGGATAAGTTATTCCAAACATAACAACCAAACAAGATACACAAATTTTATCCTAGAATTAGTTTTTTATCCCATGATTAATTATTTCTATCTCTCACACCAAACGACCCTAAGAGCTACTTATTTCATATTTTTTGTTAGAAATGTGACCATTACTACTTGTAACTATTTAGCTCAATTTGAATATTTGTATGCTCTATAAGAACATACTATGTACTTTCAATAATATTCCGTAGACATAATATATAGATATGCTCTTTAACTTGGCTTCAGCTAGTATCTATGCCCTTCAATTTTGGGTGTGCACAAATAGACATTTAAACTTGTATAGAATTGAACAAGTAGACATACGCGTCCTACGTAATATAATACACGCAGGACACCACGTAGGACACAAAATTACCATGTAAGATGCCACGTAAGACAAATGTGTCTATTAATTCAACTTTATACAAGTTTAAGTGTATATTTATGCACACTTAATATTTGAGGGCATAGATGCCAACTGAAGCCACGTTGAAGTGCATATTTGTGTATTATGTTATTTTGTATGTTACCAAAAAAACATAAGTCATATCATGAGTCATCACTTTTATTAATTTCAGGGTAAAATCTTAATACAAATACATAAACTACAATTTTTTCATATCAAAATATTGAAAGACCACATTTTAGACAAGTGGGCTTTATTTTGAATCAGGATGTTAAAAATTTGATGAACATTTTGGAACAGAAGAATATTTATTTTTGGTGAAACACAATTACATGTTTCCTGGTTACTCCTCAATCCTTATCTACCAAAATGTAATTGGGCATAGTGGTTAAATATCCCAACTAACCATATGACTATCATTTCCAAGTATTTTTCTCACATAATTTCCGGTTCTTCATCTTGAAGATTCCTCTTTTCTCTATCCAATTGATTTGGTCTTTGCATGTCCCCATTTTTTCAATCCTAACAAGAAACTCTTTCCTACTTCAAATATGGAATCTTTAGCTTTCTAGAAAGGCCTTCTCCAATACCACTACATGTGCACACAAACAGCACCTGAAATTACAATTCGAAGCAAAAGTATCATGTCAACTAAAAACAAATTATCCTTAAAGAAGATAGATTAATACGATAACATACTCAATGTAATTCTATACAAAGTAGAAGTTAGAGAGGATATAATGTAAATATATCTTATATCTAATTCAGAAGTAGAGATATTGTTTACGATAGACCATCGACTCAACGAAAATTAATTCAAAAAATAATAATAAAGAAAGTATAAAAACAATATATAGTAACAAAATAGTAATGCGACAAAATAATACAATATTCGAAGTACAAGAACATCTGATATTAACATAAATCGAAGGACAAGAGACTACATGAGCAATACTATGACAACTAGCGTAAACGAGCAACAAGGCAACACACTTTTAGCTTTTGACCTTCTATCCTAATCCGTGTCCTCCACAATTTCCTATCTAAGGTCATATCCTCGGTACGCTGAAAATGTGTCATGTCATGTCTAATTAATTACTTCTCCCCAATACTTTTTTGGTCTACCTCTACCTCTCCTGAAACCAACCATTCTTACACCTCCGCACTAGGGCATCCGTGCATCTCTTCATCACATGTTCGAACCATCTCAGTTTTGCTTCCCTTCATCTTGTCCTTCATCGAAGCTGCTCCCACCTTGTCTGTCACTTTCATCTTTTGAATGTGCGAGTTTTTAGTTGTCCAACACTTCACCACATATAACATAGTTGATCGTATCATCACTCTGTAGAACTTATCTTTAAGTTTTGATGACACATATTTATCACACAAAAATTTGTATGCGAGGCTACCGAATAAAATAAATTATCATAAAAATATGTTAAAATAAGTACATCAATAGTAAAATATTTTTGTACATACTCCCTCCATCCAACAATAGTTGTCCACTATATTAAAAATAGTTGTTCAACAATACTTGTTCATTTAAAAAATCAAGAGATAATTTACTTTTTGTGTCTATTTTAACCTTGCTATTAAATACTATTTATCATCTAACACATTTTTCAAAGCATTAAATTTAATAAAATCAAAGGATAATATAGTAATATTACCCCTGTTATTTATTATTTCTTAAGGAGTGTGTCAAGTTAATAGTGGACAACTATTGTCGGACGAACTAATAAGTATATATGATTTAATTTTTTTGGGACTTGTCGTTAGAAGTGATCCATGGAGTCTTCCATAAAACAGAACCTCAATATCTATTATTAGAGTAATATCTTCAAGTTTACGACTTTATTCTTTTTTATGGATATCATATGCTAGTAATGGTGGTTGTGACTCGCAGCTGCCTTAATATCTTCCATTTTACTCATTCTTTTTGGAAACTTTACATGAAAAATCCTTTTCATCAAAGATTAAATAATCAAAATATCTTAAGCTTTTAAAAATTACATATAATAAATCATTCATAACTCCAAATACCTACTTATAAAAAATTCTTATACACTTTTTTGCCAAACATGCTTTTCTTATTAGAACATTTTAAAAAGTCAAATATTAAAATTTTTGGATTGGTTTCTCACTTGGTCACTCTATTTATATAGTTATCATCTTAAAAAGTTATTTTATTTTTTAAAAAAAATTTAACAAATAAAAGACTTTTTGAGATAATAATTATTAATTGAGTAATTGATAACCATATGAAAAAATGAAAAAGAAGTCATATTTTTCCTTATATTTTTACAAATAAGTTATATTTATCTTTCATGACACTTTTTCAACGTATAGTTGCCCCTCATCCAATTTTAGGATAATATTAATTTTTGTACTCTAAAAAATAGTCATATTTGCCCCTGTTGTGTTATATCCTTATTATGTCCGCCTTAATTTTCCAATATTGAGCTTACATGACACATTTTTTTCAACAAAATTGACTAACCCATTTAAACTCTTTTTTAATCCACCCGTCCGATCCACGAAAATATTACTTTCTCCGTCCACTTTTAATTGTCATGTAATATTTTTTAAAAGTCAATTTGATTAATTTTTAAAGTTAAATTAGATTACATTAATTTGATATTTTAAACAAAAAATTTAGATATTCAAAAACTATACGAAAAGTACTATAAATTGCAATTTTTTTGCATATCGATATGATGAAAAAATACATCTAAAATGTTAGTCAAAATTCTTATAGTTTGACTCTAAAAAGGAAATCATGACAATTAAAATTGGACGGAAGGAGTAAAACACAAATATTTTAGGCTTAAGTCATCGACGGCCCCTTAAAGTTGTCCGAATATTTCACTTAGACACCTCAACAGACCCCTTTTCCTATTAGACACTCCGATCTTAAAAAATAAATACCCATCAAACATTTCTCTGATACCTAATCAAAAGAGGAAGTGCATGTAATACACATGCATATGATGTGGCAAAATAACAAATCAAATGAAGACACATGGCATTTTAATTTAAAATAATTATAAAATTGAATTTTGAATATAAACAAATCTAAATCTAAAAAGAAAAGAATTTCAATTTAAAAAAAAGAAAAAGAAAATATACACTCTCACCCCTCCTCCCCCGCACCCCTACCGCAGCCCACCCCACCCCACCTCTCCCTTTCTTCTCTTTCCCTAACACCTTTGTCCACCATTGTTAATTCTCAATATTAAAAAAATTGGAGGTTTTAATATATATATTAAGTATGAATTTATCATTTTTATTTCTGTACCTTCTTTCTTATTCCCATTTAAATTGATGGTGTTTTTTTGAAAGATCTGTTCTTCCTTTATTTATTGTGATTTCGAATTTGCTTTTTTTTTTTCTTTTCTATTTATGTTCGATTTGTGGGGAAGAAGGGGTATGGGTCGGGGGAGATGAAGAGGGAGAGAGAATATATTTGAATAATGGTCTTCTTTTTTTCCGGCAAAGAAGCTATGGATGGTGGTCTCCATTTTTTCCGGCAAAAAAGACGTAGATGATGATCTCCATTTCCCCCCAAAGAACTAAAGAACTGTGATGGTGATCTCCATTTTATTCCGGCAAAAAATGAAGGGTTAATTATACATCTGAAAAATTAATAGTACAATGATAAGAAGATTAAAACAAAAAAAAAGGAGGAAATTTGTAAAAAAAAATGATGGTGTATTATTGTGAAGAAATGGTGCAGCACGATCCTATGGTCTTGAAAGAGAAAAAGATTGTTATTTTTTTAAAAATAATTTAAAAAAATAAAAGAAAAAATTGAATTAGAAAAGGAAAAACGTTAATATATTAATTTCACGCGCCTAACAAAGTGTGCATTACACTTTTTGTGCCATATCTGTATAAAGTGTCTAAGTGATTCAAATTCGAGAGGGTATAGGTGTTCAATAGGTATAAGTCCTAATTGAAGTGTCTAAGTGAATTATGCGGACAACTTCAAGGGAGATGACTTAAGCCAATATTTTTTTGTTCATCCATGCATGGTGGATACATCATGAATAATAATTTGCTTAAGAATCATTTTCTCAGTAGTGACTCACATTACTGATTTTAATTTTTTAATTTTTAAAATGACCTTAGAAATAAAATATAGTGATATGATTAACATTAAACTTTTGATCGATATATATACATGTACAACCAACTGATCTGCTAAACATCAGTGATTATTTTTGTAGACAAAATGTTTCAGTTAACATAAATTAGAATAAATGTTAAGTATATATAATCGTTATTCCAAATTTAGAGTTTAAGTATATTTAATCGTTCTTAACACTCACAGATTACACCCATTTGTGCCTTAAATATAGAGTTTAAGGGGTTGCTGCAGATATATAATTCGTCTTTTGATTTTGAAGCCAATCCCACAAAGAACAACATAGTTTCAGTTTTATTACTTTCTAGATGATTAGGTTCGTAATCATTTAAAATTTATTAATATAAATATAAATTTGTAAAATGATTAGGGTTATATTAAATTCAAGATATATTAATTCAGATCAATATTATAGATTAATATGATGAATTAATTATTTAAGTCCAATAAATATGAATTTAATTAAAATTCAATTTCATTGGACTAGTCTATTAATTTGGACTACAATAAATGAGTCCACTTTGCTAAGCCAATAGATCATCTCATTCTAGAGGCCCAATTTGGTGCCACGTGTCAAATGACATGGCATGCCTAGTCAAATGAATAAGCCAATATGATCATGCCACATGTCAAAATGACATGACATGCCTAGTCAAATCAAAAGCCAATAAAAATGTGTCACATGTATACAAGTGACATGTTTCGACCAATCAAATATCGCCATGTCACTTAAATCTGATTGACCAAAGGAAACTTGTCTTCATCACACTCCTCCGCCATGTCACTTAAATCTGATTGGTCGGAGGAAGCTTTTCCTTATCACAACTCCTCTATTCTACAACTATTAATAGGAGTCCTCATAATTCAGAAAACACGCTAGTATTTAACAAAAAGCTAGAAAGAACTCGTGGATCAAACATCATAGATTTCTCTACAAGATAAAAGCTCAAGAATTCAAGCACTCAATCATTCAAGTTCAAGAACAAGTCAAGATCAAGATCAAGATCACCAGATTCAAGAATAAGCTCAAAATCCCTTGAATTCAAGTACAAGTCAAGAAAAGGTTCATCAGATTCAAGATCAAGCTCACAAGCCCTTGAATTCATATTTGAACAAATGAATTAGAGGATTCGTAGAGATTGTAACGCTTATATTTGAAATCAAATACTTTGATTGTTGTGATATTTTTCGGTCTTGATTATTATTTTCTTAACGTGAATTTCATTGTCTACGAATTCTGACACACCTAGTGAGACAATCTCTACCTCTCATCTCAATTTTTCAAGTATCAATAAGTATCGAAATGGCTTCCAAGAAGATCAACTCACAATCAACATCCTCTAAGCACTACTAGAAAATTGTAAATTACCTATGAATTTTACTTGGGGATTATGTCTGAAGAAATTTTCTACGAAATTTCATGCGGAAATATAAAATTCCTAAATTCTAGACTTTTTTACATGCGAAAAATATTTTCCAGAAAAATTGGTAGGTAAATTTAGCGCAATTTTTACAAAATTATTTCCTGGGGAATTATTTGGGGCAAATAATTTGCAAGTACCATTTTCATATGTAAATTTCTAAAGTAATGAAAATAATATTTTTTTTATCTGTTTGCAAGAAAATTTCTAGATAAACTTATTTGAAGATTTACCTATGAATAATCACTTCGAAATTTATCTAGAATTTTTTTTATATGTGGTATTGCATAGGGATTCATGTTCCATGGATTTTGTTGGGGATTTATTTCTTAGGGATTTACTTGGGAATTTTCTTACTTAAAGAATTATTTGGGTATTTTATTGTTGTGAATTTGGTTTGGAGATTTTTTGAGGGATTTACTTGGAAATATGCATACTTGATTTTTTTTGGATATAATTTAACGAAAAATATTTTCTTGAAATCTAAGGATTTTTTAAATTTGTAGGCTTCAAGGAGTATTTCCTTAAAAATATATTTATAAAAATTAAAAATTATAATAATATAAAAAATGATAATGACATAAGAATGAATTTTATTGACAAATAGTTATCCTACTTTTAGGTTAAATAAATTATTATACAATGATATCAATCTTATATGGTGTTGTAACATTACCACAAATGCCACGATCAATATTTTTAATTTATATATAATTAATATTTAATCTCACTAAAAATCAATGATGCCATTTTTTATTTTGTTTTTTGACTTAAAAGATACAAAACATTAAAATTATATGGCTATTTATTATCTAATAGAAAAATAACTATCATAAATATAATCAATTTTGATTCAATATTATTTTATATTAAGTTGTGTATTATTGAATAAGTCAAGCACTATTTTTGAGTAGAGAAAAATTTGATTATATACATTATTAATGTGAAGTTTAATTACTCCTCGTTGATAGAATTATATGTAACGAAAAATAAATAATTTTTACTTATATATCAAATTGATATATCTTTTTTCACAAGCATTAAAAATGATATAATTTCTCTATAATAAGTTATTAAATGATATTTATTTGCAAATATATAGTTAAGCATGTTAAAATATAATTATTAAAAGATAAATTAAAATTTTAAGTCACATATACCTAATAAGATATACTATCAATTATTAATTATAACTTCCTTGCACTTTCAACTTATTAATATATTTATATTTTCAATTATTTATTTATAAGAACTTTGTGTATATAATTTAAATTTTTTCTACGTTTAATATGCTTAGTTATGAATATAATCTCATACAAAATGTAAGCATAAAATTTTCATGATATGTCGAGTTGTAGTGATTTATTTTAAATATATAAATAGTTGTCATGTTTCATCTTTTAAGAGTTAAATTATATGAACTTTAGGCAACATTTTAAGATATATTTCATTATCATATTAATATGGGATGAATTTATAGTACTTTTTTGTGTAATATATGAATATCTAAATTGTATTTTAAGTAATCCATTAATTTAATTAACTTTATTTTTAAAAATTAATTAAATAGAAGGAATACATCAAAAATTGGTGTAATATCAAGGAAAAATTACTAAATTACACAGCTTTAAGTAAACTATTTTCCATATTTCCCTATATCTTTTAAAAATCTCTAAAATCTCTTATTTTAATAATGTATCCGTATTAATGTATTAATGTATCCGCGCTTTCACTATTGTATCCGGATTGTTGTATTAATGTATTAATGTATCCGTGTTTTCACTAATATATCCGGATTGAGAAATCTCTTATTTTAATAATGTATCTGTATTAATGTATTAATGTATTCGGATTGGATTAATTTTAAGGTATTATTGTAATTAGAAAAAAATAGGAATAGATAGTAATTTTATCTTTACACTATGTGATTTATGTAACTTATACTAATATCAATAGTAACTTTTGTACCACATCAGAAGAAGACATAAAAAATTTAGCATTTATAATACTATGACTAAGAACATTGATAGAATATAATTTCAAAGAGCAATTAATTAGACCAAAAAAAAAAAGAGCATGGGTGGGGCTACTGTTAGCAATTAATAATGGAGCATGGGTGGGCGCGGGCAATGTGCGTGAACAAAATAATTAATTAGGAGATAATAATTAATAGTGTTTACAAGAATTTTTTTTTAAAATTATTAGAATAACTCCATGCGGCTTTATTTGCGAAAAAAATTCTTTTTGGTTAATTTTTACCAAAACTTTTCAAGGTATTTTTAGTATTTTTTGTAGGAAAATTCGCAAGTAATTTATATGCGAAATTTAAATCCCTGGGTAAATTATTTGGGGATTTTGAAATTCGCAGGAAATAATTATCTACGAAGGTTTTACCATCGACTTTTTTGGTAGGAAAATCCGTAAGAAACTTAGTGAATTTTCGTATACAATCACGAGAAATTATTTGTCTAGTTAATTGCTTCTTATAATAGAATAGAATTCATCTAAAAATCTCGTAATATTATTTTAATTTTAATTTATTTGTCTTACTTTTCTTTCTAATTTGTTGTATATTTAAAAATTACATTTAAAATATTATAAATTACGATAGTCAACAACTTAAAATATTCGATTGTATATTTAAAAATATTACATAAAATATAACTTACAACATTCACAAAATATATATAAAAAATTGGTTGACTTTCAAAATCTATTATTGTCACATAAATTGGGACATGGGGAGAAACATATATAGATTTATAATAACGTAAAAAGTATTATAAATCATAATAATTAATAATTTAAAATATTTAAAAATTGTATAAAAATTTTAATTGGCTTTTCAAATAGGGATTGATGAAAAACAAATATTGTTTAAAAATGACATAAAAGTAATATAGATCACAATAATTGAAAAATTAAAAATTAAAAGACATGAAAAATTAAGTTGATTCTCAAAATTTTATAAGTGCCACATAAATTGGAACAAACATATATTATTTAAAAATTACGTAAAAAGTACTATAAATCACAATAATTAATAACTTAAAATGTCTAAATATCATATTAAAATCTAATTGGCTCTCTAAATTCTATCTATGTCACATAAATTAAAACAAAAAAATAACAGATATTGGACCTGTGCTAGATTTGTTTTTATTTTTTTACCCGTGCTAGCATGGACAGCAGCATAAAAGAGTTGTACAAAAAGCAACCGAAATTGTACTACTTTTTAAAAAAATAAAAAATTGTATTGCTTCATGCTCTCCATAAAATACACACATGTACTGTAGTATTCTAAATCACGTGTATTGTATGCAGCCATCTAATTAAACCTGATGGAGTACTAAACGCAACTCTCTCTCAAGAATTTCTCCTCCCAAGATCGCCCTGCTGTTTGTGCTACCGCAATTGAGGTAAACCTTATGCCGTATTATATCTCAGTTTTTCTTTTTCTTTAATCACATTGATTTGATTAATTGGACACCCAGATGAAACATGGATCTTAAGTTTATTCTACTGAAACATCATTACATTCTACTGTTGCTTTCTATTTATTTATTTGATAAATTTTTCCCCATATTATTTGTGAAATAGTAGGATGGTTGTGTGTGCTGATTCTATTTCAGATGCAAAGATGGGATCTTCACAATGGGTGTTGGAAATGGCCACCCAATTTCAACAATCTAGGTTTATGAAATTTTTGACATTTTCCTCTACCTTTATCATCTTATTTAATTAGACTGAACGATGGTAACATGATACAACATTCATATTGCATTGCCCTCTGAAAAACATTGAACTTCGAATGAATATTTATGATTCAATCATCTCTTTGTCTACTTGAATGGGATATTTGGAATACCAACTAAGATTTATAATACTAATTAATCATATACTATCCTCAGTTACTTTCTTCTATTTTTTGAAATTCAGAAATAGTAAGCGATTCCCTAAGGGAACTATAAATGTTGAAAACTTTCATTATCCAAGTGGAAACATGTTGAAGAAGATGATAGCCTCACTAAAATTAGTTTTAAGAAAATCTGTTTTTTTAATTTTTTTTATATTAGGTTGGTTAAAATGTTTGAAAAGCTAGTTCCTTAAGAATGAGAAAAATGACTTTCTTAATGGAAGTAGGGAAAACAAGTTACATTAGTGACATTCTGAAATATTGTCTCCTCTTATCCATCCAATCTCTCCCACCCTCATCTCTTGAACATCCCACCCCCCACCACTCTAGAATGCCCACTTCTCATCTTATTCCGCCTCCATAATATTTGCTAGATAATATATAAATACTCTTAGGAATAATAATTTCTTGTTTACTTATCAAAGACTAAAAATAGAAAAGAAATTTTCACTTATTTTTCAAAATAACATTATCTAGAAAATTATTTTTTGTGAAAAACATTTTCTTGACCAAACACACCTGTGTTACACTTTGATTGAATTTATTTCTATCTTGGTCAATTGTATTACTTCCTAGAATAATAGTTATTAATAAGGACTAAATAAGAAAAATATACTCAATTATATCTTTATTTTAAAAAAACACAATTATTTTGAATCATTAATTTTTAGTAAGAATAATAAGTAAAGTGGTCTAGAAGGAATATTGATAGTCTAAATATTATTGACGTAATATTAGTGTGTCTAGTTGATCCTCCTCTTTTCTTTTAAACAACAAGGAGCATATCTAGATAGCATCGACGAATTAAACAAGTACGTAGCTACCAAACAATTAAAATCCATACATTTTCTATTTTAATATATATTTTCATGTTCTTCAAGTGCTCATTATTTTTAGTCTGCCAGCAGCCAATTATTCTAACATTTCTTTTGTAAAGAGCAAGTCAGATGTTCTTCCTTTTTATTTTTGTAGTTATTGTATTTTATTATTTAGGGATTGCTCATTTGTATTCTTTTCATATGTCAATTTCTACTTTCAACTATTAAATATGAGCCCCCCCAAAAAAAAAAAAAAACTCATGTACTTCTATGGGAAAAAAAATAATTTCATGTAAAGCTGCCTACCTTAAAGATTTTCTTGGAAGCTAGTCTATCTCGGAGGCGGAGCTAGGTGGGGGTTCGTGGGTTCAGACGAATCTACTAATTTTTCCATGGACTCTGTATTTGTATTAGAAAATTAAATAAATATATATGTATATTAACTTGTGAATCTCCCAACAAAATTAATTGATAGCTCAATGGTAAGAAAGGATGGTTACACTAGTGTTTTGGGTTTGAACTCCACTATCAACTAACTCTCGCTCCGCCTCTGGACTCTATCTAATTCTTTATCATTTAATTTATAGAACCTTACTAACTTTTCTCTATTGATTCTCGAAAAAGAAGAAGAAGATAATCATATATAAGTTCATCTTAACACAACTTTCTAATAAAGTATGTTACTAAAACAAATAGATTTAACTAAGGGATAATTTCATAAAAATGCACACACGTAACTTACATTGCAAAATAATATCCCAAAAATTATATTACAGTTCTATAGCTCAAAATTTGGTACACGCTTCTTTGCTTTGATTTTTTTTCTTTCTTCTGGCTTTAGTCTCAGAAAGCAAAGAGTTCAGTACATTATATTGTATAACAATATTTACACGCTCGTTCAGTACATTATATTGTGTAACAATATTTACACGCTCAATATACAATATTATACAATTTTTATATTTTTGTGTATTATTGTATAATGATGCATAATGTTGTATATTTACAAGTATACAATAATATGTGTCATTATACAAATTTATACACATGTATATATAATATTTAAAGAATGTATCTACATTGTACATGTGTTAAAAATGAACTATTCTCATTTACTCTAGAAAACATCATTTATTCATTATTAAATCTCCATTTCAACATCAAAATTATCATAACAAGAAGAAGAAAAATGTGATTTTATAAATACACAAATGCATTCCAATCTAAAACTCAAATCTGTAAATTTAATAGAAAGACTGAAGAGATTTCAAACTTGTAAATACAATCTAAATTTCATCTATCTCTGTACGGATGTGACATTCACTTTACCTCTATTTCTATATCTGTATATATGATTGAGAAAATAAGATAACCTAAAGAAGTAATCAAAATCATTAGAATCACCGAAGGAAAAACACAAATAAGCCGATTTTTTAAAAACACACATGCAAGATGAAAGAAAATATAAATTACAATTTGAAGAGAAAAATCAAAGAATCGGAAAGAAGAATTACCTTAAATCTGTAGATTCGTATCTCAAAACTTGAAGAAATCAATAATAAACATAACAGGAAAACTTAAACTCAAAACCAATTTCTACAACTAATTGATAATGTCAATAATTTCTACAAATTTTTACCGAAGATATCAAAGCGTTTGTAACAAAGAGCGAGAGATGAGATTCATGGAAGGAGACTGTGATTTGTTAGATGATAACAAATCCTAATTAGGATTCCTCTATAGATATTAACAAGTCTTATATGTAAATTGCAAGTCCTACTCTTCAACGGTTGACCTATTCCTTTATTCTAATTTGGTATCAAGAGCCAAATATTTTTTTTTCTTCCGCCACCAATATGGACAGCTCCAACTCGTCCATCGCTGCTGCGTTTCAGCCACATTCCTCTCCTTCAAAAAATCTCTCCATCATTGATTCCAACTCCCAAACAATTGCCCTTCCCAGCCTTCCGATAAAACTTGATCGGGAAAATTATTACCTTTGGCAATCTACGGTATACTCTTCCTTTAAAGCCTTTGATTTGGAGGCTCATCTTGATGGATCTAATGTTCCATCTGCCACTGTCCTATCTACTACTCAGGGTACATCTGAATCCACGCTAAATCCGGCCTTCACGGCTTGGAAAAAGAGGGACAAAATTCTTCTTCTTTGGCTTAAAACTACCATGAACCATTCTATTCTACCCTACATAATCCACACCCGTACCACTCATGAAGCTTGGTCATATCTTTCCAACCTCTTTCAATCTCAATCTCGAGCCCGAGTCATGCAACTTCGCCACCAACTCCAAACCACCACAAAGCGCTCTTCCACCATTATGGACTATGCTGACAAGAAACGTACTATATCCCATAGTTTAGCTCTTGCTGCCTGTCCCATAACATACGAAGAACTTATGAACGCTATTTTGTTTGGTCTAGATTCTTCGTATGACCCGTTTCACTCGGCCATCAATCCTCATCTTGAAAACCTCAATACTAACTCACTTCTTGGTTTACTTCTCCAAGAAGAGGAGAAGCTTGTCGAGGAAACCAAAGCCCTCCAACTTCAAGCTAATGCCATATCTCGCCAATACTCCAATCGCTCCCCAATCACTGGACATCCCAATCAACAAAGTTTCACCACCTCTCAAAAATCCTCCAGTCGCCCAAACAACAATAATCCCTCTCGTTCTTCTAGTAGATTATCTCCTCGCATTATTTGTCAAATATGTGAGAAACCCAACCACCATGCTAGTAATTGCTACAACCGCAACAACATGGATTCCTATCCACCTAATCGTTCCTCTAACCGTCCACAAGCCAATATGGTCACTCCATCGGCTAATATGGTGTCTCCTTTGGCTATTGTTGACAATTCATGGTTTGCAGATTTCGGTGCCACCAATCATGTTACGTCAGACTTGTCTCAACTATCCATTCACATAGACTATAATGGTGAGGATCATCTTGCTGTAGGTAATGGTCAAAAACTCTCTATTCATCACACTGGCTCCTCTAAGCTTCCTTGTACTACTCGATCTCTTCATCTTAATAAAATTCTTCATGTTCCTTCCATCATCAAGAGTTTACTGAGTGTTTCTCAATTTACTAAAGATAACAATGTCTTTATGAAATTTCACCTCTTGTTGTTTTGTGAAGGATCCTCACAGAAAAATTCTACTTCGAGGGTCACTTGATGATGGCTTATATCATTTGAATGGTGGTAGGCTTCCTGTTATCTCATCATCAGCTCCTCGCGCATCTGTCTGCTCACGAGCATCACTTCAAGCGTGGCATGAACGTCTTGGTCATCCTCATGAGCAACTTTTGCGTCATATAGTCTCTAGTTTTAATCTTCCAGTGTCATCCAATAAAATGTCTACAGTTTGTGGATCATGTCAATTAGGAAAGAGTCATAGGCTCCCTTTATCTTCTTCTTCAATTAGTAGCTTGTTCCCTTTTGATTTGGTGTATTATGATGTTTGGGGACCTTCTCCGCATCTTTCTATCAATGGAAATAAGTATTTTGTTTAGTTTCTTGATGATTCCACTAAATTTGTTTGGATATTTTTCCTAGCAACAAAATCTCAAGTACTTGATGTTTTTAAATACTTTAATAAGTTGGTTGACACACAATTTGGTAAGAAAATCAAAATGTTGCAAACTGATTGGGGTGGGGAATACAGTAATGTGTCTTCCTACGCCCAATCCATAGGCATAACTCATCGTCTATCGTGTCCTCACACTCATGAACAAAATGAGGCTCCAGAAAGACGTACGTACCATTGTGAAAAAAGGACTAACTCTACTTGCTCATGCATGTCTTCCATATCAATATTGGGAACATGCATTTTCTATAGCCACATACCTACATAACCGAACTATCACTCCTATATTGTACTTTAAATCACCCTGTCAAGCTCTTTATCATCGTCCACCAGACTACCAACTTCTTAAAAAATTTGGGTGTCTATGCTATCCTTTTCTCCGTCCTTAAAATAATCATAAAATTAATTTTTGCTCTCTTCCTTGTGTCGTCCTGGGTTATAGTTCGAAGCATAAAGGTTATCTGTGTCACTATCCAACCACCAATCGAATGTATATTGCTCGTCATGTGATATTCAACGAAGATATATTTCCCTATCCTCATTACAAAACTACTACTTCTTTCTCCAATGACAATTCACTACCCTCCTCCTTAACTTCTCCACAATCAATTTCCAACTTTGTTTCCTCAATTGTTGCCTCACCTTCACTGGCAGATTGTGCGCCATGAAAGCTGAGTATCAAGCATTGATTCATAATCACACCTGGACACTTTCTCCTTGTCCTACCAATGCAAATGTGGTGGGTTGTAAATGGATGTACCGTATTAAGCGTCGAGCAGATGGGTCGATTGAAAGGTACAAAGCTCGTTTGGTTGCCAAAGGTTTTCATCAAGTAGAAGGGGTGGATTTCCATGATATATTCAGCCCAGTTGTCAAACCTTCAACAATCAGACTTGTCTTATCTCATGCAGTGTCTAAAGGTTGGTCTCTTAAGCATTTAGATGCTAATAATACATTTCTTAATGGTGACCTTTCGGAGGTTGTTTACATGTCTCAACCACTAGGCTTTACTAATAAGTCTCACCCACATTTTGTGTGTCACTTGTCGAAGGCTTTATACGGCCTAAAGCAAGCTCCTCGCGCCTGCTTTCTCAAGCTTAAAACATTTCTCCTATCGCATGGCTATACTTGTTGTTACTCTGACTCATCCTTTTTTGTCCATTATACTCCCTCCTCTACTACCTACCTCTTGGTTTATGTGGACGACATCATCATTACAGGTAGTGATCCCTCTTATATCTCCTCATTCACCAAATCCCTTGATCTTCAGTTCTCTCTAAAAGACCTTGGTGATCTCTCTTTTTTCTTGGGTATTGAAGTTGCTCGCGTGGGATCTGGGATGCATCTCTCTCAGGCTAGCTACATTCGACACTTACTCTCTCAAACAAAAATGACAGATTGCATGCCTTCTCTTTCTCCAGTAGATAGCACACTCCAATTGTCCAAACATGGTGAAACCTTTGATGATCCATCATTATATATGAGTATTGTTGGGGCTCTTCAATATGCGACTATCACACGACCAGAGATCTCTTTTTCGGTGAGTCGTGTTTGTCAATATATGCATAATCCTACCTTGGATCATTGGAAATCTATGATGCATAATCCATCCGCTTCCTCTATTATAAATGTCTACTGTGATGCAGGGTGGGCTGCTGATCCTGATGATCATCATCCTCATCATAGATTTGCTGTATATTATGGTCCTAATCTAATTAGTTGATCCTCACGAAAGCAAAAGGTAGTAGCTCGGTCCAGCATGAAGCTGAATATCGTGCCATTGCATTTGCCATATCAGAAGTATCCTGGATAACTAGTTTGCTGAAGGAACTTCGATTGCCCTGTCCTCGTCCTCCCATGATATTCTGTGATAACATTAGTGCCATTTATCTCATTGCCAATCCTGTCTTTCATCAACGGTCGAAGCACATTGAAATTGACTATAATTTTGTGTGAGAGAAGGTTGCTTGGGGACAACTTTGTGTTCAATACATTCCTTCCACTGATCAAATTGCTGATGTATTTACTAAAGCTCTAAGCTACTCTCGATTTGCTCATCTACGGTCCAAGCTCACTGTCTCCAAACCCGACTTGCGCTTGCCGGGGGTGTTAGATGATAACGAATCCTAATTAGGATTCTTCCGTAGATATTAACAAATCTTATATGTAAATTGCAAGTCCTTTATTTTCTATAATTAGGATAGGTTTTATTTTGTATTCAAACTCTATTGTCTACGTTATCAGACTATATATAAATCATATATTGGTAGCCTGGTCATGCAAGAGACTAGCGGCTGACCTATTCCTTTATTCTAATTTGATTTCTTGTGATTTTCATTGAAGTGAGCTTAGAGAGGAGAGTGAGGGAGTATAGTGAGCTATTACAAAGTGAAAAGAGTATTTTTTTGTAAAAAAGAAATTAGCGAAAAGGATTATACAATGAGGGAAAAACTATTTCTGGCGCTACTTTTTAAAAAATGGCGGAGTTTATGAGCCCTGCAAGTTTAATAAAAAATAGTGGAGGCCAATGTAACCCCCATATTTAACATAACTTTGTGAAGGTGATAGAAACTCCCACAATTTTATTTTTTGATTAAAAACAGACTTATATTAATTAGTAGTAATATGCATCAATACAATTCAGGTGGGTACAGAACAAACTTGAGCTAGTACTAGGTACATCGATACTAGGAATTATGTTGCTACTTGAGCTAATATTACTAATAGCATCTCTATTACATAATATATTACTAGATACATGGTCTTCCTGCTGCATTATATCAAGTCCTTGCTCCATTCTATCTTCTTCCATTACCTTCTTGACAAAAGATGGGGTTGTTGACCATTTCACAAAAACTTTTTCACCTTCCATTTTAGCCCCTTTCTTTGCTAGTATGTTTGCCACTTGGTTGTGCCTGATTGTTAGGTTTTGTATCCCTAGGATATATTAGTGCCCTGCAATGAAGGATAGTGTTAGTAAAGGTTTCATGACCCTCCCATATTGCTCTGATAGCTTCCGTCGAATTCGATATTAGGACAATATTTGTGAGTTGTAGAGTGTGAGCTTGTCTTAGGCCGTGATATAAACCCCCGCAAATTCACCTTTTTTTTGGTAGTGGAAAGGGTTTAGCTAATGGAGATATTACCTCTTCTAGAAATTACTAACGCGTAAATCATGTCAAATTAAGACCAATCAATATCCAAACGAATTTAAACTTCTTCTAGAATAGTTTTCGGTGCGAAATGAAATTTATAGGATATATATGAGTAATTCAAAGGAGAAATATAAATATTTGATAGGATTTAAGTCAAGGTTAAAAGTTCAAACTAACAAGCTAGTTATGATTATTCATGACACATCTTCAAGGTTCACAACTAACAATGTAATCAATATAGAATTTAAAACTAATTACAATTCAATTAGTTAAAAATTCAACCTAGTAGGCATAAACTAATTTCAATCTAATCAATAAAAATAGTTAATCAATTAAAAACTTAAATACGAATTAATTAGGCATAAACTAAATTATATACATAACACTCAATTAAGCCAAAAAATAGGCATACATTTCAATTTAACATTTACAATCAAACATCTATAGTATATTTGAAAGGGAAAAAAAACTTTTTAAAAAGGTTTCCGGCTGCTGGATGGCGGCAGCAGCCGGAAAAGCCCCATATCTATATATTTCATTAAAAAAACCGACTTCCATATATATTTTATTGAAAAAAATCAATCTTTGGAGATCAATTTTATTAAAAATATATAAAATAAATTATACATTGTCGGTTAAATTAAATATATATACTTTTTTTTAATCTAATACTGAACTAAAGAGGTCAGTTTCGTTTAAATAATTTTTTCCAACCTCATTAGATTATATTTTCCACATTTCCCCCTAATAAACCGACCTCTTGATATCAGATTCTTTAAAACAATAAAAATAAAATCATTAAAATTTCCGACCTCCTAAAATCGATTTTTTCCGACCTTCACATAAGGTAGGTTTTTTTTTGGTTGATTTTTCCTATATATTTTTTTAAGTAATGGAAGTTGCATGCAATATTTGATAAAAGTGGTGTACATACTATCACCTAAATAAAGCTAATAGCGCGTATTAATTTGATAGCAAAAAGATCAATCTTAAGCATAGAGGATATTTAAGTAATTAAACACCATAAAAAAAGCAATAGACCATCTTGTGACAAATAAATTATTTTAATAAAGCCATTAAAGTTGGAATGACACCTTTTTTCCTTAGTGCTACTTTGCTTTGTTGCAAACATCGATAGACTCTAAAACCTTTGTAAGCCTTCATCCTTATAGAAAAACAAAAAAAAATGCAATGTTTAGAAGAAACTATTGCTAGTTTGTTCTACAATGTCTCTAGCTCTTTTCAAATTTTCTTACTCTTTACTTATTTCACTTCCATTTTGCTTGCCAAATTCTTCTACTTCCTTGGCGGAAATCCGTTTTTCTGGAGGTAACTTGTTATTTTTTGATTACTTTCGTTTTTATGTTTTAATTGGTTCATGAAAATTCTTTTTGATATAGATGGAGGTGAAATTTGATCTCAGAAACTCTACCTGCTTTGTTACCATATTGAAGTGTGTAACCATCTCATTTAAAAACTTAAGTTATTAGAGAGAACACACTTTTATTAGTTAATTATATTCTTAACACAGTTACTTTATTTTTAGGAATCAAGATGCATATGAATTTGCTGAATTTTCTGATGACGAAGAAATGGAGGAAGAACAACATGAGTATTATCATAATAATAATTCGGAGCCAGTGGAAGAAAATCATTTCATAGATGATGAATTTGTTGGTTTTGAGAAAGAGATAGAAGAAAGTTGTAGCAGTACTGATGATGATTATGAAGATGAGTCTATTTATAGCTCAGTAGTGGATTCAGAATCTATTTATAGTGATGATGATGAAGTGGAAGTTAAAGAAATAATAGATCATCATTCTGATTCTGATCCTTCTGGTTATTCTGATTTCGAAATCAACAAAGTTGGGCCCACATCACCTCTTCCCAGGGACATGAATACAAATGTATTAACGAATATCATTGATAAGAACATAAATCATGGTACGTACTATTAAAATTTTATTTTACAAATTAAATTTATTTTCTAAAACGACTTGTATAATGTTTGTAATGGTCCTTCGGGATGACTCAGTTGGTTTGGAGGGTGGTTATCCACACGGATGATTCAGGATCAATGCCTTCTGAGTCGAGCCGATCGCATAAGGCTTGCCTAGTGCACTGTGTGGTTTGCAGGCTATTATACAGTGAAGGATTTACCCAACAATGTGTACAAAGTGCTCACCACAGATCATGCTCACCCAAAGGGCAGAGACTGTGGCAGAGGCTATAACATCTGCGGGTTATCCCAAATTAAAAAAATTGTTAATAATGATGTCTTTGTTACAGGAAATTGTTACAGGGAAATGATTGAAGACAAGAAAGTGACAGAGATTAATTTGTGTACTAGAGAGGAAAATATGTTTGTTAATGCAACATCATCAAAGTTAGAGAACAATAAGAAGATTTTGCAAGAAGAAAAGGATGATCATGAAATATTTGGGGATTCTTGTACTAATGGCTCAACTTCAAAGAGTTCTACTGAATGGAGAAGCTCAATTAAAGACTCAACAACTGATGATCCCTTTTCTTCATCATCAAGGAGAAGTTGCCCTAAATGGGAGTCTTACACAATCTTCCAAAAATATGATGAAGAAATGTTGTTTTTTGATAGAATTAGTGCACAAAAACTACATGAAACAGGTAAATCTACATCTTTCTATCATTTTTTCCACGTTAATTTCACGATTATTACTGAATTTTATATGTTATAATAATATAATCACAACAATTTTATCACATTAAAAAAAAAGTGAATTTGTACCTGTGAATTGCTCAGAAAATACAAATAACGGAAAAAGTGAAATTTGAAATTTAGTATTATACTCCCTTTGTTCTATTCATGTGATGCATATTATTTTTTTATTTGGCCTAAAAAAAAGACAGCTTTATAGTTTTAAAAAATAAAACTTCTTCATTTACAATTAGTTATTAGTGAGATAATTGATAATCTCATTAATAATCATGACCTGTTTTTAAAAAATCATTTCTTCAACTTTATGCTTAGTCAAAGTGCATCATATAAAATGAAAATAATAAAAGTATAATAATAGATAAAATTCAGTGACGATAAGTGAGATTAACCCTCATTTTCTTTTTTCCTACAACAAAAATGTTCTATTTTATGTTAATTTTTGACTAATGAAGCAACCAATTCATTTTCAGAATCATTAAGATCAATTCAAGCATGTCCAAGATCAATATCAGATAGGATTGTTCATAAATTGTTCATAAATAAGAAGTCAACGCAGCATCATAACCCGTATCATGAACTAGAGGCTGCTTACGTAGCACAGGTATGCTTAGCATGGGAAGCTCTGAGTTGGAACTACAAGTACTTCCAACGACTACGAGCTTCCCATAATAATAATAACAATAATAATAAGGAATCGAAGGACGATCAAGGTTGTCCTGCTTATGTAGCACAACATTTCCAACAATTTCAAGTTCTTTTACAAAGATATGTTGAGAATGAGCCATATGAAAATGGAAGGAGACCAGAAATTTATGCTAGAATGAGAAGTTTAGCTCCTAAGTTGCTTCAAGTCCCGGAATATCGAGGTACTAAATCTCTTTACCTTTACTTTCTCCGTTCCTTTTTAGTTGTCATAATTTCCTTTTTTAGAGTCAAACTATATGAACTTTGACTAACATTTTAAAATGTATTTTAAATCATATTGATATGAAAAAAATTGCAATTTATAGTATTTTCCCTATAGTTTTTGAATATCTAAAATTTAATTTTAAAATATCAAATTAATATAATCTAATTTTGCTTTGAAGATTAGTCAAATTGACTCTCGAAAAGCTCAACATAACAACTAAAAAGGAACGATCAGGGAGTAACACGTATCGAAAGGTCTATGTTGAATATATATATGGTCAACAAATTTACATTTCCATTTTGACTTATACCCATTATTGGTCTAATGAATTTTTTAAACATCATTTGAGACGAGAGTCTTTCGGAAACAATCTTTCTACCTCCGTGAGGTAGTGATAAGGTCTGCATACATTTTACCCTTTCCAGACCACAATGAGTGGGATTTCAGTGAATATGTTGTTGTTATTGACCGCGAGTATTGTTTAACCTTCTATTGAAAATGATTAACTTACTTTTCATGCCATACATGGGCTGTTGCCTGTAATTTAAATGACTTGGTGGTATAAAAAACTTTTTGTATTGTTATTTTAGTATATAGAATTTGAACTCATTTATTATTAGTATTATTTTTTTCTTGAATAATTCAGACGTTCACTTTTCAGTAGTCTTCTCATGTGTTGTAGTAGAGAATTAGGAAAAGAATGAGTGTGACATTGAGTATTTGATGACAAGTAAAGCACTTGGACCAAATTTGCCTTTTATTCAAGATGGATGATTTATGCACATAATTAAATTTAAAATTCAGAAATGTGAACTAATTATTTTTCCTTCTAAATTAAGTTGAATATTAAAGAAAAAAATAATTAATTGCTTATTTTCGATACTCTTGGTATAGTGAATCGCGAAATATTATATAATCATATATCATATACTTATTTTGATTAGATTCGGAGGAGGATAAAGGGGCGGAGGAAGATTATTGCTCAAGAATATCTTCAGAATCATTTCATGAAATAATGAAAGAAGCAATCAGAACCTTTATGAATTTCCTAAAGGCAGACAAGGAGAATCGTTACCAAATATTAATGGCAGCTTTTCTTAAGAGAAAAAGAAGAGGTTCACCTCATGCTACCATCTTCTTGCTAAACAAACAAAACAAAAAGGCAAGTATCTTATAACATCTCTTCTTGTCATTAACAAAAATTATGTATTGAAATTCACAACTCTATATTTTAGTATAATATTGGGATTCAATATTATAAAATGTGTCACTATTATAATTTGCTACATCTGAGTTGAGGGTTTTTCGGAAACAACCTCTCTACCTCCATGAGGTAGTGGTAAGGTTTGCATACATCATACCCTCCCAGACCCACTTGTGAGATTTCACTGGTATGTTGTTATTGTTAGTGTCATTATTATATTATAAACTTGATAGAGTAAAAGGATTGTATTTCATTATTAGTTTAGTTTTTTTCCAATCAATAGTACACTTGATTGAGTTTAAAACGACTTGATAGTGTGAGTTTTGTGCAATGCTACTTGTATATAGAAGTTAAACCATAATAGTAATTGTTTATAACGTTTTAAGTATATGTATAGGCACTAATAATGTAAAGAATTATTTACGCAATCAATACAATACAATTTGATATGATATATAGAGTTTCATGATGTTACTAATTATTACATTGTAAATAATTACACCTTATATTGACCGCACACATCTTTTATATTTTGTGCAGAAAAAATCAAAGGTGAAGGATATACAACGATCAGGAAAGTGCTTGAGGAATAAAAGAAGGTTAAGAGAAGAAGAAGAGATGGAGATATTGATGTCATTAATAGACTTGAAATTAGTATCAAGGGTATTGAGAATGAGGCAAGTAAATGATGAACAATTGCATTGGTGTGAAGACAAGATGAGCAAAGTAAAAATATGTGATGGTAAATTACAAAGAGATTCTTCACCACTTTTCTTTCCAGCACAATAGTACTCTATGAGGACCCCATTTAGCATTAAGTAAAGTGGTTCATTTTACTTTAATGACTAGATCATGAATGTGTCATATAGATGAATATCCTCAATATACTGCCAGAAAAGGACAAGGGTGGCCCAGAAATAAAAGTTACTTAGGGAGGAAAACAATGAAAAAGGTGAGTTAATGGATAATTAAGCAAAAAGAGAAAAGAAGATAAAGGGACTTGCATGTGGATAAGTAGCTTTACTTTACTTCTTTTTTAGCGCTTTTTTATTAGGGAGGCTTTATCCAAAAGGAAAAGCTATATCTTGTGATTTATTTGGTCTCCCTCTTGCTTTTATGGACCGAATATGAAAATGAACAACAATAGAGAGCAAATATGTCTTTTCTCTAGTTTAAACCATGAGATCAGGATAAATGTATATTTTCATATTCTTAGGACATCATAACAGTGAACTTATCCTCACGTTTATGTAGTAATTATATTCAATTAGAATTCATGTTTATAGTTTATCTCTTGGAGAGTTTATATTCAACTACAGTTTGTGTAACATCCTGCATATATTGAGGTGGAACTCTTTCATAAAATAAAATCAAGATTTATTGTATTCATAAAATCTCTACATGGTATCGGAGCCCTGCGAAGACTCACGTCTCACAATGGCACTTCCCTCAATTATCACTATCACCTCGCGAAATCCTTCCCGGAATTCATTCACAACCAACGTCACTCAGTCTCATCTTCTTAAATTGGATCGTCATAATTATATTGTGTGGAAACCACAAATTCTCCCAGTTCTTAGGGGTCATGAACTCAAGGGATATGTGGATACAGTGGCGGATTCAGGATTTCAATTAAGGGGGTTCGAAAAACCTCTAACCTTACATTTAGGGGGTTCAAAATCAATATATAGACATAAAAAATCTTTAAATTACCTTAAATATACAACGTAATTTTTTGCCGAGGGGGTTCAGCATACTCTAGGTCCACCCCTGTGTGGATAGTATGCACAAGTGCCTTCCCAAGGTAATTCCAAATAGCTCTTCTAAAGCAACCTCAACTGGCGCGATCAATTCAGCGTACAATTTATGGATCAAACAAGACCAACTTTTATAGAGCTGACTTCTCTCAACCCTCAATGAAGGAATTTTAGCCCAAGTAGTCGGTTGTACGACATCTCAGATGCTTTGGCAGTCTCTTGCGATAATGTTTGCGTCGCAATCCAAGGCTAAGATAACGCAACTAAGACTACAATTACAAACCACAAAGAAAGGCAACTCATCAATGGTAGAATACCATCAAAAGATGAAGACTTGTGCCGATAATCTCGCAGTTATGACACATTCTGTCACTGATGATAATCTTGTCTTATATATTCTTGGAGGACTTGGACAAGAATATGATGTTGTGGTTGTCTTCGTCACTTCTAGAGTGGAATTAATTTCACTGTTCGATCTTCATGTCTTACTTTTAAGTCATGAGTATCGTTAGGAGTAGATGACAAGTTTGGAACAAGGATTAGGCCAAGACAACTTGTCTTCTAGACAATCCAATAATCCTAATAATGATAATTCATTTAAAAAGCCTACTAATTTCAATAGCAATCAGGCTTATGGTGGCAGGTCTAGACGAGGACGAGGACGAGGACGAGGTCGAAGTCGCAACACTAACTCATCCAACCAAAATCAATTTCAAGTTTGCAACAAGTTTGGACACTTGGCTCTAAATTGCTACCATCATTTCGACCATTCCTATCAAGTTACATCCAAGTCGCACATGGATGCTCTCATTGCACAACCTTCTATGGTTGGAGACTCAAATTGGTACCCAAATTCTGGAGCTACTCATCATTTAACTAATGATATGAAAAACATGGAGGTAAGAGAAGATTATCTAGGAAGCGATCAAATTCATATTGGTAATGGCTCATGATTGACAATATCTCATTTTGATCATTCCATCTTACCTATAGTTAGTCGACCTTTACATCTATCTAATATATTATTGGTGCCTGGAATTACAAAAAATTTGCTTAGCGTGGCAAAATTTACTTCTGATAATGATGTTATATTTGAGTTTCACCCTCGAGTCTGTCTTGTGAAGGATTGGGCAACGGTGAAAGTAATACTGCGTAGGACTCTTGAGCATGGCCTTTAGAGCCTCCTTACTGCCCAGTTAATCAGCCAGCCCACTCCCTTCCTTCAATCACAAGCTTTCCATGTGTTCAAGTCATCTTTTGATCTATGGCATAGTCGTTTAGATCACTCGTCTATACGAGCAGTCAATAGTATTATTAGGAGTTTTTCTTTACCAGTCACATCGAGTTCTCAATTTAATGTTTGCCATTTTTAATTTCCAACTCTAGTGCTACTTATCCTCTTGAATTGATTTATAATGATGTATGGGGTCCTTCTTTGCAATTGGCTAGTAATAAATTTTGTTATTACATTTTTTTCATTGATGATTTTAGTAAATTTACATCGTTATTTCTTATGAGTTCCAAAAATGAGGTTTATACCATTTTTTACGCTTTAAAACTCAAGTCGAGAAGTTCTTTGATCGTCATATAAAAGTGGTACAATTTGATTGGGTGGCGAATATAGAAAATTATCTACCATTTTTGCTCAAGAGGGGATCGTTCATCAGTTATCTTGTCCCCATGCTCATGAAAAAAATGATACTGCCGAGAGGAAACTTGGTCATATTGTTGAAATGAGTTTAACACTTCTCATACATGCCTCCCTTCCTCTCATCTTTTGGAATCGTGCATTTGCTACAACAGTTTACACTATAAATTGTATCCCATCACCCTCGCTCAATAATGTTTCACCTTATGAAAAGTTGTTCAAAAAGGTTCCTAATTATCATTTCATGAACGTTTTTGGTTGCACGGGCTTTCAATTGCTTCGTCCTTGTAACTCTCACAAACTAGCCTTTCGCTTCTTAAAATGTATTTTCTTGGAATATAGTGGACACCATAAGGGCTGTAAATGTTTTCATGTCCCTAGTGGCTGAATATATATCTCTCATCATGTGGTTTTCGATGAGTTACAATTTCCCTTTGCTAGTTCATCTTCGACTCCAAATAGAGCGTCGACATCTGACTTTACTTGTAATACCCCAGAAGTTGGAAAGTCAGAAAAGAAAGGAAACTGCAGAAATTTTTAGAATGCAGCAGGTACTACGGGTCCGACCTACGGACCATAGGTGGTCCTACGGGCCATAGAAATGGAGTCGTAGACTTGGAGTTAAGTTTCAAAAAATTATGTTTCCAAAGTCTGACCTACGACTTGACAGAATGGGCCGTACAATGTTTGACAGGTCGTAGATGGCAACCATATGGTTGATTCAGAGAATTGATTTAGGACCTCAGTCTTACAGATGGGTTCGATGGGTCGTCAATGGTTCTACAGACTGTAGGAGGGTTCCGTAGGAAGGTCCTATACTTAGAAAAATTCTGAAGTGAAAGCTGAGTTCTACGGATCGTATAATAATCGACGGACCGTAGAAAGGTCTCATGGAAAATGGTTGAATATTTGGGTTTCTGAAGTTGGTTCTACAGTTGGTTAGGACGGACCGTAGGTCTCAACGGTAGGTCAGTCCGGTAATTATTTTTAAAGGGTATTTGGGTCTTTTCCTATGCATTAAATGTCTATGCTACATCATTTTGGCCCTAATTCTAAGCCCTATAACTACCCTTCACCATTAGAAATTTCCCTAACTCCCTCATTCAATCAAACTCTTAAAATCTCTCCAAAGTTCTCTCCAAAAATCTTCTCTCTAAATCAAGGAAGAAGAAGTTAGGGTTTTTCAAGTTCAAGTCTCCTTTTTCCTCCATTGCTTAGGGCTTTAACCAGGTATGTAGGGAGATCATCAATGAGTTCAATTCACCCATTGAGTCCCCAAAGATTCTTAAATTCTCCAATTCAATTTCAATTTAATTGATTAGGTTTTCATTTAATTCCTTATGGGTTCTATTTGTATGGACTTCAATTGATAGATTTCGATCATAATATGACTATTTTGACTTAATTACATATTTTTCAATCAATATCATGTGAACCCATGCATTGATCATGATTTTGACTATGAACCCTAATTTGTATGAATTTGAAGAAAAGCTATGAATCTATGATGATGTTTTCAATAAACTTATGCATGATTTATGAAAGAAGAATGATTTATGATCTAGGTTGCAGGTCGGGCATCAATGAATTGTGAAAGGATTTTATCACATATTAAGGGTTCATGGCTTGGTGAAAGGTTTTCTCACTTAGACTTGATTCAAATATTTAATGAGCTACTCTATGATGTTTTAGCTTGGATTAGTAACTTAATTGTGATTTTCCAGGGATGATAATATGTTTATGAATATGACTATTCCGTTGGGATTTAACTTAGCACCGAGAGAACTTTAAGGTGCAGGCTCAAATAGGGTAGTCTCTAGTAGCAATCTCTAGTTCCAAACTACGTGCTCCCATAGGTTTTCCTTAAAAGGCCTAGCTAGTGGATCCACATATAGCACATGACATGATATATATATGGAGTTCTACCTTAGCAAGTAGACTCTCCCTTCTCGATATGGGAGTTATATCGGATTCCATGTTATAGTTCACATGGTGTATTGTCGGTTAAAACTAATATCTCAAAAAATGAACTACGTTACTTTCAAAGGTTTTATGAACCTTTCCTTATGATTTTAAGATGCATTGGCTATGTTCATGATTATGATTCCTCTTTAATGCTTTTTACTATGTTTTAGCTTGGTCTTGCATAACATGTTTTCGATTATGTTCCCTTATGATCATGTCTCATGTTTTATTGCATTCCCCTCATACTTAGTACATTCCATATACTAATGCATATTTATGCATACATTGTTTTACTAATGTAGGGTGTGACGACTCTCTTCCCTCCGTTCGGGGCTAGTGAGCACTTAGAGATTGTGAAGACTTGGTGAGTGCTCATACTTTGAGGACAATGTCGCATTTACTATTTTCTTATGTTTTAGTTTTCAGACATTGAATGTTGTGTACGGGTTACGTCCCGACCACTCTTGATATAATAGATGGCTTGTCTAGATTTTGATGTACTTCTGCTTATGTCAAACTCTTTACTTCTTATGAGATCTCTTACTTTTCTCTATTATGTTGTGTTTATGTATGTCAAGTGGCTTGTGTAGGGCCTACCGGGGTCCTATACACCATGTCATGTCTAGGGAGTACTTTGGATCATGACAAACTTGGTATTCAGAGCACAAGGTTTTAGAAAAAGGTCCTAGGAAGTTTGACAAGCCGCGTTGAGTAGAGTCTTGTTCATGAATGTGAAACGCGCCACATTTATGAATAGGATGCTACAAAACGTTTAGGAAACTTCACTTATTTCATTACACTAAATTCATGCCATAGAGTCTATCTATATAAAAATCCTTCTCCTAAATCGTGTTCGATCCTTTTCAGGATATGGCCCCTCGAAGAGCTTATGTGAGAAGAAATGAGTGTGAGAATATAGAGCCCGAGGTTCCTCAAGGTTCGGCTGATCTTTTGGTCGAGCAAGTGACTCATACTGAATTCTGAGTCACTTTCCAAGTGTTGGCTAAAGCTGTGACGGCTCAAGCCAATATAGAGGCTAATGCTCCCGTGAACTCAAATGTGGGTATGGCAGGGGCAAGGATAAGGGACTTCACTCGGATATATCCTCTAGAATTCCATGGCTCTAAGGTTGATGAGGATCTTCAAGAGTTTATTGATGAGGTGTACAAGATAGTAGGTATCATGGGATTGACTACGGTTGAAAAAGCAGAGTTGACCGCTTATCAACTCAAGGGTGTCGCTCAAGTGTGGTTTCAACAATGGAAGAGTGAGAGGGCTGTTGATGTGGGTCCTTTTGATTTAAGGGAGCTTTTCTTGATGGTTTCTTTTCTCTTGAAATGAGAGAAGCGAAAGTACTTTAGTTCATTAATCTTCGTCAAGGAAATATGAGTGTGAAGGAGTATGCTTTGAAGTTCACTCAATTGGCTAAGTATGCTCCAACTATGGTTGCCTACTCTAGGGCAAGAATGAGTAAGTTTGTCTCGGGTGTGTCTGGCTTGGTTGTCATAGAGTGTCATACCGCCAAGTTGATCAAGGAAATGGAAATTTCTCGTTTGATGATAGATGCCTAACAAATTGAGGAGGAAAAACTTAAGGAAAGGGAAAAAGAGTCTAAGAGGGCAAGGACCGGTGATGGTGACTTTTCACATTCTAGGTCTGGTTGACATGGTCGTCCTCAATTCTGGCAAAATTTTTCCGGTCAAGGTTCTTCTAATGACCCGACTCCTAAGTTCAACAAAGATAGGATGTCTAACCCTAAGCCTCAAGGAGGTGGTGGCAATGGTTCTTCTATTCCCACTTGCACAAAGTGTGGTAAGAATCACTACGGAAAATGCCTAGCTGGTAAAAATGGTTGCTTTGGTTGTGGTAAAAGTTGTCACAAGGTGAAGGATTGTCCGCTGCAAGCTAGCAAGGGTAAGGATGGTAAGCAAACTTAGCGTAGCGGTCCCGATTTGAGTGCTCTGAAGGAAAATAGATTTTATACTCTTCAGACTTGTCAAGATCATAAGGGTTCTCCAGATGTGGTGACCGGTAAGTTAAAAGTCTTCCATCTAGATGTTTATGCTTTACTTGACCCGGGTGCTACGTTATCCTTCGTTACCCCTTATGTGGCCATGAGGTTTGATGTTGGTCTCAAAATCCTATCTAATCCCTTTCATGTCTCTACCCCTGTTGGTGGTTCTGTTATGGCTAAGAGAGTTTATAGAAATTGTCCTATCTCCGTTTTTCACAGAGTCACTCTTGTTGATCTTGATATGTTAGATTTTGATAGCATTCTTAGGATGGAATGGCTTCATGAATTTTATGCTTCTATAGATTGTAGGACCTGATTGGCACATTCAAGGTTCCGAATGAACCTATCATGTCATGGGAAGGGGGAAATTGTGTTCTTAAAGGTCAGTTTATATCTTGCCTAAAAGTTAGGAAGATGATCTCTAGGGATTGCATATACCATTTTGTTCGGGTTAGGGATATAGATTTTGAAACCCCTACTTATGAGTCGGTCCCCGTTGTAAATGAGTTTTTGAAACTGTTTCATGATGATCTTCCTGAATTCCTCCCAAAAGGGAAATAGACTTCGATATTAATCTTTTCCTAGATACGCAACCTATCTCTATTCTTCCTTACCGTATGGCCCCGGTAGAACTTAAGGAGCTAAAGGACCAATTGAAAGATTTGTTGGATAAAGGTTTCATTAGATTGAGTATCTCACCCTGGGGTGCTCCGATGTTATTTGTTCGGAAGAAGGTTTGTTCTCTCTGAATATGTATTGATTACCGGCAATTGAACAAGATTACCATTAAGAATAGGTATCCTTTACCAAGGATAGATGATTTGTTTGATCAACTTTAGGGAGAAAGTTATTTCTCTAAGATTGACCTCCGGTCGGGTTATCACCAGCTAAGGGTGAAAGAGAGTGACATTCTGAAGAAGACTTTTCAAACTCGGTATGGTCATTATGAGTTTTTGGTGATGTCTTTCATTTTTACTAATGCCCCGTGTCATTTATGAATTTGATGAATAGGGTCTTTAAGCAATATCTTAACATGTTCGTGATTGTGTTTATTAATGATATCTTGGTTTACTCACGGAGTGAGGATGAACATGTCGAGCATTTAAGGATTCTGTTGCGAATTCTCAAGGATCGAAGGTTGTATGCTAAGTTTAACAAATGTGAGTTTTGGTTGAGGTCTATTGCTTTCCTTGGCCATATTATCTCCGGTGAAGGCATTCAAGTCGATCCCAAGAAAACTGAGGTGGTTAAGAATTGGCCTAGACCTTTGTCTGCTTTAAATATACGGAGTTTCTTGGGTTTGACCGGTTATTATAGAAGATTTGTGGAAGGGTTCTCCTCCATTTCTTCGCCTTTGACAACATTGACTCAAAAGAAGGTGAAATTTCTATGGTCGGAAGCTTGTGAGACGAGTTTCCAAGAATTGAAGGATAAACTCACTTCATCCCCTATTTTAACCCTACCGAAAGGATCGGATGGCTTTGTAGTGTATTATGATGCTTCATGGGTTGGTCTTGGTTGTGTTTTGTGCAACATAGGAAAGTCATTGCTTATGTATCAAGGCAATTAAAGGCGCATGAAAAGAATTATCTGACTCATGATTTAGAGTTAGCGGTGGTGGTGTTTGCTCTAAAGATTTAGAGACATTACTTGTATGGTGTTCATGTAGACGTGTTCACTGACCACAAGAGTTTGAAATATGTGTTCACTCAAGGATTTGAATCTTCACCAAAGAAGGTGGCTTGAGTTGTTGAAGGATTATGATATGAGTGTCCTCTATCACATTAGAAAGACAAATGTAGTGGCGGATGCTCTTAGTTGACTATCGATGGGAAGTGTTACTCATATTGAGAATGATAAGAAGGAGTTAGTCTGTCATATTCATAGGTTGGTCCGATTGGGTGTTCGATTGGTAGATTCTAGTGAAGGTGGTGTGATTGTCCGTAATTGTTCGGAAAAGTCTTTTGTATCAAATGTGAAGACTAAGCAAGATCTTTATCCGGTATTAGTAAACTTGAAGAAGTCAGTTTCTAAAAAAGCCATCGAGGCTTTCTCCCAAGGGGGAGATGGTGTCCTTCGATATCAAGGTCAACTATGTGTTCCGAATATTGATGGGTTAAGAAGTCAGATTCTAACAGAAGCCCATAGTTCTCGGTATTCTATTCACCCAGGAACCACCAAATGTACCATGACTTGCGAGAGGTCTATTGGTGGAATGGGATGAAGAAGGATATTCTGAAATTTATGGCTAAATTTCCAAATTGTCAACAGAAGCTCATAGTTCTCGGTATTCTATTCACCAAGGAATCACCAAGATATACCATGACTTGCAAGAGGTCTACTGGTGGAATGAGATGAAGAATGATATAGTGAAATTTGTGGCCAAATGTCCGAATTGTCAACAAGTGAAAGTTGAGCATCAGAAACCGAGTAGTTTGGCCCAAGACATTATTATTCCTACATAGAAGTGGGAAAATTTGAATATGGACTTCATTACAGGCTTACCTCGCACTCGGCGACAGTTTGATTCGATTTGGGTTGTTGTGGACCAAATGACGAAGTCGGCTCACTTTCTTCCCGTTAAGACTTCATTCTCATCAGAGGATTATGCCAATCTTTATATTAGGGAGATGGTAAGGCTACATGGGGTGCCCTTGTCCATTATCTCCGATCGAGGTACTCAATTTACGTCTCAATTTTGGAAGTCATTTTAGCAAGGTCTTGGTACTCAAGTGAAACTTCACACGACTTTTCATCCCCAGACTGATGAGCAAGCCGAGCGTACTATTCAGAATTTCGAGGATATGCTGAGAGCTTGTGTAATTGAATTCAAGGGAAATTGGGATGATCATTTGCCTTTTATTGAGTTTGCTTATAATAATAGTTATCATTCTAGCATTGGGATGGCACCGTTTGAGGCTCTTTATGGTAGGAGGTGTAGGTCTCCTATTGGATGGTTTAGGGTTGGTGAGGTTTCTTTGATAGGGCTTGAGTTGGTTCATGAGGCTATGAAAAAGGTTCAACTTATTTGTGAGAGGTTAAAAACAATTCAAAGTCAATAGAAGTCTTATTCCGAAGTTAGAAGAAGAGAACCAGAATTTGATGTGGATGATTGGGTCTACTTTAAAATCTCACCCATGAAGGGTGTCATGAGGTTTGGAAAGAAAGGGAAGCTTAGCCCCCGATATGTGGGCCCATATTAGATTTTGAGGTGTATTGGCAAGGTTTCTTATTAACTTAAGTTCCCAAATGATTTAGCATCAATACATCCAGTATTCCATGTCTCTTTATTGAAGAAGTGTATGGGAGATCCGACATCTATAGTGCCATTGGAAGGTTTGGGAGTTAAAGAGAACCTTTCTTATGAAGAGGTTCTGGTTGAGATTTTAGACCGACAGGTTTGGAAGTTGAGAAACAAAAAAGTTTCTTCCGTGAAGGTTCTTTGGAGGAATAAGTTAGTTGAGGGTGCTACTTGGGAGGCCAAAGTTGATATGATGTCCCAATATCCTCATCTTTTTCCCTCTGCTCCTACTCTAACTTGAGATATTAGCCCCTCATGGTTCAATATTTCGAATTCATGTGTTTTATTCATTCTCATGTTTTCCATATGCATGCATGCTAATGAAAACTTAATTTTGATGTTATAATTTATCTTGGAGTGATTCTCCTTGTTTATGTGCATTTTGATGAAATTACATTCATGCTGGGCTGTTAGTTTCTCTCCTACTCTATTTATGCTAGCTTGAGTCCCATTCAAGGACGAATGTTCCAAGAGGGGGATATTGTAATACCCTGGAAGTTGGAAAGTCAGAAAGGAAAGAAAAGTGCAAAATTTTTTGGACTTCTGCAGGTACTATGGGTCTGACCTACGGACCGTAGGTGGTCCTACGGGCAATAGGAATGGATCGTAGACTTGGAGTTAAGTTTGGGAAAATTATGTTTCTGATGTATGGCCTATGACTTGACAAGACATGCCGTACAATGTTTGAAGGGCCGTAGATGGCAACCGTAGAGTTGATTTAGAGAATTCATTTAGGACCTCAGTCCTACGGAGGGGTACGACGCATCATCAACTGTTCTACGGATTGTAGGAGGGTTCCGTGGGAAGGTCCCTGACTTAGAAAATTTTTGGAGTGAAAGCTGAGCTCTACGGATGGGGTCTATGGATAGTATAATGATCGACGGACCGTAGAAAGGTCTCGTGGGAAATGGTTGAATATTTGGATTTCTGAAGTTGGTTCTATGGTTGGCAAGGGTGGATCATAGGATGACCTACGGATCGTAGGTCACAACCGTAGGTCAGTCCGACAATTATTTTTAAAGGGTATTTGGATTTTTTCCTATGCATTAAATGTCTATGCTATGTCATTTTGGCCCTAATTCTAAGACCTATAACTACCCTTCACCCTTAGAATTTTCCCAACTCCCTCAGTCAATCAAACTCCTAAAATCTCTCCAAAGTTCTCTCCAAAAATCTTCTCTCCAAAAATCTTCTCTCTAGATCAAGGAAGAAGAAGTTAAGGTTCTTCAAGTTCAAGTCTCCTTTTTCCTCCATTTGTTAGGCTTCAACCAAAGGAAGAAGAAGTTAAGGTTCTTCAAGTTCAAGTCTCCTTTTTCCTCCATTTGTTAGGCTTCAACCAAGGTATGTAGGGAGATCATCAATGTGTTCAATTCATCCATAGAGTCCCCAAAGATTCTTCAATTCTCCAATTCTCCAATTCAATTTCAATTCCTCATGGGTTCTATTAGTATGGATTTCAATCGATATATTTTGATCATATTATGACTCTTTTGACTTAATTACATGTTTTTCAATCAATTCCATATGAACCCATGCATTGATTATGATTTCGACTATGAACCCTAATTTGTATGAATTTTAAGAAAAGCCATGAATCTATAATGATGTTTTCAATAAACTTATGCATGATTTATGATATAGGTTGCCTTAAGACGGACATCAATGAATTGTGAAATGATTTTCTCACATATTAAGGGATCATGGCTTGGTGAAAGGTTTTCTCACTTATACTTGATTCAAAGATATAATGAGCTACTCTATGATGTTTTAGCTTTGATTAGTAACTTAATTGTACTTTTCCATGGATGATAATATGTTTACGAATATGACTATTCCATTGGAATTTAACTTAGCACTGAGATAACTTAGAGGTGGAGGCTCAAATAGGGTAGTCTCTAGTAGCAACTTCTAGTTCCAAACTACGTGCCCCCGTAGGTTTGCCTTAAAAGGCCTAGCTAACGTATCCACATATAGCACATGAAATGATATGGAGCTCTACCTTGCAAGTAGACTCTCCCTTCTCGATGTGGGAGTTACATCGGATTCTATGTTATAGCTCACATGGTCTATTTTCGGTTAAAGCTAATATCCCACAAAATGAACTAATTTACTTTCAAAGGTTTTATGAAGCTTTCCTTATGGTTTTAAGATGCATTGGCCATGTTCATGATTATGATTCCTCTTTAATGCTTTTTACTATGTTTTAGCTTGGTCATGCATAACATGTTTTCGATTATCTCCCCTTATGATCATGTCTCATATTTTATTGGATTCCCCTCATACTTAGTATATTCCATGTACTAATGCATACTTGTGCCTACATTATTTCACTAATGTAGGGCGTGACGACTCTCTTCCCTCCGTTTGTGGCTAGTGAGCACTTAGACATTGTCAAGACTTGGTTAGTCCTCATACTTCGAGGACAATGTCGCATTTACTGTTTTCTTATGTTTTAGTTTTAGACATTGTATGTAGTGTACGTTTACGTCCCGACCACTCTTGATTTAATAGATGGCTTGTCTAGACTTTGATGTACTTCCGCTTATATCAAACTCTTTACTTCGTATGAGATCTCTTACTTTTCTCTATTATGTTATTTTTATGTATGTCAAATGGGTTGTGTAGGGCCTCTCGGGGTCCTATACGCCATGTCACGTCTAGGGAGTACTTTGGATCGTGACACTACTGTCATGACATATTTGTCAGTCATTGCTCCTATTAATTCTTCTTTCCAACCCACAGCTATCAGTGGTCATTCCATAATAGTTGTTGCCTTGCCGACTCTATCATCAATCTCGTGAGCTCCTTCGTTGCCAAGTCTATCATCTAACTAACCGGTGTGTCATTTGGTCCCATCTGATTTGTCTCCCTCTTCTATTCCTCATAGTAAGATTCTTACTGTTGATCTTCCAATAGCTTTTGATACACATATTGTTCCTACTAATTCTCAACTATCAGGTTCATGCACTACAAACTTTGTATCTCGTCATATGGTAACCATGCATAAGGCCAAATCTCAAATTCTGCAAGTTCACATTGTCAAAAATTACCCTTTACCACCATCTACCTTGCCATATAAACCTACAGGTTTTACCTAAGCCAACAAAGACCCAAATTAGAGAAAGGCTATGCAAGAAGAGTACAACATCCTCCAGCAAAATGGTACTTGGTCCCTTGTCCCATCCTTTGCAGCCAAAAATATCTTTGGATGCAAATGAATTTTTAAGTTAAAACTCAATCTTGATGGCTATGTTGAGAGATACAACGCTCATTTAGAAGAAAAGGAATTTAGCCAAGAGGCTGGAGTGGATTACCATGAGACATTTAGTCTAGTGGTGAAGCCTACAACTATCCGAGTAGTTTTGTCTCTAGCTCTATCAAAAGGGTGGCCACTACAACAACTTGATGTCAAAAATGTGTTTCTGCTTGGGCAACTACATTAAGAGGTATACATGTCTCAGCCCTCTGGTTTTACTGACCCAAAATATCCAAATCATGTGTTTAAGCTTCACAATGCCCTTTATGGCCTTAACAAGCACCTCGGGCATGGATTGAGAAGTTTAGCTTGAAATTGCTTGAACTCAATTTTGTTCCTTCTAAATCTTGCACATCTATGTTGATTTGCAATTGTAAAGGCCATGCTACTATTATCTTTGTCTATGTAGATGATCTTATTGTTACAGGAAGCTTAATGAGTTCATTGCAAGTCTTATTCTTCAACTTTCTAATGCCTTTGGTATAAAGGATCTTGGTAAGATACACTACTTTCTTAGTGTTGAGGTACATTATCAAACCACTGAATGGACCCTTTGTCAGTCCAAGTACAGTAGAGAACTCCTTCCTCATGCCAAAATGGATGATGCAAAGACAATTGCCACACCTATGGCCACGAGATTTCAATTATCTCAACATGGAAGTTCACCATTTTCTTATACATCATTATATCGCAGCTTGATAGGAGCTCTTTAATATATAACCATCACGCGTCTAGATGTGTCGTATATTGTCAGTAAATTATGCCAATTCATGCATAATCCTATGGAATCTCGTTTCACCGCGATGAAACACTTGTTGTGCTACTTAAAGGCTACCATAGACCTCAGCTTGTAGTTGCGTTCAGGTAGTGTAATGGCCTAGCACGCTAGTGATATTATCCGCTTTGGGACTAGGCCCCCATGGATTTAAAATACGTCACTAGTTGATAAGGCATGCTTACTTATATATACAATATCTCTCCTGTGTTTTACCGATGTGAGACTTCTTATCTTAAGCTGGGGCGTTACATACACCCCCTTTATGGACTCAGTGTCCTTGATGAGGTTTGCCCCACCAAATGGGATTTGCCTAGACTCAATTGAACTCTAGCCCATATCGACAAGGCTGACACAAGAGTGGCTTTGATACCATTTGTATTGCCTAGCCCATTAGTGTTATTATCTGCTTTGGGCCTAGGCCCGCACGGCTTTAAAATGCGTCACTAGTTGGTAAGACCTGCATACTTATATACCCAACATCTCTCTTGCGTTTTACCGATGTAGAACTTCTTATCTTAAGATGGGGCATTACAAGTAGCTCCTTACCACTTTATGCCTTCTCAGATGCAGACTGGGCTGGTTGCCCATATGATTGGAGATCTACCAATGGTTATTGTATTTTTCTTGGACCCAACTTAGTGTCATGTATCTCAAAGAAGTAGTGAGTGGTTGCACGATCCAACATCGAGGCTGAATATCGGGCCATAGCAGCGGCTACTGCTGAGGTTACTTGGATGCAACATATTCTTCAAGAGCTTCATGTCTCTCTTCCTCAAGCTCCCACACCGTGGTGTTATAATCTGTCTACTACCTACGTCACTGCAAATCCTATTTTTCCTGCTCGGACCAATCATATTGAATTGGATTTTCATTTTGTTAGAGAGAAAGTAGCCTCGAACGACTTAGACGTTCACAACATCAGTTCCTTGGATCAGTTAGCAGACAGTTTCACCAAGATCCTTCCTTCTCGTCAGTTTAATCTCCTGTGATCCAAGCTTGCAGTTGTATGACCAATGCTCAGCTTGCCAGGGCATGTTATGACATCATAACAATGAGGTTATTCACATGTTTATGTAGTAATTGTATTCAATTAGAATTCATGTTTATAGTTTTTATCTCTTGGAGAGTTTATATGCAACTACACTTTGTATAACATCATGTATATATTAAGGAGGAACTCTTCCGTGAAATACAATCGATATTTATTGTATTCATAAAATCTCTACACATATACTTATAATAATAATAATAATAATATACGTAGTTGATATTGGAGTAATAAAAGAAGCAAATATGTGATTTATATTATACTCTTCCCATCCCAATTTATGTGGCACCTTTCAAATTTCGAGATTCAAACAAGTCTATCTTTGATCGTAAATTTTTTATATATCTTTTAAATATTTTGAATTGTCAATTATTGTGACTTATAGAACTTTTTACGTAGTTTACGAATACATAAATTTCATTTTAAAACATCTGAAGATTTCATGAGCAAATTTTTGATCAAACTTAAACAGTTTGACTCTCGAAAAATAAAAAGGGTCACACAAATTTTAAAACATCTGAAGATTTCATGAGCAAATTTTTGATCAAACTTAAACAGTTTGACTCTCGAAAAATAAAAAGGGTCACACAAATTGAAATAGAGGGAGTATTATTCTTTCTCGTTTGTCGTACAACGTGTCATGTGTTTCTATCGGGCCAGTAAGAACTTTCTTACTTTTTTTCTTTCCTTTGAAATTGTTGAATACTATACATATATCAGGTATCACATGTATAGTGGGTTAATTATGTCAAAATTTGGACAAGTTAAAAAAATAGATTGAGTTAAATGAATAGGTTAATGCAAACTGTACTAACAAAATTTGGTATTTTGGGGTTCAGATTTGGACTGCTCTATTTATGCCAGTGAAGATCAAGTTGTTACCAGCACCATCATCAAACAATTAATTTTACATAGGTTGATTCTTTTTGGAGAAAAAGGCTAACCTAAAGTGGCAGCTTGAAAGGGTTGAGAATACTAAATTTTTCCACTCAGTGGTAAGAGGTAGAAGAAGCAGGCTTTAAATTCACAGAATTAAAAAAAAATGGCAACTAAATTGAAGGTAACTAAGATATTGATCTAGCAGTTGATAAGGCAATATCAACAATGATAACGTTATTTTGAATGTCACCCCTAGATGGTCACTAGTCACTACTGAGGATAATTATGAGATGTTAGTGGCTACTCCTACATTACAAGAAGTTAGAGAATATCCCAACAGTTCTCCTGGTTTGATGGGTATAGTGAGTTATTTTTCAAAAATCTTGGGACATTTATGGTGAAGATATCTTGGCAATGGTCATAGCGGATTTTAGAGAGAAACAGATGCCATGATATTTCACTAACACATGTCTTGATTTAATATCTAAAGTTGAATTTCTTCAAAGATATTCCACCTCATAAGTTGGCTTAATATCAAACATCCACCTCATTACGGTTGAAGTATTATCGAGCCTCTACCTCATTATAATTGGAATATTATCGAGCCTCCACCTTGTTACTGTTGGAATATTATCGAGCATCCACCTCATTAAGGTTGGAATATTATCGAACATCCACCTCGTTACAGTTGGAATATTATCGAGCCTCCACCTCGTTAGTGTTGAAATATTATCGAGCCTCCACCTTGTTACTGTTGAAATACTATCGAGTCATCCACCTCATTACAATTGGACTATTATTGAACTATCCACCTCGTTACAATTGAAATGTTATCTAGCCATCAACCTCATTACAGTTGGATAATCATTGAAAGATGATTCTAAGTCGCATCGAATTCCAGAGGTGAAAGTTGTGCATGGCGGAAATGGAGGAGGCTTAAGTAAAAAATTCAAGCAAAAGAATACATACCAAAATATGGTAAAATACACTACTTATCTATTTGAATTAAAGTTTCTAGTAACATGTTTATCTTAGTTTTGTCGAGATCATCCAAGAGGATGAATTTTCAAGCAAATCCACAGGTGCGAACTACATCACCAAGGATACAACATAACGTGGAACTTTTTCTTATCAGCAAACTGGGACAGAGTCCAGAAAGTAGTATCAAACTCTTATGATGCGAGTTGAGGAGTGACTTCCACCACAATCAAACCACACCCCTGTTAGAAGGTATGTGGGTATTTCTTGGATTTAACAGTTTCAGTTTTGCATTCAATGAAAATTTTCAGACCCTCACTGAAAGCAATTTTTTCATTCCGAATGACAATACATCAAGAGCTTTGAAAATCATGTTCATGTAAGTTCTTAATTATGTGTGTGAAGTGCACCACCTTTATGGCTAAGAGGTTGCAAACCTCTTTTTCATGCTTGATTTACTTGTCACTCTCCCCGAACCAAAGGTTATCTTAGCATAAGAGATTTCCTTTTCGAATTATTTAGTAGAACTACAAGCATTCTGATTTCCATGTCAAGGGATAAGTAGACGGGCTCGATGTTGGAAACTCGATTGCACCCCAACAAATATCCCCTCATTCCCTTTTTGAGATTTCCGGTCTCTTCATAATTAGATACCAGAATAACTTTTGAATTCTTTCAAAATTATGCATCAAATCAAGCATCTTTTTGAAATACAAATGACCTGAATTCTCATGTAATCTGAGATATGTCGGAAAATCAATACCAGAATCCGATCATAACTTCCCAAAGTCCGTACCAAATTTATTTTTGAGAGATGAATCAGTGGTTGGACAAAATTTGATTCGTCAATTTTTTTTGCCCATAGGCTCTTACATTGATCATATAAAGCCATTTATAGGTTATTTTGTTCTTTTTCTAAATCAAATAAATAATATATGTATTCATGTGATTACAATATATTAGTTTTGTATATTTTTTATGAGTATTTGGAAAATCCTTTTAAAAAAATTCTTTTGTTAAATATTTGTTAATTAGTTTAGTGTAATTAATAGTTTATATCTTAGTTAATTAGTTTAGAATTAAGTTATTTATTTTATTTTGTTAAGGTTAAGGTTAAGAAATTTGGTAATTAATCAATAATAACTCATTTCTTTTCAATTTTAGCCAAATCAAGTCAATTAGTCCAATTTGACTATGTTTTAATTTCCCTTGGTTAGAATTGTAATGTAAGAAGTCAATCGTGCCCCAATCCCGCTAAAACGGCCCAAATCAGCCACATAGCGAGAATAAATTCTGCCCACTATAGCAGCTTACATGGGATAGAACCTCAGAAATCCTCCCAAAATAGTACATTTCGCAACACCTTCCAAATCCTGAAGTAGTCAAATCGGCCCTTTCATGCCAAGTTTAATATCGAGAGTTCTACTCACCCGAATTCACATCCAAAAAGTCTTACAGACTCCTTAACATCTTAGCTACAAGAAAAACAAATCCTACTTGGACGTTTCACCTAATTCTTTCCTCAGATTGTCGTACACTTCATCTCACTCAGAATTTGTCCAAATCTAGCCTAGCATGATATTTCCAACTCTCCAACCCAAAAGTTTTCTCACTTGATTTCTTTTACAAATAGTTGACCCTTAGCGACTCGAAGGGTTGTCACATTAAACTTTCACTTCATCATAAAAAAATCATGTTAATAATACTAGATATGGGATTCCATGCGTAGCACATGTCCAATAATGTTGTTTATTTTGTCTTAATTTATGTGATACATATAAAATTTGAAAAGTCAATCAAATTTTGATATGTTTTTTGAATATTTTACATTATTACTAATTACTGTGATTTATTACACTTTTTATGTAATTTTCAAATAATGTGATACTCCATATGTCCCAACTTATGTGTGTCACTGATAGGATTTCGAAAGTCCACCAAAATTGTTAAATATTTTAAGTTGTTAATTATAATGATCTATAATAATTTTTACTTAATCTTTAAAATATATAATTGAATTTTAAGTTATTAATTATTATTATTTATAATACTTTTAACAATCTTAAAATATATAGCAAATGAACAAAAGTAAAATAAATAAATTAAAATTGAGAAAGTACTGAAGTGGAGCCCACATATTTCCATAGAAGCACCTTCACTACAAGCATGAGAGACAAAAGTAAAAAAGAAGACCTATTGATTCACACGTGCTGCAGCCATGAATTGCAGAAAATTTCTAAATGCCAATGAATTCCTTAATGTTGAAGCAGGCATGACCATGATAGACTGGTCAAAATGCTCAATTGTGGCTCATTAACTAAGAGAATTATAGTATCAAATAATTGATTAGAACAAAGATGTAACACCTCGGATTTGGAAAGGAAGGAAAATAAAATTTTGAGCTGCAGGCTGTGTCTACAGTTCCCATCTACGGACCGAAGAAGTTTCTACGGGTCGTAGATGGAAACCGTAGGAGGTGAGGAAATAATTTTCTAAAATTCAGTCTCAGAACCCCTTTTTATGGTTCAGAAGGACAATCCGTCAATCATTGTACGAGTTTTAGATGGTTCTCGTAGGTGAGTCTTAGACTTGGTGAAATTTTAAGGGTTAAAGTGAGTTTCTACGATTGGTATGTACGGATCGTAGAAAGACCTACTAGCCGTACATGGGGTTCTGTCGATTGAAGGTCCTAATAATAGTTTCTGAATCTTTCTTTGGTTGACTAGGACCGTAGGTCCTAACCGTAGATCGAGTCTGACAGATATTTTAAAGGGGTTTGTGGGTCTTTTTCTAATTGTTTTAACCCAATACTATGTCATTTTGTCTTCTACTCTAAGTCCTATACAAATGTTTTAAACCCTCAATTTACCCATTTTCAACTCGTTCTCCTAAATCCCTAAAGATCGACCAAGTTCATCCGCCCAAAACCTCTCAAGCCCTAGGAAGAAGAAGAAGGCTAGGGTTCCATTCAAGTCTCCAATCCTCCATTCTTCTTGGGCTTTTAGCAACAAGGTATATGTATATTTACCTATGGAGTCCTTTCCTCCATGGGGTCCCCAAAGGTTTCAATTTCCCAACTCAATTTCTAATGGATCAAATTAGTGTTTCAATGCATGAATGTGGGTTTCTTCCAATTATGATTTATTTTGATTAATTAAGTATCCTAATGCATGTATTGATGTTAATCTATGATATTTAGCTGAAGTTGCATTGACCCATGCCTAAATTATGATTTTCAACTTTGATCCTATGATGAACCCATGAATATATAAATTGTGAAATTATGAAGATATGCATACTTTTATGAAAGGATTATAAATGATTTGTGAATGCTTTGAAAGGAAAGTATCAATGCTATTGTGAAATGATTTCTCACTTATTATGATGATCATGATTGTGAAAGATATTTCTCACAATAGATTCACATTGATGAAAGGTTTTCTCATCCATGTTGAATTATGTTTAAGGAGCTATTCTATGTTTTGATCTTGAAATGTGTGAATTGGTATTGACCATTATCTTTCCCTATGTTAAGTTGATGTTTGACTTTTTATCTATTTCGTTGGGATTTAGACTTAGCACTGAGAGGGCTTTGAGGTGGAGGCTCAAATAGGGAAGTCTCTAGTAGCAACCTCTAGCCCCAAACTACGTGCTCCTGTAGGACTGTCTTAAATGACCTAGCTAGTGGATCCATAGAATCCCAAATGGCGTCAGAAGATACAGCTCCACGAAAGGCGTTGTTAAGCCTAGCAAGATTATAGATTTCCAGTGGGTTAAGGTACATAAACACGCAAGCTACACATTTTTCCTGTGTGTCAATTTGCAACATATATATATATATATAAAAGATATAGTCTTTAAACTATCCTAAGAAAATCCTCACGAACATCAACATTCTCCTTACTTTCTTGAATAATAAATTCTTCATTTTCAAATTCTTGAGCTGCGAAAAAATAAATGTATATCAGTTTAATAACAAAGAATTAAGAAAATCACCTAATTCAGGTAAATTGCTTCTAAATATCCAAAATGGACTCTGAAAATGGTGAGACTGTACGTACTTTAGCAAATGATGATGTGTATGGATTCTACCTTGGAAAGTAGTTTCCCCTTCTTTCGGTATGAAGGATATACCAGATTCCATGATATAGCTCTCATGGTCTTATTGTCGGTTTAAGCTAATATCCCACAAATGATTATGTTTTCCTTAAAGTTTTCTTATATCCTTTATACTAAGTTATTTGACTATGTCTTATGAACTTCATGTCATTTCTTCACTATAAAGCTTTTAAATATTTCATTTTGATCATGTCTATTCGATTTAAGTCATCTTATTATTATGTCCATGTTTATGCATATTACCTCATACTTAGTACATTCCATATACTAACACATACTTTTTCCTATATTATCTCATGAATGTAGGGTTCGATGTTCCTACTTCGCATTCTCGTGGCTAAGTAGTTCTATTGATTTTGAAGATTGGTGAGTCCTCTTATTCAGAGGACCAATACTCTTTTATTTCTTTATGTCATTTTCATTTAAGACTTTTGTATGTGATTTATGGGTTACGTCCCAATCACTTTGCTTATGATGTATTAGATGGCTTTGAGACTTATGCTTAGACTTCCGCTTTTATAAAACTTTTTTATATGAATGTTATTTTTAAACTCTTTTGTTTCTATTGTCTTGTATGATGTATGCTAAGTGGCTTGTGTGGGGCCTTTTGGGGTCCTATATGCCATGTCACATCTAGGTTGTACTTTATATAGTGACAAACTTGATATTTAGAGCACTAAGTTTTAGAAAGGTCCTAGGTTGTCTCATAAGACACGTCAAATAGAGTCTTGTTCATGAGTGTAAAGCGCGCCACATTTATGAATGAGAGGCTATAAGATGTTTAGGAAATTCCAGTTCTTTTATCACTCTAAAGTCGTGCGATAGAGTTTAACTCTATATGTCTCTCTCCTAATCCCTATCCAATGCTTTTCAAGATATGGCCCCTCGAAGAGCATATGTTAGAAGGAATGCGGGAGAGAATGTGGAATGAGAAGCTCCTCAAGTTCCGGTCGACCCTTTGGCCGAGCAAGTGACTAATGCAGAGTTTAGGGCTGCTTTTCAAGAGTTGGAACAAGCTATGACGGCTTAATCCAATAGGGAGGCCGTGGACCCCGTGAACCCAAATGTGGGTACGACAGCAACTAGAATGAGGGACTTCACAAGGATGAATCCTTTAGAGTTTCATGGTTCCAAGGTTGAGGAAGATCCTCAAGAGTTCATTGATGAGGTGTACACGGTTTTGAAAATTATGGGTGTGACGCCGATGGAAAAGGCGAAATTGGCCGCTTATCAACTTAAGGGTGTTGCTCAAGTTTTGTTCAACCAATGGAAAGAAGAGAGGGTGGTTGATGCGGGCCTCTTGATTGGAAAAAGTTCAAGGTTTCTTTCCTTGATAAGTTCTTTCCCCTGGGAGACAAAGGTGCTTGAATTCATTAATCTTTGTCAAGGAAATATGAGTGTGAATGAGTATGCTTTGAAATTCACACAATTGTCTAGATATGCTCCTACTATGGTTGCCGATCCTGTGGCAAGGATGAACAAGTTTATTTCGGGAGTGTCCAAAATGGTGGTTAAGGAATGTCATACCGCCATACTAATCAATGATATGGATATTTCTCGCTTAATGGTTCATGCTCAACAAATCTAAGAGGAGAAACTAAAGGAGAAGTCTAGGGAGGCAAAAAAGGCTAAGACCGGTAATGATGACTTTTCACACTCAAGGTCTGATGGACATGGTCGTTCTAAGTTTCGACAAAGGTTTTCCGGTCAAGGTTCCTCCAATGTTCTGACTACTAAGTTCAACAAGGAAAGTGTGATAAGGATGAAAGGGGCAATTGAAATAAATACAAAAAATATGTGAAATTATGGAAATCTTATCAAATTTATGAGCAACAAAGGACTATATACCTTCACCTCTCAATTGAATCTAATCAAACAATAATAACCCAAACTCAATCAAAAACGAGAAAACCAAATTGAATCCACAAAGAGGGTAACTCGATGATCAATTAAGCTAGAAAAAATTAACTATCAAGTATAAGAGTTAACAACTAATTACTCACCAATTCCTTGAGGGAATTAAACTAACACTAAATTAGCAACTACAATTTGAGAGCATTCAATTTCAACATTCAACTTATTCTAAGTCTTCCAAAATGAAAAAAAACTAATATTTATACTAAGGAAATAAAGAAGACATTTCTTTGATAATTTTACCCTTAATGAGATAAGGGTCTTGTTTGGTTGTCTTCTTTTGTGAATCCTTGAATTCATGAGATGATCATTTGCACACATTGCGACTTTCTTCTTTCTCTTCACTTTGATGGATATTTAACACATTATATGTCTTTATTTGGTGTCCATCGAGCTCCTCTAAATTTCATATGATCTATGCTATCTGTGTCGTTATCATCCTCCCCTTCTTGAAAAGGATTCATCCTCGAATCCAAACCATGCAAAAACATAAGAAGGACAAGAAACCAAGAGGTCCTCATAGCATGAGGGTTAGTACAATTGTTAGCACAAAAATACCAAGGAGACTCAATCTCAAGGAACACTCAAGTATCCTCCATTATCATGACTATTAAGTCCATACATGGAGCACAAGAAAATTGGCTATTCCGCACATCAAAAGGATAAAACCATCCAAAAGATGGCACTACTACAAGCTCACATACTTCCAAATATTCACCGGGGTCGAAATGATAGAAGGTCTACATAATCAGGTCATACAAACAAGAATATACCTCAATGAAACCCCGACCCAAATGCAATGCACATTTAAGATAAACATAAGACTCGTCATATGCAAAAAGATAGTAGAGAAAGGTCTCATGCACATTGGGGTCATCTAAGGTGTTCCTACATGCAAGATCTCCACTAGGTTCAAGGATCCTAGCACTTATACATCACAAGATGAAACACACAAAGACGACATGATGAATTTAGGAGAAAACTCACCTTCTTTTGACAAATAATTCCTACCCCCATAAGATATGCGATCAACAAGATCATACACAAAGAGGTAGTAAAGAAAGGGGGTGAGAAAACTACCCTTCCCCATACATAACGTAGGCCCCTCAAGTGGATTGTAAACCCTCAAGAAGGACTTTCCATCATAGAGAAAGGTGCCAACAATTTCCTCGAAATTGTGCTTGTCATCTTGGCCAAGCATCACTAAACAGGTGCCACAATTCAACTCATTACGGAGGTCAAATGGAAAGGAAATCCATGAACATAGATCAAGAACACTCCTTTTTACCTGGTTGGCACCCTTATCTTCCAATAGCATACTCCACTCAAAAGCGCAAGAATCATCATATGCAAACAAGTAGTAGAGAAAGGTGTCACATAAATGAACTTCAATCAAGGTACTCCCAAGTTTTGCCTACACTTTATATACTAAAGCATCATAACTCATATGAAGAATTGGAACACACAAAGAAGAAGTAGCAATTAACACATAAGCATCACCTTTCTTCTTAACACTATCCTCTCCAATAAACGTACTATCATCTTCATAGAAGAGATTTCTGTCTTTGGAAAGTGTGCCATCACACCATCGTGGATTCTCAAACAATTGATATCCTTCAAGATCTGCTAGACTTCCAACATTATAAGGTATTCCACTATGCACACTCTCAAGAGTCATGTCATCATCAAACAAGAGATTATTACACACAAGTTGATCAATACCAATATCAATTGATAATAAACTATCATTCAAAGCATATGTATCAACACTAGGTGGACACAAATTGATTTTACTAGAAGAATCAATTCGTTCATCAATAGGATCATCTAGTGTATCCACATTCTCAACAGACATATCATCAAAACATAACAAAGAACTACATGGCAATGCAATATTACTCAAGGCACAGGTGTCAACACTAGGTGGACACAAATTGATCTTACAAAAAGAATCTATTCGGTCATCAATAGGATTAACTAGTGTATGAACACTCTCAACAAATACATTATCACTATGTGACAAAGAATCATTAAGCTCACATGAAATCAAGCTATCACTTATACTCAATTGGCTACTAGCCACACAATGAATTTCCAAGCTTAAGAAAGTGCAAGAATTATCATTGTTACCTTGTAGCTCAAAACATGAAGTGTCTTCACCTTGGTTATGCAACTCCTTAGATTTTTCATCATGACGAGTAGTACCCTTGTATAGTCTTTCCAACTCATCAGGTGCCATCTCGGTGACTAATTGAATGACCCTTTCAATATTTCAGTGTATTGAAGCAAACAACTCATTTGTGCTTATAGTACGAGGATCCCAATAGCAAAATTATAATTATCCTTCCACCATACCTATAAAACTCAACAAACAAGTTAGTACCAAAATTGCTGATGCCACTCTTTATTTGAACTCTCAACTCAGCTTCTTTGGCGTCGTCTCAAAATTGATAGTGAGCTAGCTTTGCCAACCAATTCAAGGTCACCTATCATTTGTGGTGGAGTGGATTCTTTTGACTCTTGAAAGAAGGACGACCCAAAAAAAAACTAACGGACTTGAATCAAGAAGATTATCTACAAATTAAGATGAGAAAAGTATAAGAAAGAAGCACAAAATATTCGGACTCAAAACAAACTAAGTAACAAAAGTAGAAGAATTACGTATTGTTACTTAATTTGAATGATCAAAGAAATGATTTGATGATTAAAAACTAGTTAACAAGTAATTTAATATATTAACTAATTGTTAAATAGCTGAAAAATAGAAGAAAAATGAGCGTAGAAGAAGAAGAAGTGAATTTGGACACTTAGAGAATTTTTTAAGCCTTAAAGAAGTTCATCACTTGTAAGAATTCGATTGGATAATTTGATAATTTGATAATTAAAACTAGTTAAAAAATAATTAAAGATGTTAATTAGTTATTAAATAGTTGAGAAATGGAAGAAAAATGAGTTTAGAAGAAGAAGAAAGCAAATTTGGACACTTAGAAAAATTTTTACGCCCAAAAAACTTCCATACTTAGCCAATTTTGAGGCTGAAACCAAATACCTGCACTCTGAAGTTGTACCTCACGCGCGCATCATAGAGTGATACCTCTCTGTGTGGCAGTCAGCTGAGATGGCGCTGACGTGGCTGCTGCGTTGGCACTTTACTGCTGACGTCAGTCTATGTGGAAATTTTTTTTTTTTGAAATTCAATTTGTTTTTTTGAATTTCGATTTTTTTCCAATTCCCACTAATGGACTCAAAAAACACCCTGGCCAACTTTGACTTGAGAATATTGGATCAAATGTACTTTCTTCTTTCTTCTTTTTCAAGAACTCATGAATAATACCAAGAACATTGATGAACTTCAAAAATTCATAACTCACTCAATTTAGCTCCGATTTTCATGAAATTTCAAACATGAGCTCCTTTCAACACCACGAATAATTTTTTTTAGTTTTTAACCCTTAATTTTAAGCTGAAAATAAACTCATTTCCTCCATCTTCAAGTTATGAAGAACACCATGAACATGAAGAACATCAAAAATAAACCCCACTTCAAATCTTCACCAAATCACTCCAATTTTCAAGAGTAGCTTCCTTTCAAGTTAGAGAACAAAACCCAGTACCTTTTGAGCTCGAATTCAACCTCAATCAATAATACCATTTGAAATTTCTTCAAAGTTTCAAAGCTTCAAGCTTTTTTAATGGTGGATTATTCTTTCGACCTCCAAATCACTTAAAATTTTGAACATATACTCAAAAAACACCAGGGAACAAGAATCTAGTGTCAGAAACAACAATAAAAACACGAATCAAAATATATTTTTTTCAAAATTTTGGGCAAATTTATGAGAATTTTTTAATTTTATTTTTGCAAGCCAAGACTAGATTTGTAGGAACAAATCTAAACCTGGCTCTGATACCAAATAATAAGGATGAAACGGGGAATTGAAAGATATAAGAAAACATACATGGAATCATCGAAATCCTATCAAATTTATGAGCAACAAATGACTTTATGCTTTCACCTCTCAATTGAATTTGATCAAACAATAATAACCCAAACGCAATCAAAAATAAGAAAACTAAATTGAAACCACAAAGAGGGTAACTCAATGATTGATTAAGTTAGAAGAAGTTAACTATCAATTCTAAGAGTTAACCACTAATTACTCACTAATTCCTTAAGGGAATTAAACTAACACTAAATTCGCAACTATAATTTGAGAGCATTCAATTTCAACATTCAACATATTCTAAGTCTTTCAAAATGAAAAAAGACTAATATTTATACTAAGGAAATAAAGAAGACAGTTCTTTCATAATTTTACCCTTAATGAGATAAGGACCTTGTTTGGTTGTCTTCTTTTGTGAATTCTTGAATTCATGAGATAACCATTTGCACACATGGCCACTTTCTTCTTTCTCTTCACTTTGATGGACCTTTAACACATTATATATCTTTATTTGGTGTCCATCAAGCTCTTCTAAAGCTTTCAAATGATCTATGTTATCCATGACATTATCAAAGGGTGTCTAACCCTAATCCTCAAGGAGGAAATGGTGGCGGAAATGGATCTTCGATTCCCACATGCGAAAAGTGTGGCAAGAGTCATCGGGGAAAATACTTGATGGGTACAGATAATTGCTTTGGTTGTGGCAAGAGTGGTCGCCGCTTGAGGGATTGTCCACTTAGACTTGACAAGGGAAAAGATGGTGGGCAAGCTCTGCCTAGTGGTTTGGGTTTAAATGCTCCTAAGTATAACCGGTTCTATGCACTCCAAACTCGACATGATCAAGAGAATTCTCCCGATGTGGTTATCGGTATGTTGAAAGTATTTAATCTTGATATTTATGATTTGCTTGATCCCGGTGCTACCTTATCTTTTGTGATGCCATATGTGGCTATGCGGTTTGATGTTCTTTCGAATGTGTTGATAGACCCTTTTTCTATCTCTACTCCTATTGGTGAATCTATTGTGGCTAAGAGAGTCTATAGAAGTTGTCCCGTCTCTTTATCCCATAGAGTCACTTATATTGACCTCGTAGAGCTGATATGTTAAATTTCGATGTTATTCTTGGTATGAATTGGCTACATTCATGTTATGTTTTTATTGATTGTAGGACCCGAGTGGTCAAGTTTCAATTTCCAAATGAACCCGTTCTAGCGTGGAAGGGAAATTCTATACCTAAGACTGAATTTGTTTCTTGTCTTAAAGCTAGAAAGATGATTTCTAAGGGTTACGTATACTATCTTATTCGGGTTAGGGATATCAATTCTGAAAACCCTATCTTTGAGTCGGTCCCCGTTGTTAATGAGTTTTTGAAAGTGTTTTTCGATGATTTGCCCGGTGTTCCTCCCGAAAGGGAAATAGACTTCGGTATTGACCTTCTCCCAGATACGTAACCTATTTCTATTCCTCCTTACCGAATGGCTCCATTATAAATTAAGGAATTAGATGAGCAATTAAAATATTTGTTGGATAAGGGTTTCATCCGACCTAGTATCTCTCCATGGGGTGCCCTAGTTTTGTTTGTTCGAAAGAATGATGGTTCACTTCGTATGTGTATTGACTATCGTCAATTGAATAAGGTTACCATTAAGAATAGGTATCTTCTTCCAAGGATATATGATTTGTTTGATCAACTCCAAGGAGTGAGTTACGTCTCTAAGATTGACCTCCGGTCAAGTTATCACCAATTGAGGGTGAAGAAAGATGACATTCCAATGACAACATTTCGAACTTGGTATGGTCATTACGAGTTCTTGGTAATGTCGTTTGGCTTGACAAATGCTCTAGCCGCATTTATGGATTTGATGAATAGGGTGTTTAGACAATACCTAGATATGTTTGTGATTGTGTTTATCGATGATATTTTGATTTACTCAAAGAGTGAAGATGAGCACACCAATCATTTAAGGATTGTGTTGCAAGTCCTCAAGGACCAAAAACTCTTTGCAAAGTTTAGTAAATGTGAGTTTTAGTTGAGATCCGTGGCTTTTCTTGGTCACATTGTTTTCGATAAAGGTATTGAGGTAGATCCTAAGAAGACGGATGTGGTTAAGAGTTGGCCTAGCCCTCTATCCCCTTCAGATATTCAAAGTTTCTTGGGTTTAGCCGGTTATTATAGAAGATTTATGGTAGGGTTTTCTTCAATTGCCTCTCCATTGATGGCATTGACTCAAAATAAAGTTAAGTTTGTATGGTCTGAAGCGTGTGAAAAGAGTTTCCAAGAATTGAAAGATAGACTTACCTTCGCTCTGGTGTTGACTTTATCGAAAGGGTCCGATGGGTTTGTGGTTTATTATGATGATTCAAGGGTTGGACTAGGATATGTTCTTATGCAAATTGGGAAGGTTATTGGTCATGCTTCACGGCAACTTAAAATTCATAAAAAGAACTATCCTACCCATAATTTAGAATTAGTGTCAGTTGTATTTTCTTTAAAGATTTGAAGGCATTACTTATATGGTGTTCATGTTGATGTCTTTACCGACCATAAAAGTTTGCGATATGTGTTCAAACAAAATGATCTAAATCTTCGTCAAAGGAGGTGGTTTGAGTTGCTAAAGGATTATGATATGAGTGTCCTCTATCACCCCGGTCGAGTTATCACCAATTGTGGTGGTAGATGCTCTTAGTCGGCTGTCCATGGATAGTGTTACTCTTGTTGAGGAGGATAAGAAGGAATTGGTTCGAGATGTTCATCGATTGGCCCAGTTAGGTGTTCAGTTGATTGATTATACTAAATGTGGTGTTGTGGTTCATAATGGCTCAGAATCATCTTTTGTGTCAGATGTAAAGGCAAAGCAAGATCTTGACCTGATCTTGATGGAATTGAAGGAAGCGGTGCTTAAAAATTCCATTGCGGCTTTCTCCCAAGGGGGAGATGAAGTGCTTCAATATCAAGGTCATTTGTGTGTTCCCAATGTTGATGATTTGAGGGGGCATATTTTATCGGAAGCCCATAGTTCTCGATATTTCATTCACCCGCGAGCCATCAAGATGTACCGTGATTTGCGGGAGGTCTATTGGTGGAATGAGATGAAGAAGAATATTGAGAAATTTGTGGCTAAATGTCCAAATTGTCAGCAAGTGAAAGTTAAGCATAAAAAGTCGAGAGTTTTATCCCAAGATATTAGCATTCCTACTTGGAAGTGGGAAGATTTGAATATGGACTTTATTGTTGGTTTACCCTGCACCCGGCGACACCATGACTCAATTTGGGTTATTGTGGATCATATGACGAAATCAGCTTATTTCATTCCCGTCCAGGTTTCTTACTCGACGAAAGACTATGCTAAGTTGTACCTAAGGGAGATGGTTAGGTTGCATGGAGCTCTCTATCCATTATATCTTATCGTGATTCCCAATTCACTTCTCAGTTTTAGAAATCTTTCCAAAAGGGCCTTGGTACTCGTGTTAAGCTTAGTACGGCCTTTCATCCTCAAACCGATGGACAAGCGGAGCGTACTATCCAAACTTTAAAATATATGTTGAGAGCTTGTGTAATTGACTTCAAGGGTAATTGAGATGATCATTTGCCTTTGATTGAGTTTGCTTATAATAATAGCTATCATTCAAGTATTGGTATGGCTCCATTTGAGGCTCTTTATAGTAGGAGGTGTAGATGTCCTATAGGTTGGTTTGAAGTTGGTGAGATTGCTTTGATAGGTGTCGAGTTGGTACATGAGGCTATGGAGAAAGTTCAGCTTATTAGAGAAAGGTTGAAAACTGCTCAAAGTCGACAAAATTCCTATGCCGATGTTAGAAGAAGAGATCTAGAATTTGATATTAATGATTGGATTTACTTGAAAATTTCACCAATGAAAGGTGTAATGAGGTTTGGAAAGAAGGGGAAGCTTAGTCCCCGTTATGTGAGCCCATATAAGATTTTGAGGTGAATTGGTAAGGTTTCTTATGAACATGATTTGCCTAATGATTCGACATCGATTCATTCGGTTTTCCATGTCTCTTTGTTGAAGAAATGTGTTGGCGATCCGACATCTATAGTACCATTGTAGAGTCTCGGTGTAAAAGAGAGTTTTTCTTATGAAGAGGTTCCGGTAGAGATCTTGGACCGGCAAGTTAAGAAGTTAAGGAATATGGAAGTTGCATCCGTGAAGGTCTTATGGAGGAATCAAAGAGTTGAGGGTGCAACTTCGGAGGCCAAGGCCGATATGATGTCCCGTTACCCCCATCTCTTTTCCTCCGATCCTACTCTAGCTAGAGGTATTTAGTTCCTCATGGTTCATCCTCATGCCTTAGTCATTTTCATGTTTCCTCATGCATGCATGCTCATGAAAACTTGGTTTTGAGATTTTTGTTTAGCTATGATTGATTTCTTCATGATTATGTGCATTTGGGTATGACTTGCATGGATACCTTATGAAATGATGTTTTTAGAATGTTTAAGCCTAGGAGATGATGTTTCTCTTTGATTATGTGTTGTTGATGAAGTTGTATTCTTGTTGGGCTGTTAGATCTCCTCCCCTACCCTTCTTATATTGCCTTGAGTCTCATTCGAGAATGAATGTTTCTAAGTGGGAGATATTGTAACATCTCGGACTTGGAAAACGAAGGAAAATAAATTTTTGGGCTATAGGCTGTGTCTACGGTTCCCACCTACGGACCGTAGAAGCTTCTACGAGCCGTAGATGACAACCATAGGAAGTAGGAAAATAATTTTCTAAAATCAAGTCTCAGAACCCCATTTTACGGTTCGCCAGGATGGTCCGTCAAACATTATACTAGTCGTAGATGGGTCTCGTAGGTGAGTCTCAGAGTTGATGAAATTTTAAGGGTTAAAGTGGGTTTTTACGGTTGGTATGTACAGACCGTAGAAAGACCTACGAGCCGTACATGGGGTTCCATCGATTGAAGGTCCTAATAATTATTTCTGAATCTTTCTACGGTTGATCAGGATAGTCCGCAGAAGGACCTACGGACCATAGGTCCAAACCGTAGATCGAGTCCGACAGTTATTTTAAAGGGGCTTTTGGATCTTTTTCTACTTGTTTTAACCCAATACTATGTCGTTTTGTCTTCTACTCTAAGCCCTATATAAATGTTTTAAACCCTGAATTTACCCATTTTCAATTCATTCTCCTAATCCCTAAAGATTGACCAAGTTCATCCTCCCAAAACCTCTCAAGCCCAAGGAAGAAGAAGACGGCTAGGGTTCCATTCAAGTCTCCAATCCTCCATTCTTTTTGGGCTTCTAGCAACAAGGTATGTGTGTATTCACCTATGGAGTCCTTTCTTCCATGGGGTCCCCAAATATTTTAATTTTCCAACTCAATTTCTAATGGATCAAATTAGGGTTTCAATGCATGAATGTGGGTTTCTTCCAATTATGATTTATTTTGATTAATTAAGTATCCTTATGCATGAATTGATGTTAATCTGTGATATTTAGTTGAAGTTGCATTGACCCATGCCTAAATTATGATTTTCAACCTTGATCCTATGATGAATCCATGAATATATGAACTATGAAATTATGAATATATGCATGCTTTTATGTAAGGTTTATAAATGATTTGGGGATGCTTTGAAAGGAAAGTATCAATGCTATTGTGAAATGATTTCTTGCTTATTATGATGATTGTGATTGTGAAAGATATTTCTCACAATAGATTCACATTGATGAAAGGTTTTCTCATCCATGTTGAATTATGTTTAAGGAGCTATTCTATGTTTTGATCTTCAAATGTATGGATTGGTATTGACCATTGCCTTTCCCTATGTTAAATTGCTATTTGACTTTTTATCTATTCCGTTGGGATTTAGACTTAGCACTGAGAGGGCTTTGAGGTGGAGGCTCAAATAGCGTAGTCTCTAGTAGCAACTTCTAGTCTCAAACTACGTGCCCTCGTAGGATTGTCTTAAATGACCTAGCTAGTGGATCCACTGTAGCAAATGATGATGTGTACGGATTCTACCTTGGCAAGTAGTTTCCCCTTCTTTTGGTATGAAGGATATACTGGATTCCATGATATAGCTCTCATGGTCTTATTGTCGGTTTAAGCTAATATCCCACAAATGAATATGTTTTCCTTAAAATTTTCTTATATCCTTTATACTAAGGTATTTGACTATGTCTTATGAACTTCATGTCATTTCTTCACTATAAAGCTTTTAAATGTTTCATTATGATCATTTGTGAACATATAAAGATGGTAGAACATTTAAAAGAAAAAATTTCTCATAGTCTCTACAATGATGGTTTTTTCTTGATATATATATATATAGTCTTGATATAGCAATATAATTCTTACAAAATACAACATTTAAGGTTTTTTTTTTAATTTTAAAAAACACGATAAAAAATATTATGAAGAACGTGGTTAATTAATAGTCTTGATAGTTTTTCCTTAATTATTTTTCAATCTGTTTTTAACCTCCACAATTCTTGTCTTTCATTAAAAACCCTTTCTCTCTTATCACCTATCACCAATCTGTACAATTACGACCTAAAATCTCAACAAAAAAAAAGAAGAAATTTCATCGACTGAACCATCAAAAAAGTGTCGAAATATAATAATATTTTAGTCTTAATTCAACACCGTGGAAGACGAGACGGAACAATTAATTATATTGAAAATAATGTATTAGACTTACGAATGAGTTTTCAAGTTTTTGTTTGCGAATAATCAATCTCAAATTATAATTTTTTCATGGATGGTGTCAAAATATGATTTTGTATGTTCAAATACGAATTATATTTTTTTGAAAACTTATTTTGTTTCAGCAGTTATTCTTTACGGATTTATGATTATGTTAAGCTAACATCTTTAACGTTTTGTTAACAGTTGGATTTAGTCAAGTATGACAGTAAAATAGGTTATTAAATTGAGATTTTGTTTCCATGTTCATATTATTATATTGATTTGGCTCATGGTCGTTAACTGAAGAAATGTCGAGGAAAAATGTGTTATTAGAACTTGTTAACTATTAATCTCTCCATAAATAAATTATTGTATAGCAACCAAAATTCAATATATCTGGTAGCAAAAGTACATGTACCAAAATTGGTTCGATCGATGAAAGTCAAAGATCAGGGTGCTAATCATGTGTTCCTCAATAATAGGGCGTGAGCCATGAAAATAAATGTAGTAGAATCAACAAACATACATGAAGTTATGATAAGTTGGAAAAATAAATAGTTGATGATGTACTACTAGAGAAGTAATTTCAACTTGGATCAACATAATGTACAATTGCATGCCAAAGTATTACAAAGTTTAAGGGCATAAGGAGGCGGAGTGTTTTGTACTTCATCCAGAATTGAAAGAAAAAACTGTAAGATTAAATACTTTAATACACATCAGGATCTTGAACACGATAATCTTACATAGAGATCATTAATGGCACATACCTGATGAGGAAGAAATTATCATAGAGAGAAGCGGAAGCGTTAGTCGTAAATTGGTTTCTACCTCCTTGCCCTAACCTTACATTACCACAGCCGTCGGTGACTAAATTAATGTAAAGAATATGTGGTAACCCTAATGGGTGGAGGGAGGACCAATTTATAGAGGTTGTGACTTAATCTGGTACATCCATCAAGTAACCAATGTACATATAAGATCTATTCTTCATTAAATATTATTTATGGTATTACTTGGGCCATAAGTAAGAATAAGTAGGAATCCTAATTATTCTTGCATTCTCCCACTTGGCCCAATAACCATATAACATTAATATTTCATAAACATTAGTTGTGCATACAATAGATCTCTTCTATAATGTCCATCATACATACCACAATATAACAAACTATTAATGCGAGTTATGGCGGTTGTACATAATTTTATGCTACATACTTCCTTCCATATACTACTACATTAGCAACTTATCATACTAGGTTCATAAGCTATAAAACATATAACATTACGGTCCACAATAATGTCTCATAGAGACTTATCTTGTAATATCTCAAAACAATAATGTGTACACCATTACGAGAAACAAGAGATTCATTAATATATATCAGAAATACATAATTGAGCTCAGAGTGTCAAAACATCATAAATATATCAATCATAAGTACAACCAAGACCCATTCTTTGAACATGTTCTTTAATTGTCTTTGGTTGTAAGCCATTTGTTAACGGATATGCAATCATAAGATCAGTTCAAATATTCTCAAGTAACACTCTTTGTTTCTGAACTTCTTCCTTGACAGTAAAGTACTTTAATTCCATATGTTTGTCACCTTTAGAGTACATCATTCTTGGAGAAGACTATTGCTACAATATTATCACAATAAATTTTCAGCGACTTGGTAATGGTGTCGACAACCCCAAGTCCTGAAATGAAGTTTCACAGCAATAATCCATGATTTGTGGCTTCATAACATGCCATAAACTTTGTTTGCAGCTTTTCAGTGATCAATTCCAGGGTTACTTGGATATCTTCCTAGCATTTCGACCGCAAAACTAATATTCGGTCTTGTGCAAGTTTGAACATACATCAAACTTCCAACAATAGAAGAGTAAGAAATTGATTCCATTTCCTTTCATTCTACATCATTCTTTGGGCATTGCAAGAGATTAAATTTGTCCCTTTTTTTTAATAGGAACAATTCCTGCTGAACAATTGTTCATGTTAAATCTCTCTAGAACTCTTTCGATATAGCCTTTTTTTTGAGACAGTCCCAATAATCCTTGTGATCTTTCACGAAATATTTCTATCCTTATCGCATAGGATGCTCACCCATATCTTTCATTTCAAAGTTCATAGAGAGAAAGTCTTTCGTCTCACGCAATATGCCTAAATCATTAGCAGCAAGTAAAATGTCATCAGCATACACGACTAAAATTATAAACTTACTCCCACTGATCTTTTGATTAATATACCGATCACCGATAATATCCTTAAATCCAAAAGATGTTATGGTATAATTAAACTTTATATACCATTGTCGTGAGGCTTGTTTGAGTCCATATATTAACTTCTTTAGCTTACACACCATATGATCTTTAATTTTTCTTTAATTTTGAAACCCTCTGGTTGGTCCATATAAACTTCCTCCTCGAGGTCTCCATTAAGAAAGACAGTTTTCACATCCATTTGGTGTAACTCTAAATCATATTGTGCTACAGAAGCCGAAACAATTCTTAATGAGTCTATCTTTGAGACCGGTGAAAAGGTCTCTTTATAATCAATGCCTCCTTTTTTAGTATAACCCTTGGCAACAAGTTTGGCTTTATATCATTCAATATTACCATTTGAATCGCGTTTGGTCTTGAAGACCTATCTACACCCGATTCTTTTAGAACTTTCTGGCAATTGAACGAGATCCCAAACTTTGTTGTATTCCATGGATTTTAACTCTTCTTTCGTGGCATCAATCCATTTATCAGGCTCAGCGCTTTCTATGGCCTGTGAAACTGAAACTGGATCTTTATCAAGCCCAATGTCAAAATCTGACTCTTGCAAATAAATCACACAATCATCTGAAATGGCCGATTTCTTAATGGCACTGTTTGTGGTTTATTTGCGTCAGATATTTGTGAGTTAGTTCCTTCTTGAAGTGTTTCACCCAAATGTTGTTCAACATTATTAAAGTGTTCTTCAACAAGAGGAACACCATTTGTTATTTGTGCAGAAGTAGGTACATTCATGGGCAATGAAATATTTACCCTTACCTCATTAATTCCACACTTTGTCATTCAACACTCTCACTAACTTCACCATTCTCAATGAATCTTGCATTACCGGTTTCAACAATTCTCGAACTATGTGGATCATAAATTCTAGCTTCCGCTAGAAAACCCCAAACATGCAGGTGTTTTAAACTAGGCTTCCTTCCAGTCCACAGTTCAAAAGGGGTCTTTGGAACTACCTTACTAGGAATCCTGTTTAATAAATATACAGCGGTTTTAAGAGCATACATCCACAATAATTTGGGTAATGAGGAATTACTCATCATACTCCTAACCATATCCATAAGTGTTCGATTACGCCTTTCTGCAACACCATTTTGTTGAGGTGTTCCTGGCATAGTATACTGTACACATATGCCATGTTCTTCGAGGAACTTTGCAAATGGACTTGGACATTGTCCTGATTCGTTATACTTTCCATATCATTCACCACCTCTATCTGACCTAATGATTTTCACTTTCCTATCTAATTGTCCTTCAACCTCATTAACGTACACTTTGAGAGCGTCTGTTGCTTGAGATTTTTCTTTCAACAAATAGATAAATTCATAACGTGAAAAATTATCGATAAAAGTGATAAAATATTTTTATCCACCAAAAAATGGAACATCAAAGGGTCCGCAAATACCAGTGTGTATAATTTCAAGAAGCTGAGCTCTCCTTGTGGAACCTTTCTTAGTTTGCTTGGTTTGCTTTTCTTTAATGCAATCTAAACATATGTCAAGATATGTAAAATTCAGATTCGGAAGAATCTCATTCTTTATTAATCTTTTAAATCTTTCTTTGGATACATGACCCAAACGTCTGTGCCACAAATAAGCTGAATTTTTATTCAGTGAACTACGTTTAATTCCAAAATTTTGATGAATAACAAGAACAGATTCAGAAAAAATATTATCGAGTTTCAATCTATATAAACCATCAATAAGAATACCAGAATCGTAAAAAAATAGTATTCATATATAAATTGAAACATCTATGTCCAAACTTAAAATCAAATCCAGAAATATCAAGTCTTTAAAGAGAAATCAAATTTCTAGAAACTGAAGGAACATAAAGAGTCTGTAATTGATCAAGGTGATGTCTAGTCCCCAAGATCAACCGATAAATCTCTATGCCTTCAATTTGAGCGTTCATATGATTTCCCATGAACAAGAAAACCTTACTTGGATTTGTGGTTTGGATCGTAGTGAATCCCTTTAACATAGTGGATACATGAGTAGTTGCACCAGAATCAAGCCACCAAGTATTATTAGGAACTTCTGCTAAATTTGATTCGAAACGTACAAAAACACCTAAATGTACCTTTCTTTTCAAACCAAGCTTTACGTTTCTGGCATTCTTTCTGATAGTGTCCTTCCTTTCTACAAAAATGACACACATCAACCTTGAGTTCCGTACAAGCATCCTATGGAACTTTAGCAGGTGCTTTCTTTTTCTGAAACTTGTTGGCCTTCACTTTAAGTCCTTTACTAGCTCCTTGACCCATGAGGTTAATGGAATGACCTCCTTATTTCTTAAGTCTTGACTCTTCTTGAGTGAGCATACTGGACAATTCACTAATATCCCACTTATCCTTAATAGTGTTATAGTTAATTTGGAATGGTCCATACTCAAGAGGCAATGAGTTTAGAATAAACTGAACCAAGAAGGTGTCATCCACTTTCATCCCCAAGGTCCGAAGTCTTGCGGCAATGTTAGTCATCTCGATGATATGATTTTGCATACTACGCGACCCATCAAACTTCATGGTCGTGAGTTCAGCCATTAGTGTACCAGTGAGAGACTTATCAGCAGAACGAAAACTTTCTTCCACAAACTTCAGGTATTCCCTGGCACTTTCTGTTTGTGGAATAGTACTCTTAATGTTGTTAGCAACAGTCATTCGCATGAACATAAGACTCAATCTGTTAGAGCGCTCCCATGTTTTATGAAAAGACTTCTCATCCTCACTGCTCTTATCACAGTAGGTTTGTCATTCAGCAGAACCAAGTCAAGATCCATGACACCTAAGATGAACTGGACTTGTTCATGCCATTCAGAGACGCTTAATCCATTGAATACAGTAACAGATGAAGCATGCGAATGAAGAGGAATAACTGCAAAATAGATACACATGCTCACAAATCAGAAAATAATGTGAATTCAATAAAACGATAAAAGTATATCGTAATTCTCCTTTGGGAGAATACTACGACACACTATCATAATTTAAATGCCATTTTTGTCTTTAATAGGCAATTGCATATTTTTAATCAAATATATGCGACATCTTTGGATATACAATATATGTTTGATTGAAAATATTAATTTACCTCATAATGTTCACTATTCGTAGAATGATAGATTCACCTTTGGGTAAATTTTTACGTTCTAGCAATAGTGAAAGTTAATTTATCTATTTATTTTTCAATATAGGCATTTCATTAATTTTCATAGATAAATGACAATTTTATGAATGCATATTTTTCTTAACCATACTAGTTTGACCACTTTGGTGACTAACAAACTATATGAATACAAATACACACGTAATATCATAAAATTTTGTGCATGTGAATAATTTTATACATTTTAGTTTGGCTACTTTGGTAACTAACAAACTATAGAAACATCAAACACGCATCAAGTGATCATAAAAATTATTGTGTAGACGTTAATTTCTCTAGTTTGGCCACTTTGATGACTAACAAACTATTTTTGCACTAAGTACACACATATTATTTATTGATTAGTATAACGACCAGTTTAATTTATTGCACAATTTAAAAACAAAACATAATTATTACATTATGGGAAGATTAAGGTTTTTTTAGAATTTGTGCAAATTAAACTTTGCTAACAACACTTTATTAACTTAAGAGTCCAAACACCTTAAATAGTCAAGCACAAAATTACTCTACTAGAAAAGGATTCAACAATAAGTTTGAACATAATTTGACTGGACAAAATTAAACTTTCAAGAGATTAATTTTAAATCACAAAACTAAATCCAATAAATATCACAAGAACTTATACAAGTGATTAAATTTTAGTATAGTTGATCCCCAAGCAAAAATTCACACCCAGAGAATCATTATAAAAAAATAAAATATTCTTAAGCTCTTTAAAAGTTTTAATCATCTTTTTGATGAGGAAGCAGGAGATATTAGATCAATAAAAGTCTTTTAGCAATAGAATAGTTCTTGATGTAATCAGTTCAGTTATTGCCACTAGTTAACATATTCATTAAGATTATCAGTTCAAATAATCCATACTCTGATAACACATGTAAGATTAAATACTTTAATACACATCAGGATCTTGAACACGATAATCTTACATAGAGATCATTAAGGGCACATACCTGATGAGGAAGAAATTATCATAGAGAGAAGCGGAAGCGTTAGTTGTAAATTGGTTTCTACCTCCTTGCCCTAACCTTATGTTACCATAGCCGTCAGCGATGGAATTAATGTAGAGAATATGTGGTAACCCTAATGGGTGGAGGGAGGACCAATTTATAGAGGTTGTGACTTAATCTGGTAAGTCCATCAAGTAACCAATATACGAACGAGATCTATTCTTCATTAAATATTATTTATGGTATTACTTGAGCCATAAGTAAGAATAAGTAGGAATCCTAATTATTCTAGGAATCCTAATTAGTCTTACAAAAACACAAGGGGAAACATAATAACAACAAGGCACTAGAACTTTAAGTTGCTAGTGGCAAGGTCATCCAACAACGAATCTCATTGAGATCATTAATATCATACAAAATACGAGACATCTAAGTTAAAAATCGTGTCATTTTTAATACCTATCGTCATACCAATTACCTGGTATGGGCAAGGGCTTGACTTCAAGAAATGTCAGAACAACTTTTGCACAACTTTTAGGAAAGTTCCAACCTCCTCTTCAGTCTATTTTAATTCAATATCATGCTCCCAAAAGATTGTCAACTTTTCCAATACATGTACACATTGTTTCTTTTCTCATAAAGTTGTGCTCTTGGAGCTTTTTGTATGTATTTTAAAATTTAGTCGGTGCATAAACTGATTTTTTTATTTGGGTGTCAAAATGTTGTCTTTTTTAATAAATCTTTTATTCAGTGTGATAATGTGTTATTTTAAGTTGATTTGAAGTTTTGATGATTTAAAAAACTTCTAGATCTAACAAGGGACTTGGTCGAGGAAAGACTGCGTACATGAAAAAGGTGGAAGATAGCTGTCTAAAACCTGTAAAAACTTATCTGGTTGGTGCACGCCTTTTCAGAATAGCAGGCTCCCAACCAATGATGTTGCCCCAAGGGTTTGTGTCCATTTTATATTAGCTTCTTCTCCAAAGACACAACCAAGTTTTGAAAAACAAAAGTTGTGAATTATGAAAATTCACAAGCTCACAAAGAAAAAGCCATCTTCAAGGAAGAACACTACTCATATTCAACGAGGAACCTGATGGAGTGCTGAAGCATTGTTTATTGTTTTTGAGCTTTGTGTCTTATGTGCTTATATTGTAAATCTATTCGTGTGTTATAAAGGATAATATATTGGTTGCTTGTCTAAGTCTAAGTTTGAGTCGTTTTAACTAGAGTTAGTTAGTCGAATCAACAATGTTTTAGTCAAGCCTCTTTACATCATTGTTTTGATGTTCTCTTGGATAGAGTTTCCTAGGAGTGTCAACTAGAGTTAGTTTATGTGTGGGTGCAGCAGATTCGCAACTTGCCTCTTCTCGTATTTTCGAGATCCAAGTTGGTGGCTAGAGTTAGCGGTCTTGGGATCTTGAATTCTAGATCAGCTAGAGTTAGTTGGTTTAGTAGGCAATAGAGTTATTGCTTAGTTTCCTTTGTAGTAGAGTTGCTACAGTAAGGGGGAAGGGATTCAAGAGTCTGTAGTCTGAAGCATTGCTCCGTTTTGAGTGAAATGGAGTTTGTGTTGAAATCCTGTGAGTACAGGTCGTGGTTTTCACCTTCCTTGAGTAAGGAGATTTTCACATAAAATCTTTGTGCCTGATCTACTTTGACTTATTTATTTTCCGCACTTTTATTCTGTTGAAGGACCTGGTCAAGTGATCACAAGTGGACGCATCCATTCTAACAATTGGTATCAGAGCAGGGGCTCTCTATCTGGTTAACACCAAGAGAGTGATTCTTGTGAAGAATGACGGCTCCACTAAACCAGCGAGAAGGTCGGTCTCCAACGAGGCATCCTTTGTTTGATGGTAAGTATTATATATGGTGGAAAACGTGTATGTATGACTATCTAATGGCTGAGGACTATGAGTTGTGAGATGTTATTTGTGAGGGTCCCTATGTGCCAACTATAGAAGTAAAAGATGGATATGTCACAAGGGTCATTCCCAAAACCCGACACCAATATAATGACTCTAACAAAAGGAAGTTGAGAAAAATCACAAAGACAGGAAGTTGTTAATGTGTGGCATTGGAGCAAATGAATATGATCTTATTTCATCTTGTGAATCAGCCAAGGAAATCTGGGATCATTTGAGAACAGTGTACGAAGGTACTGAGCAATTCAAGAAATCTAAGTTAGATCTCTTCACTACTCAGTTTGAAATCTTCACCATGAAAGAAGGTGAATCTATTCGTGAAATGCGTACTAGATTCTCCACCATTACAAATGAGCTTATGTTTCTGGGAGAACCTGTCACTGTGTACAAGCAGGTCACTAAGATACTAGAGACTCTTCCCAGATTTTGGATTGATGAAGTTGATATTGTCTATGAGACAAGGAATCCTGAAGTATTGATGTTGGATGATCTATTTGAACGTCTTCAAGTTCATGAGATGCACAGAAAAAAGGACGATCTCATTCTCAAAGTAAAATATAAAAGGAGGGACTAGGTCGATGACAAGTCAAGTAGAATAGAAACTTTGATTGTGTGATGAAGAAAGCTCTAGCCGTCTGGGAAAATACCTCAAGTGATTAAGGTTATTCTGAACACCACGATGATGCTTCCATGCTCGCAGTAAAAGAAGACAAAAAGGTCTTTGACTCGATGTTTGCTTTCATGGCACAATCCGATGATGAAGATGTTGTTGATGAGGTAACTCTCACTGATCTTAAGAAAAATCTTAATATTCTTTCCATTAAAAATTTGAGAAAACTAGTGACTGTGTTGATTGATTTAATCAGTGAGTTAACCACTGAGAACAATCTCTTGAACACTAAGTGGGACATTTCTCAAGATGGAAAAATTGCCTTAGCTACCCAGATATCTGAAATGAACGAACAAATGGCTGCTCTAGAAGCTGAAAATCTAGAATAGAAAGAAAAAATAAAAGAGGTGACTACACGGGTTTCTAAAGGAAAGAAAGAGGCCAGTAGTTTGCAGCTTGAGCTTGAAAATAAGTTACATACTGCTGAAATGAAGATGTATTTGGCTCTAGAAATAAATGAAGTGTTGGAGAGGGGTCTGGTTCGTGTAAAAGAGGAATTGAACAAATCCCTCAAATGGATCACTTCTTCTAAAATGCTTACAAATTTAACCAGTCAGGGTAACAACAATAGAAGAGGGCTGGGTTGTGAGAAGATAGATCCCCCATACAATCCCCATAGCAAATATGTTTCTGTTACTGATAATTTGCTTTGCCTACATTGTGGTCGAAATGGCCATCTTAAAGGGGATTGCCCTATTTGGAAAAGACATGAAGAATGTTTTTCCAACTACTCTAAATAGAAAAATAGGCAGAAGAAGGGACCTAGTCGTGCTTCTGGTCCTAAGTTGAAGAAAACCAGTCTACCTTAGTGGATAAAAAATTTTCTTATCACTTCTTTATCTGTTTACTGGGAACCTTAAGTGGGTTCCCAAATCTAACAAGTGATATGGTATGCAGGTGAGGGGAAGTAGCAGCAATCAATGTTGGTTCATAGATAGCGGATGCTCAAAGCCCATGACTGGGAAAACTGAAAACTTCCTCTCTCTCAAGGCACTTCAAGGTGGAGGTGTCTCATCTGGCAATGGCAAGAAAGAGTATATCCTTGGTGTAGGCAGGATTGGGAAGTCTGTGGAACACTCCATTGAGGATGAGTACTATGTCAATGGTTGAAGTACAATCTTTCAAGTGTTTCACAGATTTGTGATAAAGGGAATGAAGTTAAGTTCTCATCTGATAAGTGTGTGGTCACAAACCTCTTTTCTAGGGAAGTGATCTTGACAACAAAGAAATGTAAGAACATGTATGTTGCTAATATGGATACTGCCCTCAGTGACAATCTCACTTATCTTAGTGCTCAAAATGAGAATGCTGATTTATGGGATGGGAAACTTGGCCATGTGAGTGCTTCTCTATTGAGCAAACTTGTGTCAAGGGACCTGGTTTGTAGTCTACCAAAGATAAAATTTGCAGATGACAAAGTTCATGATACTCATGTTAGGGGGAAGCAAAACCAGCTCATTAATCAAGCAGAAGAAGCAAGTGAGCACCATCAGACCTCTTGAGCTACTTCATATGGATCTGTATGGTCTAGTGAAGATTTAGAGCAAAAAAGGAAAGAAACATATTTTTGTGATCGTGGATGACTTCTCATGGTTCACTTAGACTATGTTGCTATGTGACCAACATGTGTTTGATCAGGTCAATCCTCAACAAAACTCCTTATGAACTGCTCAACAATAGAAAGCCTAAATTAAGTTATCAAAAGGCTTTTGATTGTAAATGTTTTGTTCTGAATAATGGGAAGAATGATATTGGGAAGTTTGATCCCAATAATGATTAAAGAGTATTTGTGGGATATTCTTCCTCCAGTAAGGCTTATCGGGTATATAGAAAAAGGACATTATGAATTGAAGAAAGTATTTATGTGACTTTTGATGAGTTTGGAAGAATTGAGAAGTTGCAAAACAAAGAGGATTGTGAGATTGAAGAGTTGCTTCAGATTCAGAGAGACGGTCTAAATAGTGAACTTGCTAAAGAATATCCTCCTCAGAAATCCAAAAATTCCAAAAAAGTTGATGCAGGTAATGAACCTGGTGAGGGACCTGGTCTGGTAGACAATGCTAAACAAAGATGATAAAGTTCAAACTGATAATGCAGATTCTGAAGGTGAGAATGAAGAAGTTGATCAAGCTTAGCAGCTAGCAAGGAATACAAAGTTGCATCAGTTTGAAAGAAGCAAAGTATGACACTTGGTTCCCCAACCAGCTGACGGGTTGTCCAAGTTCCTTTTTCACAATGGTTTCAAAAGAGGTAAAATTGACAAAACCCTCTTTTTGAAATCACAATAAAAGGAATTTCTGATTATTCAAGTGTGTATCAATGATATCATCTTTGGAGCAACCTTTGAGGAGTTGTGAGAAGAGTTCACCGCACTCTTTGGTAGTGAGTCCTAAATAAGCGTGATGGGAGAATTAAATTTCTTCTTAGAGCTGCAGATCAAGAAAACCTCTAAAAGTACCTTCATTTGTTAAGAAAAGTACATCAAGGAATTGCTCAAAAGGTTCAACAAGATTGAAGTCAAGACATGTTAAAAAGGGAAAATGTCATCATGAAGTTTTGTAAAATGGAAGATCAAGTGGCTGACATCTTCACCAAAGTCCTAAGCAAGGACCAGTTTGTCAAGAACAGGTATACACTCATGGTGACTTAGCTAAAGGGAAGAAGATAACATAGTGTGGTTAGGTAAATTGATGTCTGAATAAAGACAGGACTTGGTACCGGCTCAGAGAAGTTACTGAAGAAGCTTCATACTATGGATGCCAAGACAATTGATACTCCCATGGGCACCAACTTGAAGCTGAATGCTGATGGAACTGGTCCAGAGATTCCAAGCTTGTCTAAAGGAATCACATTTGAAGGCTCCTAAGAGAATTATGAGACATTTGAAGAAAACAGGGGACTTGATTCTATTCTATCCATCAAGAGATTATTTTTTTTTGGGGGGGGGGGGGAATATGTTGTTGTTGTTGTTTATGCAGGGTATCAAGTTGATATAAAGAGTACCTCTGGGCTCATCTCTCATTTCATGGGAACTAAAAGGCAAGATTCGACTGCTATTTCAACAGTTGATGCAAAGTATGTAGCAGATGCAGCTTGGTGTGCTCAACTCCGGTGGATTAGACAACAACTTGAAGTTTTTAGAGTGGTTACTCAGATTATCCCTCTCTTGTATGATAACACGAGTGCTCTCAATATGGCTAAGAACCCAGTCCGTCATAAAATGATGAAACATATTGATGTGACACATCACTTTCTGAGAGATATTGTTGACAAAGGAAATATCATCATGCAATTCTGTAAGACCCAAGATCAAATTGCTGATATCTTTATAAAAGATCTGACTAGGGACCTGGCCAAGATAATCAAATTGAAGTTGGGGATGCTGAAACTTGACTGAATGGATACTGCCTGAAGAAATCAACCCTCTCATGACTATGCAAATGAAGCAGGTATCCTTGTTTTTCAGTTATGTATGTTTTAGCAAATTCAGTCTTATACCTTTTGTAGGTATACACACATGGAGAAAGTGTTGAAGGAAAAGGGAGGTCAGGATAGATCTAGGCATTTACATTCAAACTACAGAGAGGGACCCAGTCCATTCTCGAAGGTTAGGACGCTTAACATTGCATTTTGAATTATGCATGAGAACCGTTGCAATTGCCACGTGTCTGTCATTTAGGTATCTGATCGTTTTCCCATCTTTTGAATACCAAATGACACTTCCTTCAGTGACCTGATACACCCTTTCACTTTCTTTTATACGCTCTACTTCTTTTAATCTCCCCAGAAAATTCAAATCCCCTTCTAAAATCAGAAATTTTCAAAACCCTTTTTTCTCCTCTCTAAAAAAACACTTCAAAATGTGTAAACTCTTTTTTCCTACTAAAGAATTGTCTGATGAAGAAATTCTTAAGTCTGAAGAGGGGCCAGGTTCAGCAAGCAAGAAGAAGAAGGTGGAAAAGATGATGTCCAGAAAGGAAAGGATTGATATTCTGAGAACCCAAAATATTTTGAATGGAAGGGTGTCTGATATTGAAATGAAAAACAAAATTGGGCATAAGAAGTCTGGTTGATGCTGTAGAGATTCAGAATGAGACCCATTTGTTTTAAGATCAATTACATGTGTTGCATGAGTCAGAAGTGAGGGAATTCTATCACAACATGGCTGTTACAGATGATAGGAGTCTAAATACTCAGGAAGGCAACTATCTTTTCCATCTGAATGAGGAAATTTCGTGAGACATTCTGAATATGACCACAATAGTTTGTTTGGGAAATCAGTAGGCTCCCATGTATAAGCGTTGCAGGTATTCTAAAGAAGTATCTTAAAAGGGAATATTCATGGTTCCTGGAGCTTGTAATTAAGGTGGTGTTGCCGAGATTTATCAATCTTTCTGCCATCTGTTCATTTGTTCTGTTGATCTGTTCCTCGGCTGCTGATCTGTTGATCTTAGAGGCCTTGAGTAAGGTTGAGTTTATCAATCTTTCTGCCATCATGCTAGAACACATGCACAAGATCATATCTATTAAGAATGGTACATATGACATGAGATATGGGTACCTTCTGACTTGGAATGTGAATATATGGAAGGAAAGACTGGGGAATAAGAGTAATATGTCTAAGCCGTTGGTGGAACATGATCAACTCAAGCATAAGTTTGAAGCTATGACAGTTGTATCACTTACCTAAAAGCTTAGATTCTAAACAACACCATTAGAGGAACCAGGTTGAGAAGAGCTGGCACCCCTGAAGATTAAATATGAAACCCCGACAACAAAGAATGCTGAACTTCAAGAGAGGCTTTTGAAAAACCCATGATCAGGAAGATGCTCTACTAACCTTACTCTTTTAATCCCTTGTTCCTAAGCCCTCCCCTCTCTTCCTAAATTCCTGTGTCAGTCCCTGTTCCTCCTCTTCCATTGAAACTCAGTGGGTATTGTCCTGGTTCTCATTCGTAATAATATTTGCAATGCTTTGACTGCTGGTCTTTTGCTTATGAATGAAAAAAGGTCTTGGTTCTACTGACTTGCCTCATTACTTTATGCATTTTTTCTCATGCTCAAAGTTTCCCAAGTGGCCATGATTTTGCTTGAACTGCATTTCTGTCAACTTGGTTTACTGCTTTAACTCTTTTTTATGATGTCAAAAGGGAGAAAATTGTCAAGGTATGAGATCAATGTTAGTTACTTGAAAGCACAACCTGATCATGCTGATAAGGGGAACTTGTGAAAGGTGGAAGAAGTTGAATAAGTTTGTCATCATAAAAAAGGGGGAAAATGTTATTTTGCTGATGTGAGTTTTGATGTTTAACAAACATCATAAATGATGAAACAAGAGGACTAATGCCAGTTACTTGAAGAGTCATGCTGATAGGGAGAACTGGTGAAAAAGAGAAAGCTGAATCTGTTTGTCATCATCAAAAAAGGGAAAATGTTATTTTGGAGCTGATGATAAGTTTTGATGATTTAACAAACTTTGGGATGGTCTTCTGGTATTGGGACTGATGATAGGGGGAATTAACGAAACCAAGGGACGAAAGTTGAAGTTTTGATGATTTAACAAACTTCTAGATCTAACAAGGGACCTGGTCGAGGAAAGACTGTGTACATGAAAAAGGTGGAAGACAGCTGTCTAAAAGCTGTCAAAACTGATGTGGTTGGTGCACGCCTTTTCAGAACAGCAAGCTCCCAACCAATGGCGTTGCCCCAAGGATTTGTGTCCATTTTATATTAGCTTCTTCTCCAAAGACACATCCAAGTTTTGAAAAACAAAAGTTGTGAATTCTGAAAATTTACAAGCTCACAAAGAAAAAGCCATCTTCAAGGAAGAACACTACTCATATTCAACGAGGGACTTGATGGAGTGCTGAAGCATTGTTTGTTGTTTTTGAGCTTTGTGTCTTATGTGTTTATATTGTAAATCTACTCCTATGTTATAAAGGATAGTAGATCGGTTGCTTGTTTAAGTCTTAGTTTGAGTCGTTTTGACTAGAGTTAGTTAGTCGAATCATCTATGTTTTAGTTAAGCCTCTTTACATCATTGTTTTGATGTTCTCTTGGGTAGAGTTGCCTGGGAGTGTCAACTAGAGTTAGTTGATGTGTGGGTGCAACAAAGTTGCAGCTTGTCTCTTCTCGTATCTTCGAGATCCAAGTTGGTGGCTAGAGTTAGCGGTCTTGGGATCTTGAATTCTAGATCAGCTAGAGTTAGTTGGTTTAGTAGGCAATAGAGGTATTGCTTAGTTTCCTTTGCAGTAGAGTTGCTACAGTAAGGGGGAAGGGATTCAAGAGTCTGTAGTCTGAAGCATTGCTCCGTTTTGAGTGAAATGGAGTTTGGGTTGAAATCTTGTGAGTACAAGTCGTGGTTTTCACCTCCCTTGAGCAAGGGGGTTTCCACGTAAAATCCTTGTGCCTGATCTACTTTGAGTTATTTATTTTCCGCACTTTTATTCTGTTGAGGGACCTGGTCAAGTGATCACTAGTGGACGTATCCATTCTAAGATAATGTATTTACAAATCTTAGTCCTTTCATTTTAGCTTCTCCCATGGAGAAATATCAGATTGGTTTTGTGTATATATATCCGTAAATTTTGTTCTAGTTAAATAATGTATATATGCAGTTTCAAGTTATCCGTAAAGTACAACGAAAAATGACATCAGAGTAAGAACTTAGTCCCAAAAATATCTGTTTTCTCTTAATTTAATATAATTAACCATTTTAATCTTTCTACAATGTAGATAGTGCTAAGAATCCTCTCATTCCGATGGGGGATTCTTGCTGGTTCAGGAAGTACTACACTGTACAAATGGCTAGCAACCAACAGTGAAGTACATATTTCGACATGTTTCTTCTCGAGTTACATTTCACTCGAGAGGTTTATGGTGTTATGTTCTACAAGTAGTTAAGCCGCCCATCCAAATAGCTCCTAATACAAACGAATCAGAAATTCACATCATTATCGACGTAGAATATTACAAGGTGCCTTGCATGCTATTTAAGGCAATGCCAATTAGCCATCAACAATAATGAGACTTGTGCCAATTCTGTTGTTAATGTGAGTAAAAAGTTCATACTCATATATAATTGTGAAGGAGTTCTTTTTGTCTCACCACACAGTTTCTTGCATTGGTGCATTATGCAGTAAGGTTCTTAGTAAATTTAATTCTACAATGATATTAAATAGGTCTTGCAGTAGAATACATCATTCATCTAAATACGGAATTTGTACCAAAAAATAGACTTCACAAAGCAACTTCAGAACCTTAAGATTAGGAGAATACTTTAGCAATGACATCATAAATTCCATGTACTCTCCATCAACTGCAGCGGTCAGGCCTAATGACTTCAGCTTAGAAAAACACACTTCAGGGCTTCCTCCGATTTAAGTGACAATATTGATTATGGATAAATTTACTTATTTAGAGTAGCTACTTGAAATTGACTTTTGGTGTTTCAAGTCACCTTTTTGAATCCATAATCAAAAGAAAATGACATTTTATTTTTTATTGGTTTGCCAACTAGAAATTCAAGTAAGAAATTCTGTTGACCGAGGGAAAGGTGTTAGGCAACCCTCGAGTCTCGTGGTTCTAGAATGATCATTTTTATCAACTTTTACTTGACTTAAATTATTTTTTGAATATATTATTGTAGGGCATGATTTGCTTGCATTTTTATTTGTTGAACTTCTATTGGTCTCAACCTAAATGTGTCACCGCATTCTTGGTCTTGAGATACACCGACTTAGAGACATAGTTGTCTTCTTTATGCGAGTGCATCACACCTAATAATTTTTATTTACATGTCTTGGTTTAAATAACGAAAGGTAATTATTAAAACGATTTGTCCATAGTGCATCACCGCATCCCTGAATTTCTTTTAAGCATCTAAAAAAAGATATGTAACCACATTCCTAATTGAGACAAAATTTAATTATGTGCTTAAAAGTTCGTCTAACGCTAAAAGAAAATATTTGTTTCTTATAAAAAATAAAATAAAATAAAATAAATCTAAACTTCTATGATACAATATAAAATTTTAGATTATTTCCATATCTTTTTATTTTTATTACTCTTTAAGTGTTAAACATGCAATTTCTTTCTAATCCAACAAAACAATGATAAATTGCTAAAATAAATTTCGTTTTTGTTTGATAAAATAAAAACGACAATAATTTCTTTGAACCTAATAATCTCTACTTTATCATTATCGGCATCTAAATCAACATAGGAACACCGCCATGAACCGTTCATTTTTAAGAGATAACAACTAACGAATAAAATAAATAAATAAAAGTAATCACCAATTAAAACTATCTTCATTCATCAAATAGAGATATAATACTTAACTCAATCTTCATTTCAATCAAATTATGAGTAAAACAAAACTATAAGAAAATTTATCATATAATTACATCAAATTTCATAAATAAATTAAAGAGATAAGATAAAGTTGAATCTCAAATGAAGAAAATAAGTACCGCAAAATTTGACTGAAGCTTAATTAGAACACCCACGATCTTTCCTTTGTTAGTGCGTGTCTCTTTTTGATTTTTGGCCGCAGGTTGTATATTTGTGTGTGTTGCTATAGAAGGAAGAAAATGTTTTGGTGTTGTTTTTTTCTTCTCGTGAGTGGTCACTTTCTATTTTTTTCTGTTAGTGTTTTGCTTGTTTTTGTTTCTTTTTTTCTAAAGTGTGCAGGTTGTGTATTTTGGTATATCTCTGATTATTTTGTGTGTGTATGTTTGTAATGACCCAGAAGGTTATTTTTGGAAATTTACGTAAAATTATCATTTTACCCTTCCTGATAGTTGCTTCGAATCATTTTTGATCAGTTGGTGAAGTCGGTTTGAAAATTTTAAACTATTTGTTAACTACGGATATTTAGTCGATGAGTACTTTTAAATAATTAATTTAATTATTGGTTAATGGACTAAATTGTTAATTTATTTAATATTCTATATCACTTAACCTATATATATTAAAATAAGTTAGCGTGGTTAGTTACTTTTAGTACATAATTATTTTAAAAGAAAAGTGGAAAAGGTATGGGGAATACCCACCTCCGCCGTCGAACAAGAACACTTCATTTAGGTAATAGGTTTTAAATTTGATGTCGCTGCAACTAATTATCTCTTTTTTAATTAATGGGTGGTCATAATATTATTATTATGAATATTATTATTATTATTATTATTATGTTGGCTGTAAAAGAGAAACAAGTGAAAGTGGATTTGAATTAAAAAAATTGGAAATTGGAAATTGGAATATTGTATAGCGTTTCTTTGGACGGGAAAAAAGTGTTTATGACTAGTACATGTAATTATTGGATAATGAGTAGTCATTGCGGAATTTGGTGAGGCTTAGTGATTAACTAATTAGTGGACGTACATGTTAGCTACTACACACATTTTATTTTCATTCTTTTTGTTGTTGAAATTTAAAATATGGTACCACATTATTATTAAAGTTATGATATATTGACAGATCTAATAAAATATTAGGTATATTGTATTATATGAATACCATTGTCTGAGGCTTCTTGTGGAAATTTGTGAGGTGGTTGTTTGTTATCTCAGCGGATCCTCTTACTTTTATTTATGATTTTGTTCTACTTGAGAGAAAATATCATTTGAGACTTGTATTTTTCTTTAAAATTTATTGTTATATATTAGAGGTTTGTCCACGTGACAATCAAGTTTTAGGGATTTAGTTAAGTTGACATGTTATCTGCGTTATTATTTGTTATTAAACTTTCAGTCTTATTTTACTTCCGTATTTTATCATTATATTTGGGTATAGGCTGACTTGTCTTGGTGGGTTAAGACGAGTGCCATCACATCCATTTTTGAGTTGTGACAAAGGATATCAGAGCCCAAGTTCATAGGTCTCACGTGTATACAAGTTGGGTCTAAGTAGAATCGTGAAGATCGATACGGAGATGTCTGTACTTATCTTCGAGAGGCTATGAAGATTGTTAGAAAACTTTCTTTTGTTCATTCTTTCTCATCATGCGTGGTTACCTTCATTAGTACTAAGTTGTCGTGTGTTCTTTTGACAAATGATGAGGACTAGACCTACTAGTGCTAGTGGTAGAGGAGAGGCAGTCTCCGAGGCCCCAGCTAGGGGTAGAGGTAGAGCCTGAGCTAGAGGTCGTGCTCATGGAGCGACACCAGTAAGAGGTCATGCCTGTGGAGCGGCACCATCAAGGGGCCGTGCTAGAGAGGTGTCTCCAAAGCCTCAGATTGATGTTAGACAGGACCAGGTTCCCTCTAGAGCACGCAGCCACACCTTTGCTTCAGGATACATTATTGAGGGTGTTGAGTGTGCTTGAGAGCTCTAATCAGGGTGGTCTTGCAGCCGGCGCACCAAAGGGTTCCCAAACTAGAGTGGGGGCTCAGACCCAGAGTAGCAGTAGACTCCAGTCATTCAGGATCCGATGGAACAACAACCAGTGGGTCCCGTGGTTGGAAATGATCTTACACCAACATTTGGGGGTCAAGGTGCACCTTTGGTTATTCTGAAAGAGGATGAGCAGCACAACGCAGGTATGAAATAATTCAGAAGATAAACCCACCCCAGTTTTAAGGTGGGAAGAGCGAGGACGTTCATAAGTTTCTGACCACATGCCAAGAGTTGCTAGAGTCAATTGGGTTTGCTGAGTCACATGGGGTTCAGTATGCTACACCCCAGCTTTGTGGGACAGTGAGAGAGTACTGCAGAGTTTATTTAGGATCTTCTCCATTTGGATCTCATCTAGTAACTTGGGAGATATTTTCCAATGCCTTTCATGACCGCTTCGTCCTTTAGAGCGTGAGAGAAGAGAGCCGCTTGAGGTTCCAGAGTCTGAGATAGGACAACTTATCTGTTATAGCGTATGAAACCCATTTTTTCCAGTTGTCTAGGCATGCTTTTGGCCCTTATCCCAAATGAGACGACGAGGATTCATAGATTTGTGAGAGGGGGTGAATTTCTCTATAATATTGGCTATGTTCAGGGCATCTCGAGAGGGAGCTTCCTTCCAGTCCATAGCGAGAACCACCAATGAGGCAGAATTGATAGAGAGAGAAGAGTTTGGGTTCCCTAAAAGGGCCTGCACATTAGGTCTATTTTCTGGTATCTCATCTAGTGGTAGGGGATCGTATAGAGGGAGTGATTCCTTCCAACATCAGGGACCTATTAATGCATATATGTCGATATTCACAACAGTGACCTATGGGGCAAGGCAGTTAGAGTGGTTCTTCGGGATCAGCACAATAGTCCGCGAGTCAGAGGTTTTGCTTTAGTTGTGAAGATCCTAATTGAAGGTGGCAGAGGGGGCTAGTTTTAAGCTTTCTTGGGGATACCCGAGGTAGAGGTTTTTAATGGAGTTATTACAAGTATCGTATGAGTATGTGATCAATCTGCGTCTGTACATTTGATTCGGGGTCTACATTCTTTTATGTGTCTGCTTATTTTGTTGTTAGGTTTGATATGATATGTGATAGCATGCATGTACCTATTCATGTTTCTACACCCATCGGTGAGCCCTTAGTGGTGGATCGAGTGTATCGATCTTGTCTTGTTTCTTTGGTGGGGTACGACACTTGGATAGACTTGATTATTTTTGGTATGGTAGACTTTGATGTTATCTTGGATATGGATTGGCTTTCCCCTTATCATGCTTTTCTTAACTGTAATGCTAAGACTCTAACCAGGGTTGAGTGGAAGGGTGGTAGTGTCACGACCCAAGCCTAGGGCCTAGATGTGACCGGCGAATGGGGAACCCGAAGGAACCCCAAACAAGCTTCATAGCGTATCATTACACATCCTTGGTCGCGGAAGCAATTAAATGACCATAAGCGATAAGCATAGTCAAGGGGAAATCGGGACTAAGGGAGCAAGAAGAAAAAAAGAAATGATACATAAATACCATAGATGAGTCAAGCTCAAGCATAAAACACAACTTGTCCAACACCACCTCTAAACATGAGTACTTAGCGGGGGCCAAGACAAACTACCGGGCTCACCCTCATAGTCAAAACATAACTAGAAAGGAAAAGTTTTATACATAGCAAAAGATCATGAGCAACGTCCCCGAAATGGAGGACTCACCAATAACCACTATAGAAAATCGTACTAGCCACGCGGAGGAGGATGGTCAAGCGGTGCTCCGGTCCCTACATGGTGACATCATGTAGGCATAGAGTATGCGTTAGTACATTTGAATGTACTAAGTATATGGGATGCAATGCAAGGCTACATTAGATGGACATCATAGGAAAAATGCGTAATCATACCCAATAGATAGCATATTAATAAAATAGTATGTATAATGATGCTTACATAAAAATCATATTTAATGGGACGTAGTACATGTGTGGCGAGTGACCATCAATATAGTATTTCCAAGGCCTACCACCCCCTTGGAGAGGCGAAAGAGGTACAAACCCCTCAATATGGTTACACGGGCCTACCACCCCCCGTGCTAGGGACCAAGGTACAAACCCCTCGATATGGTTATACGGGCCTACTACCCCCCGTACTAGGCAACCAAGGTACCAACCCCTCGATACGGTTATACGGGCCTACTACACGGGCACTACCACCCCCCGTGCTAGGGACCAAGGTACCAACCCCTCGATATGGTTATACGGGCCTACTACCCCCCGTACTAGGCAACCAAGGTACAAACCCCTCGATATGGTTATACGGGCCTACTACCCCCCGTACTAGGCATGGTCGACTCACAACACTTATTAGAGAAAATCATATACATGTGTCCATTTCATCATCATTTCAGTAATTACATAACCATCCGTCTCATAGGACGTACCTTGGACCTTCCCTTTCCTAAGAATTCTATAAATGGGCATTTTATCAAACACAAGGTGGGCAATTGTTCATGTAAATGAAATCATGTATTTCAAGAATACTAATTCCAACCAATTCCAAAATCCATATAAATCAGCCCACCAACAACATACATATATATATCAACCTTCATAATTTGATCATGGAAGCATGTAAACCATAAACATCACATAAAAATTCCATTTCATGATAATATGCAAAAAGGACCATAATAGGGTGTGTAGTAGTAATTCCGTAATTCAAGAATTCATAATTGATCATGAGGACCCATAAACTTGAAGTAGAAATAGAGGATAAATGGTTGGACTTGTGGAAAGGAAGGTTTCCACAATCAAACCCACATACCTCAACTTTGGAGAATCCTTGATGAAGATTGGAATGGAGAATCGAAGCTTGAGATTGAGTCTTGAATCCGGAATTAGAGCTTGAGATGTTTGAATTTGGTTGAAGATCTTGGTGGAATTTTTGGAGAGGGCTTAGAGAGTGTTTTTGGAGTTTAGAAAATGACTAAATATGGGACATATCCCCTTTTTATAAAAAATGACTCCAACCCGCCTAGAAAATTCGCTCACTGGAATTGGAAATTCTGCACTGACAGGTTTTACGAAAATGGTCATAACTCCCTCATCCTAACGCGGAATAAGGTGAAACCAAGTGCGTTGGAAAGCTAACTCAAAGAGCTTTAATTTGATAGGTTGCAGCCCTTCCAGTTCCTTGTGTGCTAAGAGATATGCCCCTTTAAAGTTGACCCTCCAAATCGCAATTTTTGCGATTTTCGAATTTTGATACGGTTGCTCTAAAATTCGGGTTAGACCCATTTCCCACTCAATTTGACCCCACAAATAAGAATATGAAGTCGAATTTCCGAAATCATGCACGGATTTTGAGATATATGGAAATTACAATTATAGGTGTTTCCGAAGCACATTTTCGGGCATTTTTGGGGTCGTTTCAATATCTCCCCCTTGGGAACATTCGTCCCCGAATGTTAAAGAAACGTACATGAGAGACACAAACATGGCAATTTCAGCCCACATAAGGATGCAACAATGCACTTACACCTTATTTCAAAACCTCAACATAGTTGTAAAACCACAATGAACTTGTCAACTTAAGCATGAATGTATGCAATGACATGGGGGCTGAACTTAAGACCTGAGATTTTATAAAGGGCTTAGATCAATACTTTAGGCTCGAGTGGAGTGGAAAAGATAGGGATATCGCCTTTGCATGTCCGCTTCGGCCTCCCAAGTAGCACTTTCAACTTGTTGATTTCTCCAAAGGACTTTAATGGAAGCCACATCTTTGTTTCTCAACCTCTTCACTTGTCTATCTAAAATCTGGACCGGAACCTCTTCATAGGTCAAATTATCTTCAACAACACCCACAACATCAAGAGACACAATGGCATTCGGATCACCCACACACTTCCTCAACATAGACACATGAAATACCGGATGAACCAAATCCATCTCGCTAGGCAATTCCAACTCATAAGCTACCTTGCCAATTCTCCTCATCACCTTATAAGGACCCACGTATCTTGGGCTCAACTTGCCCTTCTTACCAAAACGAACCACACCCTTCATGGGTGTCACCTTCAAATAAACCCAATCACCAACTCGGAATTCAAGAGCCCTTCTCCTCGCATCGGCATAGGACTTTTGGCGACTTTGGGCCATCTTCAACCTTTCTCTAATCATCCTAACCTTCTCAAGAGCCTCCATAACTAGGTCTGGTCCTAACAAGGCCACCTCACCAACCTCAAACCACCCAACCGGTGATCTACAACGCCTCCCATAGAGAGCCTCAAAAGGAGCCATACCGATGCTAGAATGATAGCTATTGTTATAGGCAAACTCAATCAATGGAAGATGATCATCCCAACTACCCTTAAGCCCCAATACACAAGCCCTAAGCATATCCTCAAGTGTTTGGATAGTCCTTTCGGCTTGTCCATCCGTTTGCGGGTGAAAGGCCGTAGTAAGCTTAACTCTCGTACCTAGACCCCTTTGAAAAGACTTCCAAAAGTGTGAAGTAAATTGAGTACCACGGTCCGATATGATGGATAGAGGAATCCCATGCAACCTTACCAAGTCATGAATATATAACCTTGCATAATCTTCCGCCCCATATGTTGTCTTTACCGGTAGAAAATGAGCCGATTTTGTCATCCTATCAACCACCACCCAAATAGAATCAAAACCTTTTCTAGTCTTGGGTAAACCAACTACAAAATCCATATTAATTTCTTCCCACTTCCAAGTAGGAATCTCTATGTCTTGGGTTAGACCACCCGGCCTTTGATGTTCGGCCTTGACTTGTTGACAACTATGACAACCGGAGACGAATTTGGCAATGTCTTTCTTCATGCCTCTCCACCAATACACATCCCTCAAATCTCTATACATTTTGGTGGAACCGGGGTGGATGGAATAGGAAGAATTATGAGCCTCCTCAAGAATTTCTCCCTCAAACCATCAACACAAGGCACACACAACCTACCTTGGTACCTAAGGGCACCATCTCCCCCTTGGGAGAAAACTTCCACCTTGCCCTCTTTCACCAAGGCCTTCAATTCAAACAAGGAAGAATCAAGATCTTGTTTTGCTATCACCTCATCAACCAAGGAAGACCTAGCACCATCAACAACGACCACACCACCATTACCAACCTCTTCCAACCTAAACCCCAACCTAGCCAACCGATGTACCTCCCTAGCCATTTCCCTATCACCAATATCAACATGAGCTAGGCTACCCATAGACACCCTACTCAAAGCATCCGCCACCACATTAGCTTTACCGGGATGATAATGCACACTCATATCATAATCTTTAAGAAATTCTAGCCACCTTCTTTGTCTCAAGTTGAGATCTTTTTGGGTGAAGACATATTGGAGGCTCTTATGATCGGTGAACACATCGACATGTACCCCATACAAATAATGACGCCAAATCTTTAAAGCAAACACCACCGCGGCTAATTCAAGATCATGCGTAGGATAGTTCTTTTCATACACTTTGAGTTGTCTAGAAGCATAGGCTATCACCTTACCATTTTGCATTAGGACACAACCCAAGCCAACTCTAGAAGCATCACAATACACAACAAATCCCTCAAGCCCATCCGGTAGTGACAATATAGGAGCGGACACAAGTTTATCTTTCAAGGTTTGAAAACTCCTTTCGCACTCGTCGGTCCACTCAAACTTAGCCTTCTTTTGTGTCAACTTAGTCATGGGAGAAGCAATAGAAGAAAACCCATTCACAAATCTCCGGTAGTAACCCGCTAAGCCCAAGAAGCTCCTAATATCCGACGGGGTCAATGGCCTAGGCCAATTTCTAATCACATCGGTCTTCTTAGGGTCTACCTTAATACCATCCCCCGACACCACATGACCTAGGAAGGCAACCTCCCTCAACCAAAATTCACACTTTTCATACTTGGCATACAACTTCTCCTCTCTTAATCTTTGCAACACAACCCTCAAGTGACCCATATGTTCTTCCTCACTATGCGAATAGATTAAAATATCATCAATGAAAACCACAACAAAGGAATCAAGGTAGGGTTTAAAGACCCTATTCATTAGGTCCATGAAGGTAGCCGGTGCATTGGTCAACCCAAAGGACATGACCACAAATTCATAATGTCCATACCTAGTCCGGAAGGCTGTCTTGGGAATGTCACCCTCCCTCACCTTCACTTGATGATACCCGGACCGAAGATCAATCTTAGAGAAGTGGCTAGCCCCTTGCAATTGGTCGAACAAGTCATCAATCCTAGGAAGAGGATATTTATTCTTGACAGTGACCCTATTGAGTTGCCGATAATCAATACACATCCTAAGGGACCCATCTTTCTTCTTCACAAACAACACCGGTGCACCCCATGGTGATTGGCTAGGCCTAATAAAACCCTTCTCCAACAAGTCCCTCAATTGTTCTTTCAACTCCTTTAACTCCGCCGGGGCCATACGGTAAGGGGGAATAGAAATGGGTTGAGTATCGGGGAGGAGGTCTATGCCAAAATCTATTTCCCTTTCGGGAGGAACACCGGGAAGGTCATTAGGAAAGACATCAAGGAATTCATTTACGACCGGAACCGACTCTATAAGAAGGGTTTTGGACTCCACATCCCTAACCCTCACGAGGTGATAGATACACCCCTTAGAGATCAACTTACGGGCTTTAATGCAAGAGATGAATCTACCCTTGACTACCACATTTTGGCTTTCCCACTCAAGAATGGGTTCACTTGGGAATTGGAACTTGACCCTTCGGGTTCTACAATCAATAGAAGCATAGTATGCATGCAACCAATCCATCCCAAGAACAACATCAAAATCGACCATGTTCAATTCAACAAGATCACAAGGCAATATTTTATGCAAGATGCAAATAGGACAATTTCTATAGACCTTCCTAGCAACAATATATGCACCAATAGGAGTAGACACCTTATATGACTCACGCAACAAGTCGGGCTCGTCTTCCTCTTGTATTAGACATGATCTAGCATAGCAAAGAACAACCGTTAGGGAAGAACTTAATTCAACTCTACGGCACGACTTAGAACATGGAGAAGGGAAACATTTCCTAAAACGTCTCATAGCCTCCTACTCATAGTTGTGGTGCACAACACAACCATGAATCGGACTCTAATCAACGCGGTGTGTTGGACTCCGAGGATCATTCAACCTAGTGCTCTGATACCAAGTTTGTCACGACCCAAGCCTAGGGCCTAGATGTGACCGGCGAATGGGGAACCCGAAGGAACCCCAAACAAGCCTCATAGCGTATCATTACACATCCTTGGTCGCGGAAGCAATTAAATGACCATAAGCGATAAGCATAGTCAAGGGGAAATCGGGACTAAGGGAGCAAGAAGAAAAAAAAAGAAATGATACATAAATACCATAGATGAGTCAAGCTCAAGCATAAAACACAACTTGTCCAACACCACCTCTAAACATGAGTACTTAGCGGGGGCCAAGACAAACTACCGGGCTCACCCTCATAGTCAAAACATAACTAGAAAGGAAAAGTTTTATACATAGCAAAAGATCATGAGCAACGTCCCCGAAATGGAGGACTCACCAATAACCACTATAGAAAATCGTACTAGCCACGCGGAGGAGGATGGTCAAGCGGTGCTCCGGTCCCTACATGGTGACATCATGTAGGCATAGAGTATGCGTTAGTACATTTGAATGTACTAAGTATATGGGATGCAATGCAATGCTACATTAGATGGACATCATAGGAAAAATGCGTAATCATACCCAATAGATAGCATATTAATAAAATAGTATGTATAATGATGCTTACATAAAAATCATATTTAGTGGGACGTAGTACATGTGTGGCGAGTGACCATCAATATAGTATTTCCAAGGCCTACCACCCCCTTGGAGAGGCGAAAGAGGTACAAACCCCTCAATATGGTTACACGGGCCTACCACCCCCCGAGCTAGGGACCAAGGTACAAACCCCTCGATATGGTTACACGGGGCCTACCACCCCCCGTGCTAGGGACCAAGGTACAAACCCCTCGATATGGTTACCACGGGGACCTCGATATGGTTACCACCACCCCCCGTGCTAGGGACCAGGTACCAACCCCTCGATATGGTTATACGGGCCTACTACCCCCCGTACTAGGCAACCAAGGTACAAACCCCTCGATATGGTTATACGGGCCTACTACCCCCCGTACTAGGCATGGTCGACTCACAACATTTATTTAGAGAAAATCATATACATGTGTCCATTTCATCATCATTTCAGTAATTACATAACCATCCGTCTCATAGGACGTACCTTGGACCTTCCCTTTCCTAAGAATTCTATAAATGGGCATTTTATCAAACACACGGTGGGCAATTGTTCATATAAATGAAATCATGTATTTCAAGAATACTAATTCCAACCAATTCCAAAATCCATATAAATCAGCCCACCAACAACATACATATATATATCAACCTTCATAATTTGATCATGGAAGCATGTAAACCATAAACATCACATAAAAATTCCATTTCATGATAATATGCAAAAAGGACCATAATAGGGTGTGTAGTAGTAATTCCGTAATTCAAGAGTTCATAATTGATCATGAGGACCCATAAACTTGAAGGAGAAATAGAGGATAAATGGTTGGACTTGTGGAAAGGAAGGTTTCCACAATCAAACCCACATACCTCAACTTTGGAGAATCCTTGATGAAGATTGGAATGGAGAATCGAAGCTTGATATTGAGTCTTGAATCCGGAATTAGAGCTTGAGATGTTTGAATTTGGTTGAAGATCTTGGTGGAATTTTTGGAGAGGGCTTAGAGAGTGTTTTTGGAGTTTAGAAAATGACTAAATATGGGACATATCCCCTTTTTATAAAAAATGACTCCAACCCGCCTAGAAAATTCGCTCACTGGAATTGGAAATTCTGCACTGACAGGTTTTACGAAAATGGTCATAACTCCCTCATCCTAACGCGGAATAAGGTGAAACCAAGTGCGTTGGAAAGCTAACTCAAAGAGCTTTAATTTGATAGGTTGCAGCCCTTCCAGTTCCTTGTGTGCTAAGAGATATGCCCCTTTAAAGTTGACCCTCCAAATCGCAATTTTTGTGATTTTCGAATTTTGATACGGTTGCTCTAAAATTCGGGTTAGACCCATTTCCCACTCAATTTGACCCCACAAATAAGAATATGAAGTCGAATTTCCGAAATCATGCACGGATTTTGAGATATATGGAAATTACAATTATAGGTGTTTCCGAAGCACATTTTCGGGCATTTTTGGGGTCGTTTCAGGTAGTGGTTCTTACCCTAGCAAGGTTATCTCTTTCATCCATGCTCATTAGGGGTGTCAAAAGAATCTGAAAAACCGACCGAACCTAACCGAAGCGACTTATGTTATTTTTTCAATAAAACCATGGACTTCTATTTAATTGTATAACCGTCCCGAACAATTGGGACGGTCTTTTTAATATATGAAAAAAACCAAAAAATTTCTGAACCGAACCGAATAACCTTAAATGTATGTAAATATATTTTATATATTAATAATATGTTAAATTTAATATATAAATATATTTTATAACATTTTTCAAATATAAATATAACCTAGGTCCTAGGCATCTGGTGACTAGACGACTTTGAGTCTTTTCTCTTTAATTAGCCTTTACTTAACAAGGTTTAAAAATTAAAAGATACGCAAACACTCCTATTAAATGTTTAAGATCAAACAATACGACTACAAATTTTAAATTCTTGTCTTCTTGGTGAAGAATTAAAGTGTTTCTTCAAGAACATATTTGCAAAAGAAATTTTTTAATAGTAGTATATTTTGAGGTGATATTTTTTAAAAAAAAACCAAAAATTAACAGAACCGTACCTATACCGAAGAGAAACCGATATGATTGGGATGGTTTAAAAAATCTAATTTTGGTTATGTATTATAAAATACCCAAAAAATTGGGATGGTGCAATTTTTAAAAAACAACCGACCGAATCGTACCATTGACACCCCTAATGTTCATAGATTGGTGGAGAGAGGGTGTTTGTCTTACTTAGCCTTCATCTGAGACACTAGTATTGATCCACCTCCCATATATTCCATTCCCGTGGTTCAGGAGTTTCTAGATGTGTTTCCTACTGATCTTTCAGGTGTTCCTCTTGATAGGGATATTGACTTTATTATTGATTTGGAGCCAGGTACTAGGCCCATTTCTATTCCTCCTTACCGTATGGCTCCAGCAGAGTTGAAGGAGTTGAAGGATCAGTTGCAGGATTTGTTGAGTAAAGAGTTTATTTGCCTTAATGTGTCACTTTGGGGTTCTCCTGTCTTTTTTGTTAAGAAAATAGATAGAACTAGGAGGACGTGTATTGACAACAGGCAGTTGAACAAAGTGACGGTGAACAACAAGTATCCTCTCCCACGTATCAATGACTTATTTGATCAACTTCAAGGAGCATCGTTGTTCTCTATATAGATTTGAGGTCTAGTTATCATTAGTTGAAGATTAGGGCATCAAATGTCCCTAACATAGCCTTTCAGACTCGGTATGGCCATTATGAGTCTTAGTGATGTCCTTTGGGTTAACTAATGCCCCTGCAACGTTCAGAGAGTTGATGAACGGGGTGTTTCGACCATACATCGAATTTTTTGTGATTGTCTTCATGGATGATATTTTGGTGTGCTCCAGGACTGAGGATGACCATGCTCGACACTTGAGGATTGTACTTCAGAGGTTGAGGAAAGAGAAGTTGTATGTCAAGTTCTTAAAGTATAAAATTTGGCTTAATTCTATGGCATTCTTGGGACATATGGTGTCCAAGGAGGGTATTAGAGTAGATACGACCAAGATTGAGGAAGTTAGAGGCTGGACGTGACCTACTTCTCCAACCAAGATTCAGAGTTTTATGGGATGGGCAGACTATTACCAATAGTTTTTTAAGGGATTCTCTACTATTGCACTCCGTTCACCAGATTGACTCGACAGAGTGTGGGTTTTCAATGGTCTGATGAGTATGAGGAGAGATTTCAAAAGCTCAAGACATTATTGACTTTGCCCCTTGTGTTGACTCTACTTAAGAAGGGTGTGGACTTCATCATTTATTGTGAGCTTCAGGAGTTGGTTTTGGTGCTGTCTTGATGCAAAAACGGAAGGTGATTGCCTATGCTTTTTGGCAGTTGAAGACCCATGAGAAGAACTATACTACTTATGATTTGGAGTTGGAGGTCATGGTCTTTGTGCTTAAGTTATGACATCACTACTTGTATGTGTATTCTAAGATCTTCACCGATCATCGAAGTCTTCAGTACATCTTTCGTTAGAGGGATCTGAACTTGAAACAACGTAGATGGTTTGAGTTGTTGAAGAACTACGACATCACCATTCTATATCATCTGGGGAAGGCCAATGTGGTGGACGGTGCTTTGAGCAGGAAGACTTCCAGTATGGCAAGTCTTGTCACAATCAATATTGATGAGAGTCTGTTGGCTAGAGATGTCCAAAGGTTAGCCAACAGTCTTCTAGAGTTATTTTGTAAATGGTCGACTTCTTCTTTTTCAAGTGCAAGAGGCAAGGAATAGAATTCACTATTAGGGTTCTTCTTCTTTCTTTTCTTCTTCATCTTTTCTTAGGTATTCGTAGCTAAAGACCCTTGTTCTGGTGCTGCGGCTACGGATAATTGTTGAACATCGATTGTTTTGAATTAATGATTGGTTATCGCTTAAATTACTTTTGTATTCTTATTTTAGTATTTCATGCTTGATCACCATAGAAATAAATATATTGTCTATTCTTGAACTCGGGATACGAAGAGGTAGATAGACCAAAGAATACAAAAAGCTCGATCTTTGTTGCATATCACTTGTTCAGATTCGTATTCAGGATTGACACCCAGATGAACACAGAGCTTGGTTACGAAATAGGATGAAATATAAATGCTCTCCAATTGAGCCTGCCTATCCCCACTCAACGATGTAGTTAGACAGTCAATTGGAGTTGGCGATTAGATGTTGGGAGACCATGATCATAAAGCAACCCTGTAAATCAGTAATTTGATAACCTTAGTTAATTCATACATGAGATGTGATACATGAAATCCTATGCATTCTGCAGCCTGGAATTTTCCAACTATTGTAAGCAATTTTATTATTTAATTCTTGCATTCTTAGTAGTTAAATATAAATTAAACTCTTGTAGCACACCTGAATAAATAATTAAACTAGTATAATTTAGTAAAATAGTTAATCGATAAGTCCTTTGGGTTCGATAATCTTGCTCTTTTAGAGCCACTATATTACTTGCGCGACCACGTGCACCTGCGTATGTAATTGGAAGCAACAAGTTTTTGGCGCCGTTGCCGGGACCTAGAAATTAACTATTCTTCTTGGTGATATTTTTTCTTTTTATTTATTTAGATTTTTCTTTTTTGATTTTTAATTAGTTTTTTTCTGAACAATTAATTTTTTTCCTTTAAATAATTTGGTACTCTTATTTATATGGATGATTGGGATAATTCATGGTTGGATGATGAGTATTCTTATAAGTATCCTTGTAATTATTGTAATGGACCCCACTTAGATATCGTGTGTCCTATATATCATACATGTGGTAGTCGATATGGTCATTGGAATTGTTGTCTTGACTCTTATGCCTCTCCCTCAAACCCCTATTATGATTCTTCGATTATTTATGATGTTGGAAGGAGTGATGAAGTGGAGGATGTAGAACAACAATATGGATTTATTTAGTCAACTAATGAACATGCTGGATAAAGTCAGACAACAATCACAATGCATAGAACAATGAGCAAAAATCATGGGACTGCAAGCAAAAATCATGAAATTGCAGGCTACATTTGACGCTTTTAAATTGTAATGTATAGGCTTAGCTAATACTCAATTAAAGGAAGATACTGAATCCCTACAAGGAGAAAGTTGTGAAGAAGCAGAGATAGTGAGTCGATCTTGGCTACAATAACAAGCTCAACATCTCAAGTTTCAAGAGTCTATTTGTGATGGTCTGACATACATGACAACCCAACTTATAGAAGGAAGAGTTGAGCTCACACAAGAAATAGATCAATTTGGTTAAGATATTCATGACTTGGAGGTTCACTTGAACAAAAGGATTGAGGCGTCTGATGCCCAATCACCAATTGTCGTGGATGATGACCAACTAGTGGAGCAAAAAGAGGAATTCCAACCATTCAACTACATCTCATTCCTTAATATTGGTGTTGAAAAGGAGTAAAAAAGTGAGAATGTTGTAAATAATGCTGCTTTGGAGTTGAGGCATATTAGACCTCATTCTAAACATTTTTCTACATTATGCTTGGATGACAATATGAAATTCGAGTCATCTGAACTAATAGAGGAGTGTCTAGATGAGGAATAAAGCCCCTACATTTTAAAATTTTCTAATCCACGTAGACAAAATGTCATTCCTCACATAAGGGCCAAGAAGTTCAAGATGCGACATCTATTACTTGGTTCCTTTATCTTTATACCACCTCCCCTTGAGAGCAGCAGAAAAGTTAATGCAAAGTTAGGGGTACAATTCATAAGTTTAAAGTGGAAAGAAAAAATGGTGAATTTACTTGTGTCGTGCCGCGACGTTAAATCAGGCGCTTATTGGGAGGAAACCTAATTTGTAGTGTAACTTCTTTTTTTTTTTTTTTATATAGTGTCACTTTTTTCTTTTGGTCTTGTTTTTGAAGATTAGGGGAAATCTGAGTACCCAAGAATTTGAAGCAAATGAGCACGTTTGAGCTTAAGTGTGAGGGTGCTTACGACCCTTGATGAAAATTAAGAGAACACACTACTAGCTAGGCCTAGAGGTCTCAGGCAATTTTCCTAACCGTTGCTTTAAATTTTAATTGATGCTTTGGTGACATTACATCTTTCTAAGTGTGGGGTGGAGGAATAAATTCCTAGTTTTTACTATTTTATTGAGTATTTTCTTTTTTAGGATGGATTCCTCGGCTTTTGTTTTCAATTTTTTTCCTGAGGGTAGTTCTTTTGAACCGATTATCTTTTAGGGAGTAAATTTTTTCTTTTTGTTTTTATTTTTTTGAGAGAAAAGAAAAGACCCGTTTGACTTGTTTGATACTTGCTATTTGGGCCTAATTTTGAGTAGTACTTTCTTGTGAATGCTTGGTTCCTAATGAAATTGTAGACTCTTTGACTCCAAGGTTCATGGCGGTGACTTTGTATATAGCTTATTTTATTTTGTAGTTTGTTATGACCCTGTCTTTCTTTGTAGTGGAATTGATTCGTCTTGATTGATACTTGTGCCATGTGTAGTGAGAATTTGTTTATTTCATGTTTGCATCTTGGTCTAGAACTTGCCCCGCATGTTATTGAAGCGAAATAAAAAGTGTTGCTTTGTATAGGAGATGATAATAGGCTTTCTTGATTTGTCTTGTAAGTTTTAGCCTTTTCAGATATTATATCACTAGTTAGTCCTTTTGAGTTTGTAACCTTTTATTGGTAGCCATATTTTACCCTTAACTATTTTGTTGAATCCCTAGTTTTTTCACCTTGCTTTCTTGAGCATTGTATCATAGATGGATTATTATTGGAAAATTTGATGAAAAGGGATGATTTAAAAAAACAAATCAATGATAGCTACAAAGTGATGAAAAAGCTCTCTTCGAAAGAATATGACATGAAAAAGAAAAAAAAAGGGAGAAGAAAAAAAAATCTTTGAGAAAACAAAAAAAAATTATTGTAAAAAATGATTGAAGTATTCTTAAGATGATGAGAATTACTTGTGAAATAATTGTTGAAGAAAGGGCTAAAAAAAGAGAAGAAAATAATGGGTGATGAAGTCTAAAAGTGCAAAGTGCTTAGAGAAGTTTAAGTCACTATTATATCATTTTCCTACCCATCCCTTAGCCTACATTATAACCCGTTAAAGTCCTATTTGATTCTATTCGAGCATACTTAATTAGTGGAAATGTACATAATGGGCAAACCTATGGTTCTTTGTGCATACATGTGAATTTTATTTGTGAGGGTGAGAGTTGTTCTTTGATGGTAAGTCCTTAATTTATATTCAATCGTTTTAAAATGAGTGTGTGGACTATTTCTTCTTGTGAGGGCACTTGTTTCATGATAGATAGGTGATTTTATTAGCTTTCTTTGACGAGAGTAGGTGAGCAAGCTTAAATTCGATGAGTTCAGAGTCCTTCCTTGAGGTTAGGAGGTTAGAGGTTTATTGTTTGTTTGAAAGTCTTGCATAATGATTGAGAAGTGTAATTGATGGTTTGAAATTGTTACATGTCCTAATTATTTAAATCAACCAAAGTGATGGCATCCCTAGTTTGATTTTTTGAGATGAGCTTTACATGCTTGTTCGAGGACGAACAAAGCTTTAAGTATGGGGTGGTGATCTTGGGCGTATTTATATGCCCAATTACTACAATTTGCCTATATTTACCTTATGTTTTGAGAGCAATTCCAATTCTAATTGATATGTATTAGATAAATATTGTGATGAATGCATACTAACTTATGTGATTAGCATATGTAGGGATTTCTAAAGGAGTATGAGCTAAATAGAAGGCGAATGAAGCGAAGAGAGATGAGCATGACGAAAATCAAAGCTGAGAACAGCCTTGGCGCACTGGTAGTGCACCACGCCAGGGGGAAAAGTTCATAAGAGATGTTCGAGCACGATCCTGGTGAGCCACCCTAGCCCCTGTCTGACTTTTTCGACGTATTTTAGTTGAATTAGGATTCCAAATTGGTTTAGAGTTGAGAATTTATTTCCTAAACTCTATAAATAGGACCCTAGGGTTATTTTGTAAAGGGTCGACTTCTTCTTTTTCGAGTGCAAGAGGCAAGGAATAGAATTCACCATTAGGGTTCTTCTTCTTCTTCTTCTTCTTTTCTTAGGTATTAGTAGCTACAGACCATTGTTCTGGGGCTGCGGCTACGGGTAGTTGTTGAACATCGATTGTTTTTAACTAATGATTAGTTATCACTTAAATTACTTTTGTATTCTTATTTAGTACTTCATGCTTGATCACCATAGAAATAAATATATTGTCTATTCTTAAACTCGGGAGACGAAGAGGTAGATAGACCAAATAATACAAAGAGCTGGATCTCTCTTGCATATCACTTGTTCAGATTCATGTTCAGGATTGACTCCCAGACGAACACTGAGCTTGGTTACAAAACAAGATGAAATATACATGCTCGCCAATTGAACCTTCCTATCCTTGCTCAACAATTTAGTTAGACAGTCAATTGGAGTAGGCGATTAGAGGTTGGGAGACCATGATCATAAAATCAACCCTGTAAAGCAGTAATTTGATAACCTTAGTTAATTCATACATGAGATGTGATACATGAAACCCTATGCATGTTGCAACTCTAGAATTTTCCAACCATTGTAAGTAATTTTATTATTTCATTCTTGCATTCTTACTAGTTAAATATAAATTAAACTCTTGTGGTACACCTGAATAAATAATTAGACTAATCTAATTTAGTAAAATATTTAATCGATAAGTCCTTTTGATTTGATAATCTGGCTCTTTTTGTCACGACCCAAAGTACCCCCTAGATGTGACATGGCGTATAGGGCCCCAAGAGGCCCCACACAAGCCACTTAACATACATATACATAAGGTAAAGACAAAAATGAGGAAAAAGATAGACAATATCATAAAAGTAAAACGCTTACAAGTGGAAGTCTTAACTATGTCTCAAAAGTCATCTAATACAATAGAATAATTGGGACGTAACCCGTACATCATATACAAGTCTGAAACTGAAAGTCAAGAAAGCAATAAAGTCTCTTCGTCCCCGAAGCCTGAGGACTCACCAAGGCTGATAGCTCGAACTCTAAAAAAAACTAACCACGAGAGTGCGAAGGATGACTGTTTGACCCTACATTATAAGAAAATGTAGGCACAAGTATGCATTAGTACGTGGAATGTACTAAGTATGAAGCAAATGCATATAATCACATAAATCATGCCAATGCGATGCTTTCATATAGGAAATCATGCAAGTGAGATATCATCATGAACATGCAATGACAAAACTAAATCATGTGACAGAAGGGTTAGAAACTCAATGCATAAACATGGTCAATGCAAGCTAGTCATATCATAAGTCTTGTCTCGTGAGATACTTCTAGTACCCTAGTTCATTATTATGGGATTTTTACGTTTAACCGACATAGACCATGTGAGCTATAACATGGAATCCAGTGTCTGGCCCATACCAAAAAGGGGAGTGATGTCTACCCCACACCACTAGAAGGGGTGTCCTACTTGCCAAGGTACGGACCATAAATTTGTAGCTTACGTGGATCCACTAGCTACGTGTCTATCTGAGACAAAACCTACGAGGCACGTAGTTATGGGACTTAGGGATTGCTACTAAAGATCCATGGACGCTAAACGGAAATCTTCATCCCAAAAGCCCACTCTGTGATAAGTAAAATCCCAAGGAATAGTCAGTTAAGCTTATTCATATTTTAACCAAGGAAGAGGTACATCTAGGGTTACCAAATCCAAGCTAAGTTCATATTAAGACGTTTCAACTACCATGGGCTTGCCCCAAGCTTAGGTCATTAGAATACCTCCTAATTGATTCATAGGTGAGGAAGCCTTTCAACCATATGAATCCTAATTTATGTGAGAAAACCTTTCACATTCATATTCTTAGCTTATTGTGAAGAAAACCTTTTCACAACTCATGGATGCCAACATCTATATGCACCCTAGCAATTATAAGCATAGTTCTCACGAAACATGCATCTCTTATGCAAGCTATCCATATACATGCATCTCTTATGCAAGCTATTCATATGTTCATAAATCATTATCTAGTATGGGTACATGTCAATTCACCTTAGAATCATGCATATTTTCATCAATTTCATAAGTTCATAAGTTCATAAATGCATGGATCATACTTCATCATGAATTCATAACTAGGAATCATGGCTCATGCATGGGTTCATACAATTTCTACTCAAATCATATAAATCACGCTATATCGTGCACTAGATTACTTTATCACGCTAGATCGTGCACTAGATTACTTCATCACGCTAGATCATGCACTAGGAATGATAAAATCAATAATTGGAATCATAATTGAAGAACTCATAAGAATTGATCAAAACCCTAACTCAATTTGGGGAATCAAACCTTGAAAATGTAAGAAAACTAGGGACCCATTGTAGGAAAGGACTCCAATGGTGAATGCTAACATACCTCAACAAAGCCCACAAGAAATTGCTAGAAATCAATGACCTTCAATGGAGGATCCTAGCCCTTCTTCTTCCTTGAGAACTGAGAGAACTTTCTAGAGAGAATTATTTGGGAAGTTGGGAATTTGAGAATGTAATTAATGAAGGAATAATTTGGGAAGAAAGACTTATATAGTGGGTCAATTTAAAGGCAAAGTCGTAATTAAAAGACTTAAAAGAATTGGAAAAAGACATAAAGACCCCTGGAAAATAATTGCCGGAAGAAGTCTACGATTCGTAAGAATTCCTACGGACCATAGAAAAATTCAGAAACCCAAAATTCAGGACACTTTCTATGACTTTGATCTACGGCCTGTAGACCATTCTCCGACCCGTAGAACCCAACTTGACACTCAGAAACTTGACGAAGTTTGGAACACTTTGACGGGACCTTTCTACAGTCCGTCCTGTTAACCCGTAGACTCGACTTCAGAGACTTGATTTTCAAAACAATTTACCCTCTTTCTATGGATGCATTCTACGGTCCGTCAACTGGTCTACGACCCGTAGATTACGTTCGTAGAAAGTGACTCTGGGCCTAAAACTGGAAAATTTTCTCTTTCAAAAACTAAGGTGTTACACTTTTAGAGCAACTATATTACTTGCGTGACCACGTACATTATTGTGTGAAATTGGGAGCAAAAAGGTGGCCTATAATTTGGCCTTGCAACCTAGTTTGTCAGTTGTACATCATGTGTTTCATGTCTCCATGCTCCAGAAGTATGTGTTGGATGAGTCTCATGTGCTTTCACTAAATTTAGTAGTGTTTGGTCCAGACTTTTCATTCGAGGAGGAGCCTATAACTATATTGGATAGGCTGGTACAGAAGCTTAGGACCAAGGAGATTGCTGCAGTGAAGGTGTAGTGGAAGTATTATTCTGTGTGGTAGGTGACTTGGGAGACAGAGTCCGACATGCGTGCTAGATATCCTCAGTTTTTCAAAACTTTATATACTTTCTTTTACTTCATGTTCGAGGATAAACATGGTTTTTAGTGGTGGATAATGTAATGACCTAAAAAGTCATTTCTAGAATTTTTTATAAAATTACCATTTTACCCCTCCCGATAGTTGCCCTAAGTAGTTTCTGATCAGTCGGTGAAGTTGATTTGGGAATTTTAAACTATTTGTTAACTACAGATACTTAGTCGACGGGTAATTTTAAATAACTAATTTAGTTAATGGTTAATATATTGATAGACCTAATTAAATATTAGATGTATTGTATTATATGAATACCAATAAATGGATGATATTTGCAAAAATTGGAACTTAACCCTAGGCTTGAAATTTGGAGAAAATTAGCAGAGTTGACATGTTAATTGTCATCAAGATTTAGGAACTTGATTAAAGATTTGGGTGATTTTTTGGGTCTAAGCTACACATATAGTAATATGAGTGTTGTTAGTTTCGAAATCTTATTGTGGTTATTTATTTGAATTGATTGCATTGATTTGGAAGCCTAATGAAAAGGGAAGGCTCAACTCCCAGAATGATTGTTCGGTTATTTGAGGCAAATGGACTTCTCGACCCTTGTTAAGTGTATAGAATCGTGTATTTCCTTGTTGTTTGTGCTAGGGAGTAATGGGACTTGGTGATGGGGCTGACTTGTTCATATTGAATAATCCTAATAATGAAAAAGTGGTAATAAAAGGCAACTTGATTTATTTATATTGATATGAGATGTGTTGAGAATGATTTGAATAGTTTATTGATTCATTGTTGATATTTTATCACGATTGTGTCGTTGTGAATTGTGCATTGTTATGGAAATGGTCATCTCTTCATTATTTGTGTGAACCTGCCTATTTGCATTGATTCCGAGATACGGCTATGACTTGTGTTGTGTGAACTGAGAAAAAAAATAAGGAATTAAGGAGGATGTACTATTTTGAGGGATATGTGGCATGCCGCGATGAATATATTGATTCGAGGGACGTGTCACACGTTGCGACATATGTATTGATTCGAGAGACATGCCGTACACTATGATGGATTCTATTATCGAGGGTCGTGTGGCACACCGCGATGGATACATGGATAGATATGTCTCCCAAGGATCCCGGACTAAGAGACAACGGCTGTGTATCACTTGGTGAGGCATGCATCACCATACTTGACCTTGCATTTCATTATATTACATACCTTTATCATTGAGAACTTGTGAGTGCCTTTCTATGAAACTTGTGACTGATGAATATTGTGCTTGGTCTTGAGGATATGTATTTGTTGGCGTGTTGTTGTTCAGCTGTGTGCTATGTAAATTGTGAACTTTTAGGTTTGACTAGTTTTATGCAGGTTCTAGTTATGGAGGTTTGTTAGAGTGGTAGGAGTACCTATATTCCATATTACCTGACATTGTGTTTATGAGTTTTGCTTGTTGAGTACCGTGTGTGTCACGGCCCAAAAATGGACGTGATGATACTTGTATATTCCCACCAAGAAAAGTCATTCTCAACCCAAGGAAATGAAAGAAATGCAAAAAAAATAAACCAAGAACAAGACAAGGTGGAAAACTTATTCATTCTATTAACACTCCAAAACCTGGTAGTCACGTGTACAAGCACTAATGTAAATACATAATTCAAAAAATAAATACAAGTCTCAAATGTCTTTGCTTCTCAAATAGAAAAAAAACATAATTAAAGGAAAAGAGTGCCCGCCGAGATAACAAGTAGCTACCTCTCAAGTTCTTCAATGAGCCTCAAAGTCAGAAGAAGAAGAAGATCACACGGGTCTGGACTCGGGACCTATACAATTGTCGAAGCAAGGGGTGAGTACCAACAACACGGTACCCAGCAAGCAACCTAATAAACTAGGCAACCTAGCTAGAGATCGAATACCCCTTTCCATTCCAACCGAACCTCCTCAAACTACAACCTGCATAGAAATCAGCCCAACCTAACAGTTCTACAATAAACAGCTCACAAGGTTCAGTAATCATGATTCAATAGTCACAATTCGTTAACCAACACGAATTAAGTTAGTCAATCTGAAGTATCAAGCAGATTATTCACAGGCTTCATGCACATCAATCACAATTAACAAGAAAGTCACTCATAAGCATAAAAATGTATCCATCACAGCACTTGTCAGAAATGTCCTCGGCTCTATATCAACCACTAGCTGGAAATGACCTCGGCTTTATATCAATCACTAGTTGAAAATGACCTCGACTTTATATCAATCACTAGCCAGAAATGACCTCAGCTTTATATCAATCATTAGCCAGAAATGACCACGTCTTTATATCAATCACTAGCTGGAAATGACCTCTGCTTTATATCAATCATTAGCCAAAAATGACCTCGGCTTTATATCAGTAGCCGAAAATGACCTCAACACAATATCAATCACTAGTCGGAAATGACTTTGGCTTTATATCAATCATTAGTCAGAAATGACCTCGGCATCACAAGCTATCACATGTCTCATCATAGTGGTTAACAATAAATACACACAAGCAATATGACACCACATGGAAGAGACAATGATTCAAGAAATTTAAGTCAATTCAAGTACACTTTCATGCTATCAAGCATATCATCAATCAACTAAATAGGGAACACAACAAGGCTTTTCATGAATTCACATTTTCATCAAGAAGCCTTTTCATTTTTCCCCTTCTTTTATTAGTTAACAATGATCAAGTGGAACAATAAACCCTTCACATCAATCCCGATCACTCCCCAACTTATATACAATGAAGAGAAGTAAACAATTCTACTAGATTATAAAGTTGAAAAGATCACTTGCCTTAAAGCAATCAATTAATCAATCTAAAGCTTGAGTTTTCCCCTTTCGAATCACTTCCGAAGCCACACAATCTATATAAATCAAGCATTCACAATAATTTCTGGAAACAACAATACCCACGTCCATTCTTTGAAAAATGGGTTAATCAACACAAAACCTAATTTCGAAAATAAGATTTGAATCTGAAATTTAATACTTATAGATGTTACTCAAGGCCTGAGAACCCATTGGTGAAAATCATTTCAAAAAGGGACTCAAAATCAGTTAACAATCACAATTTTACTAAGTTTTGGGCTCTTGAAGATAACCCTAAATTCTCATTTCAAAAGTCTGATTTTAACACTTAAATTCATAAATAATAATGGATAATAGAAGATTTATAGTTAAGAATTGCTACCTAAAATTTTTTCCTCGAAAACCTTGTTTAAATCACCACCCCAAAGCTCTCAAAACTCAAAAATTGTGAAATAGGGTTGCAACCCCAATTTTAGAAAAACATTCTGTCCAGGTCTCAGATGCTCATCGCAATCGGGACCTAGAGTCACGCGATCGTGATGAGTAAAACAGTCAACTCATTAAAGTTGACCATTGCAATCACGATGCACCTCGAATCAGTGCTACGTGATAGCGATGAGAGAGCCTCGCGATCGCGATGACCAAAATGGTCATGCACTAGAACCAGAAACTAGCAAAACAGACAATGCATAAAATCTTTCGAAACGACCCTCGGGATTCGTTCGAAACCCCGTAAACACAAACCACATATGCAAATCAACTATATTTGATGTTTCGGACTCAATGGAACCATCAAAATACGAATCCAAGGTCTCCATGATCCAATCTCCGTGGAAACCACAAAAAACTAATAAATGCCTAAAAAGGCTAAAACAAGCTCGAGAGCTCACAAAAATCAACTAAGACCTCATCTAGGCCTAAAATCATCCCCCAAATTCAACGAAACTCTCAGAATTCCGATCCGAGCACCCAAACTTCGAATATTGACCAAAGTCTACCCAAAGACTAAATTTCCACAATTTCACAACTTAGGACCTCAAATCCTCAAAACGACTCCGAATCTAAAATCGACAACTCTCACAGACCAATTTCCGTATTCCAGAACTAATGGAATCGACAAAATTTCATTTCGACACTTGAAATTTTAATGGACTCTAAAAACCACATTTAAGCAACTTAGTCTTTCAAAATCACAAACTTACTCAATTTCTCAACTTTTCACTCAAGGTGGCCTATAAGTTAGCCTATAATCAACCGAGTCATTACATTATCCACCACTAAAAATCATGTTCGTCCCCGAACATAAAGCAAAAGAAAGTACCTAGCACACATAATTGACACTGCCTCCCAAGTAATTTCCTCACCGACTGAAGAGTGCTTCTACTGCATCTTCACTAAAGCAATCTCCTTGGTCCTAAGCTTTTGGACCTGCCTATCCAAAAGTCTATAGGCTCCTCCTCAAAAGATAAGTCTGGACCCAACTTAACTGAATCAAGAGAAAGCACATGGGACTCATATGGCATGTACTTCTGAAGTATAGAGACATGAAGCACAAGATGAACAGCTGAAAAGCTAGGTGGCAAGGCTAACTTATAGGCCACCTCTCCCACTCTGCCAAAAATCGCAAATGTCTAATGAATCTAGGGCTAAGATTGCCTTTCTTTCTGAAACTCATTACATCCTTCAAGGGTGACACTCGAAGCCAAACATGATCACCCTTCATAAACACAAGGTCTTGGACTCTCCAGTCTGCATAGCTCTTCTGTCGACTCTGGTCTATCAACAGCCTATTCTGAATCATACGGACCTGGTCCATAGCATTTCTAAGCAAGTCTGTATCCAAGAGTCCATCTCAGCCAGATCAAACCAATCGATCGGAGATCTACACCGTCTGCCATACAATGCCTCAAAAGGAGCCATTTGAATACTAGAGTGATAATTGTTGTTTTAGGCAAACTTTGCTAAGGGCAAATGAAGGAGATAACTTTGCCAGGATAAGAACCACTAGCACCCATCCACTCAACTCTTGGGACACCTGGCATCACTAAGGTCGAAGTCTTAGAAAAATAATCTAGAATAGCATGATGCAGAGAGAGCCAATCCATACACAAAATAACATCAAAGTCTACCACTCTAAAAATAATCAAGTCTACCCAAGTATCATACCCATCTAAAGAAATAAGATAGGATCAGTATACTCGATCCATCACTAAGGATTCACCCACTAGTGTAGATACATGAATAGGTACAGGCATGCAGTCAGACATCATATCAAACCCAGTAGCAAAATAGGTAGACACATACGAGAAAGTATAACCCGGATCAAATAATACAGATGCAGGTCGATGGCAAACTAGGACGATACCTATAATCACAACATCAGAAGTCTCTGCCTTAGGCCTCCCTGGGAAAGCATAACACTGGCCCTCTCGACCACTTTTAGTCTGAGTAGAACCCTGACTTCCACCCTGTGAAGCTGAAGAACTCCTACCAGAAGCCCTACCACCTCTATCGGACTGACCTCTTTCTCGACCCCTGGCCAGAGGCGCAGAAACTCTAGCTGGAGCAGCTAAATAAGTACGCTGGAGTCTAAAGTGAGTCTGTAGAGGACACTGTTGAATTATGTGACCTGGATCCCCACACCCAAAGTAAGACCTCGGCACGGATAACTGTTATTGTGAACCAGATGAGCTACCATGGCCACCTCGGTCTGAACAATAAGATTCTTAGGATGACTGCCCATTCTCAGCTACTGGCATAGATGCATGAACCGGCCCACATCACTTAAAGGAATCACTACCTCAGTGTGAACCCTTGCCTCCAGATGAGGCACTAGAAAACTGACTAGAAGAATGGGCCCTCTTGGGCTCTCCAAACTCCTCTTAAAGCATCGGAAAGGATGTAGGACTTAGGACACGAGCTAAATGATCGAATTAATGAATCTCAGTATAGGTGGAGTTTACCAGAACTCCGCCTCTTTGACGGTGCTCACAATGGACTGGAAGAAAGCCCCCTCTCTGGCTACTCGGAACACATATGACCTGGTGGAGAAAACAAACCCTCTCACAAACCTGTGAACTCTCTCTACCTCATTGGGAAAAACAGTCATAGCATGCTTATAAAGCTCACAGAATCGGTCCTCATACCCAGTCACAGACAAATTGCCCTGTCTCAAGTCCTCAAATATCAGTCGACTCTCCTCTCTCATGCTCCAAGGAATGAAGTGGTCCTGGAAAATACTAGAGAACACATCCCACTCTACCGGAGGAGACCCAACTGGTCTAGACCTCCTAAAAGTTCTCCACCATTCTCTGGCACTTCCACGCAGCTGAAGTGGAACAAAGCGAACACCACAAGCATCCACCAGACCCACTGCCTTAAGCATCTCATGGTACAAAGTCAAGAACTCATGAGCATCCTCGCTCTTACCACCCTGAAATTGGGGTGATTTCATCTTCTTAAACCTCTCATAACACTGCGCTCAACTGTCATCAGAATAACCTCAAGAGCAATTTGAACACCCACAATCGGTGTCAGAACCACTGGTGGCTAACCCACCTAATCCTGATTACCCGAAGTCTGCTACTGACCTAGAGTCTGCGCCCCTAATCCAGTTTGAGAACCATGTGGTGTGCCTTTCGCACCACCTTCAGAGAAATTCTCTATCACACCAAGCATTCTCATCAATGTCTCCTGAAACAAAGAAGCTCCAAACCCAGAAGGAACATGGTCCTCAGCAACCTCAACCTGTGGCTCAGGTGAAGCCTTTCTATCTCAGCCTCTGTCTGGTGTTGCTCCATGGGCACAATCTCTAGTTGGTGCTACTCTACGAGCACGACCTCTAGCTCTGGCCCTACCTCTACCTCTAGCTAGAATCTTAACAACTGTCTCCCCTCTACCACTGGAAACAGAAGCTCTGGTCCTCGACATCTCTCAAAATAACATACGGCAACTCAGAATTAGCAAAGGCAACCATGCATGATAAGAAAGAATGAACAGAAGAAGTTTCCTATCAGTCTTCATAGCCTTTTGAAGATAAGTATAGACATCTTCGTACCAATCCTCGGGACTCTACTTAGACTTGGCTTGTACACGTGAGACCTATGAACCCGGGGCTCTGATACCATTTATCACGACCCAAAAATGGACGTGATGGTACTTGTCTATTTCCACCAAGACAAGTCAGCCTCAACCTAACGAAATGAAAGAAATGCGAAAAAGATAAAACAAGAACAAGACAAAAGCGAAAAACTTATTCATTCTATTAACACTCCAAAACCTGATAGTCACGTGCACAAGCCACTAATGTAAATACAGAATTTGAAAAATAAATACAGGTCTCAAATGTATTTACTTCTCAAATAGAACAAAGCGCAATAAAAGGAAAAGAGGGCCCGCCGAGATGACAAGCAGCTACCTCTCAAGTCCTTCAACGAGCCGCGAAGTAAGAAGAAGAATAAGAAAAAGAAGAAATCACATGGGCCCAGGCTCGGAACCTACAGAAGTGTAGAAATAAAGAGTGAGTACCAATAGCACGGTACCCATCAATCAACATAATAAACTAAGCAACCTAGCTAGAAATTGAATACTGCTTTCCATTCCAGCCGAACCTCCTCAAACTATAACATGCATAAAAATCAGCCCAACCTAATAGTTTTATAATAAACAACTCACAAGGTTCAATAATCATGTTTCTATAGTCACAATTCGGTAACAAACGCGAATCAAGTAAGTCAATCTCAAGTATCAAGTAAATTATTCACAGGTTTCATACATATTAATCACAATTAACAAATAAGTCACTCATAAGCATCAAAATGTATCAATCATAGCACTTGCTGAAAATGACCTCGGCTCTATATCAACCATTGGCCGAAAATGACCTCGGCTTTATATCAATCACTAGTCGGAAATGACCTCGACTTTATATCAATCACTAACCGAAAATGAATTTAGCTTTATATCAATCACTAGACGAAAATGACTTCAGCTTTATATCAATCATTAGCCAGAAATGAAGTCGACTTAATATCAATCACTAGCCAGAAATGACCTTCACTTTATATCAAACACTAGCAAGAAATGACCTCGCCTTTATATCAATCATTCGCTGAAAATGACCTCGGCATCACAAGCTCTTGCCGAAAATGACCTTGACATCACATTCTATCACATGTCTCATCACGGTGGCCAACAATCAATGCACACAAGCAATATCACACCACATGGAAGAGTCAACGATTCAAGCAATTTAAGTCATTTCAAGTTCACTTTCATGCTATCAAGCATATCATCAATCAATCAAATAAGGAACACAACAAGGCATTTCACGAATTCACACTTTCATCAAGAAACCTTTTCATTTTTCCCTTCTTTTATTAGTTAATAATGATCAAGTAAAATAATAAACCCTTTACCTCAATCCCAATTACACCCCAACTCACATACAATGAAGAGAATTAAACAATTTTACTAAATTATAAAGTTTAAGAGATCACTTGCCTTAAAGCAATCAATTAATCAATCTAAAGCTCAAAGTTTTCCCTTTCGAATCACTTCCGAAGCCACACAATCTATATAAATCAAGCATTCCCAATAAATTTCTGGAAACAACAACACCCACATCCATTCTTTGAAAAACGGATCAATCAACACAAAACTCAATTCCAAAAATAAGGTTTGAATCCAAAATTTAATACTTGAAGATGTTACTCAAGGCCTTAGGAACCCGTTGGTGAAAAATCATTTCAAAGAGAGACTCAAAATCAGTTCACAATCACCATTTTACTAAGTTCTTGGGTTCGTGAAGATAACCCAAATTCTCATTTGAAAAGCTTGATTTGAACACTTAAATCCACAAATAGTAATGGGTAATAGAAGATTTAGAGTTAAGAATCGTTACCTAAAAGTTTTTCTTCGAAAACCTGGTTCAAATCACCACCCAAAGCTCCCAAAACTCAAAAATGGTGAAATAGGGTTGAAACCCCGATGTTAGAAAAATATTTTATTCAGGTCTCAGATGCTCATCGCGATCGCGACCCAAAGTAACGCGATCAGGATGAGTTAAATAGTCAACTCATTAAAGTTGACCATCGCGATCGCGGAAAGACCCAAGCGATCGTGATGCACTTCAAATTAGTGCTACGCGATTGCAATGAGGGAGCTACGCAATCGCATTGACCAAAATTGTATTGCACCCAAACCAGAAACTAGCAAAACAGACAAGGCATTAAAACTTTCGAAAGAACCCTCAAGATTCGTTCGGAATCCCGTACACACAAACCACATATGCAAATCGACTATACTCGATGTTTCGGACTCAATGGAACTGTCAAAATATGAATCTGAGGTCTCTTTGACCCGACCTCTACGGAAATCACAAGAAACTAACAAACACTCAAAAATGCTAAAATAAGCTCGGGACCTCACAAATATCAGCCAAGACCTCACCTAGGCCTAAAATCATCCCTCAAATCCAAGAAAACTCTCGAAATTATAATATGAGCACCCGAACCCCGAATGTTGACCAAAGTCAATCCAAAGGCTAAATTTTCATAATTTCACAACTTAGGATCTCAAATCCTCAAAACGACTTCGAATATGAAACTGACAACTCTCATAGACCAAATTCCACATTCCAGAACTAATGGAATCGATGAAATTCGATTCTGACACTCGAAACTCCAAAGGACTCTGAAAACCACATTTAAGCAACTTAACCTTTCAAAATCAAAAACTTACCCAATTTCTCAACTTTTCACTCAAGGTTCGAAACCAACTTTCTAAACTCAAATAAGAATAACTCGGGGCCAAAATCGAGAGCGGTAAAATGGTAATTTTCTAAAAATAACCAACTAGGTCATTACACTGTGGTTTGGTACTCATCCCTTGCTTCTACATTTGTGTACATTACGAGCCCAGATCTTCGTGATACTCTCTTTTCTCTTCTTTTCCAAGCTTCGTATGGAGACTTGTGAGGTAGCTGTTTGTCATCTCAACGAGCCCTCTTACTCCTATTTATGATTTTTTTCTACTTAAGAGACAATATCATTTGAGACTTGTATTTTTCTTTCAAATCTATTGTAATACACTAAAGGCTTGTGCACGTGACAACCATGTTTTGAGGATTTAGTTAAATTGACTTGTTATCCGCATTATTATTCGTTATTAATATTTTAGTCTTATTTTACTTCCGCATTTTATCATTATATTTGGGTTTAGGTTGACTTGTCTTGGTGGGATAAGATGAGTGTCATCACATCCATTTTTGGGTTGTGACATTGTTATTGTATATAGGGGCGTGTAGTACGTGTGTTCTTGGGTGAGTGGAGTGGAGTGAAAGTCATGGGGTATGGGGAGTGACTTTAGGATTAGTGGGTAGGAAAATAGAGTAATGGAAGGGTAAAAATTATCTGTGAACTATGTGAAATAGACCACTCATACGCTTCTTTACATTCTGGGATCAATAATGCCCCCGTTGTTATCCCAAGAGACCATAAATACCCTCAAGAGTTAACAACCTAAATTTTTAGTAACTTGGCAAGCCACGTGGGACAAAACCCTCCACTCCACCTAAGCGTTGCCAATTAGGATTCATTCAAAAAAAAGACATGTAGCAGCGAAAAAAGTCGCCACAAGATCATAAAATATCTCCACTATTTGTTTTCAATGATTTTTAGCGACAACTAAAGTTGCAATAGCCATTTGCCTCTACAGCCTATTTTTTCAACAAAAAAATATGGTAATTAATTTTCAGTTACAAACTATTTTTTCTAAAATCAATAACATGTACTATCAATATTAAAAACATCTAATATCATTATGAAAAGCATTAAAATTACTTCTCGACTCAAATCTCCTACTACACAATGCATTATTGTACAATTTATGTAGTTACATATGACATAAAAATAAAATATGTATTATCTTCAAACTCCACCTTGATCGATATCATTTGTGACTTTTTAAAAAACAATGAAGAAAATAACATAAAATCATTCTTATTATATAATGCTAAAAATCAATGGAAACCTTTAGTGGCGATATTTTGAGATATTGTGACAACTTTTGTCGCTACTAAAGATTCATTTTCTTGTAGTGAATCCTAGTTGACAATGCTTAGGTGGAGGGATTAGTCCCACGTGGCTTGCCAGGTCACTAAAAATTTGAATTTTATTTCTTGAGGGTACTTGTGGTCTTTTGGGATAACTGCGGGACATTTTTTATTCTAAAATGTATCAGAGGGTATAAGTGGTGTATTTCGCATAGTTCAGGGGAAATTTTGACCATTTTCCGATTATTTTCTATTTGGTTTTTTTTTGGAAAGAAAAAATAAAAAAATAAAATGTAATGATAAACTATTTGACCTAATAAAAGTACAAGGAAAGTTAAATAGCTTACCTAAAAATATAATTAAGAAACACTATATTATTTATAAAACTCTAAATTAAAAGAAACATATATTTTTTTTATAAACTTTCTTTTCTTTAAAATAAAACTTACACTAAAATGTGACTCTATTTTTTTTTTTGTAGTTTTTAAATCTTTTAAAATAAACTTACTAAAATAAGATGAAATCAAAGTATTTAATTTAGATATAAAAGAAATATTTAAGTACTAAAAATGATGGAAAACATCAAGTTGGGTCAAAAATCCTGTGTCTATAATACTTATTTTGTGTGTGCTTGTATATTTATAAGTGCTTAAAATGTATATTATACTTAGGGGCGGTTCAACCTTAAAGCCAAGCTTTAGGCCCCGAAAAATACGATCTCAAAATCGTCCAATTTTAATATATATAAATTTAAATAATGATGTATTTATTGTTAGAATTAATTGAAAATTTCTGATTAGTTTGTTGTCAATCTTTTACCAATTATAAGCATATATTTTCAAAATTTTATTATTTTCTTCAAATATAATTGATGTAGTTATAATTAAAAGTAGTAGACAATTACATTTACTTGATTTCTACTTCTTAATTTGTCCGATTGACTTTAATTTAAATCAATCATGTTTTAACATTGACTTTTTAAGATTATTTTTTTCCAATTCATTGAGGTGTCTTCTTAGATATTTCAAGTTCAAACTAATTAGTTTATCACATAATTAAATTTAAATAATCATTATTTTTACTTTGAATGTCTTGTAAAGCGTAACAATTACTACAATATATTGATGATTTAGACCTATTTTTATCATTGAAAGTAATACAAAATAGTGTACAAGTAAAATGACACTCTAATTGACATGCTCAATCAGGTGAAGTACTAATTCTATTTCTTAATATTTCTATTAGTTCTAGAATACTTTTGATATTTGTGTAACAATTGACTCAATTGAAAAGGTTTTTAAAACTATGATCAATAAAAACTTACATCAGATATAAACATTTGTCATGTTATGTAATGTGTAATAATTTATATATACATATTCATATCTTACTAATTATTACAAGAAATATTATACTGTCAAATGAAAAAAAGAAAAAATAATTATCAAATTATAATTAACGATCATAAATTTTTAAGAATTTATGAGAGTAAAATACATAAAAAAATTATTAAATAAACATAAGATCTCTCTTTTGAAATTTGACTCAAGTCACCCCTAATTACACTATTTCAATTCACTTTCATATTTAACCTAACAAACAAAAATAATGAAATGTAAATCCTACCTAGCTTCACTTTGAGGTAGAAAGAGCCTCCTCCATCGTCTTTCCTACAAGTTTGTCAATCTTTTCAAATGTGTTAGGCATATTATTAAAGTAGATAAGAAGAGATTCTATTGCATATCCCTTCTCTATGATTGTAAAATCCTTTGGCTCCGAAGCTTTATATTTGAAAAAATTGAGTCTCGAGGAAGATAATTTGATTTGACAATTCTCGTAACTTTCATCGATATGATTAACGCATTTCATATTAACATAACTAAAAAAATTTGGAAGCAATATGAAGCATTTTAATTTTTTTAAAATAATACCTTCTTAAGACGAAGGTTAAGGTATGTTAAACAATGAAATTCTTGATCGTTAGGTAGTGTCAGTCCACATCCACATAAATTCAGTTTTGAAATTGTTAAATATTCACAAGTTGCATTGCAAAATGCCTCATTGATATTAAAGTGTAACACCATTTGATTAACTTTTTGTTTCATTGTCAGGTAATTAATCACTTTAATATCGTTATAGTATTAAGCAATTATTACAATGCAGAAAAAATCAAAATATCAGAGCTTTTAGAATTAAAGCCCGTTGATAAAGTCTTTTACATTTTCTCTAATTTGAATATCAAAGGACTACTAAGCATTTTAGTGTAAAATCCCCACAAGGATTTGTATTCCAATATTTTTTTTTCAAATTTTCGACAAGTCACTTTGTTGAACTCCATCAAACACATAGAGAAAAGAAATTATGTTGTGGAGGATGTCTACAAGAAGTGAACTTATTCTTAATACCTATCTCCTCGAAAATCTTTCTTTTATTATTGATTGTGTCATTTCCATTTGAAAGAACGGAAGAATTGATGAAAGAGATCAATAAGTTGTGGTTAAAAATCCAACAACCTTAAAAACCTTCTTGATTATATTGGACCATAAATCTTAGTCGAAAGAATTGATGGAAGGGTTAAGGTTACCGCCTTTGGAAAAATAATAAAATATTAGTATGAAAATTAAATTTGTGTTTGAACTAAGATTATATTAAAAATATATTATTTTTAATATTTATATTTAGAACTTCATCAAATTATTGAATTAGTTTTTTCTAAGCATACTAATTTAGCATACGTGTTTTGCATGTGTGTATATCAATTAGTAATATATATATATATATATATATATATATATATATATATATATATATATAAATAAAAATAAATTATTTTAAAAAAATAATTTGACATTAAAATATATGTGACATTCATTTGAATGATGAAGAATTAATATTATTGTATTGACACAATAATTGAATTCATTACCTTTTGAACATATAGGAGCGGAGCCATTTCCTTAACTGCGGATGAGGTAGAATCTGATTATTTTGGTTCATGCCTTATATTTATTGTAAAAAAAAACATTTGATTTGTACAGATAATATATTAAAAACTAAGTAAATAAAAATAATTGTGATTGTAGATTGTTATAAAAATATTATTTAGATAAATTCAAAATCTTGAATCCCTCATTTGTGAACATACAAAGATGGTAGAAAATTGTCATAATCTCTACCATGATCAAACTCTCGATATATATCACAAAAAAACATCAATAATAGACTCTTTTTTAGGGGAAAAATATAAGTAGACAATTTAAGGAACAAAATCACTCATATAGCAGTAGTTTATCCTTTTTTAAACATAGTAATAGAATTCTTTGCTTCTTACACAACACAATAATTAAGGTACAAGATTTTTTTTAAAATTCCGGTAAAAATAAAAAACTAAGAAGAATGTGTGTAATGTTATAAATCCATTGAACTAAGTGGATTGTCCATTGAATTTATTCATAAATTACTTGAATTCATGTATGTATATTTCCAAGGTGATATGAATCTTTATGGATAACTATGTACCTACTTGTTTGGGCATTTAACATGATGATCTTTGGGGTAATATCTCAACACTATAAATAAAGATATCATTCATCATTTGTAGGACACACTTGAATAGAAGATAAGTTCTCTCCTTCATCTACTTATCTTGTCTACTTCTCTTTATAGTTATATTGTTCTGAGATTGATTTTGTAATACGCTATCAGTATGAATGTTCTACCAATGAAATTAATATTAAGGTAAAGTTGATCAGGAGATTGGTTATGAAATTTTCCACTACTCACGATTTACTTTGGAACCTGGTTCAATGAAATGAACTGGAGGTTTATAGAACAATTTAAGCTCTCAATATTACCAATTTATTATTTGGTATATTTTCTTTTAAGAATCATTTTTGTTATTGATTGGTTAGTGCTTCTCATATGCCACGAGAAAAGTGCATACAGTAAGAATAAGGTTGGTGGCACGAGGTCATGTCACAGAACCTTCTAAATATGTCTTAAGTTTGTTCTTTTTCTTAATTATTTGCCATAACTTATTCATATCAAGACTAAATTAATCATTTTTATGCAGATATTAGCATATGTTGCTTTATCTATTATAAAATGATTTTGCACAATTATAAATTAGCATATATTGCTTTAAGTTGAATATCTTATATTAAAACATAGAGTTCACAAATTATATTTCGTATATATCTTGTTCATATATGTACATTTTAAGGACTTGGGGTGAGTCTTAAAACACTTTGGACTATGATGTTAATGATTGAGGGTAAGACGATGAATTCAAGTTTTATCACATCATGGGGGTAAGACATCGATTTGAATTTCGGTGCTCCATGATGATAAGATATTGGATTAAAGTCCCAATGAATTATGACCTAAAATGCCTTTATATGGATAAGACGTTGAATTTGAATCTTAATGCACCATAGTGATGATATAATGATGACTAAGATAAAAATAATATATTTTTGATGAAAAGTCATGAAATTCGTCCCATTGAATTTGCTCCATCCCCTGAAGAGAATGTGGTAGCAGTGTATGATAACTTTGAAATCCACCCAATTGATTTACTTCATTCTATCGGATGAATGTGGTAGAAGTGAATAATAAGTCTGAAGGACGACAAATGATTGAATGTATGAATAAGGGTGTGGAGGGACAAAATTATAATAGTCATCATTGTGGTCATTATAAAAGGAAGAACAATATGGGCTCTCCAAATAGTCCTTCAAACTATGAAAATAATTTATATCATCAAAATGGTATGAAAGGTCATTGGACTTGTGGTTGTTTTCAACCTAATAATTTTATAATTTTATAAATCCTCCATCACAAGAAAGGAATATAAAGTGATGGTACACTTGACCTTTCAAAGTGATGTTGCAATGTGTCATGGAAATATGATAAATTTCAAAGACATGACAATGAACTTATAATATAAATTTATGAAGCACATACAAATTATTAGTTCATTCCTTGAAGAGAATGTGACTTATGATAAGCATAATGCTTGACCATTATGAAAGTGAATGGGTCAAGATGCGATAAAATCATTATGGGTTAGATATATGCAACAACTCACCTCTACGAGAGGTTCGAGAAAAATAAAGAGATTTTATTTTGACATAAATCGTCATTGGTTGCGTACCTATGGTACGACAAAAGTAAAGTAAGAAACACGTCTTGCTTGTAATAATTTTGACCATGATAATAATAATATGATTTTCTCCTTGAAGGAAATTTTCATCATATAGATGGTGTTATGTGATAGTACACAAAATTAATTGTGAGGTCCAAATTAAAAGATATATTATATTACTATTGGAGAAATAATATTGGAGTTGTAGTAAGTCTCAAAAGAAACCTTTTAAGTTTCGGAGGATTAAAAGAAATTATTATATTGAGACTATAAATTATGAAAAGATTTTACTGTCTTCATATTGCTACAACCGAAGTGGGTTATAAATATTTATGTAAAAGGTTACCCGCCTTTCAATTTTTGTTTGTTGTATACAAACATGGACATGATGATAGAATCACATGCAAAAGTAAACTGGAAGTTTACTAGAATAAAGATCAGTTGGCATAACCGGTTGGCCATTCCGGTTAAAATGTGATGCAAAAGTAATTGAGAATTCACGTTGCTATATATTAAAGAAATAAAAGATTCTTCAAGAATTCTCTTATATTGCTTGTTCTCACGATAAAATGATCATTGTATCAATTAAGGTTGGGATTATATTCCCTGAAAATTTGAAACATATAAAAAGGTGAATATGGACCCGTTTACCTGCCATGTGGACCGTTTACTATTATGATTTAATAGATGCATCTATGGTATGGTCACTTGTGCATTTGTTATCAACTTGTAATTGATTTTTTTAAGGTTGTTTGCTTGAATTATTAAATTAAGAGTATAGTTTCAAATTATAAATTATGTTGATAATGCTAGTTTATTTAGCAGAAATTGTATGCCTCTAATTACAACTAAACCAATGGTTACGAGAACAAATCTCCCAAAAGAAATTTGATATGAGATGGATTTATTTAACATGTAGCAACACTTGTACGCATCAAGCCAATAAAAGTCTCCTATCAAAATTGGTTCAAGGTCAGGAACCAAATAATTTTCATCTAAAAACGTTGAATGTGCAGTTATGATTAAATTGCTCCATCATGCACAAAGATGGACTCACAAATGAGGTTGAGATGAATGTTAGATTTTCTAACATAAGGGGGAGAGATTATTGACAGTTAAAAATTGTCATGACCCGAGCCTACACCTTGGACATGGCCGGCACTCGAGAACCATTACTGGTTTCCAAGAGAACCCTCATCCTGGCTGACTACAAGCGAAAGGCTAACTCAAGCATACACAAGCATCAAAACTGAAGAAAATGTTTAATACAACTTATTTAATCTCAAAACTATCTGAAAATACTGAGTATGAAGCACAAAGTTTTAAGTAAAACATATGTAACTGAAAGACTCTCCAAAACTGTCTATCTATGAAGCCTTTACTGTACAAAGATGAGTGTCGGGACAAGACCCACGACTCCTCAAGAGACTACTACTAACAACTTATAAAACTGGAGTCCTACGGAACCAAGGAGGTCTTACTCAAAAGCTGACAAGCGAATGAAGAGATCTCAACGAAACTCCTGTTGAAGATCCTAAGTACCTGTATCTGTATCATTAAAAGATGTAGGTCGAATGGCGTTAGTACATTGAATGTACGAGTATGCAATATAGTTGAATAACAAAATAACTGAATTGAAACTCTAGCAGTAACTCAACTGAAATATAATATAAATCATGACAGAAACTCATTTAAACTCTTACCGAAAGAATGCAATAATAGCATATACTGAACTGACCAGACTAAAAGAAACACTCAACTGAACTCAACTCAACTCAATGTAAAGCATGATTAGAGATAAAATCATTTAAAGCTTCACAAAGTACAATATAATAATTCAAAGAAAACTATATGTGAAAATACAATGAAAGTACTCTTTACTCTATTAGAGAGTTTTTCTAACCGACAACCATCACTATGAGCTACGTGATGATACAGCGTCTCGCCCATGCTGCTTGAACTGTCCTCTACCTTGCTGGGGTATAGAACACCTCAACTAAGTGGATCCACTAAGCTCTATCCGAAGGCGTAAGGAAATCATCTAAAAAGTATGAATCCTTTACCCATGTTGGCATAGATGGTTTATGAGGAATTTGAGTTGTCTAAACTCATCCCCATATCGATGCTCAATACTACTCCCAATAATATATACTCATGCTCAAATGTATAAAACATAACTCTTTCTCAATTTGAGGTAATTACTCAAATGATCCTCTTAAAAGAGGTAATACTCTGAAATATCTCTGAACTCGTAAGCTTATTTAGAAATCAAAGTTTCTTTCTCAATGTAAAAGTAATACATTTGGGAATCAATTAGTTCCCTTAAACTTTACTCAAAAATTCTCTTTAAACTCTACTCAAACTCTGCTTTTCTTTCAAAAAAAATAGTTTAAAATAAATGTTTATTGTGATATGATCATTGATGACTCGGGAAGTCATACTGCATAAACATTGATGGCATATCTAGATGTCATACTGCTTATACATTGATGGCATACTCAGTTGTCATACTAATTATGAATCATAGTTCTCTTCTCAATATAACAAAATGATACATTTGGGACTACTTAGTTCCCTTATACTCTTGCTCAACTCTTGATTACGACTCTTCTCATTCTCATATTTACTTTCTCAAGACTTAGTTCAAAACCATTGTTAAATTACAAAACAATTCTCAAAATGACTCAAAAAGACCTCTTGAACTTTCCTCTTAAACTTACTTTAATTTGAAATGTAAATTAAGACATGTGATTAGGATATGTAGGATCTCTCAAGGATTAATGGAGCCTTTAGGAGCTAATACAAAGAAGAGAACGTAGTCACGATTCAAAGGAATACGTTCGGAATGAAACACGGAAGGAAAAAGGCCAGACGACCCATGGCGTACTGCTGGCGTCGGGTGCTAGGCCCCAAACTACTGACCAGAGTTTGGAGCGCACTATTGGCGTGGTACGCCAGGCCCCAAACTACTGACCAGTAGTTCTGGCGCTATGGTGGCGCGCCGCACCAATTCCCTACCCAGAAATTCGACAAATTTTCTTGCTCAATTTCGGGTCCTAACTCATCTAGAATCGATTGGTTTCTTTCAAAGTCTCTTTGATTCACAAACCCAACACGAAATTATCAAAATCCCACTCAAATTCTATCAAAAAACACCACTCATTCGCAAAACCCTCACCTCAAGAACTCAAGACCTCCATTGATAAAGAATGAAGCTTAAAACTCAAGAACTCTTCAAGAATATATACATAAACGATTATATGGGCGAATTAACATAAGTATTACATGTTTGGCATGAGGATGAACAAGTCCATCACTATGGGAAGCCTCACATACCTGGAAAGAATAATTTTCTTGGCGAATTCCACAAATCTTGAAGAACGCTTGAACTTAGCCCTTTTTCTCTTCTTGAAATCTCGCTCTAAAACCCTAAGTATTTAGGAACGTGAATAGGTGATTTAGAATCTGATTAGACCCTTAATTAGGTCAGGAAAAACGTGCTAAGCCTAGTAGAAAAAAGGAAAAGATCACAATACCCTTTCCTAAAACGGATGAAGTGCCTTAAATAGAGAGGCTTTACTCAAACAGGTATAACTTTTTACTCCGAGCTCGAAATGTAGCAAACTTGGCGGCGTTGGAAAGAGGATGTAAACACCTTTGATTTGATAGCTCTTGGACCACCTAAATCATTATGTGCTGAGATATATGATCATTTGAAGTTGACCTAAGTAGAATCTTAGGTCAAAACTTATTCGGTAGGGAAGCTTCCAACTCAACTTTGTGCTAGGGGATTCTAGTGGCCTTAATTGACATTCAAAATAATTCTCACACTAATGAATTGACCTTAGAATCTAAGAAAAATTAAGAATCACTCGGTACGACCTTATCCACAATTCAAGAATGGTTCGGTCTTAACTTAGAAATTTTCTGGGGTGTTACAAAAATTATGTAAGAGATGAATTATGAATTATGAATTATCCAGATCCTCGTTACAAAAAAAATGTGAACTTGAAGTTCAAGCAATAATTCATTTTGTATAAAGTTGCAAATCAATTACTAGATAAGTTTACTGACCTTATGATATAATTCAGTTGTAAATGCTCCAACGAAAAGTCCTTCAAGGACAGAGTTTATGATACGCCTGAAGCGTGGTAGACCAATCGGTTTCAAATGTAAAATTCCTTGAGGAAGGAGAGGAACAAATAATCAAGATGGTCATTATAATGAGGCAAGTTCTTTAAAGGAACACGACGAGATAACACTTCATAAAACCTTAACAAAGGTTTAGGTACCTGAAATGATGAAAAATTAAGAGATCTCGGTAAGTTATGTCATATTGGAATTGATATTAAATAACCGTCGACAATATCTTTGATATGAACTAAAGCTTAATGATATAGATCGTGACGATGATTTTGAATTCAAATATGTCATATAGTGTGGACAGATAAATGACTGACCAAATAAAATGCATACTTCAAGTATATTTTGTTTCACTTAGAACAGTGACGTTTTGAATTGATGGTGCATAAATTAAAGTATAATGTCAGTAAGGTACAAATAAATTATTATGCGATAGTATAGCCATAAGATATAAAGTATGGCTTGTGCCTTGGGGCATAAAGTTTTTTTCACAAAAGTCCTGACATTATTGAAGATGTTTTCTTATATGGTGGATGCAATGAGGTTTATTTTAATTTGGCAGCATATGAAAATATTGAATGCATATAATGAATAATTGTCATGTCTAGTTAGACAATGAAGGTTATATAAAAATCCTTGAAGCATACAAAAGTTTGAAAGAAACTTTTTCAATAACGCTTCAAGAATCCTTATATGAATTGAAATAATCAAGGAAGAAAGGGTACAAAAAAATGACCATATTTGTCTTTACATTTTTATGAAAAGGCCAGGATCTGAATTTGTTATAATAGTTGTTTATGTTGATGACTTGAATATTATTAGCACTCTTATAGAGCTTTCAAAAGTTGTTGAGTGTTTGAAAAGGGAATCTAAAATGAAAAGATCTTGGTAAGACAATTTTATCTTGACCTACTGATTGAGAATTTGACAAATGAAATATTTATCCATCAATCAACATACATAGAAAAGTTTTGATGCGATTTTACATGAATAAATCACATTCATTGAGTACCCAATGATTATGGGATCGATTGACATAAATAAAGATCCATCTCGATCTCAGTAGAAGGATGAAGATCTTCTTAGTGATGAAACTCCATATATCAGTCAATTGGGACACTATTGAACCTTGCTATATATGACTAAATATTTTGCAGTGAGTTTATTGATAAGATTCTGCTCCTCCCCAATGAGAAGGCGTTGAAATGACATCAAGGACATTTATAAAGCTATTCTACAAGACAATCAATTGCAAATGAAAGTGTACACAAAATGATTGTTGCTATGAACAAGTTGAATGAGGAATTTACTTGCAACAACAAAGTCATGAATATAGTGATTTTCAAGAATATATTCGGCTAAGCTCAAAGCCTCATTATATCTATGAAACCAGAAAATGATATATCAGGATGAGTTCAACAATGCAACATCTTCGTGAATGTGATTTAATCACAAAGACACTGTCAATATCAATATGTGAGAAGCTTGTATATAAGATTTGATGACGTCATCACAAGAAATTAAGTGATGTTTTAATCAGGGGGAGTATAATACGCGTTGCACTCTTTTTTTCTTGAATGAGGTTTTGTCCCACTAGGTTTTCCTGGTAAGTGTTTTAATGAGGCAACAAATAATGATGTATTAAAAGATATGTGTACTCTTTTTCCTTCACTATAATTTTTTCCCATAGGATTTTTCCTAATAAGGTTTTAACGAGGCACATTATCTATGGACATCTAAAGGAGAGTGCTATAAATCCTTTGAACTAAGTTGATTGTCCATTGAGTTTATTCATGAATAACTTGAATTCATATATGTATATTTCCAAGGTGATATGAATCTTTGTGGATAACTATGTACCTACTTGTTTTGGCATTTAACATGATGACCTTTGAGGTGATATCTCAACACTATAAATAGAGATATCATTCACCATTTGTAGGACACACTTGAATAGAAGAAAAGTTTTCTCCTTCATCTACTTGTCTTTTCTTCTTCTCTCTATAGTTATATTGTTCTGAGCTTGATTTTATAACATGTAATTAATAGTTTTGATATTTTTATTCTTGATTTTCTCTCAATTTGTTTTTTAACATCCAAGATTCTCTTCTTCCATCACACAAATCCTTTTTCTCTCATAACTTGTGATTAATCTGTACAATTTCATACTAGAATCTCACTATCTTTTCAAGAATTTTTGTCGACTGAACCAAAACAAATGGGGGAATGTAGCAATATTTAAGTTTTAATTCAACTTATGGAAGATGAAATGTCACATGTAATCGTATTGAAAATAAACTATTAGATTTGTGAATGAGATTTCAAGTTTTTGTTTGTGAATAATCAATTTCAATTATTATTTTTTACGAATGGTGTCAAAAATATGATTTCATATCTAATTGTTGTTTAAATGCGAATCATAGTTTTCCAGACTTATTTTTTTCTTCAACAATTAATTCTATAATTGTTGATCATTTGTCATATTTGTTTCGTAGGTACTGATATTTTTGTGATACGTATAAGATCAATAGTTGACCTAAATCATTTTATTTTTTTATAGTAATCAATCATATCATGATTTGTGGTACGTTCTAGACTAATTATTGTTTTAAGAAATTATTATGATGGCTATATGTTTTGTAACAACTATCCACCTTTTATGTTTTGTATTGACGTTGTTAGCTTGGAACCCATCTTGGACCAAAAGTCTGCTCCCTTATTAGCTTGATGAAAATTATGGCAGATCACCGAATTTCCCAATCTCCTCATAAGCAACCTGCAAGCACTAATCATTGTAGCATAAATAGGATGTGCATGATCTAAGGCTTGAAGAATTTCAGTAGAATCAGTTTTAATTTCAATGGGAGTTAATTTGTGTGTTACGGCTAATTGTAGACCTTTTAGGAGGGCGTCCATTTCTACTGTAACATGATTATGACCGAAGGTATGTTTACTATACCCCACTATCCAATCACCTCCCCCCCCACCCACAATTCCTCCACTCTGGGTGGTACTTAGGAAGGAGCCATCTGTATTTAACTTGAACTACCTGTGGGGAGGGGGAAACCATTTAATGTTGATGAGGATCGAAGAATGTGCTATGCGGCTGGGTAGTAGAATGGACATATTCAATGGTTCTATTTTTTTTTTATCAAATCTATGGAGGGGGAGCCAGCCTTGCTATTAAAAACATTATTGTGTGAACTTCACCAATGGATTCTTTTCATCCATTGGGTTTCAAAAGAAACTCAAATCTCCTTATGATTTCAATCCAATTCTCTTAGGGTTTTATGGATTCTCCATGGGTTCATTTCATTGTGATTCAATTGATTATATTCAATCTTCTTGTGCATGATTTGATTCAATTACATGTTTTCCAATTGATTTCATATAAGCCCATGCCTTATTGTTTTTATGATGATTATGAACTTATGAATTATGGTTATGGATTTATGCATGTTTTATGAAATTGATGATTTATGACTAAATGAGGTTTTAAAGATAAAGTATCAATGATTTGTAAAGGATTTTCTCACTATGAAAGGAATCATGATTTAGATGCTTAAATAGGTAAGTGTCTTAATGAACAATTATGAAATCATGATTTTGGAAGGTGCTATTCTATAATTATGAACTTATAATTGCATTGGTAGTCTTTGATTATTGCCTTTCCAAGTGTTTTAATATGATTATGACTATGTCTATTTCCGTTGGGATTTTACTTAACACCGAGAGGACTTTGGAATGGAGGCCTTACTATTAGTAGAGGTTTGGTCTTTAGTAGAAATTCCCTTGTCCCAAACTATGTACCCCCGAAGGATTGCTTTAAATGACCTAAGCTAGTGGATCCACATTAACAACAAAGAATGTACGGTGTCCTTACCATGGCAAGTAGGACCCAAAGTGGATCCGCTAGCTAGGTCTTTTAAGACAATCCTACGGGGGCACGTAGTTAAGGGACAAGAAGACTGCTTCTAGAGACCCCAACTCTACTAACGACAAAGCTTCCATCTCAAAGTCTTCTCGGTGCTAAGTAAATCCCAATGAAAAAGACATAATCATAATCATATAAAAATACTTTGGAAAGGCAAAGATTAAGCCTACCAATCCAATCATAAGTCATAATAGAGTAGCTCCGTTCAAATCATGATTTCATAGGCTTCTTCATAGTAGACACTTCATTTTGTCACGACCCGATTTCTCGAGTCATGATGGCGCCTACCAACCCACCAGTAGGCAAGCCAAACCCTGTCCCAGAACCTGACGGTAATGGGACTGAGGTTGGAACTAACCTCAACTAGGCGAAAGCATAAGTAAAGGAACACATAAGGGATAGGTAAGAGCGAAACCAAAACTATATATACAAAGACACCTCCTAGAACTTGGAAGTCACCTGTACAGAACTACTAAAAGAGTACAAGTCCCAAAAGTGGACCACAGAAACAAACTGTCTCAAAAGCGAAAGACAAGACAAAGCATAAATACAGAGGGAGACATATAGTCCCAGAACGCCATGTGCTAACCCTCGTCTTCGAAACAGACTGATGCAGGCTCGAACTCAACCCTGGTAACTGGTGCTCAGACTTGCATCACGAAACAAATGCAGAGTGTATCATGAGCACCAATACAACATGTATTCAGTAGGCATCATAGGCTGACTGAGCAAGGAAGGTAAAAACAAGCCAAAAAGATAGAATCCAACACTAATAGATGTCAAAAGGAAATAAGCACAGAACGACAGAAATCGAAACTAAGGATATCTAAACTATACCTAGCTGGGCCCCCGTAATACCCAGAAGGTATATTCAAGAAAGGACAAACAAAACAAGAGCTGACCCCCATAAGCCCGACAGGTACACATAAACTAAACTATGAGTTTTAACAAAACCAAACCACGAACCGAATCCACCACTCAACTCATCCGAATAAACAGCCATCTCCAACCCAGTCAATAGGTCTTACTTCTAGAAATCAGGCCGCCAACTATATAGCAACTCCCGGGGGACCTTTCCCAGCCAGCCAGAGTGCCATGTGGGGGCATAACAACTCTCCCCCCCAAAGGCCCTAAATGTAATTTCTCAATAGGCTAACACTCTAGGGCCCTGTCCCAGTCAGACGAGTGCGCCTGCAACTCTCCGGGGGCCCTGTCCCAGCCAGACGAGTGCGCTTGCAAAACTTCGGGGGCCCTGTCCCAGCCAGATTAGTGTGCGGGGCATGCCAACTCCGAAGAGGGTCTCGAATAACTCATATCTAACTGCCCAGCTGGCTAACACTCCGTGGGCCCTGTCCCAGCCAGACAAGTGTGCCGGCTAGTACTCCAGGGGTCCTGACCCAGCCAAATGAGTGAACGGGCCTGTCGACTCCGTAGAAGATCTCAACTACCCAATCAAGATGGATCACCATCCACCGCCAACCAAAATACTACCGAACCAATCTCAAGGCACTCGAAACTCAGGAAAACATCGTGCCTCCGATGACGCATAGGCACCACAGAAATAAGGAGAGAAGCCAAAAGAATCACAGACAAAACAAGCCAAAACTAGGCTCAAACTATCAGACCCCAGTCTGCTATTCTGGTCTACAAGGACCTAGTCCATCCGAATCGACATTGGATACATAACAAAGTCAAACAGGTGCATGAGACTATGGCAACACTAGCCTATCCTAGACTAAGGCCAAAAATATACTCCAACATAAATAAACAACCACTCAAATAAGCCACATGAATCAACAAATACACAGCCTCTCCAATAACCTGGTACTAACCTCTAAAACAGCCCAAAAACAATCCTAAATCAAGAATTCAGAGAATAGGAACAGAAATACTAGCTACCCACCCCAGATTCACACAAATAGTATGCATTTATACATTCAAGCTCAATCTAAAGAAAGGGAAGCCGTAACCTACCAAAAAGCCGATCGCGCGCGCTCCAAATCACTCTACCGAAGCTTTTCCCTTCCAAATGGCCTTAGAACGTTGCCACGCTATCAAAAACAGAATCACATCGTCAGTACGGTCGTTTAGACATTAAAATCAACAAAAATGGAGACGGACCAATTTAGGAGTCAAAAATCAGAAAATGTGGAACCCGCTTCGAAAATCCCAGAATTGACTCCGTGAAAAGGTCCTAAACCTTCCCCTGAACTTATGTTCTAAAACAGAATAAAATTCGGGGTTCGAAATAGCCGACAAAACAAGAAACCAAAAGATGCAAAGCTTTACACTTCAAGCTAAAGGTAGCAACTTACATTTCAAATTCATGGGAATCGGGGCCTACCCAACACTCTCCACACACAAACCCACGAAAATCTGAACACATAGGACTTGGAATCACCAAAAACCAATTTGAAATGAGAGAGATAACAAATTTCTAAGTTTTCTAACAAATGAACCTAACCTCCCTTTTTATACTGCCAGCACTCGCTGACCTCCGCAAACGCGGCCATGGCCCCGTGAACACGGAGGGAAAACAACTACACCTTCGCAAACGCAGCCAGTAGACCGCGAATGCGGAGAACCAGTACACAAGCCTTCCCAAATGCGGACATAGGCTCGTGAACGCAGAGAGAGAAGATCCACACCTTCGCGGATGCGGAGGCCCATCCTCAAATGCAGAGGCCCATCCGCGAATGCGGAGAGGAAGATCCCCAGGCCTCCCAAACCTCCGCCAATGCGGAACCCTATCTGAGAACGCGGAGAAGGAAGACTCCCACCTCCACGAATATGGAGACAAGCCCGCAAACGTTGAGAAGAAATGGGTCTGCAACATCAGTTGTGCACCAGCTGAAACTTGGCCTTCCCGAAAACTCAGACAGGGTCTCGGGATTCATTCGGAACCCCGTGCACGCAAACGAGATATGCTACTCCATCAAATTTGACGATCCGGACTCAATGGCATAGTTGAAATTTCTATACGAGGTCGTTTCAACATAATGTGGGTCCCACTTCTAAAGTGCCAATTTAGCCAACTTCAATCGAGGGCCTCAGAATTAGATCGGAAGCCTCAAGAAGAGCATGAAGGGTCATTCTAGACCAAACTCAGTATTCCGGAACTAACCGCGCTAAAAGTATTCTCATCCGAGCGTGTTTACCATGAATGTTGACCAAAGTCAACTTTGAGCCAAATTTCTAATGCTAAAGAGACAAATGGCCCCAAAGTCACATCGGGATCCCCGGGACTCGAGCCAATCATGTTTGTAGCCTAATTTGGCAGATCCAGAGCTGGGGAACTATTAGAATCTCATTTTGAGGTCGTTTACCTAAGGTTATGACCAAAATCAACTTTTCAGTCTTTAGAAGCTCCAAAACAGAAAAATAGGGTCAAAACCCAAACGAACGACTAGGCAACCGAACCTACAGTGCCAGCAAATCATAAATGACTTGGGGTCGCTACAGAAACGCTCTAAATGACAGAAAAAAGGCACAAACATATGAATGACCTAAAGGGTCATTACAACATCCACTACTAAAAGAACTTTCATCCGCGAAAGTAAGAGTCAAGAAGTACCTGAGGGCTCAAATAAGCTGGGGTACTACTCCCGCATCACCCGCTAGGTCTCCCAGGTAGACTTCTCGACTGAGCGATGCCTCCAACAAACCTTAACCACAGGAATGGCTGTGGACCTCAGCTACCTGACATCTCTGGCCAAAATAGCAACTGGCTCCTCAATATAGGTCATGCAATCATCCAACGCAACGACATCATACTAGAGCACATGAGACTTATCTGGAACATACTGGCGTAGAATCGAAACATGGAAGACTGGATGAATAGCTGAGAATGCTGGAGGTAAAGCTAACTCATAAGACACATCACCGACTGTCCTCAAGATCTCAAAAGGCCCAATATACCTGGGGCTAAGCTTGCCCCACTTCCCAAAACTCCTCACGCTTTCATGGGCGATACTCGGAGGAATACTCTATCATCAACGACAAATCTTAGCGGCCGTCGCCTGCGATCCACATAACTATGTTGTCTACTCTGAGCCATCCTGAACCAATCCTGAATCATCCTCACATGTGCGAAGGTCTCCTGAAACAAGTATGTACCACGCGGCCTAGGCTCCGTAGACTCAAGCCATCCAACTGGAGTGCAAAAACGCCTACCATATAGAGCCTCAAACGGGGCTATCTAAATGCTAGAATGGTAGCTATTATTGTATGCAAACTCCGCCAAGGGCACGAACTAGTCCCACTGACTTCCAAAGTCCATAACACAGGCCCGCAACATATCCTCAAGGACCTGAATAGTACGCTCTGACTGGCCATCGGTATGCAGGTGGAATTATGTGATAAGGTCGACACGGGTGCCTAACTCCTCCTGAAATAGCCTCTAGAACCTGAAAGTGAACTGTGAACCCTGGTCTGAAATGATAGAAACAGGCACCCCATGAAGACGCACCATCTCCCGAATGTAGATACAGGCTAACCTCTCAGCACTGAAGGATGTACAAACTGGAATGAAGTGTGCTGACTTGGTCAATCGATCCACGATGACCCAAATACTGTCAACACCTCTAGAAGTCTGAGGCAAACCCACAATGAATGGGTAATCTCTGCAACTCACCACCAGGCCTCAAATGCTCGGCCTTCACCTGCTGACAACACAAGCAACATGGCACATAATCTAAGATGTCCCTCCTCATACCACTCCACCAGTAGTGCTGCCTCAGATCATGATACATCCTAGCTTTGCTTGGATGGATAGAATACCTGGAGTCATGGGCCTTGCTAAGGATCAACTTAATCAAATCCCCAACCTTCGGAACACACAAACGGCCAGCAAATATCAAAATCCCATCTGATTCTAATGTAGCCTGCCCGGTATCACCTGCCAATACTCTACCTCGGAGTGCCACCAAGGAGTCATCCTCGAACTGACAGCCACGGATCTGATCTAGCAGAGATGACTGAACACCCACATAGGCTAACACTTGACTGGAATCTGAAACATCGAGTCTGATCATCTGATTGGCTAGGGACTGAATGTCCAAAGCCAAGGGTCACTCCAAAATTGAAAGGAAAGCTAGACTACCCATACTCACTCCCTTCCGGCTCAAGGCGTCCGCTACTACATTTGCCTTGCCCGGATGATAGAGAATAGAGAGGTCATAGTCCTTCAGGAGCTCAATCCAATGGCACTTCCTCGTCGCATAAGCAATAACCCGGCCCTGCTGCATCAAAACACAACCCAAACCAACGCCGAATGCGTCACAATAAACTGTGAAGCCCTCGCCCTCAATTGGAAGAGTCAATATATTTACGGTGGTAAGCAACTCCTTAAGCCTCAGAAAGCTCCTCTCACACTCCTCCGACCACACAAAGGGAACATCCTGGCAAGTCAACCGAGTCAGAGGTGCCTCTATAGAAGAGAAGCCCTCAACAAAACGCCTATAGTACCTTGCCAATCCGACGAATCTCCGAACCTCAGTCACAGAAGTGGGCCTAGCCCAATCACGGATAACCTCAATCTTCACCGGATCCACCATAATGCCATCCTTGGACACCACGTGGCACAAGAAGGCTACGGACCCAAGTGAAAACTCGCACTTTGAGAACTTGGCATAACACCGATGATATCTCAAAGTTTGGAGCACTATCCTCAAATGTTTCTCATGCTCACCATGGCTCCGTGAGTATACCAAGATATCATCAATGAAAACTATGACAAAGGTGTCCAGATATGGCCTGAATACACGAGTCATCAGGTCCATGAAAGTGGCAGGGGCATTAGTCAACCCAAAAGATATCACTAGGAACTCATAATGGTCGTAACGAGTCCTAAATGCTGTCTTAGGGATGTCCGCTGCTCTAACCCTCAACTGGTGGTAGCCGGATCTCAAGTCATTCTTAAAAAATACTTCGGCATCCTGAAGCTGGTCGAAAAGATCATCATTACGGGACATGGGGTAACAGTTCCTCACCGTCACCTTATTCAGCTGCTTATAATCAATACACATCCGCATGGTACCGTCCTTCTTCTTCACAAAATAGGACTGGGGCACCCCAAGGCGATACACTAGTCCGAATAAATCCCTTACCCAAGAAATCCTGAAACTGAACACTGAGCTCCTTGAGCTCTACGTGGGCCATACGGTAAGATGGGATGGAAATAGGTGAGTACCCGGCTCTAAATCAATGGCAAAATCAATATCTCACTCTGGGGTAGGCCAGGAAGGTCGACAGGAAATACATCAGCAATCGCTCAGCCTATAGGCACTGACTCCACTATAGGTCTCTCCGTGCTAACATCTCTAACATATGCCAAATAAGCCAAAAATCCACTATTCACAAGTCTCCGGGCCTAAATACAAGAAATCACCCTAACTGGTGTGCGATAGCGAGAACCCTACCACACCACCGGTGGAATACCAAGCCTGGCTAAAGTAACGGTCTTGGCATAGCAATCCAAGACCGCTCGGTGAGGGGATAGCCAGTCTGTGCCCAAAATTTAATCAAAGTCGAGCATGCTAAGCACAATAAGATCGACCCGAGTGACCTACCCCCAAATAGTCACCACACAGGGCCTACAAACCTGATCCACTACTAAAGAATCCCTTACCGAGGTCAAAACATGAAAAGATACCAACAAGGGCTCAAGACTCACCCCTAACCGAGGAACACAATAAAAAGACACATACGAATAGGTAGATCTAAGGTAAAATAAAGCTGAAGCAGACTGATGGAATAAGAGAATCGTACCTATAATCACATCGCCAGATGCCTCAGCCTCAGCTCTGGTTGGAGCTGCATAGAAATGGCCCTGGGCGCCTCTACCCCATGCATCCGCCTTTCCACCTGTCTTGCCTCCCCGAGGACCTCCCCGCTTACCCTGCTATTGACCTCCTCTTTTAGTTGGAGGTACTACTGCTGAAGCCAGTCTCACCGCCTAAGGAGCCGGTAAAGCTGATTTGGAAATAGGGCACTCCTTAGCACAATGACCAAGCTCTCCACACGTAAAGTGACCTTGCGAAGACCTACCCCCAACTGGAGGCTGGCCACCCCAACCTGAGGAACCTGTCTGAAAACCACCTCGGCCCTAACTCGGACCAACACTATAACCACCCTGACGGTGCTGGTCACTCTCAGATGTCTATAATGATGCATAAAATGGGTGACTACGCTAACCTCACTAGAACCTCTGATGGCCTTGGTCCCGAGTAACTCTAGGCCTAGAACGGAGCCAACTAGCTCTATCATCTTACCGGTCCCTCTTGTCGCTACCCCCGTGGGCCTCGCGACGAAGCTGCTCAAGAGTGCAAGCATGATCCACGACATCCAAAAAAGAACGGCCCGCTAAAACCATAGAATGCGACTCAATATAACCTGAAGCCTCTAACAAAGCATCTAACACTCTCCTCCTCCGTCGGTAATATCATAGTAGCATGACGGGATAACTCAAGAAATCTAGCCTCATATTCCGATACCGTCATGGAGCCCTACTCCAACCTCGAGAACTCATCACAAAGCTGATCTCTGGCGCTCTGTGGAATAAATCTAGCCAAAAAGGCCTCAAAAAACTCTGTCCACGATACTGGTAGGGACCCAGCTGGCCTGTATCCATATACGATCGCCACCACTGTCTGGCTGGCCCGTCTAATTGATAAGCTATAAAGTTGGCTCCAGTCGATTCTACCATCCCCAAAGTATGCAGTCAATCTCGACAGGTAGTAAGAAACTCCTGGGCATCCTCGCCAACTGCCCCAAAAAACCTCGACGGTGACAATCTTAGAAACACCCCGAGCATCTTCTGCTCCCTCAATGGCATGACCCCATCCAAGGCATCCGGCTGACCTCTAGAGACGCTGCTGCAGGCTGACCCTGCAGTACTCGAACTGGCTCTGGAGCTGGCGTTGGGGCCTGCTGCCGCTGCTGCATACCCCTTATCGCTTCTAAAATCTGGACGAGCATGGCCTGAAGATCTGGGGCAGCAGCTGGTACGGCCGGTGGCTAGACTGGTCCCGACCCTACTGGCTCAGGAGGAATCTACTCAATCCGAGGCTCCACCTCCGGCTCTGGAGTCCTCGCTCTATCGCGGCCTGGTGCCGCAGCACCACCTCGACCTCGAGGTCGACCTCTACTAGGCGTGCGAGCCATCTTGCGACTGAATGAAACAAGTAAGATTCTAAGAAGCCAATTAGACAACAACTCACGAAAAAATGAAAGACATGAAAACCCTCTAAAGACATCCTGTAGCCTCCCGAAGATAAGTTACGGATGTCTCCACGCCGTTCCGCAAGAGTCTACTAAATGCTAGCTCTGTACAAGTGAGACCCACGAACTTGGACTCTGATACCAACTTGTCACGACCCGATTTCTCGAGTCATGATGGTCCTTACCAACCCGCCAGTAGGCAAGCCAATCACTATCCCAAAACCTGATGGTAATGGGACTGAGGGTGGAAACTAACCTCAACTAGGTGAAAGCATAAGTAAAGGAACACATAAGGGATATGTAAGAGCGAAACCAAAACTATATATACAAAGATACCTCCCAAAACCTAGAAGTCACCTGTGCAGAACTAATAAAAGATTACAAGTCCAAAAAGTGGACCACAGAAACAAACTGTCTCAAAAGCAAAAGACAAGACAAAACATAAATACAGAGGGAGACAGGTAATTCCAGAACGCCTTGTGCTTACCCTCGTCTCCGGAACAGACTATTGCAGGCTCGAGAACGTTGGTAACTGGTGCTCGGACCTGCTTCATGAAATAGATGCAGAGTGTAGCATGAGTACCAATATAACAGGTACCCAGTAGGCTTCATAGGCTGACTGAGCAAGGAAGGTAAAAATAAGCCGAAAAGATAGAATCAAACACGAGCAGAGGTCAAAAGGAAATAAGCACAGAATGACAGAAATCGAAACTAAGGATATCTAAACTATACCTAGTTGGGCCCCTCATAAGACCCAGAAGGTACACTCCAGCGAGGACAAACAAAACCTGAGCAGACCCCTATAAGCCCGACAGGTACATAGAAAACTAGACTACAAGCTTCAATGAAACCAAACTGCGAATCGAATCCACCACTATACTCATCCAAATAAAAAGCCATCTCCAACCCAGTCAATAGGTCTAATTTCCAGAAATCAGGCCGCCAACCACATAGCAACTCCCGGGGGCCATGTCCCAGCCAGACAGAGTGACATGTGGGGGCATAACAACTCTCCTTCCCCAAAGGCCCTAAATCAAACTGCCCAATAGGCTAACACTCCGAGGGCCCTGTCCCAGACAGACGAGTGCGCCTGCAATACTCCAGGGGCCCTGTCCCAGCAAAACGAGTGCGCGAGGCATGCCAACTCCGAAGAGGGTCTTAAATAATTCATATCCAACTGCCCAGCTGGGTAACACTCTGGAGGCCCTGTCCCAGCCAGACAAGTACGCCAGCAAGCACTCCAAGAGCCCTGTCCTAGCAAGACGAGTGCACGGGCCTGTCGACTCCATCGAGGATCTCAACTACCCAATCAAGATGGATCGCCGTCCACCGCCAACCAAAATACCACCGAACCGATCTCGAGACACTCAAAACTCAGGAAAGCACCGTGCCTCAGATGACGCGTCGGCACCACAGAAATGGTGAGAGAAGCCAGAAGAATCACAGAAAAAAACAAGCCAAAGCTAGGCTCAAACTATCAGACCTAGTCTGCTATTCTGGTCTACAAGGACCTAGTCCATTCGAATAGACGTCGGATACATACCAAAGTCAAATAGGTGCACGGGTCTATGGCAACACTAGCCTATCCTAGACTAAGGCCAAAAATATATTCCAACACAAATAAACAACCACCCAAATAAGCCATATGCAACAAAAAATACACAGCCCCTCCAATAACATGGTACTAACCTCCAAAACAGCCCAAAAATCAACCCTAAATTAAGAATTTGGAGAAGAAGAATAGAAATACTAGTTACCCACCCAGATTCACACAAATCAGTATGCATTTACTCATTCAACCTCAATCTAAAGAAGGGAAGCCGTAACCTACAAAAAGGCTGACCGCGCGCGCTCCAAATCCTCTGCCAGAGCTTTATCCTTCTGAACGACCTCAGAATGCTGCCACGCAATAAAAAAATCACAGCGTCAGTACGGTTGTTTAGACACTAAAATTAACAAAAACGGAGACCGAATAATTTAGGAGTCAAAAATCAAAAAATGTGAGACCCGATCCGGAAATCCCGGAATTGACTTTGTGAAAAGGTCCTAAGCATTCCCCTGAACTTATGTTCTAAAATAGAACACAATTTGGGGCTCGACACAACCCACAAAATAAGAAACCGAAAGATGTAAAACTTTACACTTCAAGCTGAAGGTAACAACTTACAATTCAAATTCATAGGAATTGGGGTCCACCCAACACTCTCCCCACACAAATCCACGAAGCCTACAAAAATATGAACACACAGGACTTGGAATCACCGAAAACCGATTTGAAATGAGAGAGATAACAAATTTCTAAGTTTTCTAACAAATGAACCCGACCTCCCCTTTTATACTACCAGCACTCGCTGACCTCCGTGAACGCGGCCATGGCCGCGTTCTCACGGAAGGAAAACAACTACACCTCTGCGAACTTGGCTAGTGGCCCGTGAACGCGGAGAAGCAGCACACAAGCCTCCACGAACACGGAGAGAGAAGATCCACACCTCCGTAGATGCGGAGACTTATCCGCGAACGCGGAGAGAAAGATCCCCAGGCCTCCCAGACCTCTGCGAACGTGGAGTAGGAAGACTCCCACCTCCGCAAAAGCGGAGACAAGCCCGCGAGCACGGTGAAGAGATGGATCTTCAACATCAGTTGTGCACCAGCTAAAACTTGGCCTTCCCAAAAACTCTGATGGGGTAATCGGGATTCGTTCGGAACCCCATGCATGCAAACGAGATATGCTACCCCATCAAACTCGATGTTCCAGACTCAATGGGGTAGTTGAAATTTCTATACGAGGTCATTTCGACAAAAAGTGGTTCCCACTTCCCAAGTGCCAATTTAGCCAACTTCAACTGAGGGCCTCAGAATTAGACCGGAAGCCTCGGGAAGCGCACGAAGGATCATTCTAGACCAAACTCGACATTCCAGAACTAACTGCACTGACGAAATTCTCATCCGAGCGTGTTTACCACGAATGTTGACCAAAGTCAACTTTGAGCCAAATTTCAAAGGCTAAAGAGCCAAATGGCCCCAAAGTTACAATGGGAGTCCTGGGACTGAGCCATCCATGCTTCTAGCCTAATTTGGCCGCTCCAAAGCTGATGGAAACATCAGAATCTCATTCTGAGGTTGTTTACCTGAGGTTATGACCAAAATCAACTTTTCAGGCTTCAAAAGCTCCAAAACATAAAAACAGGCACAAAACCCAAACAAACGACCAGGCAACCGAACCTACAGTGCTAGAAAGTCATAAATGACTTGGGGTCGCTATAGAAACACTCTAAATGACATAAAAAAGGAACAAACACACAAATAACCTGAAGGGTAATTATAGATTTTTATGCATCTAAATCACAATTTCTCTCATATGTGAGAAAACCTTTCATGAGTCATTGACTTCTTATCTTAAAACCTCATTTAGACATAAATCATCAATTTCATAAAATATGCATAAATCCATAATCAACTCATAAATTGAAGTTCATAACTTCATGATCATAATCAAGTATAAAGCATGGGTCTAAATGAAATCAATTAGGAAACATGTAATTGAGTCAAATCATGCATAAAAAGATCAAATAATAATAGTTGAATCATATTAAATTGGACCCATGAAGATTAGCATGAAATCCTAGATAATTGGGTGAAATTAAATTGGAGATTTAGTGTCTTTTGGAACCCAATTGAGAAAAGGGATCCATTGATGAATTCCCACATACCTTGATAATCAAAGCCCTAAGAATGGAGGAAAGAACCCTGAAGCTTGAAAACCTAACTTCCACCTTGAGAGCTCTTGAGAGAAATTGGAGGACAAGACTTGGGGATTTTGGGAGAATTGAGTGAATGAGGAGAATTAGGTTTAGTTGTAAGAGTAAAGGGGTAGTTGAAGGACCAAAGCGATGTAGTTTAGGGGGTTAAATGGGTAGTAAAAGATCAAGACACCCTTAATAAAAATCTAACGGACGGGTCTATTGTTTAGACCTATGCTCGTAGAACAATTTACTGGAACCCAAAAGTCCAGCAAATTTCCACGAATCATTCCTACGGACCATCGACCATTCTATGGTCTCTAGACCTCAAGTTCAAACCAAAAATTTCACTAAGTCTGGATCACTTCTACAGGTACCTCCTACAACTCATAGAACAATCTACGACCCGTCCTGTTGATGGGCGAATGAAATGAGATGATTTAGACAAGTTTTGAATGTGAATTTTGCAATTATTGGTCTACTTTTCAAGTGTATAGGATGTCCAATTCAAGTGTTGAACATGATTTGTGAAAGAGGCCAACAAGAATGCTAAAGGAAGAAAATAATAAAGAACAAAAATTGAGTGGCTACCTTTCTGCGCACCCAGCAGCGCGCCCGCGTGAAACCCAAGTTGTTCACCTCGTCCGCGCACCATTCGCGCATCCAAGCACCTGCAGCGGCATGCCTGCACGATACTGATGCGTGAAAACAGCTAAAAGAAGGGCATTTTTTAAATTTTAAGGTGGAACCCTATGTTATATTGTGTGGGGAGCTGGTCCCAACTAGAGGAGGCAGACGAAAGAAGAGCGAAGAAAAAGAGGCTAGGTTACGAAGAAGAGAAGGAGAAACACACGGTACACTACTCGAATCCAAAACGGGATATGGGATTTAGAGTTTGTTTGCTATGTCTTCTTTTTTATCTCTGTTCTTCTTAAACTTATTCTCATCAATGGAGAATATTCATAGAGGGTATTTGAAAAACATGTTGTATTAATGAATTTGTTGGGATTTTGATTTTCGTTCTTATGCTTGAACTTGTTATTGGAGTTTGAATTAAATTGCAACCTTATTCATTATTTTATTTAATCGAAAGAGGAATATCTTGGTGAATATTGTTGATTAGTTTTGTTGGATTGAATCAATATATGTTCTCTAAAGTAATCGAAGGAGTTTATTGATAATTATTGATTGAATATCAAGGAAAAATAGTCAAAGGACGTTACTTCCTTAAGAACAATCATTAACATATTCTTGCTTATTAGAATCACTGGGTTAAAATTGGTTTATTCTTTAACTTGAGAGTTACTCGGAAGAGAAATCTAAGGCTTAAAGATACTCTAATAAGCTATCGAATTCGACAGAATCGATAGAACTTTAGATGTGATAAATGAATATAGTCAATTCCCAACTATCATTATGCACTTGTTTCGTCTTATACCCTATCTTTTAATATTGACATTAAACTTAATAGTTACCAATTGTTTTGAATTATCATTTAGTCTACAAAAGTGGTTCATAACCACAACCAACTCTTTTCTTTTGATCACCTGGATAATAGTTAGCAAGATTTGATTGAATTATTATTTGTACCAATCCCTCTAGAGATGATCTTTATACTATTCTATCTTTGACTAGCGAAGCGCTAAACTTATAGTCTGTTTGTGCTCATCAAATTTTGGCGCCGTTGCCGGGGTTTGGCAACAAGTACTTTTCAATAGAGTTTTGTGTATTAATTCAGGTTTTATTTAGTTTGTTATTTTAGCTAATATCTCAAGTTCCTATTATCGCAAACAACAGGTATTAACCACAACTTTGGTGTATGAGACGATCTTCCTCAAAAAAGGTCATTGAATACAATCCAGAGTTTGAAAAAGTATTACGTTTGCTTAAGAAGGAACTTGCAGAAAGGGTTCCTGTGCAGTCTCAGAGGCAGAGGCATAATAAAATGGGGGATAATAATGCCAGTAATCGGGACTTGAATGGCCTACTCAATCCTGATAACTTGAATCGGGCACCTGTGATTGAAGATGATGTTGAACATCCTGGGTTTGTTAATAGAAGAATCAACTTCCCTCCTGCTGAAGTAGAAGACTAAATGGATCAAAATAATGGCAGGGCGGAGAGATTGCTAGGCGACTATGCAAAGCCAAATTACAATGGAATGCAGTCCAGTGTAAGATGTCCTCCTATTGTGGTAAATAACTTTGAAATCAAGCAAAGTGTTCTCCAAGCAATACAAAATAACTGTGTTTTCAGAGGGAATCAGAATGAGGATCCAACCGGTCATGTGATGGATTTCGATGAAATCATGAATACTTTTCACTACAATGGAACATCGGACGAGGCTATACACTTAAGGGCATTTCCTTTCTCTTTGAAGGATGAAGCTAAGATCTGGCTACGAAGTTTACCTTCTGGATCAATCCGTACCTAGGATGAAATGACGACAAAGTTTCTTGATAAGTATTTCTCACCAGCAAACATAGCTAGAATGAGAAAGAATTTCAGACAACTAGAATCAGAAACAGTGTTTGAAGCTTGGGAAAGATTCAAGGAATTATTGAGGAAGTGTCCACATAATGGAATAGAGCCATGGTTGCAGTTGACAAATTTCTAAGAAGGGTTATCACCTGCGTCACGGAGGATATTAAATAATGCAGTGGGAGGACCAATCATGAAGAAGACAGCCGAAGAAGCAATTGAAATCCTTGATGAACTTGCAGAGGATGATAATCAATGGGTTGTAGAGAATTTTGAAAGAAAGAAGAGTGCAGGGGTACATCAAGTTGATACTTACACTACCTTACAGGCGTAGATTGCATCGATTACAAAGGATGTGAAGCAGTTGACTCTAGCCCAGGCTCAAATGACACAATCAATAATATGTGATTTTTGTGTAGGTGGACATCCTACTCATAAATGTCAACAAGTTCCATCGGCAGAAGAAGAGGTTAACGCTGTTGGGATCTTTAATAGAGGGAACAATTTCAATGCAATGGGGCAAAGACATCCTGGATTCTCATGGAGTTCACCGAATGGTAGTCTAAATTCTTAGCAACAGAACAGTGCGAGAGGACAAGGACAAGCACCTCAGGGGTACCAGAATTACCAGCGATAACAATACCAGCCTCAGCAGGGACAATAAGAAAATCAATCCAGTTTGGAAGAGATGTTTAAAAGTTTAATCACTAAGGTAGATGAGAAATTTGAGATTCAGAGTGCTTATATTCGCAATTTGGAGAAGCAAGTGGAACAGATTGCAAATCAAATTTTTGAAAGAACTCCTGGAACTCTACCAAGTGACACAGTGAGGAATCCAAAAGATTTGAAGGTTGTAACATTGCGTTCTGGGAAGATGTTGAGTGATAATTGTTAGAGTCAAAAAGAGAAGTCAAGAGAAATCCAAGTGGAGACACGAGAGTCACATAAAATCAAGAAAGGTAAGGATAAGTCAGAAGTTGAAGGGGATACAAAACGTATGTCTCCATTACCTTTTCCTCAGAAGATGAAAAGAGAGAAGCTTGATAAATGTTTCGGAAAATTCCTTGAGATGCTAAAACAACTATAAGTGAATATCCCATTTACAGAGGTTGTCACGCAAATACCTACATATGCAAAGTTCCTAAAGGAAATTATGTCTAGCAAGAGAAAGTTGGAGGAAACATCAGTAGTCAAGCTTAATGCTCATTGTAGTGCAATCCTTCAAAATAAACTGCCTTAGAAATGTGGTGATCCGGGTAGCTTCACTATTCTTTGTGCTATCGAAAATGTTAGATTTGAGAAGTCATTATGCGACTCGGGAGCCTCTATAAGCCTCATCCCACTGTCAATTTTCAAGAAATTGGAAGGAGAGCTTGGAATAATTAAGTCCATACATGTGTCCTTACAATTGGCTGATCAATCTACAATCATTCCTGAAGGAATAATTGAAGATGTTTTAGTCAGGGTGGACAAGTTTGTTTTTCCGGTGGATTTCATAGTGGTGGACATGGAAGAAAATAAGGAGGTTCCGTTAATTCTTGGGAGACTATTTCTGGCTACTGGAAGAGCACTATTTGACGTACATGAAGGCCAATTGATGCTCAGAGTTGGCAAAGGAAAAGTTGTTTTCAATATGAAGAAGATGATGAAATTTCCTCAAGATGAGGAAAATGTCTACTCCTGTTTCAAGGTAGTTATTTTGATTGATCTGGATGAAGAGTATAAAAATGAAAATATGATGGACGAGTCATTGGAGAGATGCATCACTCAATCGAGTATTGAACTAGAGGACTATCCACAGGTTGGAGAAAAAGAAAGGGAACTAGAATCCTATCAAGATGGCACTAAAAAGGAACCTTTGAGAGAGAAGCAAACATCTACTCCAGAACTCAAAATGTTTCCCACTCACTTGAAGTATGTATTTCTTGAACTTGACAGTTTTCCAGTAATTGTTTCAATTTATCTTACCGATGAACAGGAAAGGAAGCTGATCTATATGTTGAGAAGATACAAGAAGGCTATCGGGTGGTCTATAACAGATATTCAGGGGATTAGCCCTGCATTATGCATGCACAAAATCCTACTAGAGGAGAATAGCAAGCCAATGGTACAACCACAACGCAAGTTGAATGAAAAAATGGAAGAAGTAGTACAGAAAGAAGTTCTGAAACTTCTAGATGGGGGAATCATATTCCCAATTTCTGACAGCACTTGGATCAGCCCAATTCACATGGTACCAAAGAAGGGAGGAATGACCGTGGTGAAGAATACCCATCGCACCTGAAGACATGGAAAATACAACTTTTACATGTCCTTCAGGAATATCTGCATACAGAAGAATGTTGTTTGGTTTGTGCAATGCACCAGCAACATTTCAGAGGTGCATGATGTCCATTTTTGCTAAATTGAATGGAAAATGCTTATAGGTATTTATGGATGATTTCACCTTGTTTGGCGAAGATTTTGACAATTGCCTAATGAATCTTGAAGTTGTTTTAAGGTGTTCTTAAGAGACTCACTTGGTTCTGAACTGGGAAAAGTGTCACTTCATGGTTAGGGAAGGAATAGTGTTGGGGTATAAAGTCTTGGCTGATGGTATAGAAGTAGATAAGGCCAAGGTGGAGATCATTTCTAAACTACCACCACCTACATCTGTGAAGAGCATAAGAAGTTTTCTAGGACATGCAGGGTTCTACAGGAGATTTATTCAAAACTTCTCTAGTATCTCTAAGCTGTTAACTGTTTTGCTCACAAAGGACACCAAGTTTTTGTTCACAACGTCTGATTGTTTAAGGCCATTTAACCTGGTCAAGGAAAAGCTTACAAGTGCCCTTATAATGGTTACTCCTGATTGGAGTCAACCATTTGAGCTTATGTGTGATGCTAGTGATTTTGTTATGGGTGCAATGTTGGGACAGAAGAGAGATAATTTGTTTAGACCAATTTTCTATGCCAGGCGAACCCTAAACAGTGCACACGTGAACTAGCAACCACTGAAAAGGAATTTTTTGCTATGGTTTTGCTTTTGATAAATTCAGATCATACCTGATTGGGAGAAAGGTGATCGTTCACACTGATCACTCAGCATTAAAATACTTGTTGCATAAGAAAGAAGCAAAACCAAGGATTTTGAGATAGGTTCTTTTTCTTCAAGAATTCGACCACCAGATCATTGATAGAAAAGGTACAGAAAATCAGGTGGCGGATCATTTGTCAAGACTGGAAAATATCCCCGTGGAGATGGTACCAATCAAAGAGGAATTTCCAGATAAGCAATTATTTTCAGTTTCTGCAATCTCTAAAAAATCACCTTGGTATGCAGATATAGCCAATTATTTGGTTAGTGGATGAGTGCCTCAAGACCTGAGCTATGAGCAGAAGAGGAGACTTTGAAACGAGGTAAGACATTATTTCAAGAATGATCTATTTTTGTTTAAAATTTGTGCAGATGGCATCATTCGAAGATGTGTGCCAGAAGAGGAGATGGTCAGTATACTGTCTCATTGTCATGATGGAGCAGCTGGTGGACACTATGGTGGAAATAGAACAACCTCTAAGTGCTGGAAGCAAGGTTCTACTGGCCATCTCTATTCAAGGATATGCGGGAGTATGTGGTTCAGTGTGACAGCTGCCAAAGGACAGGTAATATAAGCATGAGGAATGAGATGCCCCAAAATTCAATCTTGGTATGTGATATTTTTTATGTATGGTGCATCGATTTCATGGGACCCTTCCCTTCTTCCCACTCTTTTGAGTATATCCTAGTAGCAGTTGACTATGTATCCAAATGGGTCGAGGCAATTCCGACTAGGACAAATGATGCTCGTTTGGTGTGTGAGTTTTTGTGAAAAAATATTTTTACTAGATTTGGCACACCACGAGTCATCATTAGTGATAATGGATCCCATTTTATTAACAAATAATTTGCATCAGTGTTGGGTAAGTATGGGGTAACTCATAAAATAGGAACTACATACCATGCCCAAACTAGTGGGCAAGTAGAGGTGGCTAACCGTGAGTTGAAAAGAATTCTTGAAACAATGGTTAGTGCATCTCGTAAGAATTGGTCAATACGGTTGGATGATGCCTTATGGGCATATAGAACTTCATTTAAAATGCCAATAGGCACATCCCCGTATAAATTAGTTTTTTGAAAGGCATGTCATTTGCCTGTTGAAATTGAACACAAGGCATATTGGGCTATCAAATTGCTTAATCTTGATCTAAGTCTTGCAGGAGAGAACAGGTGCATGCAGATGAATGAATTAGAGGTGTTCAAGTGTGATGAGTATGAGAATGCAAGCATTTTAAAGGAAAAAATAGAAGTATGGCATGATCGTCTCATCAAGACAAAAGAATTTAAGGAAGGGGACAAGGTGCTACTTTACAATAATAGATTGAGCCTTTTTTCCTGGAAAGTTCAAATCAAGATGGACGGGACCATATGTGGCGAAGAATGTAAGTCCATATGGCGCAATTGAAATCTTCAATGCAAAAGGAACAGAGAGCTTCAAGGTTAATGGGCACCGTTTAAAGCAATATGTTGTTGGAGGATTTGGAAAACAATCTTCTAACATCATCATTGAATAGCCCAAAATTGGGTTACCTGAGTCGTGCCATGACGTTAAATTAGGTGCTTATTGGGAGGCAACCCACCACTTTAAAAAAAAAGAAAAAGAAGTTACTCGTCCACGCTCCCGCGCGGATACAATTCAAAACGCGTTACCAGCGCGCCACAATGGGCGAGGTTGCTGCCTCACCGCGCGACTACACAAAAAATTACACAAACGCATGACCACCGCGCGGGGGACAGGCAGCTCACTGCCTCGTCGCGCGACCACGCAGGAGGAAACCTCAACCGCGCAATCAGCGTGCGGGTATCCCACCAGTGCTAAAGTAGGAGAAAATTTCTCCATCCCATTCATTCATCAAGATTTCAAGGATACTCAACTTAATGGAGAATCCATGAAAGCGAAAAAAATTGGGGGTTGTTCCGAGCACAAAAGCAAGTTCTTCGAAAGGAAAGCGTTCAACATCTTCAAAGGGAAAAGAACTGGAACCATTGAAGTCATATGATGCCACCAAATTTGTTTCTTGGGAAGCTCAACAACGGTTTAAGATGAAATCATTCAAAAAGGCCATAGTTTAAAAAGGAATTGAGAGGGGTTCCTCTATAGGTGATTGTCAGCAAGTTTATCAAGAGATTGTGCGTCGCCAATGGGAAGTTTTTTTTGAGCAGCCTGAGGAGGCTAATATGAAAGTTGTGATGGAATTCTATGCAAACTTGCCTGAGCATGAGTATCAAGTGTGCATGGTACGGGGGAAGACGGTAAATTTTTGCACAAAAAGCCATTGAGAGCGCCTATAACTTCCTAGAATCTAGTGATATAGCGCAGGATGCATATCGTATGACATACATGAAAGAGCCTTACCAATGGAACCTGTTCACCGAGGTTATCTGTACATCAAGACAACCATTGCATTGGTTGAAGGAAAATCACAAATTCCACTCCAAGAGCTTGAACACTGAGGCAAAGTGTTGGTTTCATATCATCACTAGTTGTATTCTTCCCTCCATCAATACTACTGAGGTACATGGTTTTAGAGAGACTCTTATTTTTTGATTGATGAAAAAACTGCTTATCCTGCCTGGCTTATTAATTAAAGAAGAGATGTTAGACAAAGCCACTTCTCCCAAGTATGGTTATTTCTTTCCAGCTCTTATCACAAGACTATGTCGACTTTTCGGTGTTAAATTCAAGAAGTCCGATGTTACTCTAATGGCTGGTCCAAAGTTCAGAGCGGATAGAATGTCAATTGGAAAAGAAGTATGAGAGCCCGCAAATACTGAAGAAGCAAGCTGGGATGGCTTTGATGAAGTGAAAGTGTTACCCAATCATGTAGTGCCACTTGCTCAAGGCATTCAGGATTCAATGGGGTAGTCATGGGAGGAGCGATTTCACTTTCTTAAAACTCAAGTAACTGCACTACAATCTTTGATGGTTGATATGCATAGGAAGATGGATAAGCTTATTGTCAACATAGGAAGATCAGATAGAAAGATCATGGCTTGGTTACGCACACTTGGCCGAACATGCACAATGGATCCTAGCACTGTTTCTGATACTGATTGAAGAGAGATAGAGAATTTTCCTTTACTTTTGCAGTTTCTTTATGACATGGGGACATGTCATAGCTTAAGTGTGGGGGTGAAGGACATGTAAAAAACACAAAAAAATTTACTTTTCGTTTTAGGGTAACTTCTTTGTTGTACTTCTATGGGTTTCTTGTCTAATTCTTTTACCACAGTCGTATTTATTTTGAATCAGACATTTTTAGGATAGGAGTCGTAGCTTAATTGTTGAACAAGTGCTAGAGGTAGAAATTGATGGATTCCTAACTAGAGATTGTGTTGCTTGCTTTATGAAAATTTGCATACTTATTGGCATGTGAAGTTGAGGCATTATCAATCCTTGAATAGTGTGTGGTGAGATGATCTTGATGTGTACTCATGTTTGAAAGAATCTAGAACTTGGCATGGTAGTTTTTTGAGGCGAAATCCTAGGAATATTTGAGGAAGAATATGATTGTAGGATTTCTTTTATTAACTCACTTCTAGCCTAAATACACCGACCATTAATGATATGTATCCCTAGTCAACCAATTTGAGCCTTATAATAATCTATTTTCTTTGATTAGCCGATACATCCTTCTAGTCCAATTTCCCGTGTATCACTTTCTTAATTGGAATTATAAGCAATAGTGCAGAAAAATAAAAAATAAAAAATAAAAAAAGAAGAAAGAAAGAAAGAAAGAGAGGCAAACGAATCTAGTCACGTGTTGAAAAGCAACGAAAGTTGTTGGATGTGTTTTCAAAAGAAGACGAAAGTTGCAAAAAGAAAAAGAGAGAGAGAGAGAGAGGCGGGATATGACTTGCTAGAAACAACGTTACCACAACTTATACCTGTACAAATCCTACATGATTTTAATTTTAGAAGTCCTACATTAGTGGAGAATTACTCGATTGCCAAGCCTATGGTATTCTAAAAAAACATGATGTATTTCTTTGTGAGAGGGAGTGAAATGAGAGTGTTCTTTTGGTGATGCATGAGCATAAGTCCTGTGGATAAGTGGCATCTTCTTGTTGTGAGGAAGTTCATGGATTGATTTTCACTTAAATTTCATTGTCAATGAGTAGTAATTTAAAGATGAACATTGCATGCACCTATAGGGATGGTTGAAGTTGATTACTATCACTAGTGCGTCAAAGTCTAGAGGTGGTCAAGTTTGTTCTAATTTGCTCGGGACGAGCAAATATTCTAGTTTGGGGGTATTTGATGGGCGAATGAAATAAGATGATTTAAACAAGTTTTGAATGTGAATTTTGCAATTATTGGTCTACTTTTCATGTGTATAGGATGTCCATTTCAAGTGTGGAACGTGATTTGTGAAAGAGGCTAACAAAAATGCTAAAGGAAGAAAAAAATAAAGAACAAAAACTGAGTGGCTACCTTTCCGCACACCTAGCAGCGCGTCCACGTGAAACCTTAGTTGTTCACCTCGTCCGCTTACCATTCTCTCGTCCAAGAGCCTGCAGTGGCGCGCCTGCACAATACTGAGGTGTGAAAACAGCTAAAGGAAGGGCATTTTGGAATTTTAAGGTGGAACCCTATGCTAGAGGGGGTGGACGAAAGAAGAGCGAAGAAAAAAAGGCTAGGTTACGAAGAAGAGAAGGAGAAACACGCAGTACACTACTCGAATCCAAAACGGGAGTTGGAATTTAGAGTTTGTTTGCTAAGTCTTTTTTTTCATCTTTGTTCTTCTTAAACTTATTCTTCTCAATGGAGTAGATTCTTAGAGGGTATTTGACTAACGTGTTGTATTAATGAATTTGTTGGGATTTTGATTTTCGTACTTATGCTTGAACTTGTTATTGGAGTTTGAATTAAATTGCAACCTTATACATTATTTTATTTAATTGAAAGAGGAATATCTTGGTGAATATTGCTGCATAGTTTTGTTGGATTGAATCAATATATGTTCTCTAAAGTAATCGAAGGAGCTTATTGATAATTATTGATTGAATCTCAAGGTAAAATAGTCGAAGGACGTTACTTCCTTAAGAACAAACATTAACATATTCTTGCATATTAGAATCACTGGTTAAAATTGGTTTATTCTTTAACTTGAGATTTACTCAAAAGAGAAATCTAAGGCTTAAAGATACTCTAATAAGCTATCGAATTCGACAGAATCGATAGAACTTTAGATGTGATAAATGAATATGGTCAATTCCCAACTATCATTATGCACTTGTTTCGTCTTATACCCAATCTTTTATTATTGATATTAAACTTAATAGTTACCAATTGTTTTTAATTATCATTTAGTCTACAAAAGTGGTTCATAACCACAACCAACTCTCTTCTTTTGATCACCTGAATAATAGTTAGCAAGATTTGATTGAATTATTATTTGTTCCAATCCCTGTGGAGACGATCTTTATACTATACTATCTTTGACTAGTGAAGCGCTAAACTTATAGTGTGTTTGTGCTCGTCACCTGTCCAGTTGTAGGTCAAACATAAGATACTTGATATTTTCAAATCTCAAACAAAGTCCTATGACTTCCTTTCTATGGTATGTAGGTTGGACTAGACCACTGCCTTAGTGCCAAAAATGAAACTTTTTCTTTTCAAATCTAAATTTCCAATTTCCGAAGTGTTACATAGAGCTTGCTTAATTAAAAATAGAGTAACTAGTCATTGTCAGTTCAACAATTGGTGTAAACTGATGTGTTTGAAACATTAGAGAGGTTAAGACTAGAGTTATTAGTTTTGATTGATTTCAACTTTTGGAGTAAACAAATATGTTATAGGTGTTGGAGAGTTTAAGGCCAGAGTTATTAGTTTTAGTTGAGTCAATCAATTGGAGTAAATTGATGTATTAGAGATACTAGAGTTAGTCCATTTGATTATCGAGTTGTAATCTAAAAACAACTCTTTAAGGTTAGTGAAGGTTGGTGGAAATCTTACAAACTATAGGTCATGATTCTTTTTCCTTGAACAAGGAGTTTTCCATGATATAACATTGTGTTTTTCCTATTTATTTTTTATTTCTATGTGTTGATTGCATAAGAAATCAGGTTCCTTAACTCGTTGAAAAAAATGTCAAAGTTTTTGACTAGTCTAAGGGTGCCAAATTCATTCAATTGATATCATAGTAATTCTTTCATCAAATGGCTAACTCTTTGGGAAAGATCCTATGGCTACAATATCAATTGCTCAAGAAGGTGCTTCACAGACCATACCAATCCTCTTTAATGGAAAGTACTATGAGTGGTGGAAGAATAGAATGATGGATCATCTAATAGGCCAAATTCATGATCTATGAAATGTTGTTTTTGACGGGCCAACAATTCATATGAATCTTGGTGAGGATGGAAAAAACTTAGGTCCTTAAAGGAAGTCTCTATTTAAATATTGTTAATAAACATGTTGTGCAAAATAATGCCAAAGCCAAAAACACATTGATTTTTGGAATTGTCCCTAATGAGAACATTGATTTTTGGAATTGTCCTTAATGAGTACAATCGAATTTCATCATACTCTAATGCTAAGCAAATATGAGATACTCTGCAAACAGCTCATGAAGATACTAATCAGTTCAAGTAATCTAAGTTTGATGACATAATAGACAATATGAATTTTTCATGATGAAAGATAGAGAGTCAAAAAAAGATATGCACACCAGGTGCACTTCAATTATCAACAAAATCTATTCCTTGGGAAAAATTTTCCCTATGGGCAAAATGGTTCATTAATTGCTCAATGTGTTACCTCAGTCATGGGAAAACAAGGTTAAGGCTATTTATGAAGCTCTTGTTATGGATACTTTCATCATGAATGAATTTATTGTAAATTTTATGACTTATGAACCTAAGAAGACTCAGAAGCGTGAATTTGGTGAAGAACGAAAAGAGAGGTATATGGTCCTCAAGTCTTCTAAAATCGAAGATGAAAATATGGCATTATTGACGAGGATCCTAAAGGAGAAGCTCTCCAAAACAGTCAAAAAAAGAAATCATGATCAAGTAGGGTATAAGTATGAAAGTTCAAATCACTTCATCTAATTCTGCCTACAATAAGCAATCGAGTACAAAAAAAAGGCATCTTGAAAAAGGGAAAGAGACAAGAAGAGAATCAACGTGTCCATACAAATAACGAGATACCCACCTAAGAAGCAGACACGCCCGTCAATAGAGAATTTGTAGAAACGAAAAATACCTCAAGCAAAGACACAAATGATGATGAGCCAGAAAATCAAACACCCCTTGCTATAGAAGATTTAGAAGATGAAGACCTTCTAACTTTAATGACAAATGCTAATTCACATGAAGAAGAAGAAAAGAAACAGATTGAGGCAAATTTTTCAAACATCAAAGAAAACATTAACTCTTACTCCCAAAAGAAACATAACACCTTCTTAGTGGTCCTGATTAATGATTTTTGTTTGAGGACGTAAGCATCAACTTTTTACTTCTGGTGTAGACACAAATCGTAATGATGAAAGATGTGGAGCTTGAGGCTATAGCTGAAGACATCATTACTGAAAGAAATTATATTCAATTTTTAGGGTCCAGTGATGGAGGTCTTTGTTAAAGAAAATAGGCCCACATTATTTTAGGGATTAATTAAGAAAAAAACATATATAACTAAGCAAACATGTGATAGTTTAATTTAAAAAATACATAAAAACACTTTCACAAACCCTTTCTCACTCGCCGCTCTCTTCCCTCTCGCCCTCTCTTTCTAGATCTCCTCTATTTCTCTCTCTCCTTCTCTTTTCAGATCTCTCCCCCTCTCTCTCTCTCTCTCTCCTTATCTCGCTATTATCTTTCCATATATCCCCTTTCTCTTTCATCTATAACTTCTCTAGAAGTGATTCCATCACTCAAATCTTACACAAAATCATTAAACCACCCATAAAAGTAGCAAATGGACTCTTTGGACTTGAAACTTCCCTGACAAAATAGTAAAAGTCCTAAAAAAATATAAGAGATGAATTAGACAAGGAGATAAACTAGACCTTGCTGCATCACCCCTAGAGAAGGCCAAGGCGGATCTCTTTTTTTTTGGTATTGAAACTGTTTTTGAATTGTTATGGTAATCTCTGGTGTTGGTGTTGTGGAGGTTCTCTACTTCTCTTTAAACTATGTGATAGTTTAATAAAAAAATTACATAAAAACACTTTCACAAACCCTTTCTCGTACGCCGCTCTCTTCCCTCTCGCCCTCTCTTTCTAGATCTCCCCCATTTCTCTCTCCTTCTCTTTTCAGATCTCTCCCTTTCTCTCTCTCTCCTTATCTCGCTATTATCTTTCCATATATCCCCTTTCTCTTTCATCTGTAACTTCTCTAGAAGTGATTCCACCACTCAAATCTTAAACAAAATCATTAAACCACGCATAAAAGTAGCAAATGGACTCTTTGGACCTGAAACTTCCCTGAAAAAATAGTAAAACTCCTAAAAAAATATAAGAGATGAATTAGACAAGGAGATAAACTAGACCTTGCTACATCACCCCTAGAGAAGGCCAAGGCGGATCTCTCTTCTTCTTTTTTTTGGTATTGAAACTGTTTTTGAATTGTTATGGTAATCTCTGGTGTTGGTGTGGTAGAGGTTCTCTACTTCTTTTAAAACTATGTATTTATGCTATATACACTAGATACATCACATATTTGATAAGATAACCATATATTCTTCTTCTTCTGCTGCTAAATATGTTTCTATGCATAGATACACTATATACATCATATATTTGATACAAAATACATGTATCTTTGATACCAGATACATATATCTATGCACATATACACTAGATATATGACATATATGTGCATATTTGATATTGAATACATAAATACATGAAATTGTGAAACTCAAATACATTGTGAAACACACATACAAATAGTGAGAGGGGCAAGAAAGGAGAGAGGCTTGTATCTCATATACATGTGAATTGCAAGTCATATACAATGTATGCTGATGTAACCCGAACGTGTTTCGCAATTAACCAAATTGTTGCCTCCTTACACAATTGCACCCTATGTAAGCGCTTTTTTTTGAAATTTTCTTATTAATTAATTAGTGTATATAACTCCTAAGGGGTCGTTTGGTTTGAAAACAAGTTATGATGGGATTATTTATGATGAGATAAGTTATAGTGGGATTAGTTATGATGGGATCAGTAATATTGAGATTATTTTTATTGAGTGTTTGGTTTGTTATATTCAAATTAATATGCATTGCTTAAATTTTAAGAACAAATTGTTTGTTTACAAAATTACCCTTCACTTTATTTAGTTTTTTATATTTTCTTTACAAGCTTTAATTATTCATTTAAAAATAAAATTTTCATCTTATTTAGCTTAAATATTTTTTTGTGTGCATTCCTACGATGGTACCGTATGTATTTAAAAATAATTTTTTTTTCTTATTTAACTTAAAAATAGAATTTTTCATCTTAAGTTTGTTAAAGTAAAAGAGGAATTATGAGAAATTAATATATAAATAAACATAAGAATTAGTCAAATAAATTCACAAATAAAAATTATATTTATATAGTGTAATTTTTTAATAGAAAAATATAAAAAGTTATCATAAAAATAAGGATCAGTGAATATTATTATACATGGTATTAAAAATAATATAGGGAGGGTGGTGGGGGTGGTGGGAGTGGGGGGTGGGGGAATCAGGAGGACATGTGCTAATATTTTTATTTAGTGAAAAAATAAATTTATAATAACATTTGAACTATAATTTTGTACATAATTCTTTTTAGCCATAAGTTTTTTTTTGTAAAAGAATTATTTAAGATTAAGGAGGTTGAAGACTTTCAAAAATAGTTACACATAAATGTAAAAAGTGAGGTATAAATAGAGTTTAAAGGGATATATTTGTCATTCATATATTTTATCCTGAGATTACTATACCACCTAAACGGAGAGATAACTTATCCCAGTACTAATTATTAATCCTGAGATAAGTTATCCTAAGCTTTGCAACCAAACAAAGAATTAGAGGCTACTTAAAATTATCTCGGGATTAACTCCCCATATCTATCACACCAAATGACTCCTAAAAGATTAAGTAGAACAAGAAAAATGGTAAATAAACAAAATAAAAAAAAAATAAATAAAAGATCAATAACATAGCGCTTAACTGACTATAACTTGGTGTGTTTATATGGTTATGATGTAGCGTGTGTAATGCACACACATTGTAAAAATGATATTAAATGTCTCGGGGTGATATTTATTTTACTCCAAACAAAAATGAACTGGGCATATGAACCTGTAAAATTCAAATCTTATCACACTTTTACTTGACACACCCATTAGGAAAAATAATTATTGATATAAGTATTTTATCAAACTATCCCTATTAAATTATGTCATGGAAAATGATTTGAAAAAAAGTATTTAACGCTGAGAGTAAAACATGAAAATAAATTATTGTCTTTCTTGATATGTCAAAAGTCACAAGTAAAAATGAAAATATATTTTAGGAATAATTGACAAGTAAAAGTAGGGGTGTCAAAAGAATATGAAAAATCGACCAAACCAACCGAACCTAACCGTACCGAACCGATTTATGTTATTTTTTCAATAAAACTGTGAACTTTTATTTAAGTGTATAACCGTCCCGAACAATTGGGATGATCTTTTTAATTTATGAAAAAAATCAAAAAATTCTCGAACCGAACCGAATAAACTTGTGTATGTAAATATATTTTATATATTAACAATATGTTAAATTTAATATATAAATATATTTTATAACATTTTTCAAATATAAATATAACCTAGGTCCTAGACCTCTGGTGACTTGACAACTTTGAGACTTTGCTCTTTAATTAGCCATTACTTAATTAGATTTTAATGACCTTGGAACTTGCTCTTTAATTAGCCTTTATTTAATTATGTTTAAAATTAAAAGATATCGTATTAAATACTCTATCAAACAATACAACAAAATCTATGCAAGAACTCCTGTTAAATGTTTAAGATCAAACAATATGGCTACAAGATTTTAAATTCTTGTCTTCTTAGTGAAGAATTAAAGTGTTTTTTCAAGAACATATTACTTGTCCATTTTGACAAATTAAGAAAGACCAATTTTTTACCTATTATATCCTCAATTAATTATTTTGAAAAAGGTAGAACTTCTTGAAAGTCTTAAATTTTTAAATCATCCGCTTCATAATTAATAGGGGTAAAATAATAATTTTACTATGTCAATCATTGTGTCAATTCAAAAGTGGATAATTAATTAGGGACGGGAGTGAATCACAACCTAAAACCTATCAACAACCAACAGATAAATCATTAATTTTCACGCGTTTCTGTTCTATCCTCTTCCATAAATATAAATCTGCCTTTGGCATCAAATAATTTGATCTCTCTCTCCGACCAAAAATTTCCATTTTTCCTCTTTATCTCTCATCAAAATTAAACCCACAAGGTAACTCCCCTTCCCTTACCAATTATTTGCCGAAAATCTCTTCCAACCATGAAATTCTTCTATATTTTGATTTAGTAATTTTCATTTCTATATATAAAAAAAAATTACATTTGTGGGTATTAACATACCGATCTCAAATAAATGTTGATAATAATCCTCTTTCTTGTTTTCCAGGCTTTGCACAGTAAAACAAAAATGAACAAATTTGCATATCATCAAAATGCCTTGGTGAGTTTCAGAGAGATTGATGTCTATAATGGCGTAGTTTGCCCCAAACCTCGGAGGAGTGGGGCTAATGAATCGTTCATCACAAATGCTACATTACTGCAAATCAAGTACGTCTCTCTTTTATTCAATTTTTTTTGTTGTTTTTGTTTTTTGCTTTTATTTATTTGGGTTTTTTAGCAGTCAAGAAGTGGAGAGTTGTGATTTGAATGCTGGAACTGAGCTTCTGGATTTGATACTCACCCAGGTAAATTACTCACTCATCACATTTTTTATATTACTCTTGATTAGATTTGAAGTTTCGTGATTGTGAAAAGTTATTACTCCCTTACTCATTCCAGTTTATATGATGTACTTTCATTTATAATCCGTCTAACACATTTTTATATTAACTAACAATTCAGCTTTAAAATACCTATTTTATCTATCTATAGCCATACAAACATCTACGACAAAGATTTTTGAAACTTGTGGAAGTGCATAAAACGAAGTGGTTAACTACTTAATTCAAGTAGCCTAGCTGAGAATTTCTGATTTTTCTTTGATCAGGGGAGGTATGATGTTGAGTATTCCAATTCCAATCCATTTTTCTGTGGGTCTCCGCCTAGCAGGGCTTCAAATCCCCTAATTCAGGATGTTAACTTTGGTAATGATAACTTTGTACCTATACAACCAATTCCAGAATCAGCAGCACCTTCACTACCGCCCTTCTCCTCCTCGGGTCGTGTGACTATAGGTGGCTGTGTTCGGGTAAAGTTTGGGAACAATTCAGCTCCTGTGAGAATTGAAGGTTTCAATTGCCGTGGTAGCTGCAGCATCTCTGCTGTTGTTTAGTTATATACTAACGTTCACTTACTCAGTACCGACGAAAATGAAGCGAATTTTGGGGAGAGTTGAAGAAACCAAGTCGAATTTCGTTTAGCTTTGTGTATATATATATTGAGTGATCTGCTGATTGATGAATTTTGTTGTCCAAGCATTCAAATACCTATATTGTAGTGAGGTGATGAATGAGTGTCAAATAACTTGTAAACTTAAGCTCCAGAGGCTAAAATATTCTGTTATATTTTTCCTCTGGGAGTAATAGGATTCTTTCCAGAATTAGGCTAATATATAGGATAGTGTGAAGATTCAAGACATTTTTCACAAGAGATAAGATGATCTTAAGCATTTTTGATCATTAGTTATGTAATTATTAAAGGATTTACATTGTATGTTTACAACTATCATATACTCGATTCAAATTTAACTTTCTTCCCCAATTTTACAAGTTTCGCAAAACTAGGTTATCGTTGTGCATCAGTCGAGTCGGTTCGGTTCGATTTTATGTATTATTGGTTTGATTTATCGATTTTTGGTTTTTAAATATGTTAAACCAATACCAAACTAATAAGATATTTTTTATTGATTTTCGATTTATCGATTTTTGATCGTTGACGGTTTAGTTTTTGGTTTACCCCAACTCGTTTTCTAGGCACTCCTCTTCCCTCTTGCAAGTAATTAACTTATTTGAGTTGAAAATAGTGAGATGAATCACAACACAAAAGAGGAAAAGAATCTAGAAATATGAGCAATTTAACAACACATAAAGTTTGCCAATTTAAAGCTTAGATTAGATCCACCACTAGTATTAAAGTCATGCCCTCCCAAGATAACTTGCGAAAGTGAAAATTTTCATTCTTTTGGGTACAGAGGCCATAGTGGTCTTAAATGATTTTATTTGTGTAAATCATCCTAATTATTTGATAATTGTGTTCACCTAAACCTTGGAAAGTGACAAATTTCACTTAACAGTTTTTTTCATGCAGCATTTGATGCTTGATTTTTCATAGTTTTCACTCAACTCATCCTTGGGTGTGTTTGGTATTTGACGAAAAAATATTTTTTGTTTCTTTCATATTTAGTTGAGTAAAATATTTTCTTTAGAAAAAACTTCTTTTAAAATGAGAAAAATAATTTTATTGATGAAAGGTGAGAAAATAAGTTTTGTAAGTGATTCAAAATTTATTGTCCCCCTCTTCACCCATCGTCCCCAGCCATTTTGACCAACCCAACCCACACCACCCAGGACCCTCACTTCTCACCTCATTTGATCTTACAGTATTTTACTAGATATTATATCAATATTGTTGAGATAATATATTTTTACTTATTTATTAATTAAAAAATTAAATAAAAATTCATTCATTATTCAACAAAACATTTTGTAAGAAAACATTTTGATCATCCCAAATACACAGTATTTTGTTAATTTAGTTTAGTTGAATTGAATGACAGCTCAAAGATGGATCTTCCCCTTGGATTAAGGATAAAGTGCGTAGGGTGTGGGGCTCAATGTTTGGCAGTATAATTTATGATACGGATGAAGAGTCATTGAAAGGAAGTTTTAATTGCTGACAACTTTATCTAACAAAATAATAGGCTGGCTTTTGCTCATAGTTGGAGACAAGAAATAGCAAATTGGTGGGGTTTCCCTTGCCCCTTTGTACTTTCCTAGAAGGGTACATATTACCATATCAGAACTAACTTTGAAGAATGTTGTGTGCTTAGCATGTGGAGTATCATGAAAAAGATACTAAAATATCTCCAAAAGAAAACTATATCCAACGGCATTGATGAGACATATAACACCTAAGGGCGGATTTAAGAGATGTCACATGATACTGCTTCGTCAAATTTTTTTATTAAATAGATATATACAATTAAGATGCAGAAGCAAACGTAGAGTGTATATTCTTTATGTTAAGTGGCACTTCCTAGCCAAAGTTGTATGTAGTTTGGTTGGTTTGGGCTTGGAATTCCGTAGGCATGGGTTGCGAGTTTGAATCCTAGCTAGCGTCATTTTGATATATTTTTATGTTTTTTATTTGACCTTCTTTACAAATTGATTAAGAATGATTTACGGAATCAAATGAATAATAAATTGTTTAGTAATTGCTTGGTGTTTAATATAAAAAAATTAATTATTATTATTTTTAATTAAATACATTTAGAAAAAAGAAAATTCATTGAGAAAAAATTATAATACTTTTTTAAGAAGACCCTCGTAATCACTGACAACCCCAGTTAAGTGTTTGGTTAGTTTTTTTTACACAAATTTCAATCCCACAAACAAGTTTAGCAATCAACAACAACATATTTAAACTAAAAACACCAACATACTACCATTCCATAGGTTCATTGCTTTCCAATATATAGTTCATGAATCCTAGGTTAAGTAATCTATCCAAATTCAAAGAGGAAGTGAGATTGAACACTCACCTAAATGAATTTTGAGAGATTTGTGAGTGATTTGAAGATGAAACTTGCACAATTGTTGCCGCAAATTGAAACCCTAGCCGGACCCGCGATATGCTCTATATTTCTTGAGGAATTCAATGGATTTGGTAGGGAATGGGAAGCAATCGATGTAGGGTATATATGTGAGGAGAGGTAAAAGTTGAAAAGGAGTGAAAAAAGTGTGAAATTTGATCATGGAATGATTTCAAACGTTCAACTTGTCGTAGGTTGGGTCAGATTTACTTTCTCAGGACTGAAAACTACGATACCATCAATGGTGTCGTGGATTGAGTCCAGAGACTTAGAAAATTTAAGATACATACATGATACCTGCGAACACTATGACCTTGGTTATTTCTATGGCTCGTAAAGAGGGTTCGTAGATCTAAACCTGCACCTGATCATTATGCCCTGATTTCAACAAATGCCATTTGCGTTCCAAAAATTAACTACAACTTGAAAATGTGGCTGGTAGAAAAAGTCCTACAGGTTGCCTCTTTTCTCTGAGTTCAATGAGTTGGATCCGCGAACCATAGAGTTAAACATGACCCGTAAACCCTGCTCGTAAATACTCACTTACCTTGAAATTTTCCAGATTGCTCTCATAATTACTTGCACACTTCACACTCATTAGTTTTTTTTCAACTAACTCTAAACTAAAACTAGACGAAAACTAATCTAAACTATGCCAATGTTACACTGAACTTAAATGGTACATCAAAATAGATAAAAATTAATATATTGGGTTGCCTCCCAAGAAGCACATGATTTAACATCGCGGCACGATGCAAACTCGTTGGTTACTCAGACTGTAAGTTTATATATGCTTTAATACACATCAGGATCTTGAACACGATAATCTTACATAGAGATCGTTAAGGGAAGATACCTGGTGAGGAAGACATCACCATAGAGAAAAGCGGAAGCGTTAGTAGTAAATTGGTTTCTACCTCCTTGCCCTAACCTTACGTTACCCCAGCCGTCAGCGATGTAATTAATGTAGAGAATATGTGGTAACCCTAATGGGTGGAGGGAGGACCAATTTATAGAGGTTGTGACTTAATCTGATACGTCCATCAAGTAACCAATGTACGGACGAGATCTATTCTTCATTAAATATTATTTATGAAATTACTTGGGCTACAAGTAAACTTGGGCCATAAGTAAGAATAAGTAGGAATCCTAATTATTCTAGGAATCCTAATTATTCTTACATTCTCCCACTTGCCCCAATAAGCATATAACATTAATATTTCATAAACATTAGTTGCGCATACAATAAGTCTCTTTTATAGTGTCCATCATACATACCGCAATATAACAAACTACTAATGCGAGTTATGACGGTTGTACATAATTTTATGCTACATACTTCCTTCCATATACTACTACATTAACAAATTATCATACTAGGTTCATAAGCTATAAAACATATAACATCACGGTCCACAATAATGTCTCATAGAGACTTATCTTGTTATATCTCAAAACAATAATGTGTACACCATTATGAGAAACAAGAGATTCATTAATCTATATCAGAAACACATAATTGAGCTCAAAGTGTCAAAATATTATAAATATATCAATCATAAGTACAACCAAGACCCAGTCTTTGAACATGTTCTTTAATTGTCTTTGGTTGTAAGTTCTTTGTTAACAGATCTGCAATCATAAGATCAGTTCTAATATTCTCAAGTAACACTCTTTGTTTCTGAACTTCTTCATTGACAGTAAAGTACTTTAATTCCATATGTTTGGCACCTTTAGAGTACTCATTGTTCTTGGAGAAGAATATTGTTGCAGTATTATCACAATAAATTTTCAGCGGCTTGGTTATGGTGTCGACAACCCCAAGTCCTGAAATAAAGTTCCATAGCCATAATGCATGAATTGTGACTTCATAACATGCCACAAACTTTCTTTGCAGCTTTCCAGTGATCAATTCCAGGGTTACTTTGATATCTTCCTAGCATTCGGACCGCAAAACTAATATCCGGTCTTGTGCAAGTTTGAATATACATCAAACTTCCAACAATAGAAGAGTAAGGAATTGATTCCATTTCCTTTCGTTCTACATCATTCTTTGGGCATTGCATGAGATTAAATTTGTCCCTTTTTTGATTAGGAACAATTCCTGTTGAACAATTGTTCGTGTTAAATCTCTATAGAACTCTTTCGATATAGCCTTTTTGAGACAGTCCCAATAATCCTTGTGATCTATCACAGAATATTTCTATCATTATCACATAGGATGCCTCACCCATATCTTTCATTTCAAAGTTTATAGAGAGAAAGTCTTTCGTCTCACGCAATATGCCTAAATCATTAGTAGCAAGTAAAATGTCATCAACATACAAGACTAAAATTATAAACTTACTCCCACTGATCTTTTGGTATATATACCGATCAACGGTAATCTCCTTAAATCCAAAAGATGTTATGGTATCATTAAACTTTATATACCATTGTCGTGAGCCTTGTTTGAGTCCATATATTGACTTCTTTAGCTTACACACCATTTGATCTTTTTGTTTAATTTTGAAACCCTTTGGTTGGTCCATATAAACATTCTCCTCGAGGTCTCCATTAAGACAGACAATTTTCACATCTATTTGGTGTTACTCTAAATCATAATGAGCTACCATAACCAAAACAATTCTTAATGAGTCTTTCTTTGAGACAGATGAAAAGGTCTCTTTATAATCAATGCCTCCTGTTTGAGTATAACCCTTGGCAACAAGTCTGGCTTTATATCGTTCAATATTACCATTTGAGTCACGTTTGGTCTTGAAGACCCATCTACACCCGATTCTTTTAGAACCTTCTGGCTATTGAACGAGATCCCAGACTTTGTTGTATTCCATGGATTTTAACTCTTCTTTCATCGCATCAATCCATTTATCAGACTCACTGCTTTCTATGGCCCTTGAAAATGAAGCCGGATCTTGATTAAGCCCAATGTCAAAATCTGACTCTTGCAAATAAATCACATAATCATCTGAAATGGCCGATTTTCTTTCTCTTTGAGATTTTCTTAATGGCACTATTTGTGGTTCATTTGCGTCAGATATTTGTGAGTTTGTTCCTTCTTGAAGTGTTTCACCCAAATGTTGTTCAACATTATTAAAGTGTTCTTCAATAAGAGGAACAACATTTGTTATTTGTGCAGAAGTAGTTCATGGGCAATAAAATAATTACCCTTACCTCATTAATTTCCACATTTTGTCGTTCAACACTCCCACTAACTTCACCATTCTCAATGAATCTTGCATTACCGGTTTCAACAATTCTCGAACTATGATTTGGACAGTAAAACCTATACCCTTTAGATTTCTCTGGATAACCAATAAAGTAACCACTTACTGTTCGAGAATTTAATTTCTTTTCATGTGGATTATAAACTCTAGCTTCCGCTGGACAACCCCAAACATGCAAGTGTCTTAAAATAGGCTTCCTTCCAGTCCACCGTTCAAAAGGGTCTTTGGAACTGCCTTACTAGGAATCCTGTTTAATAAATATACAGCGATTTTAAGAGCATACATCCACAATAATTTGGGTAATGAGGAATTACTCATCATACTCCTAACCATATCCACATATGCCATGTTCTTCGAGAAACTTTGCAAATGGACCTGGACATTGTCCTAATTCGTTATACTTTCCATAATATTCACCACCTCTATCTGACCTAATGATTTTCACTTTCCTATCTAATTGTCTTTCAACCTCATTAACGTACACTTTGAGAGCGTCCGCTGCTTGAGATTTTTCTTTCAACAAATAGATAAATTCATAACGTGAAAAATCATCGATAAAGGTGATAAAATATTTTTCTCCACCTAAAGATGGAACATCAAAGGGTCCGCAAATATCAGTGTATATAATTTCAAGAAGTTGAGTGCTCCTTGTGGCACCTTTCTTTGTATGCTTGATTAGCTTTCCTTTAATGCAATCCAAACATATATCAAGATCAGCAAAATTCAAATTCGGGAGAATCTCATTCTTTATTAATCTTTTTAATCTTTCTTTGGATACATGACCCAAACGTCTGTGCCACAAAAAAGCAAAACTTTCATTCAGTGAACTACGTTTAATTCCAACATTTTGATGAATAACAAGAAGGGATTCAGAAAAAATATTATCGAGTTTCAATCTATATAAACCATCAATAAGAACACTAGAACCATAAAAAATAGTATTCTTATATAAATTGAAACATCCATGTCCAAACATAAAATCAAATCCAGAAACATCACGTCTTGAAAGAGAAATCAAATTTATAGAACCTGAAGGAACACAAAGAGTCTATAATAGGTCAAGGTGATGTCCAGTCTCCAAGATCAATCGATAAGTCCCTATTCCTTCAATTTGAGCCTTCAAACGATTTCCCATGAACAAGAAATCCTTACTTGAATTTGTGGTTTGGATCGTAGTGAATCCCTGCAACATAGTGGATACATGAGTAGTTGCACCAGAATCAAGCCACCAAGTATTATTAGAAACTTCAACTAAATTTGATTTGAAACATACAAAAGTACTAAATGTACCTTTCTTTTCAAATCAACCTTTACGTTTTTGGCAATCTTTCTGATAGTGTCCTTCCTTTCTACAGAAACGATACACATCAACCTTGAGTTTCTTATGAGCATCCTATGGAACTTTAGCAGGTGCTTTCTTCTTCTTAAACTTATTGATCTTCACTTTAAGTCCTTTACCAGCTCCTTGACCCATGAGGTTAATGGAATGACCTCCTTGTTTCTTAAGTCTTGAGTCTTTTTGAGTAAGCATACTGGACAATTCATTAACATCTCACTTATCCTTAATAGTGTTATAGTTAATTTGGAATGGTCCATACTCAAGAGGCAATGAGTTCAAAATAAACTGAACCAAGAAGGTGTCATCCACTTTCATCCCAAGGTCCGAAGTCTTGCTGCAATGTTAGTCACGTCGATGATATGATTTGGCATACTACGCGACCCATCAAACTTCATGCTCGTGAGTTTAGCCATTAGTGTACCAGCGAGACTTATCAGCAGAGCGAAAATGTTCTTCTACAAACTTCAGGTATTCCCTGGCACTTTCTGTTTTTGGAATAGTACTCTTAATGTTGTTAACAACAGTCATTCGCATGAACATAAGGCTCAATCTGTTAGAGCGCTCCCATAATTTATGAAAATATTTCTCATCCTCACTGCTCTTATTAGTAATGGCAGTAGGTTTGTCATTCAACAGAACCAAGTCAAGAGCCATCACACATAAGTGGAACTGGACTTGTTCATGCCATTCAGAGAAGTTCAATCCATTGAACACAGTAACAGATGAAGCATGTGAATGAAGAGGAATAACTGCAAAATAGATATACATGCTCACAAATCAAAAAATAATGTAAATTTAGTAAAAAGATAAAAGTATATCGTAATTCTCCTTTGGGAGAATACTACGATACACTATCATAATTTAAATGTCATTTTTGTCTTTAATAGGCAATTAAATATTTTTAATCAAACATATGCGTCATCTTTGGATATACAATATATGTTTGATTGAAAATATTAATCTACCTTATAATGTTCACTATTCGTAGAATGATAGATTCACCTTTGGGTAAATTTTTTAAGTTCTAGCAATAGTGAAAGTCAATTTATCTATTTATTTTCAATATAGGCATTTCATTAATTTTTATAGATAAATGACAATTTTATGAATGCATATTTTTTTTAACCATACTAGTTTGACCACTTTGGTGATTAACAAACTATATGAATAAAAATACACACGTAATATCATAAAAATTTTGTTCATGTGAGTAATTTTAAACATTTTAGTTTGGCTGCTTTGGTGACTAGCAAACTATAGAAACATAATACATGCATCAAGTGATCATAAATATTATATGTGTAAACGTTAATTTCTCTAGTTTGACCACTTTGATGACTAACAAACTATTTTACACTAAGTACACACATATTATTTATTGCTTAGTATAACGATCACTTTAATTTATTGCACAATTTAAAAATAAAACATAATTATTACATTATGGGAAGATTAAGATTTTTTAGAATTTGTGCAAATTAAAGTTTTTGCTAACAACAATTTATTAACTTAAGAGTCCAAACGCCTTAAATAGTCAAGCACAACATTACGCTACTAGAAAAGGATTCAATAATAAGTTTGAACATAATTTGATTGGACAAAATTAAACTTTCAAGAGATTAATTTTAAATCACAAAACTAAATTCAATAAATATCACACAAACTTATACAAGTGATTAAATTTTAGGATAGTTGGTCCCCAAGCAGAGATTCACACCCAGAGAATCATTACAAAAAAATATCTTAAGCTCTTTAAAAGTTTTAATCATCTTTTTGATGCAGAAGCAGGAGATATTAGATCAATAAAAGTCTTTTAGCAATATAATAGTTCTTGATGTAATCAGTTCAGTTATTGCCACTAGTTAACATATTCATTAAGATTATCAGTTCAAACAATCCAGGCTTGGATGCCACATGTAAGTTTATATATGCTTTAATATACATCAGGATCTTGAACACGATAATCTTACATAGAGATCGTTAAGGGCACATACTTGGTGAGGAAGACATCACCATAGAGAAAAGCGGAAGCGTTAGTAGTAAATTGATTTCTACCTCCTTGCCCTAACCTTACGTTACCATAGCCGTCAGCGATGGAATTAATGAAGAGAATATGTGGTAACCCTAAAGGGTGGAGGGAGGACCAATTTATAGAGGTTGTGACTTAATCTGGTACGTGCATCAAGTAACCAATGTACGGACAAGATCTATTCTTTATTAAATATTATTTATGGTATTACTTAGGCCACAAGTAAACTTGGGCCATAAGTAAGAATAAGTAGGAATCCTAATTATTATAGGAATCCTAATTATTCTTACACAGACTTCATCAAGAGCCCATGTTTCCACCACCTTGGTTTCCTCAACAGTGTCCAAATAAGCTTTCACTCTTTGCCCATTTACCATAAACCACTTTCCTTCGTGATTTCAAGCTCAATTGCACCACATGAGAAAACTTCAACCACACAAAACGGTCATATCCACTTTGACTCTAGCTTGCAAGGAAACAAACGAAGTCTTGAGTTGAATAGAAGCACCAAATCACATGGAGCAAAGTCTCACTTTTCAATCTTCCAATCATGATACATCTCTATCCTCTCCTTGTATAAGGGTAAACTTTCATATGTTTTCATTCGAAACTCATCAATCTCATTTAGTTGACTTAGTGTAATACCCTAGCTTTCCAAGGAATGAAAATGCAGAATTTACATGTAGGCAGTGACCTATGGAGGCCACTTACGGGCCGTAGTCAGGTTGATGGGCCGTAGGTGAGGAGTCGTCAATGGCTCTGTCAAGTTAGGTAATCCTCAGTTTCTGAAGTGTGATCTACGGAGTAGAAGGACGGATCGTAAGTCAGTTGACGGTCCGTAGAAAGTAACCGTAGATATCCCCCAGCCTTGGTTAAATTCTTGAACCTCAGGCTGTGATCCACGGTTGAGGTGTACGGTCCGTAGATGGACCTACCAGCCGTAGATTGAAGCCGTCGTTGCAGGGTCCCCAGATACCAACTCTCTGAATCTTTTGACGGTTCAACAGGATGGTCCGTCAATGGATGTACGGACCGTAGGTCCTGACCGTAGATGGGCCCCAACAGTTTTTAATTAAGGGCTTTTTGGTCTTTTCCCTGGTTAATTCCCTAATTAACTAAGTCAGTTTTACCCTTAATGAAGGTCCTATATAAAGTTTTTTATACCTAAATCACTTCATTCTAACTCATTCCCTAAATTCACCTCTCAAATATTTGTCTCTCTAAAAGAAATCCTCTCTAGCTCAAGGAAGAAGAAGAAGCTAAGTCCTCCATTGAAGGTCACCCAATCTCCTCCAATTTCTAGTGGGCTTTGCTAAGGTATGATGGTATTGACCAATGGAGTTGCTTCCTCCATTGGGCCCTCCCTTTTCTTTATGAATTTCAAGGTTCAATTCCCTTCAAGTAACCTAGGGTTTGATCAATTGTTATGGGTTCTTCTAGTATGAGTTCAATTACTGATTTAATGCTTTGTAGTGCACGATCTAGCATGGGTAAAGTAATTTAGTGCACGATCTAGCGTGAATTACATGTCTAATTGTGATTCTTGCATGAACCCCCATGATCCCAAGTAAATTCTCACCAATTTGATAATCTATGCCTTGATTGTTGGGTTGAGATAAGAATTGATGAAATTGAGGGATCATCTATGAAATTGAGCATGAATTGGGGTTAAGTGCATGAATTTAGTTAGCATGTTCAAGTAAACAGCATGATTTTCCTTTTTTATGTGGGTCACTTCAAGTATGACTAAATTGCCTTGATTATGACTTTTAAGAGCTAGCTTGCATTGAATTGCATGGTTTAAAATAAAGGCAATATGAACCCATTAGCTATGAAGAAAAAGCATGATAGAATCATGAAGAAAGAGGTTTATAGAATCAAGCATGTTTTATATGAAATCTATGATATGTTGATGTTGAGTCTTGAAAGGGTTTTCTCACATGTAAAGGATTCATAACTTGTTAAAAGGTTTGCTTAACTAAAATTGAGTAAAGAGCTTAAAGAAGCTATTCTAGGGGTGTAAGCTTGGACAAGTCCATGAAAGAAGAAACACTCAATAAAGTAAGCTTGGACTAGTCCATGGTATGTGAAGTCATGTTTATCTTGGATTGGCAACCCAGTTGTGCCTTTCCATGGATATCAGTATTTATGATTGTATAGTGGGAATTATGCATAGAACTGAGTGGACGGGTGACAAGTCCCCATATGTCCTATGCCTATGTGCCCCCATAGGTGGTCTTAACAGGCCCATATCAGCTTAGCTAGTGGATCCACGTAGGCTATGGTTCAGGATTCTACCTTGGCAAGTAGAATGGCCCTTTTTCGGTGTAGGGCAGACACTGGATTCCATGTTGAGTTATTCCATGGTCTACAGATCGGTTTGAGGCTTTTCCCACACTTCAACTTGCACAATGGTGCATGGGTTACTAAAAGTAAAGTAAAGAAAAGAAGAGTAAAAGAAAGATGATTTAGCTTGCTTTGGCCATGGTTTATGCTTTATGCTATTTGTTTATATGCCTTATCATGTTTAGCTTGGCCAATTGCATGTCATCTTTATATCTCAGTTTCTAGCATGTTTTATGAGTTTATATGCATTTCTATCATACTTAGTACTTTATTGTGCTAACGCATACTCTTTCCTGCATCAACTTCTTTGGTGTAGGACGTGGCAGTTCTCCTACTCGTGGCTAGAGCATTGACTTAGAGTTGAGAAGAAGACTTGGTGAGTCCTCATGCATCCGAGGACATAGCCTTGTTGGAGATTACTTTGATGTCTTTCCTTATGTTGGATATTGTATTGGGCTGCGTCCCTATCACTTTTATTCGTATTCTATGATATTAGAAGACTTTGAGACATGAGTTGTAGACTTCAGCAGTTTTGAGTAAAGCTTTGATATAAAATGCTCTTTTGAACTCTTATTTCTCTATTATCTTGTATGTTATGTATGCTAAGGGCTTGTATGAGGTCTCTCGGGGTCTTGTACGCCGTGTTACATCTAAGGGCTACCCTGGGTCGTGACACTTAGTCGCTGATCAGATGCATCTCCTCAATCGAGGTTCAACTTTTTAAGTGCCTACATGACTTTGTGCTCAAGCTCTACTGGCAAATGACCCCTATAATTGTGTAAAAATGCGGAAGTTCTAACCTTCTCCAAAACCGTAAAGTATTAATTCAAATTTTAAGTATTTAAATTTCAATTTCTTAAAAAAATTATTTTCAATAAAAAAAATTGTTCAATAAGTAATATAATGAAATAGTTTTTAAAAATTATTTCTATACGTTTCTGGAAAATTTTCTATACGTTACTCTTGAAGAGGAAAAAATTTATACAACAAAAAAGAGTTTCTGGAAAATTTTCTATATGTTACTCTTGAAGAGGAAAAATTTTATACAACAAAAAAGAGTTTCTTTTTATATAAAAAATATGTATTTCAACTCAAATCAATATGTTCAGTAAGTAATACAACGAAATATTTTTTTTTTAGATTAAAGGATCTTGCAACTTTAATTAAATTTGAATAGAGATAGATAATTCGGTTATTCTTTTAATGTATCCCTATGATTTAGGAGCATTTATTAAAGAAGAGTATGATGTAGTTAACTACTACTAAAATTTGAATTTTTAAAAAGGGTAAAAAGTTAAAGTAATTGTAAAAATTAGATATTTTAATATTTTCAGTTATTTTTTCTTTTCTTTTTTTAGTGTTTGTAATTTTTATTTTTATTTTTAGATTTTAAATTAATTTTAAATTTAGTTTTAATAATTCATAAATTCTATTTTTTAGTGGTGTTGACACGTAGGTGTTTTCACCTCTCCTATTATATATAGATAGATTATCATCATCATCATCATCATCAATATAGATAGATGGCTTAACACATCGGTGACCCCCTAAAGTTGGCACCATGTTTCATTAGACACCTTAACTAAGCGATGTTCATTTTAGACACCTCATGTAAGGTTTCGCTGTGTCATTTTGACACTTTTCTTAATAAAAGCAAAAGTAAATAGAGAGTGTGTGTTACACTCGCGAATGACGTGTAAAGTAATAAATTAAACGACGACATTTGTCATTTGTGTCAAAAGCACTTTTTAATCAAATAATTAATTTTGAGTAAAAATAAAAATTGACCAATGAATTAATGACACATGACCCAAATAATTACAAAATAAAATAAAATGTAAATCAATAAAAGAAACATCCCCCTCCCCAACGAGTGTTTTCTCCAAATACCCCTAGGGCTTGTCTTCTCCATTTACAGAAAATGCCCCCTCCCCCCACTGTCTTTTTTAAATACCCAAGCACACCAAATCGCACCCCCTCCCCCACAAACCCCCCTCCTTATTTGTTTTGCAAAATATGCCCCCCTCCCCCCGTTGTCTTCTCTAAATGCCCTTTTTTCATTTTATTTTTCCCTAATAAATAGCTTGATGGTGAATGGAAGATTTTTGCTAGTTCAAAGAAATTTTTTAATTTAGTTTAAAGAAATTCACTCGTCGTTTTGTTGAAACCTTCATTTTCAATGGATGAAATTTAACTTGGGTAAAATGGTGGCTAAAAATGGGAAAAAAAGGAAAAATATAATTAAAATTAATTAAAGAACCATTTCACGTGCCCAGTCAATAAGTGTATTACACTCATTATGTCATGTACGCAAAAAGTGTCAAAATGACACAATAGGACTCTTACATGAAGTATCTAAAATGAATATCGCCTAGTTGAGGTGTCTAAGTGAAACATGGTGCCAACTTTAGGGGGTCACCGATGGGTTAAGCCTAGATAGATAGATAGATCATCATCATCATCGTCATCGTCATCATTATCATCATCGTCATTGTCATCGTCATCGTCATCGTCATCGTCATCGTCATCGTCAATGTGATCGTCATCGTCATCGTCATCATTGTCGTCATCATCATCATATTATTATTATTATTATTATTATTATCATCATCATCTCATTATCATTATCATTATCATTATTATTATGTAATGGCCCGATTAGTCATTTTTGATATTTTTCATGAAATTGACCTTTTTTCCCTTCCAACTTTTGACCCGGAGTTATTCTTGATTAAGTTTTGAAAGTTGGTCTCAAGCCTTGAGTTAAAAGTTGAGATTTTGGCAAGTTTTAAGTTTGAAAGTGTAAGTTGCTTAAAGGTGATTTTTGGTGTCTTTCGGGGTTCGGATGCTCAGATCAGAATTCCGAGAGTTCTGTTGGATTCGAAGGATGATTTTAGGCCTAAGAGTGGTCTTGGTGGAGTTTTCAACGGTCCCGAATTGGTTTTAACCTTTTTAGGCATTGTCTTAGTTTCTTGTGGTTTTCACGGATGTCGGGTCAAGGAGACTTTGGATTCATATTTTGACGGTTCTATTGAGTCTGAAATGTCGAGTATAACAAATTTGCATATTTAGTTTGTGTGTACGAGATTCTGAATGAATTTCGAGGGTCCTTTCGATGATTTTTGAGTTGGTTGTGTTTCTGGTGTTTGCAGGCCTCACAATGGCGAAGAGGTCTTCGCAATAGCGATTGTCGTGTTAGCGAAGGCTTGTTCGCAATCGCAAAGGGTGCCCCTGACCACACCTGCGCGTTCGCGATGAAATGTTTGCTTTTGTGACATTCGTGAAATGAAGCTCAGTTGGCGATCACGAAGGTCAATATTTTTGTAGGGTTCACTTTTGCGAACCCAATGTCATTTTTGCGACATCAGATGGGGGTTTATGCCTACCATTTTCAGAATTTTAGGCCCATTTTCCATGTTTGAGCTTGGAAAACCTTGGAGGCGATTTTTGAAGAGTTTTCTTGTGCTAAATCACTTGGGTAATGTAACACCTCAGGTTAGAGAAAGGCTAGAAAGGGGTCAAATGGACAAGTCACGAGCCCAAAAGTGGACCATGGAACCCTCCACGGAGCTCTAGACGGGTCGTGTAGGGGACCATGGTCCGTTAAGGAGATCATGAAGGTCTTCCAGAACCTGCCCTAGGCAGGCTTCACCTTGACGGACACCCTGATGGTCCGTGGTGACTTAGACGACCTGTCCGGTGGGTCATACAAGTCACCCCATCAGTAAGGTCTCACCCTAAGTCACTGTTTAAGGACCACGGATGTGAAAACGGTCCGTGAAGCTTCACACGGACCGTGAAGTCATCCGTGAAGGAGACTTGTCAGAGTTTGAGTTTAGGTTCAACTTCAAACGATCATATCTCTCAGAACAAAATGAATTAGGTGGCCCATGACCTATCAAATTAAAGGTCTTTGAGTCCTCTTTTCAATGCCACAAAGTTTGTCCCATTTGAAGTTTGGAGTAAAATGTTATGCCCATTTTAGTGAAGCACTATCAGGTAGATGAAGCTTCATGACCCACTAGACGAGCCATCATGCCTTAGACGGCCCGCGAAGCCTCTCTTGAAGTCACTTCGGCAGCATTTAAGTCAGGGTCGCATTGGTCTTTTCCCTTATGGATTTGGTACTTAAACTATGTAATTTGATGCTTAAGCTACGTCGTTTTAATTTGTCTAAGCCTAATAATCTAGTAAGAAACTACCTAGAACCCTCATTCTCCCAAAATCATCCAACTTAGAAAGAAAATAAGAGAAAAAGGCGATAGTTTCTCCCAATAACAAGTAGAGGTCTTCTTCAAGTTCAGCCCCGAAATCCGAAGGATTTCTCAGTAGTTTCCTGACCAGGTATGGGGGATTTCACTAATGGTTTCCTTTCACCTATTAGGCCCCTAGAATTCAGTCAGTTCTTCAATTTCTCATAACTTGTTCAGACCTAGGGTTTCCAAAACCTTGGAGATTCATTGTGATTTTGGCTGCTATAGTTTTCACGATCTAAACAACATGTTTCTTGGAAAATTTGCATAGTCCCATGTATAGAACTCAGAACCCTAGCTTGTATTAATTATTTGTATTTCATGAATTATACTCACTAGGTAGATCAGTCAGAAAATCATGCTTCAGAATTTGAATACTATATCTTTCGGTATTTTTAAGTTGCATTCTCAAATAGCATGCCAGTATTTTGAGCTACTCAATATTTCAATTGCATTTTAACTATACATATTCAGCTGGGACTAGATTTAGCACCGAGTTGGACTAGATTCAGTGTAACCTCAAAGTTCCAGAATTACGTGCCAACGTAGGTTCAGAAGTCCCCTTTATTGGGCATCAGTTTTTAATGATCACGCAACAGTCATGACTTTATACCCCTGGCAAGGTATATTGGGTCCTCTCGATGAGGCGTATACATCGGACTCCACGTTTAGCTCACGTGATTTATGTCGGTTAATAGTAGCTCCCACAGTCATACTCTTATTGCATTGACCATGTTATCAGCATTTACTCCGGTATACAGTTCAGTATGTTATTTTTATGATTAGTACTTGTTCATTGCATCTAGCCCAGTTTTCAGTTATACTTCAGTACAGCCTATTTCCATGTTAAGTTTATATTGTTCAGTTTATATTATTCAGCTTAGTATCTATATCTTGCATGCTCAGTATATTCAAAGTACTGACGCATACTTTTGTGCTACATCGTTGTATGATATAGGTTCAGGTGCTCGGTATCCAGATCATGCTTAATTTGACTTCCAGCCTACACTAGGCAACTTCAGTGGTTAGTCCTCATAGTTCGAGGACGTTTCTTTATGCTTTTGGTGTAGTAAGCCTATTATTAATCTTTTAGTATTTTTAGAGTTAGTTGGGGACTTGTCCCAGTAGCTCATCAGTATTAGAGGCTTTCAGACATAGAGTCAGTATTAAGATGTTTTGGGTTGTTCGCCATTGCTTCAGTTGAAAGGTGCAGTTCATCAGCAGAGAGTTGAGGTTTTCTCCCAAGGGGGAGATGGTGTGCTTCGTTACCAGGGTCACTTGTGTGTCCCTAATATGGGTGAGTTGAGGCAGCAAATCTTTACAGAAGCGCATAATTCCAAATATTCCATTAATCCAGGTGCCACTAAGATGTATCGTGATCTACAGGAATTCTATTGGTGGAACGACATGAAGAGAGATATCGTAGACTTTGTGGCTAAGTGTCCTAACTGTCAACAGGTTAAAGTAAAACATCAAAAACTAGGAGGTATGACTCAAGAGATTAGCATTCCTGCGTGGAAGTGGGAAGTGATAAACATGGATCTCATTACGGGTTTACCTCGTAATCGCAGACAGCATGACTCCATTTGGGTGATAGTGGACAGAGTCACTAACATAACTCACTTCTTGGCAGTCAAAACTACAGATTCAGCGGAGAACTATGCCAGAGTGTACATCAACGAGATAGTCAGGTGCATGGGGTTCCTTTGTCTATCATCTCAGATAGAGGTCCTCAGTTTACATCTCATTTCTGGAGATCATTTCAGAAAGGTCTTGGTATTCAGGTAAATCTCAGTACAACATTTCATCTATAGACAGATGGTCAGATAGAACATACCATTCAGACCTTAGAGAACATACTAAGAGCTTGCGTGATCGATTTCAAGGGTAGTTGGGATGATTACCTACCTCTCATAGAGTTCGCCTATAATAACAGTTTCCATTCCAGTATTCAGATGGCCCCTTATTAGGCACTATATGGGCATAGATGCAGGTCTCTGGTTGGTTGGTTCGAAGTAGGTGAAGCAGCCTTGGTTGGGCCAGATTCAGTTCATGAGGCTATGGAGAAAGTTTAGCTCATCAGAGATAGACTAAAGATAGCTCAGAGTCGTTAGAAGTCATATGCATATGTGAGGAGAAGGGACTTAGAGTTTGAAATTGATGATTGGGTTTTTGTGAAAGTGTCACCCATGAAGGGGGTGATGAGATTTGGGAAGTAAGGGAAGCTCAGTCCCAGGTATGTAGGTCCTTACAGAATCCTGAAAAGGGTTGGTAATATGGCTTATGAGTTAGAGTTGCAAACAGAACTAGCAACGGTTCATCCAGTCTTTCACATTTCCTTGTTGAAGAAGTGTGTGGGTGATCCGGCATCGATAGTACCTTTAGAGAGTATGGTTGTGAAGGATAGACTCACCTATGAAGAGATTCTAGTTGAAATTCTTGACCTTCAGGTTCGTAGGTTGAGAAATAAGGAAGTCGCTTCAGTAAAAGTTTTGTAGAGGAGTCAGTCTGTAGAGGGAGATACTTTGGAAGAAGAAGCAGCCATAATGGCCAAGTATCCTCACCTCTTTCCTTCCGTTCAGTTTCAATTGGAGGTAATAGTTCCTCTCAAGTCTTTAAGTTAATCTTGTATAAATTTAGTCTCAGTATCTTGTTCCCTCAGTTATCATTGCATTTCAGCATAATTGCATGTTCATGGAACTCAGTTTAGTTAGATATCAGCTTCTAGTACTCAGTTGGTAGGGATTGCAACTCTTTCCTTCAAACTCATCTTGTTTAGTCTTCATTCGAGGATGAATGTTCCCAAAGGATAGATATCGTAACACCTCAGGTTAGAGAAAGGCTAGAAAGGGGTCAAACAGACAAGTCACGAGCCCAAAAGTGGACCATGAAACCCACCACGGAGCCCTAGATGGTCATGTAGGGGACCACGATCCGTTAAGGAGCTCGTGAAGATCTTCCAGAACCTGCCCCAGGTAGGCTTCACCTTGCCGGACACCCTAACGGCCCATGGTGACTTGGATGGCCTGTCTGATGGGTCGTACAAGTCACCCCATCAGTAAGGTCTCACCCTAAGTCACTGGTTAAGGACCACGGACGTCAAAACGGTCTGTGAAGCTTCACACGGACCTTGAAGTCATCCGTGAATGAGACTTGTCAGACTTTGAGTTTAGGGTCAACTTCAAATAATCATATCTCTCAGCACAAAATGAATTAAGTGGCCCATGACCTATCAAATTAAAGGTCTTTAGGTCCTCTTTCCAATATCACCAAGTTTGCCTCATTTTAATTTTGGAGTAAAAAGTTATGCCAATTTTAGTGAAGCACTGTCAAAAAGATGAAGCTTCACGACCCACTAGACGGACCATCATGCCTTAGACGGCTCGTGAAGCGTCTCTTAAAGTCACTTCGGCAGCATTTAAGTCAAGGTCACATTGGTCTTTTCCCCTATACATTTGGTACGTAAACTACGTCATTTGATGCTTAAGCTACATCGTTTTACTCAGTTTAAGCCTAATAATCTAGTCAGAAACTACCCAGAACCCTCATTCTCCCAAAATCATCCAACTTAGAAAGAAAATAAGAGAAAGAGGTGATAGTTTCTCCCAAGAACAAGTAGAGGTCTTCTTCACATTCAGCCCCGAAATTCGAAGGATTTCTCTGTAGTTTCATCACCAGGTATGTGGGAGTTCACTAATGGGTTCCTTTCAACCATTAGGTCTGTAGAATTCAGTCAATTCTTCAATTTCTCATAACTTGTTCAGACCTAGGGTTTCCAAAACCTTGGAGATTCATTGTGATTTTAGCTGCTATAGTTTCCACGATCTAAATAACATGTTTCTTGGAAAATTTGCATAGTCCCATGTATAGAACTCAGAACCCTAGCTTATATTAATTATCAATATTTCATGAATTATACTCGCTAGGCAGATCAGCCAAAAAACCATGCTTCAGAATTCAAATGCCATATCTTTCAGTATATTTATGTTGCATTCTTAGATAGCATGTCAGTATTTCAGTTGCATTTTAGCTATACATATTCAGTTGGGAGTAGACTTAGCACTAAGTTGGACTAGGGTTCACCATACCCTCAAAGTCCTAGAACTACGTGCCAACGTAGGTTCAGAAGTCCCCTATGTTGGAGATCTGTTTTGAGGGATCATACCACAGTCATGGAATTTTGATTGGTTCATGGAAAGGTTTTTCAAGAACTTGAGTTCTAATCTAAAATGGGATTTTGAAGTGGTTTTGGTTCCTTTTTTGAAATGGTTTTCACCATTTAGTTCCTAAAGCCTTAAATATCATTTTCAAGTATTAATTTTCAGATTCAAACCTCCTTATTTTAATTGGGTTTTGAGTTGACTGACCCATTTCTCTAAGTAATTGATGTGGGTATTGTTGTTTCTTGAGAGTGATTGTGAATACTTGATTGTTATAGATTGTGTGGGTTTGGAAGTGATTCGGAAGGGGAAAATTCAAGCTTCAGATTGATTAATTAATTGCTATAAGGCAAGTGATCACTTAAACTTTGTAATTTAGTAGAATTGTCTACTTCTCTTCATTGTTTGTGAGTTGGGGAGTAATCGACAATGAGGTAAAGGATTTATTGCTCCACTTGATTAATATTAACCTACAGAAAGGGAGAAAATGAAAAGGCTTCTTGATGATAGTGATAAATTGGGAATTGCCTTGTTATGACCCCTATTTGATTGATTGGTGAATTGCTTGAATGCATGAAAGTGGACTTGAATTGTATGAATTGTTGTCTCTCCGTATGGTGTGATATTGCTTGTGTGCATTGATTGTTGAACATCGTGATGAGACATTTGATATAAAGTCGAAGGGAAATGGTTTCGGCTAATGATGCGATATAACGTCGATGGAAAATGGTTCCGGCTAGTGATATAAATACTGAAGGAAAATAATTCTGACAAGTGATATTTTGTGATAAATTCGAAGGGGAATGGTTCCGACTAGTTATATAAATGCCGAAAGAAAATGGTTTCGACAAGTGATATTTTATGATAAAGCTGAAGGGAAATAGTTCTGGCTAGTGATATAAATGCTGAAGAAAAATGATTCTGGCAAGTGATTTCATGTGAAAGCCGAAGGAAAATGGTTTCGGTTAGTGACATTGTGCCAAAGGAAAATGGTTTCGGAAAATGTTGAGCTTTGTGATCAATCTACTTGATGCATATATTTGAATTATTTGATGCATGTGATTGAGCTGTATAATTGGTGTATATGATTGATTCATTGGTTACATGAATTGAACATGCTTGATATTTGTGATTGAAATGCTTGGTACTTGAGAGTAAATGATTTGATACTTGTCGGTTGTTGTAATGTGACTGTTGGTCTATGATCTTTGAGCCTTGTGACTTGTGTTTTGTAGAACTGTTAGGTTAGACTGATTTCGTTGTAGGTTGTAGTTTGTGGAGGTTCGGTTGGGATGAAAGGAGTATTCGATTCTAGCTAGGTTGCCTTGTTTATTAGGTTGCTTGCTGGATACCGTGTTGTTTGTACTCACTCCTTACTTCTACACTTGTGTAGGTTTCGATCCTAGACCCGTGTGATCTTCTTCTTCTTCTTCTTCTTCTTCTTCTTCTTCTTCTTCTTCTTCTTCTTCTTCTTCTTCTTCTGTCTCCTCTTAAAGTCACACCCTGAGGCCACATTCCACCCATCCATCATTGATAACTATTTATTCGCACTCAATATTTATACTTACTTATTTTTTAGCTAATCCCCTGCTCTCACTATGTCCAAATCATGAAGGGCTTGAGAGGTAGTTGCTTGTCATTCCAGCGGACCCTCTTTTTTCTTTTTGGTTATGCTTTGTTTTGTTTGAGAAACAAAACATTGAGACTTGTATTCATATTTCGAATTCTTTATTTACATTAGTGACTTGTACAGGTGACAATTAAGTTTTGGAGTATGTTTAGAATGAATAAGTTTTCCGCTTTTGATCTTGTTCTGGCTTTATCTTTCCGTATTTCTTTCATTTCGTTAGGTTGAGGCTAGCTTTTCTTGGTGGGATTAGACAAGTGTCATCATGTCCTTTTTTGGATCATGACATATTATTATTATTGTTGTTCTTGTTGTTATTTTAATTGTTGTTGTTATTTTAATTGTTATTTTAATTGTTGTTGTTATTTTAATTGTTTTTGTTGTTATTTTAATTGTTGTTGTTGTTATTATTATTTTAAATATTCACCTTCATATCTCATATTTAATTGTCTATTAATTGTTTCTTTTTATATCTATAACTCTCACACTTTTTATATTCATAACCTCCAAATATTTAATTTAAAATTTTAAGACATCTATTGATATTCCTCCATTTTTATCTATATAAATCCATCTTTTTTGTTCAACGTGATCCCTACCCACGGTTATCCTTTTCATTTTAGAGTTAAAATAGTGAAGTGCTTATATCATTATTGTACTATTTGATTCATGATTTAGTTGACTCTACAAAGACGGCTATATGAGTGAAAGAGTCCACAAGAACTTGAGAAATTATGTACTCATTCTATGTACTTTTTCCATCAATATTGTTATAATTACTGTCCTATGAAGAATGTGTACATTGTATTTTTTCTTCTCTATTTTTTTTTATTTTCTCCCTATTATACCTCTTTAATTTGATTTTTTATTTGGGCTCAAATTAGTCATTTGTGACTTTCTTGAAAGTTTTCTAACTAAATACACCTTTCATTTGGTATTTTTGTCATATTTTAAAAAAAATATTTATAACTATTGTATTTTATTACTCATTACATGTATGTTTTCATAGAATTTTTGTCGTTCTAACAAACCTATGAAAACCCACATGGAATACACGTGCAAAGCACATGTCCAAAAACTAGTATTATTAAAAGTGGAAAGAATGTTAGGCAAACGTTAGATTACCAATTTACCTCTACATTAAATTAAAATATTATAAAATATTTAATAAATTAAATATTAAATAGTAAATCATCATATTAATACATTAATCATTTATTTTCACTAAATCTGCATTATGTAAATATAATAACTCTTACTACTTATGTTCATTATGCTTTTTACTCTCTCCTCTCATCCATGATCTCAAATGGGTTAATGTCATATTCATGAAAATTCCGTGTTCCTTAATTCTATACTATAAATAGTGACACTTGGCACAACATTAATGTACACACTTAAAATAATTGGAAAAAAATGAAAAAATCTCTATGCTCTCTTTTCATGTCTCTCTTTTTTTTGTGTAATATTTATGTTTCTTATTTGCTGCCATTGTTTAACATTCTAATGTTTTGTTGTTATTATTATTGAGAACTTACAGTGATTTGTTGCTTTCTAATTTGTATTCAGATATTAATGCCAAATATAAGTTTTATCAGAAGCATTGTACATTATATTTATGAGGAATTATGTTTAAAACAATGATAATGGAGAAGTTGTACAAAATTTTCAAAAAATGGATATCCATAATATCAAACTCAATTGTCTATAGTTTGTCATTTTTTTTTCGATTCTTTTGTTTCATCATTTTCTACTTAGGAAAACTATTATATCGTCAAGTTTGAAATATAACGGAAAGTGAATACCTTGACTTTTTTGTGTATTTAAATTACTAACACAAAGTACAATGACATATTGTTAGAAAATGTATGCATAAGTTCTACTTAGTTTTAGATATACAATATATGGGATACACGAGCAATACACGTGCTCAAAAACTAATCATCATCATATCATATATTATCAAAAGTGGGAAGAATGTTAGACAAAAGTTAGATTACCAATTTACCCCTACACTAAATCTAAATATTATAAAATATGTAATTAATTTGTAATTGTTAAATAATAATCAAATAATATTACTAAATTTCATATTATATTCTTTATTAATATTATTTATTATATATATTAGTCTCTATTAAATTGCTTAATGTTACTTTTTAACTCTTTTAATTTTCAGAGTATGCTACTATCACTATAAAACTTTAATTATGAGAAATATGTTTATAAAAATGAACAATCAAAACCTTACATCCATTTGTCTTCTTGCAACTCTTTTTTTTTTTGTTTGAAAAAAATTCATTTGTGTGCTACATTTTAGAAAAACACTAAGGGTTTTCTCTTTTCTTTTTCTGTGTATTCATTGATAGAATTGAAGGCATTATATTGTAACATTTGTCAACCTCTTCATTGGTAGAATTTAAGCTATTATATTGTAGCATTTCTAAAAAATGCATATATCAAAGGGAAACTAAAAAGGCAGATCCAAGAAAAAAGTGTATAAAGAAAAGAAATGATTCATATTCCTGAAGTCTTGCTCTCTCATCTTTTTTGGTTCTACTAAAGTTTTCTTCAGGTTATCAAATATTCTTAGTTCGTTAGTTGTCTTAGCTGAGAAGATGCATAAGATAAATTTTTTATTCTTCTTATTACAGTTTTTGAAGGCAAGTATTAAAATCTATATATAGTACCGCCAATATATAAAAGTTTACGAAGTTTACACATATTGTATATTCGCTAGCATGTATTATCTTAGTTTCCTCATTCGAATCTTGTATTTGTACAATAATTAGCTATTTTTACTTTATACACTTTTAGTTAATTTTATATGGAAAAATGCTCAAATATGTCATCAAACTTTGAAACAAAGCTCATTTATGCCATTCGTCAAAAGTTTGGCTCATTTATGCCATTTTCGTTTGAGAAAAAACTCATCCATGCCATTATTTGTTAACTAAAAAGAGTTTTGATTTTGCAAAATTATTTTTTACATGTGGTCAATTGTGATTCGTCCACGTCATTAATTAAGTCATTTTTAAAAAGGAAAAGGCTCAAATATGTCATGGAACTTTGAGAAAAGTTGTAACACCCTGAAAATTTCTAAAGTTAAGACTCGAACCATTCTTGAATTGCGTATAATGTCGTACCGAGTGATTCTTAATTGTCCTTAGATTATAAGGTCAATTCATTAGTGTGGAAATGATTTTGGATATCAATTTGGGTCACTAGAACCCCCTAGCACAAAGTTGAGTTGGAAGCTTCCCTACCGAGTGAGTTTTGACATAAGATTCTACTTAGGTCAACTTGCAACGATTATATCTTTCAGAACATAATGGGTTAAGTGGCCCATGAGCTATCAAATCGAAGGTCTTTGAGTCCTCTTTCCAACGCCACCAAGTTTGCTCCATTTGAAGCTAGGAGTAAAACGTTATGCTTGTTTGAGAGAAGCCTCTCTAGTTAAGGCTTTTCATCCGTTTAAGGAAAGGGTAGTTTTGTCTTTTCCTTACCCCAATTGGCCTACCCACATTTTTCCTCACCCAATTAAGGGTCTAATCAGATGCTAAACCACTCTTGGTCGTTCCCAAACCCTTAGAAAAATAAGAGAAGAGTTCAAGAGGAGAAAGAGCTAGGTCTTTGAGCGTTCGTCAAGATACCGTCGATTCTCGCCAAGGACATTGTTCTTTCAAGGTATGTGAGGCTTCCCATAGTGATGGACTTGTTCGTCCTTACGCCAATCATGTAATTCCTTTGTTGATTCACCCATAAAATTATTTATATAAATGTTCTTGAAGAGTTCTTGAGTTTTAAGCTTCATTCTTTATCAATGGAGGTTTTGAGTTCTTGAGGTGAGGGTTTTGCGAATGAGTGGTGTTTCTTGATAGAATTTGAGTGGGATTTCGATAATTTTGTGTTGGGTTTGTGAATAAAGAGAGTTTGGAAGAAACCAATAGATTCTAGATGAGTTAGGACATGGAATTGAGCAAGAAAATTCATCAAATATTCTGGGCAGGGGGTGAGGTAGGGCACCACCATAGCGCCAGAGCTTTTCTTCTGAAGTTTGGGGTTGGTGCCCCGTGCCAGTAGTGCGCCCCAAACTTTCTTCTGAAGTTTGAGGCCTGGCGCCCCACACCAACAGTGCACCAGGGGTCGCCAGGGCCCATTTCTTCTCCGTTCTTTTGGGTGTGTTCCTTTAAGTTGTGGCTATGTTTTTCCACTCTATATTAAATCCTATAGGCTCCATTTATCATTGAAAATTCATGCATTATCCTACTCACATGTCTTAATTTACATTCCAAACTAAAGTAAGTTTAAGAGGGAAGTTCAAGAGGTCTTTTTGAGTCATTTTAAGAATTCTTTTGTAATTATCAATAGTTTTGAACTAAGTCTTGAGAAAGTAAATATGAGAATGAGAAGAGTTGTATTCATGATTGAAAAAGAGTATAAGGGAACTAAGTATTCCCAAATGTAGCACTTTTACATTTAAAAGAGAGAAGCATTGATCTTTAAATGAGTTTATGAGTTCAGAGATGTTTCAAAGTATTACCTCTATTAAGAGGATCATTTGATTAATTACCTTAAATTGAGAAAGAGATATGTTTTATACATTTCAGCATGAGTATATATTGTTGGGAGTAGTATTGAGCACCGATATGGGGGAGTTCAGACAACTCAAAGTCCCCATAAACCATGTATGCCAACATGGGTAAATGATTCATACTTTTTAGATGATTTCCTTAGTGCCTTCGGGCAGAGCTTAGTAGATCCACTTAGTTGAGAGGTTCTATACCCCGGCAAGATATAGGACAGTTCTGACAGCGTGGGTGAGACGTTGTATCATCACGTAGCTCATAGTGATGATTGTCGGTTAGAGAAACTCCCAAATAGTGTAAATAGTACTTTCATTGTATTTTCACATATAATTTTCTTTGAGTTATTATATTATACTTTGTGAAGCTTAAATTGATATTATTCTATTTATGTTTTATGTTGAGTTGAGTTGAGTTGAGTCGAGTCGATTTGAGTTGAGTTGAATTGAGTTGAGTATTTCTTTCAGCTTGTTCAGTTCAGTATATGCTTTTATTGCATTCTTTCGGTAAGAGTTTAAATGAGTTTTCCATCATGGTTTATATTATATTTCAGTTGAGTTACTGCCAGAGTTTCAATTTAGTTACTTTGTTATTCAGCTATATTACATACTCGTACATTCAATGTACTGACGTCATTCCACCTGCGTCTTTTAATGATGGAGATACAAGTACTTAGGATCATCAACAGGAGTTCCGTTGAGATCACTTCATCCACTTGTAAGCTTTTGAGTAAGGCCTCCTTGGCTCAGGAGGACCTAGTTATATAGGTTGTCAGTACTAGCTCTTTGAGGTGTTGTGAGTAGAGGCTTCATAGATAGACAGAGTCGAGGTGTTCCTCAGCATTTACTTTCTGTTGTGTTGTTTTATAAACTATAAGTATTACTATTGAATATTGTCCAAACATTATGAGTTGAGTATTTGATTTTATCATATTTAATGAAACTTTAAGCCTATTATAACTTAAGATAGTTTTCCCCTTGTAGTCATCCAGGATGAGGGTTTGCTTGGGGACCAACAATGGTTCTCGAGTGCCGGCCACGTCCAAGGTGTAGGCTCGGGTCGTGACAAAAGGCTCATCTATTTTATCAGTTTAAAGTGTGGCTCATCTATGCCATTTCAGTTGACAAATAAGGCATGAATAAGCCTTTTCTCAAACGGAAATGGTATAGATGATCCAAAATTTTAATGGATGGCCTAAATAAGCCTTTTCACAATGTTCGATGGCATATTTGAGCCTTTTTCCATTTTATAATTAAGCGTGCGTTCTTTTTATTAGAAAGATATATGTACTTTCTATAGTAAAAATGATGAATTTTTAATTTTTTTAGTAAATACCAATAGATTTAAAAGGGATAAAATTTGTCATTTGCAATATAAAAGTTATAAGAAGTATATTGGGATAAACGTGCAATGCAATCATTTGTCATTCAACAAAGAAGTCGTTTGAATACTCAGATTGTTCATGAATTTCAGCTTGTAATATTTCATTTTATTTTTTTGGTTATTCATTTCTATCAGTGTACTATTTTCTTAGGACACACGTTCAAAGCACGTATCCGAAAACTACTGTGTGTGTATATATATATAGATTGATTGGTAGTTGGTCGCAATAGACTTAACTGAAGTTTGAATAGGTTTGACTCTTTTATTTAGTTAATCTACAAATAAAATAAAATTGCATGCAATCAAATATAAAATAAAATAAACATAATTGTATATGCATATCTGTACTTGTTACTATAATTGACAATAGATTTCTAAAATTTCTTCCCTTTTGATTATTTAAATTATACATAAAGCTTGAAACAAAAATAACTTTGGTTCTATTTCTTAGTTATAAACTTTTACAAAAATTTTGACATGAGTTTTTCTATGTCCATTGCTCCAATAAATTATTTTGAAAGGTTGCCAGAAGGGTGCATTTTTGAAATAATTTCAAAAACAACTCCTGCAGATGCTGTAAAATCAACAACGTTGTCAAAAGAATTCAAACTTGCTGTAGAATCAGATGAAATTTGGAGAAGATTTTTGCCCTTTGATTATCAAGAAATAGTTGATAGATCTGAGTTTCCTCGTGTTTGTGGTACCAAAAAAGAGCTTTTTTTTAGTCTATGTGATTCTCCCATTCTCCTTGATGGAGGCAAACTGGTAAAATTTCATTTTGGTTAGGTTATTTTTTATGATTATTTGTTTTGTAACAGTGGTGTCTGAGTCAGTTTTTGTATACGCTATCTCTCACCAAAGGTGAAGTTATGATTTAAGATTTATGGATTCATTTTAAAAAAGGTTTTTAACATTAAATCCATTTATTTTTAAAGTTGTGGGTTTATATCTATTATTTGTTGCATTTATCATGAGTTTTTACATAAATATTATGTTCTGCAATATATAGAAGTACTTTTTTACCCCTCTCCAAGAGTTCCCACGCTTTTTGGTTCCCTTGGTAATCGAACCCACAAAATTAGTGTTGATGTAAGGGGTTCTTACCATCCTAACAATTTTCTGTTGTCGAAATGAATTGAAATTATTGGATTCATATGAAACTAGCTCTTCTCACCAATAGAAGTACCAAACAATGAAGTGGTGTTAGAAATTTGTACAAGGGAATTAAAAAGAATGATAGGTGTCATACACCTAGGATTTAAATTCGTAATCTAAAGCAATCTTTAAACCCCTTTTGCTGCTAAACTAGAATTATGGATTAAACCGTTCATATATAATTAAAAAAATCATTTTACCCTATTTGCGTTAGTGTATTTTCGAGCAACGGGATTCAATTAATTTTTTTGACATCCTTTAGCTCCCCTCGTATACCAGGTAACTCTGCAACTCAAGTAGGTAGAAAGAAATCACCTAGTGCTTTTATCTATACCGAAATTTTCAATTTAATTCTTATCATTCTTAATCCTATCTATTAGTCACTCACTATATCTTTTTTTTGTACCTTTTTTGTGTAGTTATTGCCACTAAAAACATCAAACAAAACATGTTTTATTGTGTTTCTCTATCCAAAATTTAGGTTATTTGTAAAATTGAACAAGGTATTTTTGGTGGTTATTAGCTATCAAATTGTATCATATTTTTATTTTACATATAATGTTTATTTTGATTAATCAAATTATAAATACAACACGATACATTGTGGATACTGATTAAAGTTTTTTTTTCTCAGAGTTTTTTTCTCGATAAAAAAAGTGGGAAGAAGTGTTTTATGATATCATCGAGGGAGCTTATAATTTTGGAGTGTGAGCAAACATACTTTTGGCAATGGAAGAAACACCCCAATTCCAAGTTTATATCTTTTCGTTTTCTTAATTTAATCTTTAACTTCCTCGCTACTTCTTATAAATATTTTTCTGGAATACACTCTTTATTTCTCTCTTTTTGCTCATTTATTCAAAGATTGTTGATTTTCTTGGTTATTATAAAATTTGTCTCTTCGTTTGTATTGATTAAAGGAATGCTTTTTTTAATTAGATTTTATGTTATGCATACTGAGAATATAAACAATAACATGCATTATCAAATAAAGCTAGTCCTTTCTTAGTAATGTACTCTTGAGCAAACAGCAAGGCTATCGAAAATGGTTGTAGAGAGAAGATTACGGGTAGGGGAAGACCAGATCTTTAAGATTAAAGAATCCAGTGAGCCAACAGAAAGGCAAACCAAGCTTTCAACAACTGACAATGGGATAAGTTCTTAATTAAAGAAAAAGAACCCTACATATGAGATTGTTATTACAAGAAAAATGAAGGTAACATAGCCACTTTTACCCAAAACTAGAACTAAGATGGAAAAGGAGCTTGAGATTTCGAGACCTCTTATGTAGCTGAAGAAAGTAAGCAATCAACAAGAAGAACTTGTCACCTCTCACTCTGACAATGAAAAGGAGCTTGATTGTGTAACTATAAGTGAGAAATTGCTCGATTGTGGAAATAATTGGATTGTTGATTAAGGATGCTCCAATCACATGACCACTGATGAGAAAAAGTTTATCAACATGAGCGAATATAAAGGCGATCAAGCAAAGGTGACAACAAATAGTTCTTTAATGTCAATAACTCATATGGGAAAGATGGCGTTTATGCCTCATCATAGCACAAGACAAGTGCAACTTCAAAATATCTACCATTTTTCGGGTCAGAAGAACTTATTATTTATGTTGCAACTAACAAACTCAGGAAACTATGTTGTGTTTGTATCAAATGACGTAAAATTAGATCGAAACTTAAAAGTTATAAAACTTTCATATCATGGAGGTAAGGAGATTAGAGTTAATCTATGTCATGGTAGCCGAGACAACTTTCATGAAGAACACTCAAAGTAATGAAACAACTTATCTATGGAATCCACATCTTGGACACTTGAGCTACAACAAATCAAAATTATGATGCTAGATTAGAGGAAACATTATATATGTTGTATGACAATATGAAAAAGCACATCAACTTTCCTATGGAGAATCAAAGTATCAAGACAATAAGCCACTGGAGCTACTGCACTTAATAAACATGTTTGAACCATTAAAGCAACCTTCTATTAGTGGCTACTGATACATGGTAACATTCATTGACGAGTTTTCAAGGTACGTGTGGATTTAATTCTTAAAAGAGAAGTCTAAAGTATTTGAGAATGATATTGGTAGGAGAATGAAATGTCTTTGTATGATAAATGGGGGAGAACATGTCATATGATTTCAATGACTACCTTAGAGAAGATTATAAGGCGATAATTAAATTAAATTCCCAAATATGCAACAACAAAATTGGGTGTTGTAGATGGACTGTAATTTCTGAAAAATTGGATTAGTACAAGGGAGGACCTACCATTATAGGTACGGGTTCAATTGAACTCATAACTTTAAACGTGGAACATAAATTTATATGATTTAATAAAGTTGCAATGCATAATGGACATGAACCCACAATTTTAAAAATATAACAGATTTAACGCTAAGAATCTTAAAAGATTGAACTCATACAATTTAAATTTTGAATCCGCCATATAATTCAAATTAGACACATACCTAAGATCCACCTCAATAATCACTACATTCTCTATATCAACAGTTCTAACACCATTGTGAAATCAATCCTCGCAGGCATGACTCCAAGAATTCCAAAAAGTTTCATCTCTCTCATTTGCAGTGAATTTCACTACTCAAATATTCATAGTTTGCATGTAGCAGCAAGATTTTGGGAATAATGCATAAAGATTGTTGTCCTCATAACGAAGAGGATGCTACCGTGATTACGATTTATCTCACCATTCGAAAAAATCAAGAAGACGATACCTAATTTAAGTCACTTTCGAGAGATTGTATGTGAGTCATATGCGCTAGTGCTAGTTCATCTCTATAGTAAGTTGTATAAAAATGTTGTTTGTTGCATCATTATTAGTTATGATAACAAATATAGGGACGAAGTTGTAGTGGCCCTACAACAAATCCGACGTAAATGTATAGAAATATGGTATTTGATGAAGCATTAGCATGGTGGTCCAAAGAGATGTCCTTACTAGAATTAACAGCACTTGAGCAAAAGCTACAAGATAAGCTCAAAGAAGAAAAATGAGGGGACAAGATAGAAACTAACCATGAGGCGAGGGGAAAACCCAAATCACCTACGCCAGGGCTATCGCCACAAAAATAGGTCATGGAAAACAGGAGCTTGGGAAACTTCTGTCATGTTGCAAAAAGAAGTCAAAGAAGCACTACAACCGCAACTAAGGAGGTCTACACGACTGAAACACCCAAACACCAAGTTTATAGATGCAATCTTAGTAGAGGTTTTCCAGATCAAGGAAATTACTACATTGAAGATGTTTCAAAAGTAGTGAGTGGAGAAGTTTAAAGGAAACTTCTCTTATGTTGCAAAAAGAAGTCAAAGAAGCACCACAACCGCAACTAAGGAGGTCTACATGACTGAAACGCCCAAACACCAAGTTTATAGATGCAACCTTAGTAGATGTTTTCCAGATCAAGGAAATTACTACATTGAAGATGCTTCAAAAGTAGTGAGTGGAGAAGTTTAAAGGAAACTTTTGTCATGTTGCAAAAAGAAGTCAAAGAAGCACCACAACCGCAACTAAGGAGGTCTACATGACTGAAACACCCAAACACCAAGTTTATGGATGCAAACTTAGCAGAGGTTTTCCAGATCAAGGAAATTACTACATTGAAGATGCTTCAAAGAGTAGTGAGTGGAGGAGTTTAAAGGAAACTTCTGTCATGTTGCAAAAAGAAGTCAATGAAGCACCACAACCGCAACTAAGGAGGTCTACACGACTGAAATACTCAAACACCAAGCTTATAGATGCAACCTTAGTAGAGGTTTTGAGATCAAGGAAATTACTACATTGAAGATGCTTCAAAGAGTAGTGAGTGGAGACGTTTAAAGGAAAAAAGGTGCAATGAATCACTCAAAATGGATGCAAAGAATAAATTAAATTGGTGTTGAGAGGGAGTGTTAAAAAATCATCACCAACTTAATTAATATCTATGATAATTCAAAGAAGAACCTAGAATATTCATGACTTTTAGAGAATTGAAGGAACGTCTCTAGAATGAGAGTTCTTGAGTGCAAACCTAAAAACATTCTAGAAAGTGAAATTCTATAAATAAGTGAAAGGTGTAGTTCTTAAATATATTATTCACTAGATCCTTTCATAACCACCTATAAATATAGGTGATTAGAGTTGTATGTGTACTCAAATAAAGAGTTTGTGATCAAGCAAGGAGTAAGAAAAATGTGTACTCATTTGAGTGTAAAGTGTCGTAAGAGGCGGATCTGAGATTTTAAGTTTTTACGGCTTTTGAACTATAATTATTTTTCCTTTCTTGGTTTTAGTTACATTATTGGTACTTATTAACTTAGTTTCTTAATGCAAATGCGGAATTAGAGCCATAATTGTTCGGTTCTACCAAATCAGTAACTCTATTATGACTTTGAAATGTGCTTAAGTTGACTCTTACATTATGGTCATTAAAAAAACTCTACGACTACATTAGTGATTTATGTTAATATTGTTTCCAAATTTTATGTTATATTAACTTGTTCAATCTATATGTATTTAATAGGTCCTACTAAACTAGTAGCTCTGTTATGGCTTTGCCCCACCAAAGTTGTGATAGTGAAGTTTAAGTGCGTTCAAGTTGGCTTAGACATTATGAAAAAATGGTAGACTTTATAAGTGATTTATGTTCCTCTTATCTCCAAAGATTGAAATACGAGGTGAAAACACCCAATAATATTTGTATTGTGAGGATTCATACCATGAATCCTCCTTTATTCGAGCTTGAAACTGGCCAACCAAGATAAGAAGGGTTCTAAAAAAGTATGAACTAAATGTATATGTAATGAGATAAACCCATTATGACAAAAAATATATTTACTTGTAAATATCAGTATTTATATCAAATCAACTATTATAGCTATTTCACAGTGTTCTAACTTCCGGCTAGAACATCTAAATAATAAAACCAATAACATACTTGAGTCAATCAAGACGTCTTTTTCAGGGAAACACTGAATCAACATCAAGTACATACATGTATACTTAACAAGATGATATTTATGATGCAAACATGGGAAATAAAAGCAACATCTATCACTTATAAAATCCAGGTTTTTTCTCTAGTGACCATAATGTCCGAGCCAAATTGAATGCACTTCAAAAGCTTCCTAGTAAAGATAACTCCCTTCACTGGTGCGAACTAACTTTTCTTAACTGCAAGGAATCTTACCGTCTTTGTTATGTGTAAATTTACCCATATCATTTAAAATGAAAAATATTAAGAGTTTATAGGATTGAGTGTTCTCTCCCACCCTAATAGACTACTATATATTTAGGGTCTAGTTGTCTTATTCAATGTATAATAATTGATATTAGAGAAATTTTATTTATGATTGAGGCCTTAACTCGAAGTAATAGCTCTGAAGAGTGCCTAGGGTAGTGGTATGGACCAAGTAAAATCTACTAAAAATGAAATAAAAGTTTAAAAAAATCAAGATTAAGCCTAAAAGAATTATTTAGTGCTAAAAACAGTATAAAATAAGGTAGGGTAGAAAGTCACATGTCTACAAGCACACACTCTTTATTTGATCAGTACACATACAACTCAAATTAGCACCTCTATTTATAGGTGTTGATAGAACGATATACTAGAAGTAATATTTTAGAGCTACACTTTCCACTTCATTCCAGAGTTGTTCATTCAATTATCCACAAGTATTGTATCTTCTAGATTCTTTTTTTAAATATCTTAGATATTAATTAGGTTAGTGATGACTTTTTAATACTCCCCCTCAGCACCAACTCAATTTATTCTTTGCATCTAATTTGAGCGATCCTTGAGATTTTGAAATCATTTTGATGTTAGTCATATTATGAACCTCTTCCTCCCTTTAACTTCTCCATTCACTACTCTTTGAATATTCTTCAAAGATGGTATTCGCCGTTGATGCTGTTGCATTCATATACTTGGTGTTTGGACATTTCGGTCGTGTAGACCTCATGAGCTGTTCTTCTGGTGCTTCTTGGACTTCTTCATGCAACATGTTTGGACTATCAAAGTCTCTAGTTTTCCATGTACTTCTATTTTTGTGTGTATGAAGATACCTCTGGTGCAGGTGATTTAGGTTTCCTCTTGCCTCTTGGATAATTTCTATCTTGTTCCCCTGTTCTTTTTCTTTGAGCTTTTCTTGCAATTTTTTCTCAAGTGCTATTGAGTATGATAGGAAAATTCTTTGAAAAACCATGTTTATGCTTCATAAAATACCATGTTTAAGGAAAGTGATTATTTTTGCAGATTCTCAAAAGTGGCTTATTTATGGGGTCTTGGCTCACTTTATATCCGTGGCAAGATTGGAAGTCAAATGTTGTCAAAGAGTACAACATACATTATGTATCTTGTGTTCAAATTAGAACCAAATGTATATGATGATCTTGTAATTGGTAATTCAGTTGTTAGAGTTGCCAATCGTCAGATTAAGGTACGACGAAAACTCAGGAGAATTGGTTTTCCTAATGCTCAAACAAGAGTTGATGAATGGATGGAAATACAAATGGGGAAGTTTTTTAATGATGGAGGGGAGGAAATAGATGTTGAAGCGCGATTATTGGAGATTAGGCATCGTTTTGGGATTGGCAACCTCTTAATTGAAGGAGTAGAGTTTCGACCAGAATGAAGAAGACAAAATTTCTTTTGCTACGCCGAGTCTCTCTCTCATTTGGACGATGTTGTAGAACTCGTGTCATATCCTCCAAAAATGTACTATTTTGAAGAACTCATCATATAACCGGCAACATTTTTGTTTGTTCAACATTAACAAGAAATATGGGAGATCTAATTCACTGTGTTACATTGATATTAGGTGAATGTTGGTTCAATTAGTACAAGCAACTTATGTTTGATCTCAATTTCAAAATTGTCTTATGAATACATTGGTGCAATAAAGTCTCTTAAGTATGTCAAATTGATGTACTTTTAGTTTAAGCAAACTATTTCTGCCTTTTTTGATAGAGGCTGAGTTTGGTTAGGAGGCAATTGAGTTGTCCAAGAGTGAGGTGAACTTGTCCAATCCTGGGCGGGTCCTACAATGATCTCATGTTAATATACAATTTTGATGAGGGGGGGGGGGTGTCAATTTCATATATAGTTTCCTTTTTTATTTCTTTAATTTGATTTAAATGTACTCTGTATTGTCGATTTCTTAGTTGTTAAGAAATGGTTTGAATTTTTGGTATTTGAGAAACTTATCAGAAGTTTGGTTGATTTTATTTCTTTATACACAACACACAAATTCAACAACTTTAATCTTTTGATTTTTGCCAATGGATTGTTTCCCATTTCTTCCTAAAGGTTTTGCATATCTAAAATTCTCCCCTTAACATCACTGAAAGAACCAAGTAGGTCTTCAACTATCTTTAAATCCTTCATGTTTGTAGAAGAACTCGATGTCGACTTAGAGACATTTTTTCCATTTGATTATCAACAAATTATTTCTAGATCAGGTTCTCTAATGGTTTTTCCTTCCAAGAAATAACTTATTTCTGCCTTTGTAACTCTGTGATTCTTTTTTATCGAGGCAGATTGGTATGAGTTCTTTACTTTTTTCTCTCCTTTTTTGTGTTTGTCTTTTTCATAGAAAGTTTGGTTCATATAAAATCTTATTTGTTGGTAAGATCAAAATGTCACGAGCTCAAACACTTTGTCACCCGTGATGGATCCAGTTTTATTCAACGGGTGTCAATTTGTAGCCTATTGCTTGAAAATTACACTGTTTACTTAACTCTTTTTTTTGGTTTATTTTTTTATATTTTGAATTTTCTTAGTGAAAATTCTAATCCCATCCACTAGATATCAGAAGGACCTAGATGTTATTTAATGATGACCGAGGGATCAAATGTTTGTCAGTCATTCTGATGTTTCTATTTTTGTTGTGAATGTGTTATTTTCGTGAATACAAGAATATTCTATTTAATTGTCAATGAAAAAAATCTTATGTCTATGATTGCGTAATATGTATGGGTGGTACAGTAGAAGTCGTGTCTAGTGGGATGGGTCTGTCCGCGACTGGCCCTATCCGACATGATAAGAACGGGACAATGAATTGCTTGTCCCATATTAAGGATTGTTAGGTGGTATAGATATAGGCTACCTTTCAGGTAGCTAGTCATGTCAAATGAACGTGGTTGGCCCGTCTGATCCCAATCGGACACAATAAGAATGGTCTAGCCCCTTTTTTTGGCCTTTTTGGTCTGTTTCTAAATCCTAATGTTTTGTATATGTGATTTTATCTATCAAATAGAGTTTTTTGCTGGAGAAGAAGCTGGGGAAGAAATGTTTCATGCTCGCAACACGAAAACTTTGTATTATATGGGGTGGTACACTTGAGTATTGGGAATAGTTGTCCATCCGGACTCCAGGTTTTATATTTTTGCAGTTTGTTTTCATGTAATCGATATTTTGAATGAAATTACCTTACTAAATAGAATTACTACAAAAGTGTAAATTTTTTGTAGATTCTCTAAAGTTGCTAAACTTGATTGGATCTAAGAAAAAATTGGAACTAGAATACTTTTGAAAAGAACCACTTATTTTGCCTATCTATTCAAATTAGAAGATGGATTTTATGGCCTTAGAAATGCAAGGCGGCTGTTAGATTTGTTGATTATGAGAGTTACCATGAATTAGAGTAGATGAGGTCCTCGACCGAGGCTACCCATGCAAATATGTGATGACTGGATGGAATTAAAAATGGAAAACATTTTCAATGATATGGGAGAAGGCAGGGATGGTGAAGCGAGATGGATGGAGATGAGGCATCTCGGTTGTGTTATATATACCCCATTTTAACCCCAATCAAATTGGAGTACAATATATTGGTGATTCTCAAATTAATTAACTCCATCTAATTATTTCACTGGGTATGTTGTTGTTGTTGTTGTTGTTGTTGTTGTAAATTAGGACACCTAAATATTTAACTAAAAGAATGCAAAAATTAACTATAAATAAATGGTCTAGTTAAGTTATGTGATTCTAGGTAAGGGATGTAGTTATCCTAAAGGAAAGGGATTAAACATCCTTTAGGATCCGTCAAAGACAGTTATAGATCACACATAGCTTAACAAATATGCAAAAATAAAAAATCAATGAATACATTAAGGTTTGAATAATGAAAAGTAGTGATTACATGTTGATAAGAAAAACGGAAAAGGGTTAAATATACCCCTATAGGCTGTACTATTCGAAGTTGTTTAAATATACCATTCGTTATACTTTTGGTTCAAATATACCCCTCTTGTCATACTTTGGGCAAATATACTCTTTATCTGTTAAATATATAGATCCCAACCTTAGAATAGACAGTGAAAGGTTGGGATTCATTTAAAGAACCCAGATCATTTTTTTCCCAGCTAATGCCCAAAATAACTCGCTAAAATACTTTCTTGCCCAAATCTATTTATAAGTCATGCAGAAAATAAAATGCCAACTGATTAGCTTCACGCGATACATAAAAACTCATTTCTATAATTACTGTTGCCAATTTTTTTTTTGCCAATCTAAAATACAAAACATTGAAATTTTTTTTGTAAATTTTGAAAGAAATAGTTCACTGTGTGTGTGTTCTACTGTTTCTAGTTATTGAGTTTATTATCCAAATTCAATTCTGAAATTTTTGAAAGTTCAATTAAGGTGGTACTTGAAATTCGGTTTGTTTGAATTGATGAGCTGAAATTAGGATGCACATTGGATAGAGAAGTTGAAAACAAAGTTGCTGGGTTTTTGTCATTTGAATTTGTGGCGGAAAGTTTGTAATTGGAAGTTATTGTAAGTCAATTGAGTATAGAAAATTATTTCAGTTATGTTTCTTTGAGCTGAGATTTTCTTTTGCCTAGTATGATTGAGTTGAATTCAGTTTTTGGGTTCTTCGAATTCAAAAAATGAAATTTAGAAAAATTAAAGTTTTTTGGTAATTCTTCACTCATCGAAATTCTAAGTTAATGAGATTTTTGAACTGTCATGTGTGTTTGGATGTTGAGAATCATCAACTTAAATACAATTGTTATTGAAGCGGTCAAAACTGATTCGAAGAAAACCACTTTGACATTACTCCATTGATATTTAGAGCTTTATTTGGGTCGGGTTATGGGTTATTTTGGTTGTTGGCCGGGACAAAATGATTTGGGTCCTTCTAATTAATCCCAATCCTCCACATATCTATTTTGAGGTTGGGACTAGATATCTAAATGGATAAAGGGCATATTTGGCCAAAGTATAATGAGAAAGGTATATTTGGATCAAAAGTATAACGGAAGGGGTGTATTTAAACCAAAAGTACAACCAACGATATATTTAAACTAATATCAATGGTACAGGGGTATATTTCACCCTTTTCGCTAAGAAAAATAGGTAAAAGTAATGAAATTTAGGCATTGAAAAGTGAAAAGCAGTAGACAATGATTTGAACCAATTAAATCAGATTTTGTGTGTGTGTGTGTTTGAAATATACCATAGGAAATCAATTCTAAAACAGACTTTCTTTCTTAAAACGTGTGAAACATTTATTTGGCTAAAATCCAAATGCAAAATAGGATTGTTTCGCAATAGACATATCCTTATTAGATTGTTTTTAAAGGAGGATTACATCAATCTCATATCTAAAGGAGCATTCTACAGTACGTGTAAAGAAGGGTATTAATATTTAATGAGAACCATAATTTATGACGTAAATTTTAAGATTGTTGAGGAAACCACCAAGAATATGGCGTGGATCTCTTTTCCTAACCTTCTTCCAACCTTTTTTCTTGGTAAAGAGAGTCTTTTTTCTTTAGCTACAGCCGTTGGCCAAGGGAACTGAAGTGGTGGAGCCTTCTTACCCTAAGATTCACAGACTCAAGAAGAGCAAAGCAAAATACTTTCTAGTGGGAGGATAGTTGGGGATCCAGGAGAGTGGAAAGTGATTCGGAATTACAACTTACAATCTTTCTAGTGTGCAAAAGGAAAAACAACAACTCGCCATTACAAATAAATATAATTCATTAGCTACAAATGAATCAGGTGAATCTTCTAACAGCAATGACTTTGTTACAAATGTGCAAGGGGTTGTTCCAAACAGTGACAGTCATTCCGTAGTAGAAAAGGATGAGATTAATAAGGTGGTGCAGCTAACAGACATCAATGATGAGAAAATCATGTCTTCTAATATTAAGACGTAAGAACAACAAAAATATTCTGAAGGAAACATGGGCAAACCAGAATCTCTAGGGCAATGTAGTGATATTGTGGTGTCAACAGAAATCAACTTGGAGGAAAAAGCAGCGGTTACAGCACAGAATCAGCAACAAAGTCAGTAAGACAGGCAACAACAGCAGCAACAAGAAGTTTGTTCAGTTCAAAATCAAGTAGATGCAAACAGACAGAGTTCTTCAAATAAACAATACAGTGGGTCAAGTGAGAAGTACAGGGAACAACAATATCTAGAGCAGCAACAACAACTAGGCACATGGGACGATAAGATACAGGGGCAAGACAATCAAGGATCTAACTATTTGGCAGTAGTGGAGATTCCAACCATAATTCAAATGACAAATCAGGAGCATGTGACAGTTAATGGTACTTCACCTTGTTAAGAATTCATCACCAACTTAATTAATATCCAAGACATTTCAAAGAAGAATCTAGAATGTGAAAGACTTGTAAAGAAATAAAGGAAGATCTCTAGAATGAGTATTCTAGAGAGAAAAGTCTAGAAATGTTTTAGAAAAGGTAATTCTAGAATTAGGTAGTTAGAAAAACATTCTAGAATATAGTAGTAAAACCTTTAGCTAGATTCTTGCATCACCACCTATAAATAGAGGTGGTTCATTTGTGTTATAACCAACCAAGTAAGAAAGAAAGAAAGAAAGTAAGCAAGAGAGCAAACAACAAGTGAGGGCAAGAAATATTTGTGTGTAAAAATTGTAAGACCGAAGCGGGTCCTTACTTTGATATAATAAAATTCAAGTTGTGAGAAATCGATTGTGCCCGTCTCCAAATCAATTAATATTCAACAAGTGGTATCAGAGCCTGGTGAATAAAGAAAGGTAGCAACTCAAAGGAAAGGAGATCCTACAAGCTACTGTCGGAGGCTACAAATCGTGAGGCACTAATCAATGGCGGATTTCACAAGCACTCTCAATAGCATTTAGAAGCTCAACGAAAGCAACTACGGATCATGGAGCACGAGAATTCAATTTTACTTTCTTGGCCAAGAATTGTGGGATATCATCGATGGATCAGACACCACACCACCAACAGATGCTGAAGCAGCAAAAAGGTGGAAGGTCAAACCTGGAAAGGCCATGTTTGTTCTCACTGTAACAATTGAGGATGAGTTCTTTCAACGAATTAAGAATGTCAAGACACCCAAAGAAGCTTGGGACACACTGGCGACGATTTTCACAAAGAAGAATGATGCGAGATTACAAAGGCTTGAAAACGAGCTTTTGTTGATCTCACAACAAAATATGACAATTAATGAATACTTCTCAAAGGTAAAATCTCTATCTGATGAGATATCAAAATTAGATCCAGAGAATGCTATCATGGAAACAAGAATGAGAAGAATCATTGTTCATGGTCTAAGGCCGGAGTATAAAGGCATAATTACAGCCACACGGGGGTGGGCCATAGAACCAACTCTATCTGAGTTAGAAAATTTGTTGACAAATGAAGAAGACTTGGAGAAGCCATTATCAAGTATTCTTAAAGATGAAGATAAGGCCCTCTTCAGCAAAAGGCAAGACTATCGGAAAAGAGATTAGGAGAGAAGCTCATAGCCAGGGGGAGACCAAAAGAATCAAGGTCAAAGAAGTCAACATCAAAACAAGAAGACAAAAGGCTTCAACAACCGGCAAATGGAGAAGTGCTACAATTTTGGAAAGAAAGGACACTACGCCAGAGACTTCTGGTACGAGAAAGCTGAAGGTAACGTATATACTTCTTCCAAAAACCAACAACAACAAGAAGAAGCTTGGGATTTTAAGACCTCTTATGCATTTGAAGAAACTAATCAACAAGAGGAGCTTGTCACATGTCACTCTAACAAAGAAGAGGAGATTGCACTTGCAACTGTAAGTGAGAAATTGGTCGATTATGAACATGATTGGATCATTGATTCAGGATCTTCCAATCACATGACTGGTGATGAGAAAAAACTCATCAACATGAGCGAATATAAAGGCGGTCGAGTAGACGTGACTGCAAATAATTCAAAAATGCCTATAACTCATATTGGCAAGACGGTGTTCGTGCCTCATCATAGGGCAAGACGAGTGGAACTTCAAAATGTCTACCATGTTCCAAGTATGAAGAAGATCTTATTATTTGTATCGCAATTAATAGATTCTGGTAATTATGTCTTGTTTGGGCCAAATGACGTAAAAGTATATCGAAACTTAAAAGTTACAAGCACACCAATCATGGAAGGGAGAAGATTAGAATCAATTTACATCATGTCAGTGGAGACAATTTATGTTGAGAAAACACGGAGTAATGAAACAGCTGATCTATGGCATGCACGTCTTGGGCACGTAAGCTACAACAAACTAAAAATCATGATGCAATAGTCAAATTTAAAAGGTTTTCCCCAGCTTGAGATTAGAGGAGACGCCATATGTGTTGGATGTCAATATGGGAAAGCATATCAACTTCCCTATGGAGAATCAAAGTATCAAGCGAAGGAGCCATTGGAGCTAGTACACTCAGATGTGTTTGGACCAGTAAAGCAGTCCTCCATCAGCGGCTATCGTGACATGGTAACATTCATTGATGACTTCTCAAGGTACGTATAGATTTACTTCTTAAAAGAGAAATCTGAAGTATTTGAGAAGCTTAAAGAGTTCCAATGTACAATGGAGAATGATATTAGAAGAAAAATCAAATGTCTCTGTACGGGCAATGGGGGAGAATACATGTCATGTGAGTTCAATGACTATCTTAAAGAAAAGATTAAAAGGCGACAGTTGACGTGCCCAAATACGCCACAACAAAATGGACTGGCTGAAAGAAAAAATAGACATCTGGCAGAGATATGCAGAAGTATGCTGCATAGTATGGATGTACCAGCAAGTTTTTGGGTAGAATGCATAAAGACTGTTGTCCACATCACTAACAGGTTACCGCAGGTGAGATTGCGATTCATCTCACCATTTGAGAAATTTAAAAATATGATTCCTACAGTAAGCCACTTTCGAGTTTTTTGTTGTGTGTGCTATGTGTTCGTGCCAGATCATCTCCGCAGCAAGTTTGATAAGAAAGCTATTCGTTGCATCTTTGTTGGATACAACGAACAAAGAAAAGGATAGAGGTGTTGTGACCCTATCACAAATCGAACATATGTGTCAAGAAATGTGGTATTTGGTGAAGCATCATCATGGTGGTCTGAAGAAGTCACATTACCAGATTCAATAGAATTTGAACGAAAGCTACAACATAAGCTTGAAGAAGAAGGACAAGGAAGTAAGAAGGAAATACAACAAGAGGTATGTGAAAAACTCGAATCACATACAAAAGAGACATCTTCAAGCGGAGAAAATAAGAGCCCATGGAAAACTGGAATTCATGAAACTCAGAAGAGTTGCAAGGAGTATAAGAAACTCCTCAACTACGAAGATCCACACGACCGAAATGCCAAAATAGTAAGTATATAAATGCGGCACTAGCTGAGGTTGACAAGGTCAAGGAACCTACCACCTTCGAAGAGTAGTGAATGGGGAAAGGCAATGGAGGAGATTTCAGCCTTAAAGCTAAACGAAACTTGGGAGTTAGTGGCTAAACCTAAGGATGTTAAACCCACATCATGTAAGTGGGCATAGAAGTTGAAAACACATCCTGATGGATCTATCGAGTGGTACAAGGCACGATTAGTAGCTCGGGGATTCTGACAAGAGTACGGTATTGACTATGACGAGACATTTAGTCCCGTGGAAAAAATTACTACTGTTCGTGTGTTACTATCTCTGGCAGCTAGTAAGTCTTGGACACTGTGGCAGATGGATGTGAAGAATGCTTTTCTTCATGGAGATTTGGATCGCGAAATATTCATGGATCAACCACAAGGTTTTGTGAATAGAGTCAATCCTGATTATTTGTGCAAATTGAAGAAAGCTTTGTATGGTTTGAAGCAAGCCCCCCGAACATGGTACGGAAAAATTGCTGAGTTCCTGATCCAAAGTGGTTATCAAGTGGCACCAGCAGATTCAAGCTTATTTGTAAAAGCTCGTGAAGGAAGGGTGGCTATCATATTAGTCTATGTAGATGATTTAATCATCACAGGAGACGACTTTGATGAGATCTATCAAAGTAAAAGAAATTTGATGGTGCGATTTCAAATGAAGGAGTTGGGTGAACTAAAACACTTCCTTGGTCTTGAGGTTGAAAAAACAAAGGATAGATCATTCCTTAGACAACGAAAGTACGCGAGAGATCTACTCCAAAAATATGGAATGATGGGTTGCAAGACATCTTCTACACCAATGGAGCCTAACTTAAAACTATGTTCCCATGAAGGCAAAGACTTGGAGGAAGAGACAATGTATCATCAACTTGTCAGTAGTCTTATCTACTTAACATTGACCAGACCAGATATTGCCTTCGCAGTTGGAGTAGTTAGCAGATTTATGCAGAAACCAAAGAAGCCTAATTTGGAAGCAATCAGGGAGATATTAAGGTATGTGAAAGAAACTATTGACTATGGACTATTTTATATGAAAGGAGCTCCTTGCAAGATAATCGGATATTGTGATATGGATTATGCTGGTGACCATGATACTCGAAGATCAACCACTGGATATGTTTTCAATCTTGGATCAGCCGCAATATCATGGTGCAACAAAAGACAACCAACTGTTTCACTTACAATTACGGAAGCAGAATATCGAGCAGGAACAATGTCAGTACAAGAGCGCACATGGCTAAAGCAACTCATGAAAGGCTTGCATCAACCATCTAAAGATATCGTACCACTATATTGTGACAACTTGTCAGCTTTCGTTTGGCTGAAAATCCTGTATTTAACGCTCGGACGAAGCATGTGGAAGTACAACATCATTTTCTTTGAGAAAAAGTTCTTCAAGGCAAAATTTAAATGAAGCAAATCAAAACAGTCGAGCAAGTAGTGGACATATTCACAAAGAACCTGGACAACATGCAGAGGCGTATGTAGGAAGGGGTCACCGGGTTCACGTGAATCCATGCTTCCCTTCCGAAATCATATATAGTAGTTTTATATTTTTTAATTTTTTGTTAAATATAGATGTGTGAACCCACACTCGAAGTATCATATAATACAATGATGATTGGGTGCACCTCTTAGTGAGGTTAGAAATTTGAATTTTATATCTATCTTGTTTTATTTTTCTTTCTAAAAGTGGTAACACCCCTCTCTAAGTGGTTATTGATAGCACTTTTGGCGTTTTAATTAATTAATCAAGCATTTCAATTTGGGACCTATAATTTTCAACGTTTAACGGTTTGATCAATGATAAGAACCTAAATGTCAAACTGATTAGATCCACCTTTTCGTAATAGTGCACCAATCATCCAAAAATTCTGGATACGCCTCTGACAACATGAAGTTTATAAGATTTTGAGAAGCACTTTGAATGATTGAAAGAGAAAATATAGTTGGTGCTAAGGGGGATTGTTAAGAATTCATCACCAACTTAATTAATATCCGAGACATTTCAAAGAAGAATCTAGAATGTGCAAGAGTTGTAAAGAAATAAAGGAAGATCTATAGAATGAGTATTCTAGAGAGGAAAGTCTAGAAATGTTCTAGAAAAGGTAGTTCTAGAATTAGGTAGTTAGAAGAACATTCTAGAATATAGTAGTAAAACCCTTAGCTAGATTCTTGCATCACCACCTATAAATAGAGGTGGTTCATTTGTGTTATAACCAACCAAGTAAGTAAGTAAGAAAGAAAGTAAGCAAGAGAGCAAACAACAAGTGAGTGCAAGAAATATTTGTGTGTACAAATTGTAAGACCGAAGCGGGTCCTTACTTTGATATAATAAAATTCAAGTTGTGAGAAATCGATTGTGCCCGTCTCCAAATCAATTAATATTCAACACACCTCACAAGGTCTTACATGATATCGTATCCCATTCTACAACTGAGGATTCTCCTCAGAATCTAGCTCAACCAAGTATTTCAGATCGCAAGGAAGATAAGAATATGAATAGTGAAGGAGTAGATAGTTGAGGGGATGGAGAGAGCCAGAAAAAACCAACAAAACAGTCAAAAATGGGAAGAATGATGGCAATACAGTAGGTTCTGAGCCTACCAAAACATTGCCAAAGATGGGGCTACAAAAGAATGTCTCAATGATGAAGTCTTTCTTCTGGAATATTAGGTCTATAAAGACTCAAAAAAATTTCACATAGTTCAAATGTTGAATAGAGCACATAAATTCATTTTTATTGCTTTAATGGAACCATTTCAAACTGCTAGTCACATCAACAAATATAGGAGGAGATTGGGAATGCATTTTGCCAAAGCTAATTGTAATGGCAAAATATGGTTGTTTATCAAGGAGGGATATCAAGTGGATATTGTAGTAGATTCAGCCCAACAAATTACTCTGAAGATTCATGATACTCATTTGGACAAAGCTTTCCATGTTAGTGCAGTTTATGCCAAATGTCATAGTATGTAGATAATACACTTGTGGGAGGATCTATATCAATTATTCAATTATTCTACCTTACCATGGATAATTGGTGAGGATTTCAATGTGGAATCGAATGAGGAAGAGAAGACTGGTGGTAACCCTGTGCAGTCAGCTGATACTGAAGAATTTACAAATTGGATTGGATCATGTGACCTTACAGAAGTAAATTACAAAGGCAGCTCTTTTACTGGGTGGAATGGAAGAGCTGCAGAAGATTGCATCTTTGAAAGACTAGAAAAAATCCTAGTAAATCAAGAGCTGCAAAATTGGAAGTTGAACATCTTTCAAGAACGAGATCTGACCATGCCCCTATGCTTCTATCTTGTGAAGAAAATGTGATACATATTATCAAACCCTTTTAGATTTCTGAATTTCTAGGTAGAACATGAATCTTTCAAGTAGGTGGTTACTACTGGCCAGGATCTCACTCAGAGAACCCTTTCTTTGATTTTAAGATAAAATTTAAAAAGTTGAAACTTGTCCTCAAGTCATGGAGTGGAGAGGTGTTTAGTGATATTTTCGCACAATTAATTATCAGAGAAGACATTGTCAAAATCAAAGATAGTTTGTTTGAAAGTGACTCATCCAGTGTGAATAGAGGGATCATGCAGAAGGCACAAGTAGATTTTAAGAAATATCTACATTATGAAGAGGAGTACTGGAAACAACAAACATGAATTACTTGGGTTGAGAAAGGAGATAGAAATACTAGATTCTTTCATAGTCTAATGAAGGGGAGAAGGAAAAGACTAATGTTGACAAAAGTACATAATGAACAAGGTGAGCTGCTGGAAGATAAAAAATAAATTTGTGATAAAGCTATCAAGTTTTATCATAAACAATTCACTCAAGAAAGGGATGCGGTAGAGTTTTCTCTTCTGAATCACATTCCGCAAGAACATGATAATGCTTCTCTTGGCATTATGCCTTCAAAGGAAGAGGTTAAAAAGGCTGTGTTTAATCTTATTGGAGACAGCGCAACTGAGACTGATGGTTTTAGAGGTCTCTTTTATCAGTATTGCTGGGATATAGTTGGTGATGATATATGCAAATTGGTCTCTGCTTTCTTTGAAGGAAATACACTGCTAAAATCTATTACTCATACTAACCTTGTATTGTTGCCTAAAAAGAATAACACTCAATCTTTCTCTGATCTAACGCCTATAAGCTTGAGCAACTCCATCAATAAAGTTATTTTCGTGGTGGTGCATGATAGATTAGTGTAACGCCTTAGAAATTGGAAAGTCGAATTGAAAAGAAAATGTTTCATTTTTTGGCTACTGCTTCAGAACTACGAGACCCATCTATGGTTCGTAGAAGCATCTACAAGTCGTAGAGGACACTCGTATGAGTTGAGTTGATTTTTGAGAAAATTCAAGTTTCTGAAGTTGGGTCTATGATTGACCAAGACGGGTCATAGGATGAACTACGGACCGTAGAAAGTTCCCGTAGAGTTAATTCAGACTTCGTGAAATTTTGAACTCAAAAATGAGAATATGTATCGGGTCTATGGACCGTAGAAAGGTTGACGGTCCATAGAAGTGTTTCGTGGAAAGTTGGCCAAATTTTAGGTCCCAGTAACTTTACCTACGGTTGAGCAGTATGGTCCATATGAAGTTCTACTGTTCGTAGGTCTAAACCATAGGGTCCTTCGGCAGAATTTAATGAAGGGTGATTTGGTTTTTTCCTATCTACCCAACCCCTAAACTATGTCGTTTTGGCCCAATAAACTACCCTATAATCGTGTTTACCCTTCAAATTAGTACCCATCCCTCTTATTCACTCACAAACTCTCAAAAAACTCTTAAGTCATCTTCTCCAAACCCTCTCAAGGAAGGATATTAGGGACAACTTCTCTACCTCACAAAGATAGAGATATTAGTTTCCGTAAGTCATGGAATTCTCATACCCTCACTTATGAAATTACATTGAAAATATTATTATAATTATTATTGATATTATTTTCAAAACCTCTGCGTATTATTCTTGTACCATTAAATAAGACATTTAATATATAGGTTCATATTTCTCAATAGCATGATAATGCATTTTTGTTCTAACCAAACTCTTTGTAATTATAGAAAAATCATTAACTTTTAAGTTTATCTATTTTATGCATGCGTAAACACTAATCTATTTAAGGTATGATAAATGTGATAACAAACCTCTATGGTAGAAAATCATTTGCTTTAAAGTATTACTTTATTTGTTTCAATTAATGTATTATATTTTCCTTTTTTATCCATTTCAAAATGAATATTTGAACCTTGATTCTAGGCTCGAGATTAGTAGCGTTCTTATTACAGGTTCGATAGAACACATGAGTAACTGGCCAAAACTCTTTCTTAAATGTGTACGAAAACATGGTCAATCAATTAATTAAATTAAAATAATTAGGTTAGACGTCACGCCACCAAAATAATGTTAATTATCACAATTTAACATTCATTTGAAAAAAGATGGTACATTTAATGTGGGTTGGAGAGTTAGCCTAGAATAAGTTTTAGTTAATAAAGTGTCAAAATGGAAATTGAGTTCCAGTATATAGGTTTGTCTATATATTTGATCTAGCTGAATTCTTACGCCCGTGCACGCACCTTATACCGTACATATCCAATTAGCTAAACTCTCTCTCTCTCTCTCTCTCTCTCTCTCTCTCACACACACACACACACACACACACATACACGCACACACACACCATACACTATATATATAATTAATAAATTTTTCCGCACTTCGCGTGGTCGAAATGATTTTCATTGAATTTATGACATGAACTTTTTTAAATATCTGATCATTAAATAAAAATAGAAAAAGAGTAAATTTTGTAAAGAAATAAATATTAATAATCTAAACGTAACTTGTAATAAATATTAATAATCTAAACACCAAAAAAATGAAATAATAAATACTTAAAAGTTGTAATCTACTGCAAACGGCTACTACACAAATAAATAACTTATAAACTAAAGTAATCTACTTTCTACTTTTCTTAAATCTTCCATGTGTAAGCTATTGATAGACTAAAGAGGTGCTAACAGTCTCCTTTGATTTATTATCCTCAATCTTGTTGAGTTCAAGCTTCGGAGATATCTCATCTGCAGCATCATTGGATTCACCAACATCGGAAGCATATTTATTTGGAATGCACGAAGAAGTTGTGGGGATAACTAGATTTACGAAGGGTTTGTGGATTTGAATATAATCTGAAAACTATGGAGTGCCTCTCTTTGCATAAAACATAATACATGCTTGCTCTGTCAAAATAAGATCTTCTTGAACAAAAACAACCTATGATAAAATCAAACAAAATATCAAGTTATTAGTCGTAAACTCAAAATGTTTCTAACAAAATAAGGAAATTCTACTATTTGCCATACCTGCTCGTCATCAAATTTGTACAATTCATTTGGAGCACAAAGAACGAAGCTATAATAGTGTCCTGAAGAGATTGAAAATCCGGAATGCACTATAACTGCATAGAGATTGTATTTCATTTCTACCTGTTGAGAAGGAAAATTTTAGAAGTCGAAATGCAACTCTTTGGTAATAGATACTCACATTATTGATTTCGTTGGTGTAAAAAAGCATGTCCAATTCTAGTGGAAATGAAACATGCTTGTCCACCTTCTGAACAACTATCCCGTTATTTCTGAATCTCTTCAAATGAAAGGTAGCAACAGTGCATTCTCATACCCCCACTTATAAAATTACATTGAAAATATTATTATAATTATTATTGATATTATTTTCAAAACCTCTGCGTATTATTCTTGTACCATTAAATAAGCCAATTAATATATAGATTTATATTTCTCAATATCATGATAATGCATTTTTGTGCTAACCAACCTAAATGTAATTAAAGAAAAATCATTACTTTTAAGTTTATCTATTTTATGCATGCGTAAACACTAATCTATTTAAGGTATGATAAATGTGATAACAAACCTCTATGGTAGAAAATCAATTGTCATTAAAGTATTAATTTATTTGTTTCAATTTATTAATCATATTTTCCTTTTTTATCCATTTCAAAATGAATATTTGAACTTTGATTCTAGGCTGGAGATGAGTAGCGTTCTAATTACAGGTTCGATAGAACACAAGAGTAACTTGCGAAAACTCTGTATGGCAAGATAGTAACTTCTATTTTTTTTCATATGGCCAAGGGAAAGATGTCCAAAAAAAATCATTTTAAAATGTATAAATAATTCATCCAAGATCTTATAAGATATTGTTTCTATCTTTGAATCAATGTACTCAAAATTTTGAATTCGTCTATTGAAATCTTTCGCATTATATCAAAACGACTATTCTATGAGTTCAAATTACTCATTTGTTGATGCTGCTACTAGCCATTAAAGGAGGCAAACCTAGCTGGATCGACGACTACTAGCTGAACTTCAATCGTCTCTACTCGGAGAATCTTCCAGCTTCCTCTTCTTTTCATTCACAGAACTTTTATGTCAGTCGCGGTGCAATGCATCCATGAATTCTTCATCTCTTGAACACGCTTGCTTTATTTCCACGTCCTGCTATTGATCTTCGCAATAAACCTGATTTCCTAATGTTAAAAAGAACACAGTTAGTTGGTGTTAAAGAAGATATATGTATTTGGAGTTGAAGATAGCTTTTAGATGTTGTGTTTGAACATTATTTTACTTTGTAAAAAAAGAAAGTTGATTTTGTGCGAGTGAACCACTATTTCACTCAAATTACTCTTCAAATAACAACAACAACAAACTCACTGTAATCCTGAGTTTTGAGGAAGGTAGAATGTATACAGACCCTCAGCTTAAGGCAAAAACCATTATATGCAAATACTGAACTCAACAAGAACAGCAACAACAACAACAACAACAACAACAACTCCAATATACTGAACTTAAGTATTTGCAAATAACATGGATTGTCGAATAAATAGAAGTAGAAGATGAGTTTACCAGGGGAATGATTATCCTCAATCTTGTTCTTCAGAGATGTCTCATCTGCCGCATTATTCGATTCACCAACAACATAAGTTGTGGGGATAGCTAGATATTCGAAGGGTGTGTGGATTTGAATTTAATCTGAACACCACGGAGTGCCTCTCTTTGCATAAAACATAATATATGCCTCTGCCAAAACAACTTCTTCTTCAACAAAAGCAACCTATGACAAAATATCAAGTTAGTTGTCGTAAACTCAAAATGTTTCTAACAAATAAGGAAATTCTACTATTTTCCATACCTTCTCATCATCAAATTTGTACCATTCATTTGGAGCATAATGAATGAAGCTATAATAGTGTTCTGAAGAGATTGAAGGTCCAAAATGCATTATAATTGCGTAGATATCTATTTCATTTCTTCCTATTGAGTAAAGGAACCAACATCATGTAACTGCTAACAAAAGATGAAATGCACGTAAAAGTCAAAATGAAGATACTCACATTATTGATTTCGTTGGTATAAAGAAGCATGTCAAATTCCAGCGGAAATGAAACATGCTTGTCCACCTTCTGAACAACTATCCCATTATTTTTGAATCTCTTCAAATGGAGGGCAGCAACAGAAGGGGCTCGATCAACGAGGAGCTGCTTCTCAAATGGCCCATGTGTCTTGCACCTTTCACAAGAAAACTCAATTTTAGTGAATGACTCCAATGCTGCTGGTACACTGTCAACGTCCTCAATCTCCAAGATTATGTCGATTAGCGGCTCGTGTGTGACAGAGAAATGACCACAATTGCAACAGCGGAGCTGTAAATTGTGAAAAACAGACTAACAATATAAATTCCATATTTACAAGTGGGATTTGGAGAGGATTGAGTATACACAGACCTTATCCCTACCTTGAGAGGTAGAGAGGATGTTTCTAATAGACCCTCGGTTCAAGTAAAAGTAGTTGAAAAAATGAAAACAACATCAAATGCTTACCTTGCTCAGAAGGCGACCACCAAAGGCCTCCTTCACAATGTTGTCTTTTGTCTCTAAATTGTAACAATAGCTTCAAGTTGATTTAGAAAGCACTGGAAGAATTCATGTGCATCTTCTTGTTGGTTCCCATCGAAGTAAGAAGAAAAATCTGATATTTTCACAAAGTTAAGGAACACAAAGAAATATAAGGTACATAGTGATAATTAAATGTGCTCTATAAAGTAAACTTCTTTAGGAAATAAATAAATGACTAGCTCTGGATATACTTCTCAAATGGCTGACAAGTTTCTCCGGCCTGAAAAAAACCTCCCATAAAACATTGAATAGTCAATAAGCTCTCGGATAATGCACACTACACATAATCCATGATGGTAACTGTTAGTTTACATACTTTAATACATATCAGGATCTTGAACATTATAATCTTGCATAGAGATCGTTAAGGGCATATACCTGATGAGAAAGAAATCATCACAAAGAGAAGCACAAGCGTTAGTTGTTAATTGGTTTCTACCTCCTTGCCCTAACCTTACGTTACCATAACCGTCAGCGATGGAAATAATGTAGAGAATATATGATAACCCTAATGGGTGGAGGGAGGACCAATTTATAGAGGTTGTGACTTAATCTAGTACGTCCATCAAGTAACCAATGTACTGACGAGATCTATTCTTCATTAAATATTATTTATGGTATCACTTGGGTCACAAGTAAACTTGGGCCATAAGTAAGAAATCATTCTTACATTCTCCCCCTTGGTCCAATAACCATACAACATTAATATTTCATAAACATTAGTTGCGCATACAATATATCTCTTTTATAATGTCCATCATATATACCACAATATAACAAACTACTAATGTGAGTTAGGGCGGTTGTACATAATTTTATGCTACATACTTCCTTCCATATACTACTACATTAGCAACTTATCATACTAGGTTCATAAGTTATAAAACATATAACATCACGGTCCACAATAATGTCTCATAGAAACTTATCTTGTAATATCTCAAAACAATAATGTGTACACAATTATGAGAAACAAGAGATTCATTAATGTATATCAGAAACACATAATTGAGCTCAGAGTGTCAAAACATCATAAATATATCAATCATAAGTACAACCAAGACCTATTCTTTGAACATTTTCTTCAAATGTCTTTGGTTGTAAGCCCTTTGATAATGGATCTTCAGTCATATGATCAGTTCTAATATTCTCAAGTAACACTCTTTATTTCTGAACTTCTTCCTTGACAGAAAAGTACTTTAATTGCATATGTTTGGCACCTTTGGAGTACTTATCGTTCTTGGAGAAGAATACTGCTGCAGTATTATCACAATAAATTTTCAGCAGCTTGGTAATGGTGTCGACAACCCCAAGTGTCACGATCCAAAACCGAGTGTGATGACACATGTCCTATCCCACCAGGACAAGTCATCCTAAACCCAATAAAGCGGAAATAAAAGCAGAAATAAGCAATATAAAGAAAAACAATTTAAGCGGAAGTCTTCAAATTTAAATAATCCTCCCCAAGATTAATTGTCACATGTACAAGCTGCTAATGAAAGAATTCAAAGAAAAATACAAGTCTCAATATGTCTTTTCTTCTCAAGTAGAAAAAAAGCATAAAATAGGAATAAGAGAGTTCCCAGATGATGCTAGCGACCTCTCTTGATCTCCTGGAAAGCCTCAGATGGTAAAGAAAAGAGAAGCTCACAATTCAGGCTCAGAACCTACACATGTGTAGAAACAAGGTTGAGTACCAAACAACACAGTACTCAGCAAGTCAACAAACAAAACAAGGAAAATCTAATAAAATACGTGAACTCCTTTCATCCCAATCGAACCTCCATAACTACAACCTGCACAAAAAATCAGCCCAGCCTAACAAATTCCAGTACCCGGTTCAACAATCTCCACAATCACAGTTCAGAAACATAAGTCACAACTCGCAAGTAATCACAAAGTCAATCACAAGAATCATGTTCAACACACAATTATGTGCATAAATATTGATGCACATGCAATGATCATGCATGCATCACAGTCACTGGCATAAACCTCGGCATCACAATATCGTCGGCATAAACCTCGGCATCACAAGAACCAATGCAAATATACATGTTCACACAAATAATGAGAAAATGATAGTGTTCATAGTCACAACACAATTCATATCAATGCAATTCATGTCACACTATCAACTGTATATCAACGTCAACATTTACATCATTCACATCTTTATAAGTCACCAAGTCTCCATTTCATTACCCCTTCATCACAATTAGGATCAATCGATGAGCAAGTATTTCAAGTCTCTTCCCATAATCCACAATGAGCAAAAGACATATTTATCAAGTTCTCGATCACATCAAGGCTATCATAGCATTTCATCGAGTTCACATTAAGTTCTAGTCAAGGAGTTCACGTTACCAATCACAATCATTGCACACGTTGCCTTTATATTAACCCTGTCGATCATTAAGGATTGGTTCATGCATGAAATCAACCCATAACCTCATTCCCATTACTCCCCAACACATACAAGAAAGGAAATTTGGGAAATCTACAAAATTCACGGAGTTTTAGAAGCTCACTTGCCTTAGCCAAAATCGCGATCAATCAATAACCGAACCTTTTCCCTTTTAAATATCACCCGAACCATCACAATCTAATCAAATAATGATTCACAATCAAATTTCGGAACTATCGACACTAAGAACACAAAATTCGGGCAAAAGGATCAAAATGACTCCAAAATCCGATTCCAAAAACGGGGTTTAAATCCGGAAATTTTTACATGAAAATGATCCTCAAGCATTAGAAATCCATTGGTGAAAACCAATTCAAGAACGGAGTTCAAATTAGACCACAATCACCATTTTATCAAAACTTTGAAATTCTTGAAAATCCCCAAATTTCCTCTTTTAAAAACCTCAAATTCAAGTTAAAATCGAGTTATAATCAATGGGTATTGAAGATTAAGGGTTAGAATCACTTACCCAATCGATTCCCATGAAAATTCTCTTTTGAAATCGCCTTCCCGAGCTCCAAAAGTTTGCAAATGGGCAATTTCCCGATTAAACATTGTTTCAGGAGAAAATTGCTCTCCGCGAACGAGGACCGTAACCCCCCGCGAACACGGAGGACAAACTTGCCTACTCTCCGCGAACGCACCTAAGTACTCTCCGCGAACGCGGAGGCCAAAATTCAGGCACCAGGCATCAGCAAAATCAGTAATGCACTAAGTGTCCGAATGGGCCCTCGGGATTCGTTTTGAACCCCGTGCACACAAACAATATATGCTACCCTACTAAAATCGATGTTCCGAACTCAATTGAACCGTCGAAATACAAATTAGAGGTCTCCTTGACCCAAAACCCGATAAAGCACAACTAAACTAACTTAAGCCTCAAAAACTCAAATCAAGCTCGGGACCTCTAAAAATTCAACCAAGGCCACTTCTAGGACTAAAATAATCCCCCGAATCCAACGGAGTTATTGAAATTCGATTTCGAGCATCCGATCACCGAATGTTGATCAAAGTCAACTCTATAATCAAACTTTCACTAATTTCCAACTCAAGGCCTCAAATCCCCGATATAACCCCAAACCTGATTCCATCAACTCTCTTAGCCCAAATTCCACATTTCGGAGCTGATGGAATCGACAAAATTCCATTACGAGCTCCAAAACTCCAAATGATCTCAAATATCACTTTTTGATAACTTAAGCTTTTAGGATTCAAACTTTCCAAAATAATAAATTATCAAGGAAATTCACAAAACCAACTTTGGATACTGATCAAACATGACTCGGGAAAACTCTCGGAAGGGGTAAAATAGTTATTGTGCAAAAATTACCAAAAATGATCTTCAGGGTCATTACATTATCCACCACTAAAAACCATGTTCGTCCCCAAACATAAAGTAAAAAAAAGTACCTGGAGCCTCGAAAAGCTAAGGATATATGGCATGCACTTCGGACTCGGACTCCCAAATAGCCTCTCCAACTGAACGGTGTCCCCACAACACCTTCACTGGAGCAATCTTCTTGGTCCTAAACCTACAGACCTGCCTATCAAGAATAGCTGTAGGCTCCTCCTTATAAGTCAAATCTGGACCCAATTCCACGGAATCGAGTGTAATCACATGAGACTCATTCGAGATGTACTTCCGAAGCATAGAAACATGAAACACAGGATGCACAGCTGACAAGCTAGGTGGCAAGGCCAACTTATAGGTCACCTCTCCCACTCGACTAAGATTCTCAAAAGGACCAATGAACCTAGGACTAAACTTGCCCTTTTTTCCGAGCTGCATAACACCCTTCATGGGTGACACTCGGAGCCAAACGTGATCGCCCTCCATGAATACTAAGTCTCAGACTCTCCAATCGACATAACTCTTCTACTGACTCTGAGCCATCAACAACCTACTCTGAATCATACAAACCTGATCCATGGCATCCCTAAGCAAGTCAGTATCTAAGGAATCTATCTCCGCCGAATCAAATCATCTAATTGATGATCTACATCGTCTGCAATACAATGCCTCAAATGGGGCCATTGGAATGCTAGAATGATAATTGTTGTTGTAGGCAAACTCCGCTAGGGGCAAATGCTGATCCCACCTAGCACCAAAGTCAATCACATAGGCACGGAGCATGTCCTCAAGCACTTGAATCATCCGCTCGGACTGACCATCTGTCTGAGGGTGAAAGGCTGTACTCATATCTAATCAAGTACCCAAACCATGCTGTAAAGCTCTCCAGAAGTGTGAAGTGAACAATGAACCTTGATCCGAGACTATAGATATTGGCACCCCATGAAGTCTATCAATCTGACTGATGTAGAGTTGGGCTAACTTCTTCGCCGTATACTTCACCCGAACTGGAATGAAATGAGCGGACTTAGTCAGCCTATCAACAACCACCCAAATAGAATTATAACCACCCACGGTGGTAGGTAGACCCACAACGAAATCCATAGTAATCTGCTCCCACTTCCAAGTAGGAATGGGCATCCTCTGAGACACACCTCCAGGCCGCTGGTGCTCACACTTGACCTGTTGACAGGTCAAATATCTAGATACAAAGTTTGAAATATCCCTCTTCATACCACACCACCAGTAATGCTGACTCAGATCATGATACAACTTCGCTGTACCCGGATGGATAGAATATCTAGAACAATAGGCCTCCTCTAGAATCAGTCTAATAAGCTCACCCACCTTGGGCACACAAATCTCACCTCCGATCCTCAAAACTCCATCAGAATCAAGTACAACCTCCTTGGCTTCGCCTCTCGTTACCTTGTCTCGAATGAGACATAACTTCTCATTCTCAAACTGGTGCTCTCAAATCTGCTCAACTAAGGAAGAATGGGCCTCAATAAATGCAATCAAATGACCGCTCCCCTCAGAAACCTGTAACCTGACAAAGTTTTTGGATAACCTCTGAACATCTCTAGCCAACGGCTTCATATTAATACTGATCGCAGCAAGACTCCCAATACTAGGAGTCTTCTTACTCAAAGCATCGACCACCACATTGGCCTTCCCGGGATGGTACAAAATGGTCATATCAGATTCCTTTAGTAACTCAAGCCATCTGCGCTGTCTCAAATTCAGATCCCTCTGACTAAAAATGTATTGAAGACTTCAATGATCAGTGAAAACCTCACAATGAACCCTATGCAAGTAGTGCCGCCACAACTTAAGTACAAAACTACTGTGGCAGGCTCTAGGTCGTGGGTAGGATAGTTCTTCTCATGTGCCTTCAATTGTCTAGAAGCATAGGCAATAACCTTCCCTTTTTGCATCAACACACCTCCCAAACCAACTCCGGAGGCATCACAATATTTGGTTAAACCCACACCCTCCTCGGGCTCAAAACAGGAGCTGAAGTCAACAGAGTCTTGAGCTTTTGAAAGCTCTTCTCACACTCATCGGACCAATGAAAATACACGGTCTTCTGAGTCAATCTAGTCAATGGTGCTGCAATAGTAGAGAAGCTCTGCACAAACCGGCTGTAGTAGCCTGCCAACCCCATGAAACTTTGAATCTCGGTAGGAGAAGTAGGTCTCGTCCAACCCTTAACTGCGTTAATCTTAGCCGGATCAACTCTAATACCCTCCCTGGACACCACGTGTCCCAAGAATGCCCCAAAATCAAGCCAAAAACTCACACTTGGAGAACTTGGCATACAACTTCTGCTCCCTCAATCTCTGAAGCACCAACCTCAAGTGACGGGCATGATCTTCCTCAGTCCTGGAATATACCAAAATGTCATCAATGAATACGATCACAAAGGAATCCAAGTACTAACGGAACACTCCATTCATCAACTCCATAAATGCCGCAGGAGCGTTAGTCAGCCCAAAAGGCATCACTAAGAACTCATAATGACCATAACGAGTCCGAAAAGCTGCCTTAGGAATATCTGATGGCCTAATCTTGGACTAATGATAACCGGACATCAAGTCAATTCTAAAAAATAACGCCGCACCTTAAAGCTGATCAAACAGATCATCAATGTGAGGAAGAGGATATTGTTCTTAACAGTCACCTTGTTCAACTTCCTATAGTCAATACACATCCTCATTGAACCATCCTTCTTATTCACAAAAAGGACTGGTGCACCCCAAGGTGACACATTAGGGTGAATAAACCCTTTGTTCAACAAGTCCTGCAACTGATCCTTCAACTTCTACAACTCAGCTGGAGCTATACGATGTAGGGCAATAGAGATGGGATTAGTGCCCGGCTCCAAGTCAATAGCAAATCAATGTACCGATATGGAGGAACACCAGGAAGATCTGTAGGGAACACATCAGCAAGCTTTGGACCATGGGAATGGACTCCATAGAAGATGACTCAACACTAGTATCTCGAATAAAAGCCAAATAGGACAAACACCCTCTATCAATCAACCTCTGGGTCAGATGTAGGAGATAACCTTACTAGGGTAAGAACTACCAGTACCCTTCCACTCTACCTTTGGAACACCAGGCATAGCTAAGGTGACAGTCTTAGCATGACAATCAAGGATCGCATGATAGGGAGAAATCAATCCATACCCAATATCACATCGAAATCTACCATTTCTAGAATAATCATGTCTACCCAAGTGTCGTACCCAGCCAAAGAAACAAGACAGGATTGATACACTCGATCCACCACTAAGGGCTCACCCCCAGGTGTAGAAACATGCACAAGCACAGGCATACGATAACATACTAAATCAAACCCAGATGCAAAGTAGGTACACACATAGGAGAAAGTAGACCCTGGATCGAATAATACAGACGTAGATCGATGGAAGACTGGGACGATACCTGTGATGACTACATCAGAAGACTCAGCCTCGGGCCTTCCCAGAAAAGCATAACACTGGGCTCCTCTACCACCTCTTATCTGAGCCACACCTCTACCTCCACGCTGGGCCACAACATCACTACCCGAAGCTCTACCGCCTCTACCTACTGTCTGACCCCTACCTCGACCCCTAGCCAGAGGTGCTGAATCTTTTTCTGGATCTGCTGAGTAAGTACAATGAGGCCCTGTATGTTGAAACGGACACTGGCGAATCATATGACCCAGATCACTAAAACCAATACAAGACTTCGAAATGGTGAGCTGTTGTGATGAACCAGATGAAGTACCATGGCCACCTCGGCCAGAAATGTGAGACCCACGGGGCCCGTGTCCACTCTCAGCCATTGGCATGTAAGCATGAAAAGGCCTTTGACGCTGAAATAAGCTACCTCTCCCTGTGAATCTTGTCCTCCAGATAAGGTACCAGAAAATTGACTGCTAGAATGGGCCCTCTTGGGGTCCCCAAACTCCTCTCGAACCAGCAACTCTACCTCCCTAGTGGTGCTCACAATGGACCGAAAGGAAACACCCTCACGGGATGATCTGAACACATATGATCTGATGGAGATAGTCAATCCTCTCACAAGTCTGTGGACCCTCTTCACCTCATTTGGAATCAAGGACGTGGCATGACGAGATAGCTGAAAGAAACGTGCGTCATACTCAGCAATAGACATGCCACCCTGAGTCAAACTCTCAAACCTTAGCCTACCTCCTCACGCACACTCCAAGGAATGAAACGACCTTTAAATGCACTGGAGAATGCATCCCACTCAACCAGAGGAGATCCAACTGGATTGGACTCTACATAAAACCTCTACCACTCCCTGGCTGGCCCACGGAGTTCGAGAGCAACAAAGCGAACACCCCTTGCATCCACCATCCTCACAGCCTCAAACATCTCATGGCATAAGATCAGAAACTCATGAGCATCCTCCCTCTTACCACCCTGAAACTGGGGTGGTTTCATCCTCTAGAATCTCTCTTAAAACTGCTGGTCCTCCACTGTCAGAATTACATCTGGAGCAACTTGTGCACCGACAGTTGGCATGGGAACCAATGGTGGCTGACCCACCTGATCCTAAACAACGTGACACTCAGCACTAGCGATAGTAACCATGCACGATAAGAAGGAATAAAATAAAGGAAGTTTTCTAATAGTCTTCATAGCCTCTCGAAGATAAGTGCAGATGTCTCCGCACCCATCATTGAGACTCTACTTAGACTTGGCTTGTACATGTGAGACCTATGAACCTAGGGCTCTGATACCATTTGTCATGACCCAAAACCGAGTGTGATGGCAGTTGTCCTATCCCGCTAGGACAAGTCAGCTTAAACCCAACAAAGTGGAAATAAAAGCAGAAATAAGCAATATAAAGAAAACCAATATAAGTAGAAGTCTTCGAACTTAAACAATCCTCCCCAAAATTGGTTTTCACATGTACAAGTCGTTAATGATAGAATTCAAAGGAAAATACAAGTTTCAATATGTCTTTGCTTCTCAAGTAGAACTAAACATAAAATAGGAATAAGAGAGTTCGTCGGATGATGCTAGCTACCTTTCTCGATCACCTGGAAAGCCTCAGATGGTAAAGAAAAGAGAAGCTCACAATCCGAGCTCGAAATCTACAATGGTGTAGAAGCAAGGGTGAGTACCAAACAACACGGTACTCAGCAAGTCAACTAACAAAACAAGGCAAATCTATTAAAATATGTGAACTCCTTTCATCCCAACTGAACCTCCATACCTACAACCCGCACAGAAAATCAGCCCAACCTAATAAAATCCAATACCCGGTTCAACAATCTCCACAATCACAATTTAGAAACACAAGTCACAACTCGCAAGTAATCACAAAGTCAATCACAAGAATCATGTTCAACACACAATAATATGCATGCATATTGATGCACATGCAATGATCATGCATGCATCATAGTCGCCGGCATAAACCTCGGCATCACAATATTGCCGGTAGAAACCTCGATATCACACATCACCGGCAGGAACCTCGGCATTACAATATTACCGGCAGAAACCTCGGCATCACACATCACCGGCAGAAGCCTTGGCACTACAATATCACCGACAGAAAACTCATTACAATATCGCCGAAAGATACCTCGGCATCACACATCACCGGCAGAAATCTCGGCATCACACATCACCGGCAAAAACCTCGTCATTACAATATCAATTAGTCTCATCATAGTGTTCCAGAACCTATGCAAATAGGCATGTTCACATAAATAATGAGAAAATGATAGTGTTTACAGTCACAACACAATTCATATCAATTCAATTTACGTCACACTATAACCAGTATATCAACATCAACATTTACACCATTCACATCATTATAAGTCACCAAGTCTCCATTTCATTACCCCTTCATCACAATTAGGATCAATCGATGAGCAAGTATTTCAAGTCTGTTCCCATAATCCACTATGAGCAAAAGGCATATTCATCAAGTTCACGATCACATCAAGGCTATCATAGCATTTCATCGAGTTCACATTAAGTTCTAGTCAAGGAGTTCATGTTACCAATCACAATCATTGCACACGTTGTCTTTATATTACCCATGTCGATCATTAAGGATTGGTTCATGCAAGAAATCAACCCATAACCTCATTCCCATTACTCCCCAACTGTAATGACCCTCTAGGCCATTTCTGAGTTATTGACTTCTTCATATTGTTTAGAGCAATCCTGTAGCAACCCCGAGTCATTGATGACTTGCTGGCACCTATTGTTCGGTTGCCTCGTCGTTCGTTTGGATTTTATGCCCATTTTTCTGTTTAGAGCTTTCGAAACTTGAAAAGTTGATTTCGATCATAACCTCAGGTAAACGACCTCATATCAAAATTCTGACGGTTCCATCAGCTCCGGAGTGGCCAAATTAGGCTAGTACAATGGTTGGCATGAATCTCGAGACTTTTGGTGTGACTTTGGGGCTATTTGGCGCTTTAGATTTTGAAATTTGGCTCAAGTTTGATTTTGGTCAACATTCTTGGTAAACACGCTTGGATGAGAATTCCGTCTGTGCGGTTAGTTCCTGAATGCCGAGTTTGGTCTAGAATGACCCTTCGTGTGCTTCCCGAGGCTTCTGGTCTAATCCGAGGCCATCGTGGAATTTGGCTAAAATGGCACTTTGGGTGTGGGACCCACTTTTTGTCGAAACAATCTCGTATGGAAATTTCAACTATGCTATTGAGTCCGGAATGTCGAATTTAGTGGGGTAGCATATCTGATTTATTTTCATCGGGTCCCGAACAAATTTCGAGGACCCGTTTGGAGACTTTGAAAAACAACAAAATCTGGTGTTGTTGGTGCAGACCTTTAGCGATAAGAATTTAGTCTTTTTAGTGACTAGAGATAGCTTTTAGCAACTAGAATTGCTGCTATTTAATTAGCAAAAAATCAGATTCAACCCTCATTTTAAAACTTTGATATCTCAAGTTTTAGAGCTCCATTTTGGGTGATTCGAAGTCCTAGGTGCTCAAAATCTTGTTGGAAGTGTGTGTTGGTGCTCAGATAGTGTTGGGCGGTCCTCGATTTCCATGAATTTGAGGCCTAAGTGGCTACCTTGAGCTAGAATTGTGTAAAGTTTTGCATCTTTGGTTTGTTGTTGCATGGAGCTGATCTGAGCCCCGAGAGGTGTTTCATTTTGTAACACAAGCTCGGGGGAGGGTTTAGGACCTCTTCATGGAGTCAATTCCAAGATTTTCGAAGCGGGTCCCACAATGCCTGATTTTGACTCCGAAATTGGCGTGTCTCTGATTTTGATGATTTTAGTGTCTAAATGATCATACTGATGCCGTGATTCTATTTTTGAAAGCGTGGAAGCTATCCGAGGCCGTTCAAAAGGGAAAAGCTCCGACGGAGTGATTTAGAGTGCGCGTGGTCGGCCTTTTGGTAGGTTACGGCTTCCCTTCCTTTAGATTGAGCTTGAATGTGTAAATACATACTGATTTGTGTGGATCTGGGGTGGGTAGCTAGTATTTATGTTCTTATTCTCCGATTTCTTTATTTAGGGTTGATTTTCAGGCTTTTTTGGGTGTTAGTACCATGTTATTGGAGAGGCTGTGTATTTTTTGTTGCATATGGCTTATTTAGTTGGTTGTTTATTTGTGTTGGAGTATATTTTTGGCCTTATTCTAGGATAGGTTAGTGTTGCCATAGACCCATGCACCTGGTTGACTTTGGTATGTATTCGATGTTGATTCAGATGGACTAGGTCCTTTTAGACCAGCATAACAGACTTGGATATGATACTTGAGCCTAGTTTTGGGCTTGGTATTGCTTGTGATCCTTCTGTTTTCTCTCCCCATTTCTATGGTGCCGATGCATTGTCGGAGGTAGGGTATCTTCCTGGGTTGGGTGCGTCGAGGTTGGTTTTGTGGTTGGTAGTGGACGTCGATCCATGATGGCTTGGTGTTGATACGCTTGCTGTGATATGGTTGGTGGTGGACGGCGATCCCTCTGGCGTGGTATTTGAGGTACTCAACGGAGTTGATATGCCCTGCACACTCTAACTGGCTGGGTAGGGCCCCCTGGGAATGTTAGCTGACTCACTTGGCTGGCTTGGGCAGGGCCCCTGGGAGTGTTAGTTGACTCACTTGGCTGGCTTGGGACAAGCCCTCGAAGTGATCAGCCGGCTGGGCAATTGGATATGAGTTATTTGAGGTCCTCTTCAGAGTCGGCATGCCCTGTGCACTCGTCTGGCTTGGGCAGGGGCCCCGGAGTATTAGCTGGCGCACTCGTCTAGCAAGGTAGGGCCCCCGGAGTGTTAGCCTATTAGGCGGTTGGATATCAGGACCTTTGGAGGGGATTGCTATACCCCCATCTCCCCCGTGTGGCACTCGACTAGCAGGGTAGGGCCCCCAGTGTTGCTGGCGGGCGGGGTGGCCCAATTTGGAAGTCAGACTTGTTGACTGGGTTGGAGTTGGCTGGTGGTTTCGGTTCGGAGTTGGATTTCCTTTGGTTTCGTAGATCTAGCCTTTCTGTGTACCTACCGGGCTTATGGGGGTCCGTTCGGGTTTTTGTTTGTCTAATCTTGAGTGTACCTTCTGGGTCTTATGGGGGGCCAGTTAGGTTTAGTTTATGAATTTTCTTAGACTTGCGGTCGATTAGTTTTGTGTTTATTTCCATTGACCTCTATTGTTGTAGATTCTATCCTTTCTGTCTGTTTCTACCTTTCTTGCTCAGTCGGTCTATGATGCCTACTGGGTACCTATTGTTTTGATACTCATGCTACACTCTGCATCTATTTTTGTGATGCAGGTCCGAGTACCAGCTGTCATCATTGAGATCGAGCCTGCAACAGTCTATTCCGGAGACGAGGGTGAGCACATGGCATTTTGGGATTACCTTTCTTATTCTGTATATGTATTTTGGCTTGTCTTTTACTGTTGAGACAGCCTTGTTTTTGTGGTCCACTTTTGGGACTTGTACTCATTTAGTAGTTATGTACTTGTGACTTCTAGGTTCTAGGAAGTATCTTTGTATATATATAGTTTTGGGTTCGCTTCCGCCTTTTCCTTATATGATCCTTTTATTTATGCTTTTGCTTAGTTGAGCTTAGTTTCCATCCTTAGTCCCATTACAGTTAAGTTTCGGTATAGGGTTTAGCTTGCCTACTAGCAGGTTGGTAGACGCCTTCATGACTCGAGAAATCGTTTCGTGACACCAACACATAAACAAGAAAGGAAATTTGGAAATTCTAAAAGATTCACGGAGTTTTAGAAGTTCACTTGCCTAAGGCAAAATCGCGATCAATCAATAACTCAAGATTTTCCCTTCCAAATATCGTCCGAACCACCAAAATCTAATCAAATAATGATTCATAATCCAATTCCGGAACTATCGACACTAAGGACAAAAAATTTGGGCAAAAGGGTCAAAATGGCTCAAAATTCAATTCCAAAAACGGGGTTTAAATCCGGAAATTTTTACATGAAAATGATCCTCAAAGCATTAGAAATCCATTGGTGAAAACCAATTCAAAAGAGGAGCTCAAATCAGACCACAATCAACATTTTATCAAAACTTTGAAATTCTTGAAAATCCCCAAATTTCCTCCTTTAAAAACCTCAAATTCAAGTTAAAATCGAGTGATTACCAATGGGTAATTGAAGATTAAGGGTTAAAATCACTTACCTAATCGATTCCCGCGAAATTTGTCTTTTCAATAGCCTTCCTGAGCTTCAAAAGTTTGAAAGTAGTGAAAATGGGCAATTTCCCGATTAAACATTGTTTCAGGCGGAAATTGCTCTCCACGAATGTGGACCATAACCCTCCGCAAATGCGAGGTCAAACATGCCTACTCTCTGCGAATGCGCCTAAGTACTCTGCGCGAATGCGCATTCCAAAATTCAGGCACCACACATCAGCAAAATTAACAATGCACTAAGTCTCCGAATGGGCCCTCGGTATTCGTTCAGAACCCCATGCACACAAATCATATATGCTACCCTACTAAAATCGACGTTCCAGACTCAATGGAACCGTTGAATTTGAATTCAAGGTCTCCTTGACCCGAAACCCGATAAACCGCAACTAAACTAACTTAAGCCTCAAAAACTCAAATCAAGCTTGGGACCTCTAAGAATTCAACAAAGGCCACTATAAGGCCTAAAATCATCCCCTGAATCCTACGGAGTTAACGGAATTCGATTTCGAGCATTCAATCATCAAATGTTGACCAAAGTCAACTCTATGATCAAAATTTCACTAATTTCCAACTCAAGGCCTCAAATCCCCTATATAGCCCCAAATCTAATTCCGTCAACTCTCCTAAACAAATTTCACATTTCGGAGCTGATGAAATCGACGGAATTTCATTCTGAGCTCCGAAACTCCGAATGACCTGAAATACCCCTTTTTGACAACTTAAGCCTTTATGATTCAAACTTTCCAAAATCATAAATTGTCAAGGAAATTCACTAAACCAACTTCAGATACTGATCAAACATGACTTGGGGCAACCCTCGGAGGTGTTAAACGGTTATTTTATAAAAATTACCAAAAATAATCTTCAGGGTCATTACACCAAGTCGTGAAATAAAGTTTGCAGCCATAATGCATGAATTGTGGCTTCATAACATGCCACAAATTCTGCTTCCATTGTGGATGTAGCAATGACAGATTGTTTAGTGCTCTTCCACAATATTGATCCTTCAGCTAATAGGAGCAAGTATCCAAATGTGGACTTTCTAGTGTCAACACATCCAACAAAATCTGAATATGAGTATCCAGTAACTTCTAAGTGATTGGATCTCCGATACATGAGCATGTAATTTTTCGTTCCTTTCAGGTACCTCAAGACTTTCTTTGCAGCTTTTCAGTGATCAATTCCAGGGTTACTTTGATATCTTACTAGCATTCCGACCGCAAAACTAATATCCGGTCTTGTGCAAGTATGAACATACATCAAACTTTCAACAATAGAAGAGTAAGGAATTGATTCCATTTCCTTTCGTTCTACATCATTCTTTGGGTATTGCATGAGATTAAATTTGTCTCCTTTTTAAATAGGAACAATTCATGATGAACAATATATTGTTCATGTTAAATCTCTCTAGAACTCTTTTGATATAGCCTTTTTGAGACAGTCCCAATAATCCTTGTGATCTTTCACGGAATATTTCTATCCCTATCACATAGGATGCCTCACCCATATCTTTCATTTCAAAGTAATAGAGACAAAGTTTTCCGTCTCATGCAATATGCCTAAATCATTAGCAGCAAGTAAAATGTCATCAACATACAAGACTAAATTATAAACTTACTCCCACTGATCTTTTGGTATATAACACGATCAAAGGTAATCTCCTTAAATTCTAAAGATGTTATGGTATCATTAAACTTTATATACCATTGTCGTAAGGCTTGTTTGAGTCAATATATTGACTTCTTTAGCTTACACACCATTTGATCTTTTCCTTTAATTTCGAAACCCTCTGGTTGGTCCATATAAATTTCCTCCTCGAGGTCTCCATTAAGAAAAGCAATTTTCACATCCATTTGGTGTAATTCTAAATTATAATGAGCTACCAAAGCCAAAACAATTCTTAATGATTCTTTCTTTGAGACATATGAAAAAGTCTCTTTATAATGAATGCCTCCTTTTTGAGTAAACCCCTTGGCAACAAGTCTGACAGTATATCGTTCAAAATTACCATTTGAATCGCGTTTGGTCTTGAAGACCCATTTACACCCGATTCTTTTAGAACTTCCTGACAATTGAACAAGATCCCAGACTTTGTTGTATTCCATGGATTTTAACTCTTCTTTCATGGCATCAATCCATTTATCAGACTCAGTGCTTTCTATGGCATGTGAAAAGGAAATCGGATCTTTTTTAAGACCAATGTCAAAATCTGACTCTTGCAAATAAATCACATAATCATCTGAAATGGTCTATTTTCTTTCTCTTTGAGAATTTCTTAATGACTCTATTTGTGGTTCATTTGCGTATGATAATTGTGAGGTAGTTCCTTCTTGAAGTGTTTCACCCAAATGTTGTTCAACATTATTAAAGTGTTCTTCAACAAGAGGAACACCATTTATTATTGGTGCAGAAGTAGGTACATTCATGGGCAATGAAATATTTACCCTTACCTCATTAATTTTCACACTTTGTCGTTCAACACTCCCACTAACTTCACCATTCTCAATGAATCTTGCATTACCAGTTTTAACAAATCTTGAAATATGATTTCGATAGTAAAACCTATACCTTTTAAATTTCTTTGGATAACCAATAAAGTAACCACTTACAGTTCGAGAATCTAACTTCTTTTCCTGTGGATTATAAACTCTAGCTTCCGCTGGACAACCCCAAACATGCAGGTGTCTTAAATTAGGCTTCCTTCCAGTCCACAGTTCCAAAGGGGTCTTTGGAGCTGCCTTACTAGGAATCCTGTTTAATAAATATACAACAATTTTAATAGCATACATCCACAATAACTTGGGTAATGAGGAATTACTCATCATACTGCTAACCATATCCATAAGTGTTCGATTGTACCTTTCTGCAACACCATTTTGTTGAGGTGTTCCTGGCATAGTATACTATGCACATATGCCATGTTCTTCAAGGAACTTTGCAAATAGACCTGAACATTGTCCTGATTCGTTATACTTTCCATAATATTCACCACCTCTATCTGACCTAATGATTTTCACTTTCCTATCTGATTGTCTTTCAACCTCATGAATGTACACTTTGAGAGCGTTCGTTGTTTGAGATTTTTTTTACAACAAATAGCTAAATCCATAACGTGAAAAATCATCGATAAAGGTGATAAAAAAAATTTTCCTCTAAAAATGGAACATCAAAGAGTCCGCAAATTTCAGTGTGTGTAATTTCAAGAAGTTGAGTGCTTCTTGTGGCACCTTTCTTAGTATGCTTGGTCTGCTTTCCTTTAATGCAATCCAAACGTATGTTAAGATCAACAAAATTCAGGTTCGGAAGAATCTCATTCTTTACTAATATTTTTAATCTTTCTTTGGTACATGAACCAAACATCTGTACCACAAGTAAGCAAAACTTTCATTCAGTGAACTACGTTTAATTCCAACATATTGATGAATAACAAGAAGGGATTCAGAAAAAATATTATCGAGTTTCAATCTATATAAACCATCAATAAGAATACCAGAACCATAAAAATAGTATTCTTATATAATTTGAAAAAACCATGTCCAAACTTAAAATTAAATCTAGAAACATCAAGTCTTGAAAGAGAAATCAAATTTCTAGTAACTGAGGGAACATAAAGTGTCTGTAATAGATCAAGATGATGTCCAGTCTCTAAGATCAACTGATAAGTCCCTATGCCTTCAATTTAAGCCTTCATATGTTTTACCATGAACAAGAAATCCTTACTTGGATTTGTGGTTTGGATCATAGTAAATCCCTTTCTTTTCAAACATAGCTTTACGTTTCTTGCAGTCTTTATGATAGTGTCCTTCCTTTCTACGGAAACGACACACATCAGCCTTGAGTTCCTTATGAGCATCTTGTGGAACTTTATCAGATGCTTTGTTCTTTTTAAACTTGTTGGCCTTCAGTTTGAGACCTTAACCTGCTCCTTGACCCATGAGGTTAATGGAATGACCTCCTTATTTCTTAAGTCTTGATTCTTCTTGAGTAAGCATATTAGACAATTCACTAACATCCCACTTATCCTTAATGGTTTTATAGTTAATTTGGAATGGTCCGTAATCAAGAGGTAATGAGTTCAGAATAAACTGAACCAAGAAGGTGTCATCTACTTTCATCCCCAAGGTTCGAAGTCTTGCTGCAATGTTAGTCATCTTGATGATATGATTTTGCATACTACGCGACCCATCAGACTCCATAGTCGTGAATTCAGCTATTAGTGTACCAGCGAGAGACTTATCAGTAGAACAAAAATGTTCTTCCACAAATTTCAGGCATTCCCTAGAGCTTTCTGTTTGTGGAATAGTGCTCTTAATGTTATTAGCAACAGCCATTCGCATGAACATAAGGCTCAATCTGCTAGAGCACTCCCATGATTTATGAAAATTTTTCTCATCCTCACTGCTCTTCTCAATAATGGCAGTAGGTTTGTCATTCAGCAGATCCAAGTCAAGATCCATCACACCTAAGTGGAACTGGACTTGTTCATGCCATTCGGAGAAGTTCAATCCATTGAATACAATAACAGACGAAGCATGCGAATGAAGAGGAATAACTGTAAAATAATATACTTGCTCACAAATAAGAAAATAATGTGAATTCAGTAAAACGATTAAAGTACATCGTACTTCTCCTGTGGAACATACTACGACACACTATCATAATTTAAATGCCATTTTTTAAATCTTTAATAGACAACTAAATATTTTTAACCAAACATATGCGACATCTTTTGGTATACAATGTATGTTTGATTGAAAATATTAATTTACCTCATAATGTTCACTATTCGGAGAATGATAGATTCACCTTTGGGTAAATTCTTAAGTTCTAGCAATAGTGAAAATCAATTTATCTATTTATTTTTCAATATAGGCATTTCATTAATTTTCATAGATAAATGACAATTTTATGAATGCATATTCTTCTTAACCATACTAGTTTGACCACTTTGGTGACTAACAAACTATATGAATATAAATGCACATGTAATATTATAAAATTTTTGTGCATGTGAGTAATTTTATACATTTTAGTTTGACCACTTTGGTGACTAACAAACTATATATATAAAAAATACGCTTCCAAAATAAAGCTAGTTACATACCCTATCAATTGCTCAAACAATTAATCAAGACTTTACTTAATGTGTAATTTGATGGTAACGTAAGAGTACATTATAAGTTGTGGTCATAATTACTGTTACAAGTTATAATGTGAAATTAGGCCTCAAAAATAAAGCTAGTTACATACCTTGTCAATTAGTTGAGCAATTAATCAAGATTTCACTCAATTTCAATGATGTATAATTTGAAGAAAATTCTCTAGCATCATGAGAAAAAAGGTTAACTATTATATAAGCCTCCAAAATGAGGCAAATTACATACCCTATCAATTAGTCGAGCAATTAATCAAGATTTTACTCAATTTCAATGATGTATAATAGCAAGAAAATCCTCTAGCATCATGACAAAAAAGGTTAACTATTATATAAGCCTCCAAAATAAGGCAAGTTATATACCCTATCAATTAGTCGAGCAATTAATCAAGATTTTACTCAATTTCAATGATGTATAATAGCAAAAAAATCCTCTAACATCATGAAAAAAAAGGCTAACTATTATATATGCCTCCAAAATAAGGCAAGTTACATACCCTATCAATTAGTCAAGCAATTAATCAAAATTTTACTCAATTCATTCTTAGGGAGAGGAAATCATTGCTGAATTTTATAGGGGTGATGGGAAGTGACTACTCTTTATCACTTTACAAAGGTTGATGCGGAAGATATACAAAGATTATCCGTTCAAACAATCCAGGCTCTGATACCACGTGTTATTTCATATACTTTAATATACATCAGGATCTTGAACATGATAATCTTACATAGAGATCGTTAAGGGCACATACCTGATGAGAAAGACATCAACACAGAGAGAAGTGGAAGCGTTAGTCGTAAATTGGTTTCTACCTCCTTGTCCTAACCTTACATTACCACAACCGTCAGCAATGGAAATAATGTAGAGAATATGTGGTAACCTTAATGGGTGGAGGGAGGACCAATTTATAGAGGTTATAACTTAATCTGGTAAGTCCATCAAGTAACCAATGTACAGACGAGATCTATTCTTCATTAAATATTATTTATGATATTACATGGGTCACAAGTAAACTTGGGCCATAAGTAAGAAATCATTCTTATAGTAACCTGCAACAAGAAATGATGATAAGCTAAGGTAAAAGACACTAAAAATGGATCAAAATAAAAGGAAAATTATAAGTTGATCCTTACTTTGACATGGAGATACATGATCGATCGATGTAAGGTGCTGAAGCAACACCACGGTGTGCATAAATGATTGCACAACTGCATTTAGAAAGCATGTGTTGCCTAAGTTACACATGCCGATACCCTAAAACAACAACGAGTTAATAGCTAGAATACACACAAGAAACATATAGTAGAACTAGGAGATTTATCTTTATATATATATATGACATTTCAATACAACAACAACAATAATAAACTCAATGTAATCCCACAAGGTAGTGTGTACGCCGACCTTATGACAGTAGAGAGGTTGTTTAGTAATGCATGACATTTCAAAGTTTACCTAATATTAGTTAGCCCCACGCTGAAAAGTGGATATTTTTTAAATTGAAACTTTTATCACAATAGTGGTTACTTTTTCAATTACCGAGATAAAAAGTGGTTAGACCCTAGCCGATCTATTTTACTACCTAGTTGATTGATTAAGATGTCATAAAAATAGGCTAAAATTGTAAAATTTATCACTTAAAAGAGATTTAAAATGGTTATCCCACACTATGTTACTACATGATTAAGATGTCATAAAACTAGGCTAAAATCATAAATTGTATCACTTGAAAGAGTTTAAAAGTGGTTATGCCATGCTATTTCACTATAAATTATATCATTTGAAAAGAACTTAAAAGTGGTTATCCTGTGCTATTTCACTACATAGTTGATTGATAAAGATGTCATAAAAATAGACTAAAAGTATAATTTGTATCACTTGAAAGAGCTTAAAAGTGGCTAGCCCCAGTGGCGTAGCCACATATGTGTCAGGGTGTCCAATTGGACACCCTTCGTCGTAAAATAATACCGTATATACAAGTAAAATAATGAACGAAATGATTAAATAACATATTTTGGACACCCTTAACATAACAAGTTGTTATAGCCTAGTGGTTTCAAATGCTTGAAATGAGGCAATGCTTGTGTGTTCGAATCTCACTAGCGACAAATATTTTTTCCACTTTCTATTTCTGGAAACCCTTTGTGAAATTCATGGCTCCGCCACTGGCTGGCCTGCTCCATTTCACTACACAATTGATTGTTTAAGAATTTGATGTCATAAAAATAGGCTAAAATTATAAAATTTTATAACTTAAAAGAGGTTAAAAATTGGAATCATACCATTATTTTAAAAGGCTTATACTCAATAGGCTTAGTTTCTTCCTCAACTATCCTTTTGAAATTCTCTGGTTCAATTGAGAAAATGGGCGTGCAAATGGGCCCAATTGAAGAACTGGGCTCATTTGTTAAAGGAGACTATTCACCCCTATTAAAATACGAATGCCCACTACTATCAGAAGAAACAATATAGCCAATTGAATCAGAATCAACACCAGTGATCAATTTTGGAGTGGATTCGACCTGACCCGGTGACTCATCAACCAAACCCAAATCCTTTACTTTTTGTTCTTCTTTTTCAACTTCAATTTTCACTGATGAAAAATCGATACTCTTTTTCTCAATTTCATCAGATTTCAAAGTTGGATGATCAGGTGAAGTCAAATTCTCTGAAATAACTTTTTTCATTGAGATTTTAAAAAAAAAAAATAGAAACAGAGTGAAATGTAAAAATTGATTTTTTGAGGATTGTAAAGAAAGGATATGCTTTAAAATGATGAGAAAAATAACAGATACAAAAAGGGGGAGGGGGTTTTCTTTGAAGATGAAATCAAGAAAAACATCAAATCTTGTGTCTTTCTTTAATTTGTAAAGATTTGAATTTTGAAGGATTTGGAGATTTTGAGAGGATGTTTTTTTTTTCTTGGGAGTTTTTGCTGAGGCTTTAGATAGGTAGGAGGGTTTTGAAATGGGATGTAAATATATAGGGGTTTGGGGTGGGTGGGATGGGGTTGAGGGGGACACTTGGAAACTGAATTTGCCATCAAGGGAAGCGATGAAATTTAATGTGATTGTCTAAATTAGTACATTATCTCAATTCTATGATATAATGGTCACTTAACTATTGATAATTATTTGATAAAGTCATGTTTTTTCTCCTTTTTCATAAGAAGATCACTTAACTTTATTTATATCTATTCAAAAGTAACCAAATTAAATATTTGAACGAGCAAAATTTTATTTAGTCTATGCGAACCTTTTTTTTCTTTTTCTTTTTCGATCTATACTGCAATAATCAATGACTCGACCTTATCCTAACTTGTAACTTAAATTAATCTTATTTTCTCGGTAAAAATCACGAGGGAAATCGTAATTTTTGCTCTCGCCAAATCTTATGACATACTTATATTTGTTTAACGTAAGTATCGGTGAAGATATTTGCAGGTAAATATTTAAATATTGGATAAATTTTAGCATGTGTATCGCTTCTCAATTAGTTATCTTTCTTTCTAGGTAGAATGCTAATTTCATATAACACGGTATATTCTATTAATCTATTTTATGGATGCATTTATATGAATGAATGTTTTCTCATTTTAATATAACTTTTAATTTATTTTTATTCATAAAAAACAAATACTACTCTTATAAAATTTATAAGTAATCGCAAGTTTTTATTTATTTGAGTTATGGCTAGGGTTGGATCAGATTGTAGTTTATTGATACATGGATTGAAAAAGAAAGAAAGTTCATGTAAACTAAATAAAATGATATGTCATAGTTTGTTGATAAAATATTAATAGAGTGGCTTTCGAAGATATATAAATAAACTTCGGTGACCTTTTTGTTACGAAAAAAGAAATGACTTTGTTAGATAATTATCAAATAGCTAAGTAACCTTATGAGTTATTATCTCCTACATCGCTCCTCCCCCTCTCCTCCACACACACAAAATATATGTTTTGACGATATCACGTGATCTACGATTTCATTGAATTTACTACAAAAGCTTTTCTAAATTTCTGATTATTAAAGATAAAATTTTTAAAAGTAGGTTCTATTAAAAAACTAATAATCTAAACATAAATTGACCAAACTGATTAGAACACCTCCAAAAATAGAGTACAAAAGAGATAGCAAGATGATATATCTTAAGGGGAAAAAAAGGGCAGAAATAATAATCTTTGATAAATTTTCTTGATATGTTCTCTTAGTAACATTATCATTTTTTTTTAGGTTGATTGCTGTTTTATAAGTATTTGCGTATTTTTATTTTATTTCCATATATATATATATATCCGATTAGCTAAATTATTTCTCTCACAGATGCCATATATAAAAACTAGTAACTTTTCCAACAACCTAAACTATTTCATTGCATTTACGACATGAACTTTTCTAAATAGCTTATTATTAAAGATAAAAAAAGAAAAGGTAAATTTTGTAAAAATAAAAAACTAAATATTGAGAATTTAAATGTAAATTAATCAAAAAGGGTCAAAACACCTCCAAAAATAGATTATAGAAAAGATATCCTGATGACATATATTGAGAAATAGAATAGAAGTAGTAACCACTGAAAAATATTCTATCTATGTTCTCCGAATTTAATGTTACCAAGTTTTCATTGATATAATTACATTCACGAGGTTTATTAACCTTTCTAAAGCATTTGAACATTTTTATTTTATTTTTAAGTTGTTAAGATTTATGACTCTCAACTATTTAGTACTTGTCTCTCTCTCTCACACATCATGTAAAATCATATAATTAGTAAATTTATCCGCAATTCACAAGATTTGAATATCAGATTATTTAAAACTAAAAAATAAAAGTAGTTTTTTAAAAAAAAAAATATATTAGTAAATTCAAATGTTAAATTTATCAAAATGATCAGAACGTCTCATGAAGTATAGTACATAAAATATAGCATGGTTACTTATCTCAAGAGGGGAAAGCAGAATTAGTAGCACACTTTGGTAAAAGTTTATCTCTTTACTCCAAAATGATGTTTAAATGATATAGTGATGTACCGTGAACTTGCGGTACTTTTGATGCATTAAACTTAGAGTTTTGCATGTGTCTTAGACATTTTGTTATTAGATGTGATGATATTTTTGTTTGATTTAGCAGGAAATAGGTTTTGGAACAGTTGGTTGTAAAAGTGTTGCAGCAGCAGGATTTTGGTAATAGACAACTTCACTTACGAGCCGTCATTCCTTCGACGAGCCGTAGGTGGAAGGCTTGGGTTGAAATGCTGAGAAATGGAGCTAAGTGTTGAGTGACGAAAGCCGACTGACGAGTCGTAGGTGCTACTATGAGCCGTACATGAGCAGTCGTAAGAAAGTTCAGAAATAAGAAGCTCCGGTCCATGAACAACGGTTGAATAGGACAGGCCATGCTTAGACCTACGAGCCATAGGACATGCCCGTAGATGACACCCACTGGAGATTTGACTATCTGCTGAGTGACGAGGCATCTACGAGCCGTCGTCTCTACGACGAGCCGTAGGTTGCCAACAATAGGAAACACTGCCCAAAATTGGATTTCCTAAGTATTCCTTTTCCTACTTGGTTTAGGATTTGTTTTCTATAAATATTTGTTGTAATTTTTATTTTTTTGGTTGTTAGACGTTTGGAGACACTTTCTTTTGGCTTTGAGAGTTATTGTACAAACACTTTAGGCATTTAATTCTTAAAGTTTGGTTTATGAAATTTGCATTTGTTCTTCAATTCAAGATTCCGGATTTCATCTATTCTAATTGTAAGTTCATGGTTTATTTTCCAAACCCTAATATGAATTGTGAACACTCAAGCATGAATAGCTAAATCCACAACTAGGGTTGTGGGAACCATGAGTAATTAACAACGTAAAACTAATAACTAAGAAATTCTTGAAAAATGTTTATGCATTTATTGTTAGTCTCTTCATTTTGAATGCTTTTTAATGGTGCGCAACGTTTGAACTTGCCTCATTCCTACTTGTCAGACCAAGGAAGTAATGAATGAGAAAGAGGTTAAACAACAGAGATTTGACAAGATAATCCGCAATCTAATAGCCTAATCCAAATAAGTGAGGGCTAATCTGTAGTCAAGGATAAGGGTTAGTAAAACATACACCCATAGACGGACAAAGCTGCATGGTGAAATTCCCTATCGACTAATCACTTAGGAAATACCTAACTTACTGACTATGCATGTTAAACACTATGAAAGAGTTACTATTATTAGGATTACTGAGTTACGAACTTGTGGGGAACACATATATGCCCTAGTTTTATTCTCATATTTATATTTCAAACTGCAAATCCTGTTACTTGTTACTTGTTGGTTGCTACTACAAATACATCAATCATTACTTTATTTACAAATCCCCCTTTTACGGAAGTAACTTTACTAAACATACAATTATCAATAAATTAGCCTAAGTCTGGACCATATTCCCCATGGGATCGACCCTAACCTTTGTTAGGTTCTTTATTTGACAACGACTGCTTATACTTCTTTAGGGAGGTGTAATTTGGGCGTATCAAATTTTTGCGCCGCTACTGGGGAATAAGGGTTTTAGATTAGACTAATTTTTGTTATTGAACTTTAGTCAATTATTTCCTGATTTTACGTTTGTTTTGTTTCTATTTTCTAAAAGTTTTATTTTTAGTGTATGCCAAGTACATGGAGTCAAGGCAATCCCCTGACCCTCTACGATCCTGAATTAAGAAGAACTCTATGAAGAATGGTTGGAAGAGGACAAAATCTAGGACTATATGATGATCGTATCGGGGAGGATCACTGGGATGTGGGTGGAGTGCAACCTCTGAGAGCAGTGGGAGTGCCTAGACACATCCAAAAGAACCCTCAAGTTGAAAATGCTGAAAGAGTGCACATCCAGCAAGCACCCAATGTGCGTGATAATTTTAGGGTAGATTTTGATGCTGTAGGATCGACTGATGCCATAGTCTTTCCTCCACTCCCACCTGGACATACATTCGTGGTGACTAGCAGTCTGATGCAAATGCTTATGTCTAGAGGGTTGTTTGTTGGGTTACCTTCTGAGGATCCATATGCTCATCTGAGCAAAGTCAAAAGTGTGTGTATGAGTAGTGTGGGAAGACCATATTTAGACATGGATGCTATTGTCTTAAAGGTATTCCCACTATCATTGACAGGTGATGCTACTATATTGATGTCTGAGTTACCATAAACTCAATCACCACTTGGGATGAGCTACACAGAGTTTTCTTAGATAAATATTTTCCATTTTTAAAGAAGTTGAAGCTCAAAGATAAACTCAACAATTTCGTGGAGATGCATGGAGAGTCGGTTAGTAATTCCTAGGATAGATGTACAGGGTTCATGAGAAGTGTACCAAACCACCGCATTGATGACGAGTCACTAAAGAAGTATTTTTATAGGGGTTTGGATGACAATGGGAAGGTTGTATTGGATACTATTGTTGGAGGTTCTTATGGGGCTAATACATTTCAGGAAATTGCTGAGAAACTTGAAAAGATCTCCAAGAATAATAAAGCATGGAGCACTAGAACTTCAGCTACAACAAAAAGCATTTTTTCAATACAAGTAACGCCAAATCAGTCCTATGATGATATTCACGAGGAGATGGCACAGTTGAGGACAAAGGTCGGCTTAGTGTTGAAACATGTGAGTGCAAGTGCTGAGAAGGTTAATGCAGTAAATTGTCAAACTAGAGTGCCACCGGCTGATGAGTATATCTATGAGGAGGATGCAAATCTTGTAAATAAGCGACCGGGGGGTTTTCGAATGTCACGACCCAAGGTAGCCCCTAGATGTGACATGGCGTATAAGACCCCGAAAGGCCCTATACAAGCCACTTAGCATGCATCATACAAGATAATAGTAAATAAGAAATTCATATACAATTTATATCAAAGTAGCAGAAGTCTAAACATTGTCTCAAAGCCATCTATTACATGAATAAAACGAAAGTTGGGATGTAACCCATACAAGTCTTAAAAGTAAAGTGACATAAAAGGTAAATGTGGCTATGTCCTCGAACATATGAGGACTCACCAAGTCTTCAAGGTCTCTATCAGAATGATCTAGCCACAAGAGGATAGAGATAAGCCGGATCCAACACTTATAAGAAAATGTAGGCAACAATATGTGTTAGTACAAGAATGTACCAAGTATGATAGCAATGCATAAGAGTTATGAAATCATGCTCAAAAGGACTTTGTATGACATGCAATGACCAAACTTAAATCATAAGATAAAAGGGTTAGAAAACATAAATCATAATCATGGTCAATGCAATGCAAGCTTAATATCTTTAAAACACTTGTGTGATACTTCTAGAAATAACCTTAGTTCATTATTGTTAGAAGTGAGCCTTAACCGATGTAGACCATGTGAGCTATGACATGGAATTCCGGTATATCCCTCATACCGAAAGAAGGGGAATCTACTTGCCAAGGTAGAGTCCGTATACACACCATCATCATTTGCTAAAGTGGATCCACTAGCCAATGCCTATCAAAGACAATCATCCTATGGGGGTACATAGGTATGGGATAAGGAGATTGCTACTAGAAACTCGGCCTCTACTATAGGAGAGCTTCCATCTCGATATCTTCTCGGTGCTAAGCATAATTCCCATGGAATAGTCATTAATCTTAACTTGTCTTATCATTAGGATAGCTCCTTAGACCATGCGTGAGAAAACCTTTCACCATCCATGATCTTTTCATAATAGCTTCATAAGGTCATAGTCATTAAAACTTCATACTATAAGTTCCATACTACTAATGGAGATAATTTTAGAAACGTGATCTATGATAATTGATGGCATAACCGGATAGCATACTAATCAAGACCTAATTTTGGAAAATAGCCCGAAAAGCATTGATGGAAAATCTAGAAGTCATTCATGTCATGTGGCCAAGCTTCATAAGACATATAGAAATCTTCATCTATAAGCTTACTTGAGTCATAAACATTTCTTTCATAAAACATGCATAATTTTCATAAAATCTATTCATAAAGCATCCTCAAATTCATCTACATCTATTTCATAAAAAGCATGCATATCTTCATAAATTCATGGATCATAGTTCATAAGCTTTATCATGGGTTCATAGTTAAAATCATGGATCATGCATGAGTTGATGGGAATTCCACTTTAAAACATGCAATTAACTCAATTCATGCATAAAAAGACTTAAATTAATCAATTAGATCATAATCGGAAAGAACCCACGAAATAGAAGAAAACCCTAATTTCAATTTAAGAATCTAACTTTACAAAATTGGAGAATATAGGAACCCTATGGAGGAAAGGACTCCATAGGTGAAAACCATCATACCTTGATGCCAAATGCTTGAAATCATTGGAGGATTCGGAGGCTTGGCTTGAAAACCCTAGATCTTCCTTCTTCTTCATCAAACTTCTAGAGAGAGAAATATTTGGGGAAAACTTTAGAGGGAATTTGGGAGTGATTAGAATGAGTAGAATTAGACTTAGAGGACTTATATAGGGTCTAGGATTAGGGCTTACCGACCTAGATTAGGAATAAATCAATTAGGGAAAAGATAAAAAAGCCCTTAAAAATAACTGTCGGATCTCGACCTACGGTTCAGACCTATAGTCTGTAGGTCCAACTACGGACCATCCTAGTCAATAGTAGAAAAGTTCATAAACTATTTTTTTGGAACATCAAACGACTCGACCCCATGTACGGTTCGTAGGTCCATTGACGGACCGTACATGTCAACCGTTAGTCCAACCTTGAAGCCTTAAAATTTCACCAAGTCTGGAGAGACCTACGAGACCTACCTAAGGTCCGTAGAAGCAAATGACGGGCCATCTTATTGAGTCTTAGAAAGGATACGGAGACTTGATTCCTAAAAATAACTTCCCTACCATCTACAGCTGCCATGTATGGTCCGTAGGTCCTTCTACCAATCGTAGATACAACCTACAACCCAAAGATTTTATTTTCCTTCTTTTTCTGAATCCGAGGTTTTACACCGAACCAATAGCAAAGCATCCAATCAGGATAATTTATGCCAAGGTCAAGGAAATCAAGGTTGGAACTATGGTAGCTGTAATCGCAAGGGGAGCTATGTTCGTGATTGTAACACCTCAGACTCAGAAATGAAGGAAAATAAAATTTTTGTGTTGCAGGTTGTATCTATGGTTCCCACCTACGGTTGGTAGAAGGACCTTTGGACCGTAGATGGTGGGGAAATAATTTTCAGTAATCAAGTCTCAGTATCCTTTTGATGGTTCAGCAGGGTGGTGTCACGACCTAAAGTACCCCCTAGACGTGACATGGCATACAAGACCCCGAAAGGCCTTATACAAGCCACTTAGCGTACATCATACAAGAAAATAGCAATTTAAAAGTTCAAAAGACAGCTTCATATTTAGAGTTGGTAAAAACATAGCGGAAGTCTAACATAGTCTCAAAGCCATCTAATACATGAATACAAAGAAAGTTGGGACGTAACCCATACAAGTTCACAACTAAATGTCATGAAAAGAATAACGTGGCAATGTCCTCGAACATACGAGGACCCACAAAGCATTCAAATCTCTATGTACTCACTAGCCACGAGCGAAATGAGAAGTATCGCCATGCCCTACATTATGAGATAATGTAGGCAAAAAGTATGCGTTAGTACAGGGAATGTACCAAGTATGATAGCAATGCACAAGAGTTATGAAATAATGCTCAAAAGGACTTTGTATGACATGCAATGACCAAACTTAAATCATAAGATAAAAGGGTTAGAAAACGTAAATCATAATCATGGTCAATGCAATGCAAGCTTAACATCTTTAAAACACTTGTGTGATACTTCTAGAAGTAACCTTAGTTCATTCTTGTGGGAGGTTTACCATTAACCGATATAAAGACCATGTGAGATATCAACATGGAATCCGGTGTCCTCCCTACACTTAAAAAGGGTCGTCCTACTTGCCAAGGTAAGGACTATAAATCTCTACCTTAAGTGGATCCACTAGCTAATGTCTATCTGAGACAATCAATTCATAGTGGCACATAGTTATGGGATAAAGAGATTACTACTAGAGACCCGACCTCTTCTATGGGAGAGACTTCATCTCAATATCCTCTCGTTTCTAAGTAAAAATACCACATAATTAGTCATTAATTATATTCATATCATTAGTCCATGGAAAGGTACAACTAGGGTTACCAATCCAAGCTAAAACATGTGTATAGACGTTTCATCTTCCATAGACTAGTCCCAGCTTACGTAATTTAGAATAGCTCTGTAGACCATGTGTGAGAGAACCCTTTCACCATCCATGATCTTTTCATAATAGCTTTTAAGGCCAATAGTCATTAAAACTTCATACTAGGAGTGCCATACTACTAATGGAAATAGTTTTAAAAACGTGATCTATGATCATTGATGGCATAACAGGCTACCATTCTAATCAAGACCTAATTTTTGAATATAGCCCGAAAAGCATTGATGGCAAATCTAGATGTCATTCATGTCATGTGGCCAAGCTTCATAGGATATATAAAAGCTTTCATCTATAAGCTTACTTGATTCATAAACACTGCTTTTATAAAACATGTATAATTTTCATGAAATATATTTATAAAGCATCCTCAAATTCATTTACATTAATTTCATAAAACGACATGCATATCTTCATAAATTCATGGATAATAGTTCATAAGCTTCATCATGGGTTCATAGTAAAAATCATGGATCATGCATGGGTTCATGGGAATTCCACTTAAAAACATGCAATTAACTCAACTCATGAATAAAAAGACTTAAATAAATCAATTAGATCATAATTGGAAAGATCCCATGAGATAGAAGAAAACCCTAATTTCAATTGAAGAATTCTAACTTTGCAAATTGGAGAATTTAGGAACCCTATGGAGGAAAGGACTCCATAGGTGAACCATCATACCTTGATGCCAAAAGCTTGAAATCAATGGAGGATTAGGAGGCTTGGCTTGAAAACCCTAAATCTTTCTTCTTTTTCTTTAAGCTTTTAGAGAGAGAAATATTTGGGGAAAACTTGGGAGGGAATTTGGGAGTGATTAGAATGAGTAGAATTTGGCTTAGAAGACTTATATAGGGTCTAGGATTAGAGTATAACCGACTTAGATTAGGAATAGATCAATTAGGGAAAGACCAAAAAGTCCTTTAAAATAACTGATGGGCTCGGACCTACGGTCCGTAGGTCTAACTACAGACCATCCCGGCTAACCGTAGGTCGGGTTCAGAGACTGATTAATTGGGACTTCAATCGATGGATCCTATGTACGGTCCGTTGGTCCACTTACGGACCGTACATACCAACCGTAACTCAAAACTTTGACCCTCAAAATTTCACCAAGTTTGGAGAGACCTACCTACGGTCCGTAGAAACAATGACGAACCATTCTATTGAGTCATAGAAAGGATACTGAGACTTGATTCTTGAAAATAACTTCCCCACCATCTATGACTGCCATCTACAGTCCGTAGGTCCTTTTACCAACCGTAGGTGGGAACCGTAGATACAGCCTGAAACCCAAAAATTTTATTTTCCTTCTTTTTCGAAACCGAGGTGCTACAATATCTCCCCCTTGGGAACATTCGTCCTCGAATGGAGCTCAAACTAGCACGAAAAGAGTAGGAGAGAAACTAACAACCCAACATTAACTAAGGAGGAACCTCGACTCCAAGCTAAAACAACATTTCATAAAACATACATGCAAATCATATTCAAATGTACATAATCATGAACAAATCAATCAAAACTAAGTCAAGTTCTCAAAACAAGTTTTCATGAACATGCATGAATGAGGAATCATGAGGATGACTACGACACACAAATCCTAAAGAGTGAGCATGAGGGGCTACTATATCAAGCTAGACCCGAGGATAAGGAAAGAGGTAGGGATACTAAGGGATCACATCACCTTCGACCTTTCACATATCAAACCAAAATAAATCAACATAGGTCTACTCACATATTTCAACTATGAAGCACACTATCTCCCCCTTGGGAGCAAACCTCTCTAGTCCTTTCGAATCCATCTCCCTCTACCTAAGCATAGCATCAAAGTTTTAACAACCAAGGAACCATTTATACAAGTAAACACTTAAGAAGTTTCCACAAGGATTTCAAGGTCGACCATAAACACACTAACTACACATGGAGTCTTACCATAGCCAAAAAACACCCAATATCAAGCAATGCAAAACCACAAGCTAAAAGACCATAACTTACGAATTACCCATCCGGGGAACCCTCATGATCTTGTCGAGTATGAAGAGCATAAAACCTGTCTTTCTTTAGGGCACTTGAACCGAAACCACTAGGTTGAACTTGCCTACCTTCCCTTCCCTTAGCAGTAAGAAATATGCAATCTTTCATCTTGTGACCACTCTTTCCACAACCAAAGCATGCATTTGAACAGGCTAGGCACTCACCGTTATGTTTTCTCCCACACTCTCGACACTTGGACTACATTTGCTCACTAGAACCCTTACCTTGAGAACGATTACCTCCACCGAACCTTGAATGTGAAGAATCACCATCATCCCTTCTTGCTCTCTTTGAATCCCTAGTTTTCTCCTTAATCTTTTCTTCTTCTATTTTTTGTGCATGAACCATCAAACGGGAGACATCCATCTCCTTAACAAGCATGTCGGTTAGGCATTCCTTGACCACCAAGTTGGAAGTACCCGACACAAACTTACTCATCCTTGCCCTTTGATTGGCAACAATATTTGGAGCATATTTAGACAATTGTGTGAATTTCAAAGCATACTCCTTCACACTCATATCCCCTTGGTGAAGGTTAATGAACTCAAGTACCTTTGTCTCTCTCATCTCAAGGGAAAAGAACCTATCAAGAAAAGCAACCTTAAATTTCTCCCAATCAAGAGGATCCGCATCAACCACCCTCTCACTCTTCCATTCTTCAAACCACACTTGAGCAACACCCTTAAGTTGATAAGTGGCCAATTCTGCCTTTTCCACCGGTGTCACTCCCATGATCATCAACACCTTGTATACATCATCAATGAACTCTTGGAGATCTTCCTCAACTTTAGACCCATGGTATTTTGGAGGATTCATCTTAACAAAGTCCCTCACTCTTGTTGCCGCCGTATGCATCCTTGAGTTCATGGGAGCCACAACCTTCCTATTTGCTTGAGCCATCATAGCTTGGGCCAATGCATGAAATGTGGCTCGAAACTCATCATTAGTCTCTTGCTCGGCCAAAGGGTCGACTGGCACTTGGGGAACCTCTTTTCTCACATTTGCACTAATATTTCTTCTAACATACGCTCTTTGAGGTGCCATATCCTGAAAAGAATTGAACATGATTTAGGAGAAGGATCATTCTAAAGATAGGCTCTATGGCACAAAATTAGAGAAATGAAAGAAGTGGAGTTTCCTAAACATCTTATAGCCTCTTATTCATAAATGTGGCATGCTTGACACTTATGAACAAGACTCTACTCGATATGGCTTATGAGATATCCTAGGTCCTTTTTAAAACCTGATGCTTTGAATACCAAGTTTGCCAAGACCTAAAGTACCCCCTAGACGTGACATGGCATACAAGACCCAGAAAGACCTTATACAAGCCACTTAGCACACATCATACAAGATAATAATAATTTAGGAGTTCAAAAGATAGTTTCATATTTAGAGTTGGTAAAAACATAGCGGAAGTCTAACATAGTCTCAAAGCCATCTAATGCATGAATAGAAAGAAAGTTGGGATGTAATCCATACAAGTTCAAAAGTAAATGACACCTAAAGAATAACATGAAAATGTCCTCGATTATATGAGGACTCACCAATCCTTCAAATCTCTATGTACTCACTAGCCACGAGCGGAATGAGAAGTATCGCCACGCCCTACATTTTGAGACAATGTAGGGAAAGAGTATGCATTAGTAAATGGAATGTACCAAGTATGATAGCAATGCATAAGAGTTATGAAATAATGCTCAAAAGGACTTTGTATGACATGGAATGACCAAACTTAAATCATAAGATAAAAGTGTTAGAAAACATAAATCATAATCATGGTAAATGCAATGCAAGCTTAACATCTTTAAAACACTTGTGTGATACTTCTAGAAGTAACCTTAGTTAATTCTTGTGGGAGGTTTACCATGAACCGACATAAAGACCATGGAAGCTATCAACATGGAATATAGTGTCCTCCCTACACCGAAAAAGGGTCATCCAATTTGCCAAGGTAAGGACTACGAATCTCTAGCTTAAGTGGATCCACTAGCTAATGTCTATCTTAGACAATCATCCTATGGTGGCACATAGTTATGTGATAAAGAGATTGCTACTAGAGACCCGACCTCTTCTATGGGAGAGTCTCCATCTCAATATCCTCTCGATGCTAAGTAAAAATCCCATGAAATTAGTCATTAATTATATTCATATCATTAATCCATGGAAAGGTACAACTAGGGTTACCAATCCAAACTAAAACATGTGTATAGACGTTTCATCTTCCATGTAGTAGTCCAAGCTTACGTCATTTAGTATAGCTCTTTAGACCATGCGTGAGAAAAAACTTTCACTATCCGTGATCTTTTCATAATAGCTTTTAAGGCCCATAGTCATTAAAACTTCATACTAGGGTTGCCATACTACTAATGGAAATAGTTTTAAAAACGTTATCTATGATCATTGATGGCGTAACTGGCTACCACACTAATCAAGACTGAATTTTGGAAATAGCCCGAAAATCATTGATGGCAAATCTAGATGTCATTCATGTAATGTGGCCAAGCTTCATAGGACATATAAAAACTTTCATCTATAAGGTTACTTGAGTCATAAACAATATTTTCATAAAACATGCATAATTTTCATAAAATATATTCATAAAGCATCCTCAAATTCATCTATATCTATTTCATAAAAAGCATGCATATCTTCATAAATTCATGGATCATAGTTCATAAGCTTCATCATGGGTTCATAGTTAAAATCATGGATCATGCATGAGTTGATGGGAATTCCACTTCAAAACATGCAATTAACTCAATTCATGCATAAATAGACTTAAGTAAATCAATTAGATCATAATTGGAAAGAACCCATGAGATAGAAGAAAACCCTTATTTCAATTGAAGAATTCTAAATTTGCAAATTGGAGAATTTAGGAACCTTATAGTGGAAAGGACTTCACAGGTGAAAACCATCATACCTTGATGCCAAAAGGTTGAAATCAATGGAGGATTAGGAGGCTTGGCTTGAAAACCCTAGATCTTTCTTCTTCATCTTTAAGCTTTTAGAGAGAGAAATATTTGGGGAAAACTTTGGAGGGAATTTAGAAGTGATTAGAATGAGTAGAGTTTTCCTTAGAGGACTTATATAGGGTCTAGGATTAGGGATTAATTGACTTAGATTACGAATGGATCAATTAGGGAAACGACCAAAAAGTCCTTCAAAATAATTGTCGGGCTCTGACCGACGGTCCGGACCGTCCTGGCCAATTGTATGTCGGGTTCAGAGAATGATTAATTGGGCATTCAATCAACAGATCGTATGCATGGTTCGGTCGTCCAATTTACAGACTGTACATACCAACCGTAACTTCCAATTTGACCCTCAAAATTTCGCCAAGTCTGGAGAGACCTATGAGACCTACCTACGGTCCGTAGAAGCAATGACAGACCATTTTGTTGAGTCGTAGAAAGGATACTGAGATTTGATTCCTGAAAATAAATTCCCCACCATCTCCGGCTGCCATCTACAGTTCGTAGGTCCTTCTACCAACCGTAGGTAGGAATAATAGATACAGCCTAAAACCCAAAAATTTTACTTTCCTTCTGTTTCGAATCCGAGGTGTTACAGGCTATCCATCGTTCAATATACGAGTTGTAGATAGGTCTCGTAGGAGAATCCCAGACTTAGTGAATTTTGAAGCTCAAAGAGGTGACCTACGGTTGGGATGTACGGTCCGTAAGTGGACCTACGGACACTACATGGGATTCGTCGTTTGGAGGCCCAATTTCTTAGCTTCTGGACCTGATCTACGGTTGACCAGGACGGTTCGTAGTTGGACCTATGGACCATAGGTTCGACCGTCAATGGGGTCTTGCAGTTATTTTTAAGAGGGGCTTTTGGGTCTTTTCCTAATTATTCTAACCTAATACTATGTCGTTTTACCTACTATCCTAGACCCTATATAAATGTTTTAACCCCCAAATTTACCCAATTGAACTCATTATTCTAAATTCCCAAAGTTGATCAAAGTTCATCCTCTCAAATATTTCTCTCAAAGGAAAAAGAAGAGGAGCTAGGGTTCCATTCAAGCCTTCAAATTCTCCATTGATTGTGGGCTTTGAACTCAAAGGTATGATGACTTTCACCAATGGAGTCCTTTCCTCCATAGTGTTCCTAAATTCCCCAATTTTACAAGTTAGGATTCTCCAATTGAAATTAGGGTTTTTTTCTATCTAATGGGTTCTTTCAAATTATGATCAAATTGATTGATTTATGTCTTTTTATGCATGAATTGAGTTAATTGCATGTTTTAAATTGAATCCCCATGAACCCATGTGAAACCCATGATTTCTATACTTTGATCTTATGATGAGGTTTTGAACTATGAAAGATGAAATTTGAAGATATGCATGTCCTTTATGAAATTGAGGTAAATGATTTAAGGTCGCTTTGAGACAGAAGCATCAATGTTGTTGTTGTTGTGTTGTGAAATGATTTTCTCACATAAAATATTCATAAGGGTTGAAAGGTTTTCTCAAGTAAACTTTGAATCAAGACTTAAGGAGCTATTCTAATGAACTTTATCTTGGATTGGCTACTTGATGTGCCCTTCCATGGATAATAAGTCAAGTGGCAATTACCCATAATGATAATGCAAGTTAAGATTAATGCCTATTCCATGGGATTTATGCTTATAACCGAGTGGACAAGCGGCGAGTACCCATGTCCCATAAACTATGTGCCACCATAGTATGATTGTCTTTAATAGACATTAGCTAGTGGATCCACTTAAGCTAGAAGTTTATGGTTTTTACCTTGGCAACTAAGGACACCTCTTTTCGGTGTGGGGTATACACCTGATTCCTTGTTATAGCTCACATGGTCTATGTCGGTTAAGGCTAATTTTCCACATAATGAACTAAGGTTACTTCATAAAAGGTATTTCAAATATATGTGTTTTAAGATGATTTCCTTGCATTGACCATGGTTTTGACTAATGTTTTTCCATCATGTTATTTTATGATTTAGCTTAGTCGTTGTATCTTAAGTATATCTCCTTTTAGGCATGATTTTATAACTTCTATGCATAGCTATCATACTTGGTACATTCCATGTATTAACACATACGCTTGCCTACATTGTTTCACTACTCTTCTCCCTCCACTCGTGGCTAGTGACTTCACATTTGAGATTGTGAAGACTTAGTGAGTCCTCATACTTCGAGGACGATGCCACTTTTATAGCTTTATGTGTTTTCCTTTCGAACTTTGTATGTGATGTATGGGTTACATCCCAATCACCTTCTTTATCATGTATTAGATGGCTTTGAGACTTGTCTTAGACTTCCGCTACTTTTGATATGAAAATGTCTTTTGAACTCTTTAAATTCTATTATCTTGAATGATGTATGTTAAGTAGCATGTGTGGGGCCTCTCAGGGTCCTATACACCATGTCACATATAAGGGGTACTTTAGGTCATGACAAACTTGGTATTCAGAGCACAAGGTTTAGAAAGGTCCTATGAAGTCTCATAAGCCATGTCAAGTAAAGACTTGTTCATGAGTGTGAAGCGCACCACATTGATGAATGAGAGGCTATAAGATGTTTAGGAAATTCCACTTCTTTCATTATTCTAAAGTCGTGCGATAGAGTGTAACTATATATGTCTTTCTCCTAATCCCTATCCGATACTTTTTAGGATATGGCCCATCGAAGAGCATATGTTAGGAGGAATGTGGACAAAAATGTGGAATGAGAAGCTCCTCAAGTTCTTGTCGATAGTTCAGTTGAGCAAGTGACTAATGCGAAGTTTAGGGCTGCTTTTCAAGTGTTCGCCCAAGCCATGATGGCCCAAGCCAATAGGGAGGTTGTAGCCCCCTTGAACCCAAATGTGGGTACGGCAGCATCTAGAGTGAGGGACTTCACTAGAATGAATCCTTCGGAGTTTCATGGTTTCAAGGTTGAGTAAGATCCTCAAGAGTTCATTGATGAGGTATACAAGGTGTTGATGATCATGGGTGTGACGCCGGTGGAAAAGGCAGAATTGGCCGCTTACCAATTTAAGGGTGTTGCTCAAGTTTGGTTCAACCAATGGAAGGAAAAAAGGGTGGTTGATGCGATTCCTCTTGATTGGGAAAAGTTTAAGGTTACTTTCCTTGATAGGTTCTTTCTCCTTGAAATGAGGGAGGCAAAGGTACTTGATTTCATCAATCTTCATCAAGGAAACATAAGTGTGAAGGAGTATGCTTTGAAGCTTACATAATTTTCTAGATATGCTCCTACTATGGTGCCGGTCCTAGGGCAAGGATGAGTAAGTTTGTTTTTGAGGTGTCCAAGATGGTGGTCAAAGAATATCGTACCTCCATGCTTATCAATGATATGGTCATTTCTTGTCTAATGGTGCATGCTCAACAAATAGAATAGGAGAAGCTCAAGGAAAAGTCTAGGAAGGCAAAGAGGGCTAAGACCGGTGATGATGATTTTTCACATGCAAGATCCGATGGACGTAGTCATTCTAGGTTTCGACACAAGTTCTCTGGTCAACGTTCCTCCAATGCTCCTCCTAAGTTCAACAAAGATAGGGTGTCTAACCCTAATCCTCAAGGAGGAAATGGTGGTGGATTTTCATTGACTATTTATGCTAAGTGTGGGAAAAAGCATGAGGGCAAATGTCTAGCTGGTTCCAATGCATGCTTTGATTGTGGCAAGATGGATCACAAGGTAAGGGATTGCCCCTTAGTGTCTAAGAATGAAGGAGACAACCGTCGACGGGATCAACCTCATGCTCCGTCAGGTTCTACTTGAAGTCAAAAGCAAAACAAATTTTATGCACTTTAGACTCATCGTGAGCAATAGGGTTCTCCTGATGTGGTTAATAGTATGTTGAAAGTCTTTCATCTTGATGTTTATGCTTCGCTTGACCCCGAGGCTACCTTATTTTTTGTCACGCCATATGTGGCTATGAGGTTTGATATTCTTCTGGATGTGTTGTTAGACCCTTTTTCTGTATCTACTCCTGTTGGTGAATCTATTGTGGATAAGAGAGTTTATAGAAATTTTCCCATCTCTTTATCCCGTAGAGTCACTCATGTTGATCTAGTAGAGCTTGTTATATTTTGATGTTATTGTTGGGATGGATTGGCTGCACTCTTGTTATGCGTCCATTGATTGTAGAACCTGAGTGGTCAAGTTTCAATTTCCAAATGAGCTTATCCTAGAGTGGAAAGGGGGAAATTCTATGCTTAAGGGTCAGTTTGTCTCTTGTCTTAAAGCTAGAAAGCTGATTTACAAAGTTTGCATATACCATCTAGTTAGGATGAGGGATATGCATTCCGAAACCCTTACTCTTGAGTCGGTCCCCGTTGTTAATGAGTTTTTGGAAGTATTTCCCGATGATCTACCCAGTATTTCTCCCGAAAGGGAAATAGACTTCGGTATTGACCTTCTCCCAGATACGCAACCTATCTCTATTCCTCCTTACCAAATGGCTCCGATAGAATTTAAGGAATTAAAAGAACAATTGAGAGATTTGTTGGATAAGGGTTTCATCTGACCGAGTATCTCTCCATGGGGTGCTCCAATTTTATTTGTTTGAAAGAAGGATGGTTCCCTCCATATGTGTATTAACTACCATCAATTGAATAAGGTTACCATTAAGAATAAGTATCCTCTTCCGATAATAGATGATTTGCTTGATCAATTCCAAGGAGCGAGCTACTTCTCTAAGATTGAGCTTCGGTCGGGTTATCACCAATTGAGGGTGAAGGAAGATGACATTCCAAAGATGGCCTTTCAGACTAGATATGGTCACTATGAGTTTTTAGTGATGTCCTTTGGCTTAACGAATGCCCCGGTGACATTTATGATTTGAAGAATAGGGTGTTTAGAAAATACCTTGATATGTTCGTAATCATAATTTATTAATGATATTTTAATTTACTCAAGGAGTGAAGATGAGCTTACCGATCATTTGAGGACTGTGTTGCAAGTCCTCAAAGGCCAACAACTCTTTGTAAAGTTTGGTAAATGTGAGTTTTGGTTGAGATCCATGGCTTTTTCTGTGTCACATTGTTTCCGGTAAGGGTATTAAGGTAGATCCTAACAAGATGGATGCGGTTAAGAGTTAGCCTAGACCTCTATCATCTTCATATATTCGAAGTTTCTTGGATTTGGCTGGTTATTATAGAAGGTTTGTTGAATGGTTTTCGTCAATTGCCTCTCCATTGATGGCTTTGACTCAAAAGAAGGTTAAGTTCATATGGTCCGAAGCGTGTGAGAAGCTTCAAGAATTGGGTTGGGGTGTGTACTTATACAAAATGGGAAAGTCATTGCTTATGCTTCAAGGCAACTAAAGATTCATGAAAAGAACTATCTTACCCATGACTTAGAACTAGCGGTGGTTGTGTTTTCTCTAAAGATTTGGAGGCATTACTTATATGGTGTTCATGTTGATGTATTTATCGACCACAAGAGTTTGCAACACGTGTTCAAATAGCAAGATGTAAATCTTCACCAAAGAAGGTGGCTAGAGTTGTTAAAGGACTATGACATGAGTGTCCTCTATCATCCCGGTAAGGCGAATGTGGTGGTAGATGCTCTTAGTCGGTTATCGATGGGTAGTGTTGCTCACATAGAAGATGGTAAAAAGGAGTTAGTTCGAGATGTTCATATATTGGTCCGATTGGGTGTTCGGTTGGTTGATTCCACCAAAGGTGGTGTTGTGGTTTACAATGGTTTAGAATCATACTTTGTGATAGATGTGAAGGCCAAGCAAGGTCTTGATCCGAATTTGGTTGAATTGAAGGAAGCGATGCTTAAGAAGTCCGTTGGGGCTTTCTCCCAAGGGGGCGATAGAGTTCTTCGATATCAAGGTCGCTTATGTGTTCCTAATGTAGATAACTTGAGGGAACAAATCTTATCAGAAGTCCATAGTTCTCAATATTCCATTCACCCAGGAGCCACCAAGATGTATCGTGACTTGCAGGAGGTCTATTGGTGGAATAGGATGAAGAAAGATATTAAAGAATTTGTGGCTAAGTGTCGTAATTGTCAACAAGTGAAAGTTGAGCATCAAAAGCCTGAAGGTTTGTCCCAAGATATTAGTATTCCTACTTAGAAGTGGGAAGATTTGAATATGAACTTTATTGTTGGTTTACCACGCACTCAATGACAACATGATTCAATTTGGATTATTGTGGATCGTACGATGAAATCAGCCCATTTCATTCCCGTCAAGGTTTTTTATTTGGTGGAGGACTATGCTAAGTGTTACTTGAGGGAAATGGTTAGGTTGCATGGAGTGCCTCTATCCATCATATCCGATTGTGGTACCCAATTTACTTCTCAGTTTTGGAAATCTTTCCAAAAAGGCCTTAGTATCCGTGTTAAGCTTAGTACGACCTTTCATCCTCAAACCGATGGGCAAGAAGAGCGTACTATCCAAACTTTGTACGATATATTGAGAGCTTGTGTGATTGACTTCAAGGGTAATTGAGATGATTACTTGCATTTGATTGAGTTTGCTTATAATAATAGCTGTCACTTTAGTATTGGTATGGCTCCATTTGAGGCTCTTTAAGGTAGGAGGTGTAGATTTCCTATAGGTTGGTTTAAAGTGAGTGAAGTTGCTTTGATAGGTCCCGAGTTGGTACATGAGGCTATGGAGAAATTTAGGTTTATTAGAGAGAGGTTGAAAATGGCTTAAAATCGACAAATTCTCCATTGATTGTGGGCTTTGAACTCCAAGGTATGATAACTTTGACCAATGGAGTCCTTTCCTCCATAGGGTTCCTAAATTCCCCAATTTTACAAGTTAGGATTCTCCAATTGAATTTAGGGTTTTCTTCTATCTAATGGGTTCTTTCAAATTATGATCAAATTGATTGATTTATGTCTTTTTATGCATGAATTGAGTTAATTACATGTTTTAAGCTGAATCCCCATGAACCCATGTGAAATCCACAATTTCTATACTTTGATCTTATGATGAGGTTTTGAACTATGAAAGATGAAATTATGACGATATGCATGTTCTTTATGAAATTGGGATGGGTGATTAAGGTTGCTTTTAGAGTGAAGCATTAATGTTGTTGTTGTTGTGTTGTGAAAGGATTTTTTAACATAAAAGATTCATAAGGGTTGAAAGGTTTTCTCAACTAAACTTTGAATCTAGACTTAAGGAGCTATTCTAATGAGCTTTAGCTTGGATTGGCTGCTTGATGTGACCTTCCATGGATAATAAGACAAGTGGCAATTACCCATTTCTTATAATGATAATGCAAGTTAAGATTAATGACTATTCCATGGAATTTATGCTTAGCATCGAGTGGACAAGCGGCGATTACCCATGTCCCATAAACTATGTGCCATTATCGGATGATTGTCTTAGATAGACATTAGCTAGTTGGTCCACTTAAGCTAGAAGTTTATGGTTCTTACTTTGGCAAGTAAGGCATCTCTTTTCGATGTGGGGTATACACTAGATTCCATGTTATATCTCACATGGTCTATGTCGATTAAGACTAATTTTCCACATAATGAACTAAGGTTACTTCATAAAAGGTATTTCAAATATATGTGTTTTAAGATGATTTCCTTGCATTGACCATGGTTTTGACTAATGTTTTTCCATCATGTTATTTTATGATTTAGCTTAGTCGTTGTATCTTAAGTATATCTCCTTTTTGGCATGATTTTATAACTTCTATGCATAGCTATCATACTTGGTACATTCCATGTATTAACACATACGCTTGCCTACATTGTTTCACTAATGTAGGACGTGATGACTCCTCTCCCTTCACTCGTGGCTAGTGACTTCGCATTTGAGATTGTGAAGACTTGGTGAGTCCTCATACTTAGAGGACGATGTCACTTTTATAGCTTTATGTCATTTCCTTTCAAACTTTGTATGTGATGTATGGGTTATGTCCCAATCACCTCCTTTATGATGTATTAGATGGCTATGAGACTTGTGTTAGACTTCCACTACTTTTGATATGAAATTGTCTTCTGAACTTTTTTAATTCTATTCTCTTGTATGATATATGCTAAGTGGCTTGTGTGGGGCCTCTCGAGGTCTTATATGTCATGTCACATCTAGGGGGTACTTTAGGTCGTGACAGTGATGGGAACTATAGTCATGAGAATAACTACAACAGGAATGGATATAAGAACTAAAATGACAAAAGTGGACCTTATGTTCCATCAGGAAATCGAGATGGAGGATCGAGTCTGAATCACATTGAGGATATGTTGACCAAGATAATGAAAAGATTTGACTCAATGGATGAAAATGTGAAAGAGATGCATAATGATTTATCAGGTATTGGGCAAAAGGTAGAAGCACATGTAGTATCGATTAGACAAATTGAGCAATAGTTGAGTGAGTTATCTTTGAGTGCAAATCCGCGCCAACAAGGAACAATTCCAGCAATACTATTTAGAACCCGAAGAATGACGAACATTGTATGGCAGTTGCTACTAGGGATTGAAAGCAGACCATTGATCCTCCTATGCTGACTGGAGTGGAAAGTACAAAAGAGACCGAAGAAGATGAAGTTGAGGTAGTAGAAGAGCCTAGAGATCAAAATGAGAAGGAGGTTGAAATCACGCAAAAGATTATCCCTATGCCGAGACCTCCACCTCCCTTCCCACAAAGGTAGGTTAAGAAGACTGAAGAAGAAAAGTAATTAAAGTTTATATCTATGTTAAAACAGTTATCAATCAATGTTCTTTTAAGTGAAGCATTACAACAAATGCCTGATTATGCATAGTTCATGAATGATCTTGTGACCAAAAAGAGGGCAATCAACTATGAAGATGATGATAAACTGCAACATTGTAGTGCTATTGCTACTCGGTCGTTGGTGTAGAAAAGAAGATCTCGAAGCATTTACTATCCCATGCACGATTGGCATGATGCAGTTTGCGAAGGCCCTATGTGACTTGGGTGCTAGCATATATCTCATGCCGTTGTTCGTGTTGAAGAAATTTGGCTTGGGAGCCCCCAAATCGACTCTGATGCGGCTACTTATGGCTGACCTTACTGTGAAGAAACCAATAGGGATGATCTAAGATGTTTTGGTTAAAGTTGAGGCATTCATATTTCTTACAGATATTGTGATACTAGATTGTGAGGTTGATTTTGAAGTGCCTATAATCCTAGGGAGACTGTTCCTTGCTACGGGGCGTGCATTAGTAGATATGAAAAAAGGACAAATGAAATTTTGTTTGAACAATAAAGAGGTGACATTTAACATCTGCAGATCAATGAAGCATCAAAGTGAACTAAGTCAGTATCGGTGGTGAACTATACTGATGAGGAGAAACCAGAAGTGTCCATTGAGATGAGATTAGTTATTGAAGCATTAGCTATTGTGATCATGAACTTTGATAGTGAAGGTATTCCTGAATATGATGAGTTAGTTGTTGCACTTGATGGGGTTCATTTCCCTCATTGCCAACCAAAGAAGATGGATTTAGATTTGAAGAATCGAGACACTCCGCCTGCAAAACCATCTATTGATGAGCCTCCAAAATTGGAACTAAAGGCTTTTCTATCTCATTGCGGTATTTGTTCTTAGGCCAAAATGGTACTTTGCCTGTCATTATTGCTGCTGATTTGAATGAAAGGCAAGTAGAAGCTTTGATAACGGTACTAAAGTGGTACAAAAGGGCGATTGGATGGACGATTGCTGATATCATTGGTATTTCATCGGGGATATGCTCGCATAAAATCCAACTCATGCGGAACATCAAACAAAGTATTGAACACCAAAGAAGATTGAATCCACCAATGCAAGAGGTTGAGAAGAAGGAAATCATCAAGTATTTAGATGTTGGGGCAGTATATCCGATTGCTGATAGTAATTGGGCGTATCTGCTTCAATGTGTGCCAAAGAAAGGAAGAATAAATGTGGTTCCTAATGCAAAGAATGAGCTCGTTCCAATGACGCCAGTTGCGGGTTGGAGGATCTGTATGGATTATCGTAAATTGATTGCGTTGACTGAGAAAGATCACTTGCCAATGTCGTTCATTGATCAAATGTTAGATCGTCTTGCTGGAAAGGGTTGGTATTGTTTCCTAGATGGATATTCGGGCTACAATCAGATATCCATAGCTCTGGAAGACCAAGAGAATACTACTTTCACTTGTCCTTACGGGACACTTTCTTTCATGAGGATGTCATTCGGGTTGTGTAATGTACTGATGACTTTTCAACATTGCATGATGTCTATATTTTTTGATATGGTGGAAGACACTATCAAGGTATTTATGGATGATTAATTTGTGGTTGGTGACTCATTTGATGATTACTTGGTACGTTAGGTGAAGTGTTGAAAACCTACGAAGAATGCAATCTTGTGCTAAACTGGGAGAAATGTCACTCTATGGTAAGAGAAGGCATAGTTCTGAGCCATATAATTTTGTAAAAAGGCATTGAGGTTGATAGAGCAAAGGTCGAAGTGATTGAAAAGTTACCACCACCCATCTCTATTAAAGGTGTTAGAAGATTTCTAGGGCATGCAGGCTTCTATAGGAGATTTATTAAAGATTTCTCAAAAATTGCACATCTTTTGTGCAAACTGCTCGAAAAGGAGAAAAAAATTGAGTAAGATGAAGCTTGTCTGAGAGCATTTGAGGGGCTGAAAGAGAAGTTGACGTTTGCACCTATCATTATTTCACCAAATTGGGGACAAGCGTTTGAAGTTATGTGTGATGCGAATGGGGTGGCACTTGGCGTAGTATTGGGGCAGAGAAGATTCCTCATCCCATATATTATGCGAGCAAAGCTCTAAATGTTGCTCAAAAGAATTACACAGTCACTGAACAGGAATTACTTGCCTCATCAAGTCAAAGTTTGAATGAATTCAATGAGATAAGTTTTGCTTAAGAGCATATGAAAGTTCCGCCTTGTATAAAGAGAAGATTAAGAAGTACCATGATCAAAAGATCGAAAAGTGTAATTTTTCTCCTGGTGATTTGGTACTTTTATTCAATTCAAGGCTACAATTATTTCCTGGCAAGCTTAAGTCCAAGTGGATGGGACCATTCAGAGTTGTCCAAGTATTTTCACATGGAGCGGTTGAACTTGAGAATAAGGAAGGAACTAAATTCAAAGTCAATGGTCAAAGGATCAAAATGTATATGGGTCAAATAGAAGAGGTCAACAAGGTGATCGAAAAATGGAGTCTTGACGAAGTCTGAATAGTCAAAAGGTCTGCGTCGTGCCACGATGTTAAATCAAGCACTAATTGGGAGGCAACCCAAGATGTATATTAGGGTAGTTTAGGATCTGTGTCCATAAAAAAGTCAAGAAAATGTAAAAGGGAAGTCCTAATGTTTGCTACATGTGCTGGAAAGAAAGAGAAATCTGGAAAATTTTAAGTGCATGAGCATCTACGGTTCCTATAGACGAGTCGTCGTTCAGTCGACAGATCGTAAATGGCATCCGTAGATACTAAGGCCTAAACACAGTTGTAGTTTTAACTCTACGGTTGCACAGTACGGACAATCATTCATGTAACGGTCTATAGTTTGCAATCGTAGTCCCCTGGTATGTTTCCTAAAATATACCAAGTTTAGAGTGTAACAACAACACCCATCAACGGACCATAGTTCTCACTACAGACCGTCGACAGGAAATCGTAAGTCCAAACAGTGGCTTTGATTCGACCTGACCTGCGACATTATTAAATAAAACCCTTCATTTTTAAAACCATCCCCCATTTCCCTCTTTCCCAACCGTTACAAAACTCCTAAATATAGTTAACCCTTCACATTCCCACCCCTCCACTTCCATTTCAACCCTTTTAATCTCCCACATTACACTATATATTCCTATTCTCACCTATTTCCTCCATCCTTTTTCATTTCACTCATTTTCCCCCAAATCGTTTTCTTCCAAAATCAAAAGCCATGGGTGTGGAGTTTATCAAGTTGGTTGTTAAAGGCGTAGAGAACAAACTCACACAACTTTGAATTTCTCCAATAAGGTACGGTGTTGCCAAAGAACCCAAACACATACCATCGCAAATATAAGTCCAACTCTATTGAACCCTTGGCTCGGAGGATTATTGATGAGGATACCGACGCAGAGTCGAGCGATACAGAGTTCAATCCAGGCAACACCAGTGGCTCACCTACGACACCATTGACCACATGGCAACAATCTTGTCAACTTGAATTGGCTCGGGTGTCGGAGGAAGGGCAGTCGGGTAGTGGAGATGGTGTTTCCCAGTAAGAAAAAGGAGCACAGAGTTTGACAGAGGGCAGTGGAGAGTCTCAGTCCCCGAGCACCACATGCTCTCAATATTCTTCATAGTCTGAGTTCGACTCCGGCTCAGACTCAGTTCCAACATCTGCTTCTGGTGCTTCTTCATCTGGAGAGGCTCATGATTCTCTTGGTGGAAGGGTGGAGCCTATACACCTTACCTCTGAGAAGAACAAATGGTGTGTTCAGGGGATGTTCCAGATATTCATGGACGACTTACACCTGAATGACCAACAAAAGCCAGCAAGGCCCATTACTGAGGAGCGCCAAGTTCTTATAGGCATCCTTCACACAGTGCCGTCTATTTATGAGCTGTTCAAGAAGCACCATTGTGAGTGGATGGCAGAGACACCGGGAAGGTATAGCCTGAGTATTGTTAGGGAGTTCTATGCTTCCTACGCAGCTACTATCCATAAGCTCTGCCACCACGGGCTAAGGCATTGGCTCAGCCTCCACATCTGACTATTAATTTGGTGCGGGGCATCCCCCTCGACTTATCGGAGGCCATGGTATGCTATTTTATTTACGACCCTTCACATGCTCAGCTAATTAATACAGTTGAGTATGACTATCAAATGGGGGTGGTGCATAATAGAGATGCCACGCGTGATACTGAGCAGAAAGAGAGCTTACTACGCTAGATGGCTAGGCACATTGCTGATGAGGGGAGAACGCCGAGTGTGTACTTGACATGACTTTGCTTATAAAGAAAGTGACTCTCAATTTTGCAATGAAGTTCTGGTGGTCCATTATTCGGGCTATATTGTCCCCCACTATGGCAGATAACATAGTTACTTGGGACCGTGCAGTGATGCTTTCTTCGTTGATGGCAGGGCATGACATAGACTTCTCTTAGATTCTGATATCCAAGATTCATGAGAGGGCTTTCCGAGAGAAGACCACATTACCATTTCCTTGCCTGATCTTCCACCTATGAAGAGAGGCCACTATTCCAGTATAGGGATGTGATCAGTTGATCCAGGTGACCAAGACTGTCAATGTGCATTTGATACAGGATGATTCAAACCACGCGGCTCCATGGAGAGGCATACAGATTGAGTTACCACCTATGGGTGAGGCCCTAGCTCCTGAGCAGATAGATGAAGGCACCATTTCTGCCCCTACTAAGGTGCCCGATGAGACTGCTCCACCTTCCAATTCATCCGCTCCGGCTGTGAGCACACAATGTGCTCCCATTCCCACAGGTCATGATTTGCTACCACTAGCCAGAGTCTAGAAATTGGAGACTAAAATGGCGACACTTCTACAACACATTCGGCCTTAGATGAAGAAGAGTATTAAAGAATTAGAGAAGAGGGTGGAGCAGGCGATGGAAGTTAAGACACAGGAGGTGCACCGAAAGATTGATGCCTTTAAGATTCGGATGCTGGAGAGGCCCTAGCCCGGGCCTACTATTGATCTAGCTACTTTCTAGATTGAGTTGGCGAAGCTCTGGGCTGATATTGATGTAATGACGATGGTTGAATCTGCTGTGCCGAAGTCTGTCCTAGAGAATGATTATGGATATATGGTCATTTATGCACTATTTAGTAAGGATAAGCTCAGTTTTGACCCTCCTCATGTGGTTGGAAAGCGCACATGCACCTCGGAGCGTACTAATGATACTAAGGAGGATCGAAGATAAAAAGAAGGAGAGGCAACAGTTTGAGGTAGCTCAGCAACAGTTGCGCATTGATGAGGATATAAGGCAGCATAGAAATAGAGTGTTGGCCGTTGGAGCATCTACTTCTAAGAGTACTCTTGTTGATGCTCCTATTGGTGGGAGGGGAACTACTGTGGGTGCTCTTTCTATTAGTGTGAGAGGTGTTACTGAGGGCACCGCACATGTGGATCCAGCAGGTTCCAGGAACTCAGACCCACCCACTTCTTGATTGGTCTTCGGCGCTTAGTGCCACATGTTTTTCTCACTCGATATTTTTACTTTTAATTATGCATTGAGGGCATTGTACTACATTTTTGTGTGGGGGTGGGATGAATGGATTGTGAGTGTTAGGGTGAAGTCTAAATAGCCCAACTCACAATCCTTCCTTAGGGTTTTCTTGCATGCATTCTTTTTCCCTAAGGAACTGTTTAATTTTTGTTGAACCGGCATGTCTAGGATAGTATAAGTGTAGAATTAGACTAGAATGAAAGCATGATGGCAAAAGAGCATGAAAAATGATACCCCTCAAATTTTTAATATGTGTTGTATTTGTGTGCTTGATAAGTTGAATGTGTAGGATCTTTGTATGACATGATAGGAATTGATTAGACATCATCACTTAAGCTATAACATGAACTAGATACATTGATGATTTGATAGTGAAACAAGGTGCCATATGTGTGTGAGATTTTTTTTATATTCACATGGTACGTGCCAATCTAGAACTTGCCCCGTTAGTCTTGCTAATATGATTTAAACTGGGAATTGGGAAATGATCATAGGCCATCGTTGATAATAAGCCCCCTTAAGCCTTAAAATAACCAACCAAATGAATAGATTGCCCCCTTCGATCCAAATGCTTGAGCATGATGAATGCTAATACTTTTTCTATACACCCAACTCACCTTCCCTACAAACAAATTGTGAAACTCTGTTTTGGCCCTGGTCCCTCCTTTGACATTGTGTACCTTAAATCAAACTAAAAGCCTAAGTTGAGGGTGGCTACTTCAAATTTATACCTTGATTTTTGCCCTGGTCCTTTCTAGGACATTGTGCACCTCAAATCATACTAAACATCTAAGTTGAGGTTGGCTATTATGAAGGAAAACAAGAAAGAAAGGGTATGAAAAGAGTCGTGTGTAGAGAAAAGAAAGAAAAATGAGAAAAAATGTTAAGAGTGGTATGACTGAACAAAGAGAAACAAAAAGAATGAAAAGCTTAAAAAAATGAAGAAAAGATTAATCAAACAAGAAGATCAAGTCAAAAGTCATACTCAAGCTTAAATTAATCATAAGGAGAAGAGCATAAAGCAAGATGATGTCAGAATTGGTTGTAAAAGAGGTAAACTAGCCAACGTAATGTCAAGGAGGGCAAAAAAGTCACTTTTTATCCAAATATATCACACATGATCCTAATCCTATGTTACAAGCTAAGAAAGTCCTACAGTGATCCTAAGTGAACAGTTTGGAAAGTCAAAGCATAGAAAATAAGGGCAAGCCTATGGTATTGAGCACAAACTGTATTGAATTCGCTTCTGAGTGCGAGTGTTTATTGAATCCCTAACTAAATATTCAAATGTTGTGTGAACAAGGGTATTTCTTTGCAGTAAGGGCACAAATTACATTATTGGAAAAAATGGGTATCTTGGTGATTGTTGTCTGTGTATGTGAATGTGTTTAATAGTATGTCTATGTCATGTATTGATCCACATGAATCAACTTGTTGAGTTTAAATAAAAGGTTTGCACTGTGCTGAAAATAAATAAGGAGGGTGCTCTTTTAGAAAATGTCATGTGATTGCTTGGATTTTTGGGTTACTTCTGCATAAGTATCGTTTAGAGTATGTAGCATTGCTTGAGGTCAAGCAATGATTTTAAGTTGAGGGTGTTGATGTACCATGAACTTGCGATACTTTTGATGCATTAAACTTAGAGTTTTGCATGCGTCCTAGGCATATTGTGTTTTAGATGTGATGGTATTTTTGTTTGATTTTGCAGGAAATAGATTTTTGAGCTGTTGGTGGTAAAAATGTTGCAGCAGTAGGATTTTGGTGATAGATGACTTCACTTACGAGCCATCATTCCTTCGACGAGCCGTAGGTGGAAGGCGTGGGTTGAAATGCTGAGAAATGGAGCTAAGTGTTGAGAGACGAAAAGCGACTGACGAGCCGTACATGAGCAGTTGTAAGAAAGTTTAGAAATAAGAAGATCAAGTCCATGGACAACGGCTGAACATGACTGGTCATGCTTAGACCTACGAGCCATAGGTCATGCCTATAGATGGCACCCACTGGAGATTTGACTATCTGTTGACTGACGGAGGCATCTACGAGCTGTCGTCTCTACGACAAGCCGTAGGTTGCCAACCGTAGGTGACACTACCCAAAACTGGATTTCCTTAATATTCCTTTTCCTACATAGTTTAGGATTTGTTTTCTATAAATATTAGTTGTAATTTTCATTTTTTTTTTGTTAGACATTTGGAGACACTTTCTTTTGGATTTGAGAATTATTGTGCAAACACTTTTGGCATTTAATTCTTAAAGTTTAGCTTATGAAATTTGCATTTGTTCTTATATTCAAGATTCTGGATTTCATCTATTCTAATTGTAAGTTCATGATTTATTTTTCAAACCCTAATATGAATTGTGAACACTCAAGCATGAATAACTAAATCCACAATTAAGGTTGTGGGAACCATGAGTAACTAACAACGTAAAACTAATAACTAAGTAATTCTTGAAAAGTGTTTATGCATGTATTGTTAATCTCTTCGTTTTGAATGCTTTTTAAAAGTGCGCAACGTTAGATCTTTCCTCATTCCTACTTGCCAGACCAAGGAAGTAATGAATGAGAGAGTTTAAATAACGGAGATTTGGCGTGATAATCCGCTATCTAACAGCCTAACAAAAATAAGTGAGGGCTAATCTGTGGTCAAGGATAAGGGTTAGTAAAGCATACACCCGTAGACGTACCCAGTTGCGTAGTGAAATTCCCTATTTGGATGACCAATCACTTAGGAGATACCTAAATTACCGACTATGCATGTTAAACACTAGGAAAGAGTTACTATTATTAGGATTACTGAGTTAAGAACTTGTGGGGAACACATATGTCCTAGTTTCATTCTCATATTGATATTTTAAACTGCAAATCCTGTTACTTGTTACTTGTTACCTTTTGCTTGCTACTACAAATACATCAATCATTACTTTATTTGCAAATCCCCCCTTTTACGGAAGTAACTTGACTAAACGTACAATTAATGATAAATTAGCCTAAGTCTGGACCATATTCCTCGTGGGATCGATCATAACCTTTGTTAGGTTCTTTATTTGACAACGACTGCTTATACTTCTTTAGGGAGGTGTAATTTGGGCGTATCATATAGTAATTATGTTTTCAAGATTGATTGCTCTTTCTAAAATATTTAATTATTTTAATATTATTTTGAGTTTATGAAGTTTAAAACCATCAACTATTTAATACTCATTTCTAGAACTTCATCAATCAATCAAAATGAGAGTTTGACATGCAGCCTGATATGTTTCTTAAATGTGTACGAAAATATGGTCGATCAATTAATTAAATTAAAATAATTATGTTAGAAGTCACACCACCAAAATAATGTTAATTGTCACAATTTAACATTCATTTGAACAAAGATGGTACATTTAATGTGGGTTGGAGAGTTAGACTAGAATAAGTCTGAGTTAATAAAGTCTCAAAATGGAAATTGAGCTCCAGTATATAGGTTTGTCTATGTATTTGATCTAGCTGACTTCTTACGCACGCACACGCGCACAGACCCCATACACTATATATATAATTAATAAACCACGCTTCACGTGGACAAAATGATTTTCATTGAATTTATGACATGAACTTTTTTAAATATCTGATCATTAAATAAAACTAGAAAAAAGAGTAAATTTTGTAAAGGAATAAATATTAATAATCTAAACGTAACTTGTAATAAATATTAATAATCTAAACACAAAAAATGAAATAATAAATACTTAAAAGTTGTAATATACTGCAAATAGCAACTACACAAATAAATAACTTATAAGCTAAAGTAATCTACTTTCTTATTTTCTTAAATCTTCCATGTGTAAATTGTTGATAGACTAAAGGGGTGCTAACAATCTCCTTTGATTCATTATCCTCAATCTTGTTGAGTTCAGGTTTAGGAGATATCTCATCTGCAGCATTGTTGGATTCACCAACATTAGAAGCATGTTTATTTGGAATGCACGAAACAGTTGTGGGGATAACCAGATTTACAAAGAGTTTGTGGATTTGAATATAATCTGAAAACTATGGAGTGCCTCTCTTTGCCTAAAACATAATATATGCTGGCTCTGCCAAAACAAAATGTTCTTGAACAAAAACAACCTATGATAAAATCAAACAAAATATCAAGTTATTAGCCGTAAACTCAAAATGTTTCTAACAAAATAAGGAAATTCTACTATTTGCCATACCTGCTCGTCATCAAATTTGTACCATTCATTTGGAGCACAATGAATGAAGTTGTAATAGTATCCTGAAGAGATTGAAAATCCGAAATGCACTATAACTGCATAGAGATTGTATTGCATTTCTTGTTGTTGAGAAAAGGAAAATTTTAAAACAACATCATGTAGAAACTAACAAAAGTCGAAATGCGGCTCTTTGGTAACAGATACTCACATTTTTTATTTCGTTGGTGTAAAAAAGAATGTCCAATTCCAGTGGAAATGAAACATGCTTGTCCAACTTCTGAACAACTATCCCGTTATTTCTGAATTTCTTCAAATGAAAGGTAGCAACATAAGGGGCACGATCGATGAGGAATTGCTTCTGACCTAGCTCCTGTATCTTGCACCTTTCACAAAAAAACTCTAGTTTTTTGGTTCTAGTGAAAGACTCCAGTGATATAGGAATTCGTGTGCATCTTCTTGTTGGGTCCCATCAAAGTAAGATGAAAAATCTAATATTTTCACAAAGTTAAGGGACACAAAGAAATATAAGGTACATAGTTGGCACAGAGGCACAAAGCACAAGTTGACGAGCAAACTATAAAAAAAGCATTCATTTTAGAATTGTCCTCGATGAGTTTTTCTACTTTAAAAAAGATCCTATTAGGCAAATTATTTTTTATGTACTTCATTAATGAGAATATTATTTCAACCCTTGATGTAAAACTAAAGTAAAATACAAAAGGAAATAAATAAATGGCTAGGGTACGTTAACTATAAGTGGTTCAGAGACGGGAGCATAAGTTTACGTGGACCCACCCATTTCCATGTGTGTGTGTGTGTGTGTAAGAGGGGGGATATCTCTCATGTTAAATCACAAACAAGATATGACAAAGCATACCTCTCAAGTGGCTAACAATTTTATTCGGCAAGACATAATCAAAGGCACCAGACATAGAAAGGTCAACTAGATGTCGAATCATGCAAACTACACAGAATCCATCCATGTGAGCTGCAACAAGAAATGACTTGAATCAGCTAAGGTATAAAAGCCATTCAAAATCGACCAAAATAAAGGGAAATTCAAAGTTGATACTTACTATCACATGGTGATACATGATCGATTGATGCAAGTAGCTGAAGCAGCACTACGGTGTGCATAAAAGATCGCACAACCTTATTCAGGAAGCATGTGTTGCCTAAGTTACACATGCCAACTCCCTAAAAACAGACGATAACATAAGCTTTAATAGAATACACACAAGAAACACTTCATTTACCTTAAAAGAAATATTATTTAATATCGAAATGTAACATTCTTAATCGTAGTAAAAATAGGAGCTTTCTCATATATATGTATGGCATCTCAATAGAACAACAATAACAACAAAAAACTCAGTGTAATCTCATAGGGATAGTGTGTATGACACACCTTACTCCTACCTCTTGTGATAGTAGAGAGGTTGTTTAATAATGTATGACATCTCAATGTGTCACGCCCTGAGCCTAGACCTTGGATGTGATCGACACTCGAGAACCATTGCTGGTCCCCAAGCGAACCCTTATCCTGGCTAGCCACAAGCGGAAGACTAACTTGAGCATACATAAACATCAAATTGAAAGAAATGCTAAATCAACAGTGTATTAAATCTCAACACTCCTTGAATATACTGAGTATTAAACATAAGTTTCAAAGAAAACCTCTGAAACTGAAAGACTCTCCAAAACTATCTATCTATGAAGCCTCTACTGGATATAGACAAGTATCGGGACAAGACCCACAACTACTCAAATGCTATTACTACTAAAAACTCATAAAATTGGATTCCTCCGAAAGCAAGGAGATCTCACTCGAAAGATGACGAGCGGATGAAGTGATCTCAACAGACTCTTGTTGAGGATCCTAAGTACATATATCTCCATAATTAAAAGATTCAGGTTGAATGACGTCAGTACATTGAATGTACGACTATGTAATATAGCTTAATGGATAAATAACTGAACTGATAGGTGATCTTAGGCATATTTATATGCTAGTTTACCAATAATTACCCACATTAGTTTTGTGCTTAAGAATAATCTTTACGCTATTCATTGTGTTTTGAGTAACTTGCAATGATTGTGCACTAAGACATGTGATTAGAATATGCAGGAGTTTTCAAAGGTAAATGGAATCTATGGAAGAAAGAGCGAGGAGGGAAGCATGAATACAAGAGAAGAAAAACCAGGCCTGGCAGCGCCTACCGCCAGGCCATTAACTGCTGAGGCATGGCAGTTGGCGCCCTACTCCAGGCAATGAACTATTGAGGCATAGTGCTGGTGCATTGCTGGTGCCCCACTCCAGCCCTTACCTAACTTTTTCAGTGAAATTTGGTTAAATTAGGACTCCTATTTAGTTAAAAAATTGGAATACTATTTTTGGAACTCTATAAATAGGACCCTAGGGTTATTTTGTAAAGGGTCGACTATTTTTTGGTGTACAAGAGCAAGAGATTACAAATCTACTTAGGTTTCAATTCTCTAATTCTTCTTTTAGTTTGAATTTGATGAAAACTATTGTTTTTGAGTTTATGAACATAATGAGTGGCTAAACGCCCTTGTTTTGTGGCTGTAGCTATGGGTTATTGTTGAACATCGAATAGCATTTGAATTGATTATTGGTTATCGGTTAAATTACATTTGTATTCTTGCTTTAGTATTTCATGATTGGCCACTATAGAGATAAATCTATTGTCTATTTTTGGACTCGAGAGCTGAAGAGGTAGATAGACCAAAGAATACAAAAAGCTTGATCTAACTTGCATATCACCTGTTTAGATTTGTGTTTAGGAGTGATGCCCGTACGAACACCAAGCTTGGTTACGAAATAGGATGAAATATAAATGCTCACCAATTAGGACGGCCTATCCCCACTCAACGATGTTGTTAGACAGCTAGTTGGAGTAGGCGATTAGAGATTGAGAGACCATGATCATAACATTAACCCTATAAATCAGTAATTTGATAACCATAATCGATTTATTGCATGAGATGTGATACATCAAATCCAAAGCATGCTACAGCCCTAGAATTGTCTCTTTCTTGTTTAAAACACCAAAAATTATAGTTGTCCGCATTAGTTACTTTTACTTTACAAATTATTGCAATAGTAGTATAGAAAATCTTAAGTTCCTGATCACTTGTATTACTTTATAGATTTGATAGAATTGAATACAAATTGATTGTAAGTCCCTTGGGTACAACAACCCGGTTCTAAAAGAGTTGTTATTACTTTTGCGACCACATACATTTGCGTGTGCTATTGGAAGCAACAAGTTTTTGGCGCCGTTGCCAGGGATTTTAGAATTGATTTATATTTAATTTTCTTAAGTCTATTGTGCAATTGTTCAAGTGTTAATAACTTGATCTTAGTTGTTCTCTATTGGAGGCAATTGGGTTCTGATGTCTTGCTCGAAAAGGAGAACTTATTGAACCAGAAGGCGAACCTGAAAGAGCTCTTCGACGATGAAGAAAACTGGAAAATCTAGGACGACAACATGAACTAGGTCTCCCAGAACATCAGGAAGAAAGCCTAGCTGACTATCGTGAGAGACACATGGAGGAAGAACAGGTAGAAATACCGGCAGTGATAGCCGGAAGGCCAATCCGTGATGTGTCCCAATCACTACCAATGTTCCATCAAGCATTCGTAAACCACCTCCGGGTGGTAGATTTGAGTTGAAACAAGCCATGGTGCAACTTATTCATTCGACTGGGCAATTCACTAGCCTACATCATAAAGATCCCCAAGTGCATATATGGAATTTTCTGGAGATAAACATCACTTATATTCCGCATGAGATCTCAACTTATTATGTGTGATTGACTCTCTTCCTATTCATACTATTGGGAGAAGCAAGGCGGTGGTTGGATTCTGACCCACCCAACTCCATCACCAGATAGGACTATTAAACAAAGAAGTTCCTCAATGGATTCTTTCCATCTGGCAGAACAGACAGATTACGAAGTGCTATCTTGAGTTTCAAGAAGAAAAGCGAGGAGAACATGTACCAAGCCTGGGATCGGTTCAAACAAATGTTTCTTCCTTGCCCACATCATTATAAGGCGAACGAAGTACTAGCTCACACCTTTATTAAAGGTCTTGAATATAATGCAACGGTACTATTAAATACTGCAGCACGTGGGCAATCTTTGGAGAAGACTTATGATGAACTAATTGAACTCTTGGACAAACTGTCCGAAGGCAACCCGGATTGGAATGGTGACACAAAGAGGAACACTGCACAAAAGCCTGCAGGTATGTTAGAAGTGGATCAAGCAACTGCAATAAATGCAAAGTTGGACGCATTAGTAAATCACATTACCACGCAGTTCAAGCAGCTATCAGTCGGGCATCAACAAGCACAGGTAAATGTCGTACACCAACCTCAAGCATGGTGTGAGGTTTGAGGTAGTGGAGAGCATGTGGATGAATATTGTGGCTCAAACCCAGACTCTGTAAACTATCTAGGGAATGACTAAAGAGGTGGAGGTACACAGAACTACGGGAACACCTATAACATGAATTGACGGAATCACCCTGACTTCTCATGAGGTGGAAATCAGAATCAGCACCTAAACCAGGCGCAAGAGCAAAACTAATTCCGAGTACAAGGGAATGGAACACAGTATCAACATCATAATAATCAAGTTAAGAAGCAAGGAGGTATGATTAATGAGGAGCTATTTCAAAAGATGAGTACCGAGATCAATACAAAGGTGGATAAGATGGTCAAAGAGTTCAGAAGTTCCCAATTGTCGGAGAAAAATCTTGGAAGGTAGTTTGCACACCTGGCTAATGCGATAAATTTGTGTCCACAATGAGGTCTTCCAGGTGATAATAATCCCAACACAAAACAATTAAATGTTGTAAGTACACGAAGTGGGTTACAACTAGAGGAGTTAGTTCCCAAGAAGAGAAATCTTGAAGTAGTGAGTGGAGAGAAGAAATCGAAAGAGATGGTAAAAGATTTGAATGTCGAGAAGGTTGTTCCTCAAGTAAAACCACCTCCTCCTTTTCCACAAAAGTTCAAAAAGCAGAATGAGGATGAATGCTTCGGTAAGTTTCTCTCTCTTCTCAAACAAGTTCACAGTAATCTGCCTTTGGTTGATGTTTTGAAGGGAATTCCTAAATATGCCAAGTATGTGAAAGAGATAGTGGCAAACAAGAGGAGAATGACCGAGTACAAAACCGTGGCACTCACTGAAGAGTGCAGTTCCAGAATTCAAAATAGACTATCCAAAAAGTTAAAAGATCCGGGTAGCTTCACGGTACAAATCACCATTGGTCAAAGTGTTCATGCCCGGGGGTTATGCGATTTGGGTGCTAGTATAAACCTCATGCCGGCATCCTTGCACAAGAAACTTGGGTTGGGTAGTCCAAAACAAACCACAATCATCCTCCAACTTGCTGATCGATCTGTGGCTAAGACGGAAGGAGTAGTAGAAGATGTGTTGGTACAAGTGGGGTCGCTGATCTTTTCTATGGAATTTGTTATCCTAAATTTGGAGCCCGATCCTGAAGTTCCATTTAATTTGGAATGACCTTTCCTTGCCACGGGGCGAGCTTTGATTGATGTAGCCGCTGGGCAGCAGACTATGAGAGCTCATGATAAGGTAGAGGTATTTGATGTCTACCGTGCCTTAAAGCTGACGTCTACCGATGAAGAGTTGTCTACCATTATGGTTATTGATCTAGATGTAGAATCACACTGTATAGCTCCCAATGATCCTTTGGAAAGAGTTTTGGTGGGGCATGACATAGATGGAGATACAGAAGCGCAAGAACTGGGTACTTATCTTAATATGGCACTAGTTGGTACACGAAAAGGTGTAGTGGAACCATTAGAGCGAGTGTTGGGTCCTCCTTCTAAACCCTCAATTGAAGAAGCACCCAAGCTGGAGTTAAAATCTCTTCTGGCACATTTGAACTATGCATATCTTGGAAATAATGAAACTTTACCCGTGATACTTTCTACGGAATTGTCTGAAGCGCAGGTTGATGCGGCTTTGGAGATATTGAAGAGAAGAAAGAAAGCGATAGGATGCCAAATGTCGGATATTCACGAAATTAGTCAGCCATTGTGTATGCACAGAATATAAATGGAGGAAGGTCACAAACCAAGTGAACAACACCAATGTCGGCTAAATCCATTGATGAAGAAAGTAGTGAGAAAAGAAGTGATCAAGTGGTTGGATGCGGGTATTGTGTACCCTATCTCCGATAGTAAATGGGTAAGTCCTGTGCAGTGTGTACCAAAGAAAGGTGGGATGATAGTGGTGAAGAATGAAAAGAACGAGTTGATTCCCACAAGAAATGTTACTGGATGGAGGATCTGCATGGACTACCGGAAATTGAATGATGCCACTAGAAAGGAACACTATCATGTCCCTTTCATTGATCAAATGCTTGACCACTTAGCTGGGCAGGAGTACTATTGCTTTTTAGATGGGTATTCCGGATATAATCATATCTTGATTGCACCTGAGGATCAGGAAAAGACCACTTTCACTTGTTCCTATGGCACATATGCGTTTAAATGCATGCCAATTGGGATTTGCAATGCTCCTGCCATGTTCCAGAGGTGTATGATGGCTATTTTCCTTGATATGGTGGAGGACTATGTAGAGGTCTTCATGGATGATTTCTCCATCTTTGGGGAGTCTTTTGAGGTATGTCTTCAAAACCATGATAGAGTACTTGCTCGTTGTGAAGATACCAACTTGGTACTTAATTGGGAGAAATGTCCTTTCTTGGTCCGAGAAGGCATAGTTTTGGGTCATAAAGTGTCAAAGCAGGGACTCGAGGAAGATAAAGCAAAGTTGGAGATTATTGAAAAGTTGCCCCCTCCTAGTTCTTTCAAAGGGGTAACAAGTTTTCTTGGGCATGCTGGTTTTTACCGAAGATTCATCAAGGACTTTTCCAAGACTGCAAAGCCTATGTGCAGTCTCTTGGAGAAGGAGGTGAAATACGAGTTCGATGAGATGTTTTTAAAAGCTTTTGACAAGCTGAAGCAGAACTTAATTGAACCTCCAATCTTAATTGCTCCTAATTGGGAGCTACCTTTTGAACTCATGTGTGATGCAAGCTATGTGGAAGTAGGTGCAGATTTGGGACAATGAACAGGAAAAGTGTTCCATTCAATCTATTATGCAAGAAAGACCCTGGATGTTGCTCAAGCTAATTACACAGTGACTGAGAAAAAGATGCTTGCTCTAGTGTTCGCCTTCGACAAGTTCATATCGTATTTGGTAGGTACCAAGGTTATTGTTTATACTGACCATGCAACTATTAGGTACCTATTCAACAAGAAAGATGCCAAGCCAAGGCTAATCCGATGGATATTTCTTTTCTGAGAATTTGACCTTGAGATCAATGACCGAAAGGGTATTGAAAATCAGATAGCGGATCATCTGTCAAGGTTAGAAGATTTTTTTCATGTGCATGAAGGGGAAAAAATAGGCGAAGAGTTTCCGGATGAGCAGTTGATGGCTTTGGACAATTCCCAAGTGCCTTGTTATGCGGACATCGTGAATTTATTGGTGAGTTGAGTGTTTCCACCTGGAGCAACAACCCAACAGAGAAAGTGCAATACCCCAGACTCGAAAGGGTGGGAAAATTTCAAATTTTCTGGGTCAGTGCAAGCAACAACGGAAGCCACCTATGGATCGTAGGATAACTTACGGCCTGTAGGTGGGAACCATAGGTGGCAGGCCCAAGTTTTCAAAATGACAAGTTTCAGAACCTCAACGACGGCCTGCCAGGATGGCCCTTTGTCCAGTTTACGAGCCGTAGATGGGTCTCGTAGGTCCCCTCCAAACTTGGTAAAATTCTTAAGAGTTAAGTTCAGATCTACGTTTGCCATGTACTGTCCGTCGATGGACCCACGAGCAGTACATGGTGTAACACCCATGTTTTTGAAAAGAAAGAAAATGCAGTTTTAAAATTTTTCTAGTGCCAGTGACGACGGAGGCCATCTACGGACCGTAAGTGGAGTGACGGGCTGTAGATGTGAACCGTCGATGGCCCTGCCAACTTTAAGAATTTTGAGTTTTTGAACCTTGACCTACGGAATAGCAGGAAGGTTCGTAGTTCAATTGACGGGCCGTAAATGGGTTCTGTAGATGCCTTCCAGACTTAGCCAAATTTTCAGTCCAAAATGAACTTTCTGAATCGATTGACGGAAGAGCAGGACGGTCCGTCAGTGAATGTACGGACCGTAGATCCTGTCCGTTGATTGGCCTCGACAGTTTTATTTAAGGGCTTTTTGGACTTTTCCCTAAATGTTTATTCCTTATACTAGACGATTTTGCCCCTTAACCTTGGCCCTATTTATATTTTCTAAGCCCTAATCCCTTCCTTTCCAACTCTCATCTCCCAAAAATATTCCTCTCTCTAGAAGAACAAGAAGGAGAAAAAGTCATCAATCCTCCTTTTATTTCAAGGCATTGGCATCAAGGTATGATAGTATTTACCATTTGGAGTCTTCCCTCCAATGGGTCCTCTTTTCCTTAAGGTTTTCAAGGTTTAGTCTTGCCCAAGAGAGCTAGGGTTTTGAGAAATTCGTATGGGTTCTTCATTATGCTTTCCATTGTTGATGTTATGGTTGATAGCGCACGATCTAGCGTGGTAAAGTAAGCTAGTGCACGATTTAGCGTGGTTTACATGCAACTTGATGAATCCCATGAGCTTATGCTAAGTTTCCACCAATTTATGATTATGTTTATGATTGTGGGTTGATTGAGAAAAGATCAATTGCATGAACTCCTTGTGAATTGAGTTAAGGATTATGATTATCAAGCTATGAATTTCATGTTTGACTATGAATGATGAAAAGAGGATTTTTTATGAAAAGATGCATATTGAATCAAAATCTATGATTTTCCTCTATTATGTGCGTTCCCTCAATTATGACTAAATTACCTTGATTAATGGCTTTCTAAGTATTAGCTTGCATTGAATTGCATGTTTTGAGGTGAAGCTTATGAACCCATGATTTATGAATTAAGAGCATGATGAGCTATGTAAGTATGAAGCTTGTGGACTCATGCATGTTTTATGAAGTTTATGATATGTTAGTGCAAAAGTTGAGTTGTGAAAGGGTTTCTCATGTAATGCTCAACCTATGAATGTGAAAGGTCTTCTCACACGTAGTGATTCATAACTTGTTGAAAGGTTTGCTCAACTAAGCTTGAATCCATGATTAAGGAGCTATTCTATGAAGGGACAAGAGACGATTACCCATGTTCCCTAATGTAGACAAGAGGCGATTACCTATGTCTACTATTAATGAAATCACGACTAATAGAAGAACAAAAGGTGATTACCCATGTTCTTAAGGAGCTATTCTAATGAATGAAGGGACAAGAGGTGATTACCCATGTACCCTAATGTAGACAAAGCGGCGATTACCCAAGTCTACCAATAATGAGTTTATGACTAATATAGACAAGAGGCGATTAACCATGTCTACCTAAGATAAAATGAACTATGATAAATCTGTGGGAAGTATGCTTAGTACCGAGTGGACAAGTGGCGATTACCATGTCCCATAACCTATGTGCCACAATAGGGTGATGGTCTATGATAGACACTAGCTATTAGATCCACATAAGCTAAGAAGTTGATGGTCTTACCTTGGCAAGTAGGACGCCCCTTTTCGGTGTGGGGCAGACACCGGATTCCATGTTGATAGTTCACATGGTCTCATATGTCGGTTAAGGCTATTTTCCCACAACTAATGAACAAGTGTTATGATGATGATATAAGGTAAAGTAAAGGAAAGATGAATAGCTTGTCTTGGCCATGGTTTATGCTTCATGTTTTCTTATGTTCTATCATGTTTTAGCTTGGCCATTACATGTCATGATTATATGTAATTCTAGCATGGTTTATATGCCCTTTGTGCATTGCTATCATACTTGGTACTTGATTGTACTAACGCATACTTTTGCCTACATTGATTCTATTGATGTAGGACTTGGCGGTTCTTCTCATCCCACTCGTGGCTAGTCAGTTCCAGTGATAGTGAAGACTTGGTGAGGCCTCCTATGTCCGAGGACCTAACCTTGTTACGTTTTCATGCTTTTCATTATACTTTTTTATGGATATACTGGGCTGCGTCCCAAACCTTCATTTCTATTCTATTATGTTAGATGGCTTGAGACATGAGATGTAGACTTCCGCTGATGTTTTCTTAAACTCTGTTGTGATTTTATCTTTTGGACTCTTTAATTTCTACTATCCTGTATGAATGTATGCCAAGTGGCTTGTATGAGCCCTTTCAGGGTCTTGTATGCCATGTCACGTCTAGGGGGTACCTTGGGTCGTGACACATGGTGACCTGTCGTTGGGGGGTCCAAGTTAGAAAACTCTCTGAATCTATCTACGAAGGAACAGGATGGTCCGTAGGTTGACTTACGGACCGTAAGTCCAACCGTAGATAGGGTCCAAAAGTTATTTTTCCAGGGTTTTTATGTCTGTTCCCAAATTCTTTTAAGTCTTTTTAATTACGACTTTTCCCCTAAATTGATCCACTATATAAGTCTTTTATACCAAATTTCCCTTCATTATTCTCATTCTCAAATTCCCCAACTTCCCAAATATTTCTTTCTCTAGAAAAGTTCTCTCAATTCTCAAGGAAGAAGAAGGGCTAGGATCATCCATTGAAGATCATCAATTTCTAGCAAATTCTTGTGGGCTTAGTTGAGGTATGTTAGCATTCACCATTTGGAGCCCTTTCCTCCAATGAGTCCCTAGTTTTCTTCAAATTTTCAAGGTTCAATTTTCCCCAAATTGAGTTAGGGTTTTGATCAATTCTTATGAGTTTTTCAATTATGATTCCAATTGTTGATTTTATGATTATTAGTGCACGATCTAGCGCGATAAAGTAACTTAGTGCACGATTTAGCGTGATTTATATGATTTGATGTAGAAATTGTATGAACCCATGCATGAGCCATGATTCCTAGTTATGAATTCATGATGATGTATGATCCATGCATTTATGAACTTATGAAATTGATGAAAATATGCATGATTCTAGGTTATTGCATGATTCTAAGATGAATTGACATGTACCCATACTAGATTCATGATTTATGAACATAGAATAGCTTGAATAAGAGACACATGTTTCATGAGAATTATGCTTATAATTTCTAGGATGCATATAGATGATCGCATCCATGAGTTGTGAAAAGGTTTTCTTCACAATAAGCTAAGAATATGAATGTAAAAGGCTTTCTTACATAAATTAGGGTTCATATGGTTGAAAGTCTTTCTCACATATGAATCAATTAGGAGTTATTCTAATGACGTAAGCCTGGGCTAGCCCATGGTAGTTGAAACGTCTTGATATGATCTTATCTTGGATTTGGTAGCCCTAGATGTACCTCTTCCTTAATTAAAATATGACTAAGCTTAATTCACTATTCCTTGGGAGTTTACTTAGCACCGAGCGGGCTTTTGGGATGAAGGTTTCCGTTTAGCATCCGTGGACCTTTAGTAGCAATCCATAAGTCCCATAACTGCATGCCTCATATGTTTTGTCTAAGATAGACACATAGCTTGTGGATCCACGTAAGCTACAGATTTATGGTCCTTACCTTGGCATGTAGGACACCCCTTCTAGTGGTGTGGGGTAGACATCACTCCCTTTTTCGGTGTGGGGCAGACACTGGATTCTATGTTATAGTTCACATGGTCTATCTCGTTTAAATGTAAAAATCCCATAATAAAGAACTAGGGTACTAGAAGTATCTCACGAGATAAGACTTATGATATGACTAGCTTGCATTGACCATGTTTGTGCATCGAGTTTTTAACCCTTTTGTAACATGATTTAGTTGGTCATTGCATGTTCCTGATGATAGCTCCCTAGCATGATTTCCTATATGAACGCATCCCATTAGCATGATTTATGTAATTATATGCATTTGCTGCATACATAGTACATTTTATGTACTAATGCATACTTGTGCCTACATTCTCTTATAATGTAGGGTCAGACAGTCATCCTTCACACTCTCGTGGTTAGTTGCTTTCAGAGTTCGAGTTATCAGCCTTGGTGAGTCCTCATACTTCGTGAATAAGAGACTTTATTGTTTTTCTTTACTTTCAGTGTCAGACTTGTGTATGATGTACGGGTTACATCCCGATCATTCTATTGTATCAGATGGCTTTTGAGACATAGTCAAGACTTCCGCTTGTAAACTCTTAGTTTTATGAGATTGTCTATTTCTTTCCTTATTTTTGTCTTTACATTATGTATATGTATGCTAAGTGGCTTGTGTGGGGTCTCTCGGGGTCCTATACACCATGTCACACCTAGGGGGTACTTTGTGTCGTGAAAAACTTGATATCAGATCCAAGTTTAGAAAGGTCCTAGGATGTCTCAAAGTCACGTCTATTAGAGTCTTGTTCACAAGTGTGAAGCGCGCCACATTTATGAATAAGAGGCTACAAGATGTTAGGAAATTCCACTTCTTTCATATTCTAGAAATGTGCTTTAGAGTTTAACTCTATACGTTCCTCTCCTAATCCATGTCCTACGATTTCAGGATATAGCACCTAGAAGAGCTTTTGTAAGGAGGAACACGAATGAGAATGTGGAACATGAGGCTGACCAAGTTTCGGCCGCTCCTTTAGCCGTAAAGATTACTAATGCGGAGTTCCGAGCCACATTCCATGCATTGGCCCAAGCCGTGATGGCCCAAGCCAATAGGGAAGTTGTGGTCCCTGTGAACCCACTGTGGGTACGGTGGCAGCAAGGGTGCGAGATTTCACGAGCATAAACCCTCTAGAATTCCATGGCTCTAAGGTGGAGGAGGATCCATAAGAGTTCATTGAAGAGGTTCACAAAATTTTGATGATCATAGGAGTCACGCCAGAAGAGAAAGTGGAGTTGGCCGCTTACCAATTGAAGGGTGTGGGCCAAGTGTGGTTTAACCAATGAAAAAGTGAGAGGACTAGAGATACGGGTCCTCTTAAATGGGAGAAATTTAAAGAAGCTTTTCTTGATCGATTCTTTCCTCTTGAGATGAGAGAGGCTAAGGTACTCGAGTTCATTAACTTGAAGCAAGGTGGTATGAGTGTCAAAGAATATACATTGAAGTTCACTCAATTGTCAAAATATGTGCCTTCCTTGGTGGCCGATTCAAGGGCCAAAATGAGTAAGTTTGTGTCGGGGGTATCCGACTTGGTGGTCAAGTAGTGTAGGACTACCATGCTTATTAAAGAAATGGATATTTCACGGTTGATGGTACATTCACAACAAATCGAAGAAGAGAAGATAAAGGAGAGGTCCAAAGTGGCAAAGAGGGCTAGGACCGGTGATGGTGACTTCTCAAACCAAAGGACCGGAGGACATGATTGTTCTAAGTTTTGGCAAAGGTTTTTGAACCAAGGGTCTTCAAATGTTCCTATGCCTAAGTTTAACTAAAATAGGGTTTCTAACCCTAAGCCTCAAGGAGGCAATGATAGTGGTGATAGGACTCCAATTCCCCCATGTCAAAAGTGTGGGAAGAAGCATGAGGGGAGTTGCTTAGCCGGATTGGATGGTTGCTTCACTTGTGGCAAGAGTGGTCACAAAATGAGGGATTGTCCAATGAATGTTACAAAGGGGAAATATGGTAAACAAGGTGCTCCTAGTGGTTAGGGTTCTAGTGCTCCTAAGAAAAACCGATTTTATGCACTCCAAACTGGCCAAGAGCAAGAAGGTTCGCCTGATGTGGTTACGGGTATGTTGAAAGTCTTCCATCTTGATGTGTATGCTTTACTTGATCCAGGTGCTACTTTATCTTTTGTGACGCCATATGTGGCTATGGGATTTGTTATTGCCCCGGATGTGTTGATAGACCACTTTTGTGTCTCTACTCCTATTGGTGATTCTGTTGTGGCTAAAAGAGTTTATAGGAAGTGTCCCATTTCCTTGTTTCATAGTCACCTATGTTGATCTCGTAGAGCTAGATATGATAGACTTTGATGTCATTCTTGGGATGAATTTGCTTCATTCTTGTTATGCCTCGGTTAATTGTAGAACCCGAGTGGTGAAGTTTCGGTTTTCTAATGAGCCCATCCTAGAGTGGGAAGGGGGAAATTCTATGCCCAGAGGTCTATTTGTTTCTTGTATTAAAGCTAGAAAGATGATCTCCAAGGGTTGAATTTATCATCTTATTCGGGTTAGGGATATAGATTCTCAAACCCCTAGCCATGAGTCGGTTCCCGTGGTAAATGAGTTTTTGAATGTGTTTCCCGATGATCTACCCAGTGTTCCTCCCAAAAAGGAGATAGACTTTGGTATTGAGCTTCTTCTCGATACGTAACCCATCTCTATTTCTCCTTACCGTATGGCTCCAATGGAACTTAAGGAATTGAAAGAGGAATTGAAGGATTTGTTGGATGAGGGTTTCATCTGACCAAGTATTTCTCCATGGGGTGCTCCGGTGTTGTTTGTTCATAAGAAAGATGGTTCTCTCCATATGTGTATTGATTACCGACAATTGAAGAAGGTTACCATTAAGAATAAGTACCCGATTCCAAGAATAGATGATTTGTTTGACCAACATCAAGGTACTAGCTTCTTCTCCAAATTGATCTCAGGTCGGGTTATCACCAATTGAGGATGAGAGATTGAGATATTCCAAAGACGGATTTTCGAACTAGATATGGCCATTATGAGTTTGTGGTTATGTCATTTGGGTTGACTAATGCTCCGGCGGCCTTTATGGATTTGATGAATAGGGTGTTTAGACAGTACCTTGATATGTTCATGATTGTATTCATTGACGATATTTTGATTTACTCCTAAAGTGAGGAAGAGCATGCCGATCATTTGAGGATTGTATTGGAAATTCTTAGGGATCGTGAGTTATATGCTAAGTTCAATAAATGTGAGTTTTGGTTGAGATCTGTGACTTTCCTTAGTCACATTGGGTCCGGTAAAGGTATTGAGATTGATCCTAAGAAGACGGATGTGGTTAGAAATTGGCCTAGACCTCTATCTCCTTCGGATATTCATAGTTTCCTGGGCTTGGCCAGATAGTATAGGAGGTTTTGGAAGGGTTTTCTTCTATTTCCTCTCCATTGACCTCGTTGACTCAAAAGAAGACTAAGTTTATATGGTCGGAGTCTTGTGAAAAGAGCTTTCAAGAATTGAAAGATAGGCTTACTTCCACTCCAATATTGGCATTGCCAGAAGGTTTCGATGGCTTCGTGGTTTACTGTGATGCTTCAAGGGTTGGCTTAGAGTGTTTTCTTATGCAAAATGGGAAGGTGATTTCTTATGCTTCAAGGCAACTTAAGATTCACGAAAAGAATTACCCTACCCATGATTTGGAACTCGCGGCGGTTGTCTTTGCTCTAAAGATCTGGAAGTACTATTTGTATGGTGTCCATGTTGATGTATTTACCGACCAAAAAAGTTTTCAATACGTGTTCAAGCAGAAGGATCTAAACCTTCGGCAACGTAGATGGCTAGAGCTCTTAAAGGACTATGACATGAGTGTCCTCTATCATCTGGGCAAAGCTAACATGGTGGCCGATGCCTTGAGTTGATTGTCAATGAATAGTGTTGCACATATAGCAGATGATGAGAAGGAATTGGTTCGGGATAGTCATAGACTAGCTCGGCTAGGTGTTCGGATGGTTGGCGCCGATGAGGGAGGTGTGATTGTCAAAAATGGGTCAGAATCATCCTTTGTGGTGGACGTTAAGGCTAAGCAAGCACTTGATCCAATATTAGTTGAGTTGAAAGAGGTGGTTCTAAAGAAGGGCAATGAGGCTTTGTCCCAAGGGGGAGATGGTGTCCTTAGATATCAAGGCCGTTTGTGTGTGCCTAATGGTTATGGCCTAAGAGAGCGAATTCTAGAAAAAGCTCATGATGCCCGATATTCTATTCATCCGGGAGCTACCAAGATGTACTGTGATTTGCAAGAAGTCTATTGGTGGAATGGAATGAAGAAAGTTATCGCAGAATTTGTGGCAAAGTGCCCAAATTGTCAACAAGTTAAGATTGAACATCAAAGGCCGGGAGGCTTATCCCAAGATATAGCTATTCCTAGTTGGAAGTGGGAAGATGTTAATATGGACTTCATAGTGGGTTTACCCCGTACTCGCCGGCAACATGATTCAATATGGGTTATAGTAGACCGTATGACGAAGTCGGCTCACTTTATTCCCGTCAAGGTGTCCTTTTCGGCGAAAGATTATGCCAAGTTTTACATTAGGGAGATGGTTAGGTTGCATGGATTTCCCCTATCCATTATCTCCGATAGAGGTACCCAATTCACTTCTCAATTTTGTAAGTCCTTCCAAAAGGGTCTTGGCACTAAGGTTAAGCTTAGCACGGCTTTTCACCCTCAAACCGATGGGCAAGCGGAGCGTACTATCCAAACCTTAGAGGATATGCTAAGAACTTGTGTGATTGATTTCAAGGGTAATTGGGATGATCATTTGCCTTTGATTGAGTTTGCCTACAATAATAGTTACCACGCAAGTATTGGTATGGCTTCATTTGAGGCTCTCTATGGTAGGAGATGTAGGTCTCCTATAGGATGGTTTGAGGTAGGTGAAGTTGTTTTGATGGGTCCCGAATTAGTGCATGAGGCTATGGAGAAAGTTTGGCTTATTTGAGAGAGATTGAAAACAGCTCAAAGTCGACAAAAGTCCTATGCCGATGTTAGGAGAAGGGACCTTGAGTTTGAGGTTGATGATTGGGTCTATTTGAAAATATTTCCCATGAAGGGTGTCATAAGATTTGGAAAGAAAGGGAAGATTAGTCGCCGGTTTGTATGCCCATATAAGATTTTGAGATGCATTGGAAAGGTTGCTTATGAGCTTGAGTTGCCCAATGAGTTAGCATCGGTTCATCCGATTTTCCATGTGTCTCTTTTGAAGAAGTGTGTTGGAGATCCGACATCCATAGTGCCTTTAGAAAGTCTTGGAATCAAAGAGAGTTTATCTTATGAAGAGGTTCCAGTTGAGATTCTAGACCGACAAGTTCAAAAGTTGAGAAACAAAGAAGTTGCTTCCATTAAGGTATTGTGGAGGTATCAATTAGTTGAAGGTGCTACATGGGAGGCCGACGCCGATATGACGCCCTGTTATCCTCATCTCTTTCCTTTCGAGTCTTCTCTAGCTTGAGGTATATAGTTCATCATGGTTCATTCTTTTGGTCTCATGTGTCTTAGATATTCCCACAATTCCTCATTTATGCATGTTCATGAAGAGTCTAAATTTTAAGAAAAATGAGTTCACTTGATTGTTTTTTCTATGATTATGTGCATTTATGTGATTGCATTCTAGGTTGGGTTGTTAGTTCTTACTTCTTACCCTCCATATGATGTCTTGACTCTCATTCGAGGACGAATGTTCCCAAGGGAGAGATAATGTAATACCCCGGACTCAAAAGGGTGGGAATATTTCAGATTTTTCTGGGTTGGTGCCAGCAACGACGGAAGCCACCTATGGATCGTAGGTAGACTTACGGCCCGTAGGTGGGAATCGTAGGCGGCAGGCCCAAGTTTTCAAAATGAAAAGTTTCAGAACCTCAACGACAGCATGCAAGGATGGCCCGTCGTCCAGTGTACGAGCCGAAGATGGGTCTCGTAGGTCCCCTCCAGACTTGGTAAAATTCTTAAGCCTAAAGTTCAGATCTACGGTTGACATGTACGGTCCGTCGATGGACCCACGAGCCGTACATGGTGACCCATCGTTGGGGGGTCCAAGTTGGAAAACTCTTTGAATCTATCTACAAAGGAACAGGACGGTCTGTAGGTTGACTTATGGACCGTAAGTCCAACCGTAGATAGGGTCTGATAATTATTTTTCCAGGGGTTTTTCTGTATGTTCCCAATGATTTTAAGTCTTTAATTATGACTTTGCCCCTAAATTGACCCACTATATAAGTCATTTATCCCAAATTTCCCTTCATTATTCTCATTCTCAAATTCCCCAACTTCCCAAATGTTTCTCTCTCTAGAAAAGTTCTCTCAATTCTCAAGGAAGAAGAAGGGCTAGGATCCTCCATTAAAGATCATCAATTTCTAGCAAATTCTTGTGGGCTTTGTTGAGGTATGTTAGCATTCACCATTTGGAGCCCTTTCCTCCAATGGGTCCCTAGTTTTCTTCAAATTTTCAAGGTTCAATTTCCCATAAATTGAGTTAGTGTTTTGATCAATTCTTATGGGTTCTTCAATTATGATTCCAATTGTTGATTTTATGATTAGTAGTGCACGATCTAGCGTGATAGAGTAACTTAGTGCACGATTTAGCATGATTTATATGATTTGATGTAGAAAATGTATGAACCCATGCATAAGCCATGATTCCTAGTTATGAATTCATGATGAAGTATGATCCATGCATTTATGAACTTATGAAATTGATGAAAATATGCATGATTCTAGGTTATTGCATGATTCTAAGATGAATTGACAGGTACCCATACTAGATTCATGATTTATGAACATATGAATAGCTTGCATAAGAGATGCATGTTTCATGAGAATTATGCTTATAATTGCTAGGGTGCATATATATGATGGCATCCATGAGTTGTGAAAAGGTTTTCTTCACAATAAGCTAAGAATATGAATGTGAAAGGTTTTCTCACATAAATTAGGGTTCATATGGTTGAAAGGCTTTCTCACCTATGAATCAATTAGGAGTTATTCTAATGACGTAAGCTTGGGCTAGCCCATGGTAGTTGAAACGTCTTGATATGATCTTAGCTTGGATTTGGTAACCCTAGATGTACCTCTTCCTTGGTTAAAAGATGACTAAGTTTAATTGACTATTCCTTGGAATTTTACTTAGCACCGAGCGGGCTTTTGGGATAATGGTTTTCGTTTAGCGTCCGTGGGCCTTTAGTAGCAATCCCTAAGTCCCATAACTACGTGCCTCGTAGGTTTTTTCTAAGATAGATACATAGCTAGTGGATCCACGTAAGCTACATATTTATGGTCCTTACCTTGCCTAGTAGGACACCCCTTCTAGTGGTGTGGGGTAGACATCACTCCCCTTTTCGGTGTAGGGCAGACACTGGATTCCATGTTATAGCTCACATGGTCTATCTCGATTAAATGTAAAAATCCCATAATAAAGATCTAGGGTACTAGAAGTATCTCACGAGACAAGACTTATGATATGACTAGCTTGCATTGACCATGTTTGTGCATCGAGTTTCTAACCCTTTTATAACATGATTTAGTTGGTCATTGCATGTTCATGATGATAGCTCCCTAGCATGATTTCCTATATGAACGCATCTCATTGGCGTGATTTATGTGATTATATGCATTTGCTTCATACATAGTACATTATATGTACTAATGCATACTTGTGCCTACATTTTCTCATAATGTAGGGTCAGACAGTCATCCTTCACACTCTCGTGGTTAGTTGCTTTCAGAGTTCAAGTTATCAACCTTTGTGAGTCCTCATGCTTCAGGGACTAAGAGACTTTATTGTTTTTCTTTACTTTCAGTTTTATACTTGTATATGATGTACGGGTTACGTCCCGATCATTCTATTGTATCAGATGGCTTTTGAGACATAGTCAAGACTTCCGTTTGTAAACTCTTACTTTTATGCGATTGTCTATTTCTTTCCTCATTTTTGTCTTTACCTTATGTATGTGTATGCTAAGTGGCTTCTGTGGGGTCTCTCCGGGTCCTATACGCCATGTCACACCTAAGGGGTACTTTGGGTCGTGACAAAAAGAAGCCGATGCATGATGCTAAATTTTATTTATGGGATGGACCAGTCTTGTTCAAACAAGGAGTAGACCAAGTGGTGACATGATGCATCCCGGAGAATGAGGTCACGCAAGTGCTCCAGAGTTTTCATGCAAGTCCTTATGGAGGGCACCATGGAGGAGAGCGCATGGCTCACAAGGTATTGCAATCCTACTTCTTTTGGCCCTCTCTTTTTAAAGATTCTATGGCTTATGTGAAGGGGTATGATCAATGTCAAAGGTTGGGCACTATATCGAGAAGACATGAAATGCCTATAAATAATATTCTTGAGGTGGAAATCTTTGATGTGTGGCGTATTGACTTCATGGGTCCCTTCCCACCATCAAGTGGAAAACAATATATTCTAGTGGCGGTTGATTATGTATCTAAATGGGTTAAGGCTATAGCTCTTCGCACGAATGACTCAAGGGTGGTGATTAAATTCATTAAGAAGCACACTTTAACGTGTTTTGGTACTCCAAGGGCAATCATAAGTGATGGGGGTAAACACTTTATTAACCATCTTGTGAAGAATCTTCTTGCTAAGTATGGTATACGGCATAAGGTAGCTACAACTTATCACCCCCAAACCAATGGTCAAGTTAAAGTGTCGAATCGTGAGGTAAAGCAAATATTACAGAAAACGATAAATGCGCAGTGCAAAGATTGGACGGAGAAGCTTGATGATGCATTATGGGCGTATAGGACTGCATACAAAACACCTATAGGGACTTCTCCCTATCACATGGTGTTCGGCAAAGCATGTCATCTTTCGACAGAGTTAGAGCACCAAGCATACTGGGCGATAAAGAAGGTGAATCTCGACACTGAGCTAGCCGATAGGAATAGATTTGGTCAATTGCACGAACTCGAGGAGTTTAGGCTCCATGCTTATGAGAATGCCAAGATTTACAAAGAGAAGACCAAGAGATGGCATGATAACATAATCCATCGTACTTTCACTCCGGGGCAAAATGTACTTCTCTTTAACTCTAGACTTAAATTGTTCCTAGGAAAACTATGGTCTAAATGAAGTGGGCCTTTCAAAGTGGTGAGAATGACACAACATGGAACGGTGGAACTCAAAGATAAAAACGGTTTGTCGTTCTTGGCAAATGGTCAAGCACTACTTTGGAGATGATACAGATCGAGATCGTGAAGTTTTTTAGCTAAATGATGAATGATCCAAGCTGGGTTGAGCTGTGACGTTAAACCAGGCGCTCCGCGGAAGGCAACCCGTGCAAACTTGTAATAATTAGCTAATTTGTGCTTTAGTTTGATTTTTAACTTTGTAGTTAGTTTAATTTTTCTAGGATTTAAGTGCATTTTCTTATTTCATTAGGATTTTAGTTAATTTGATTCCATTGTAATAGTTAGGATTTATAAACAAGAAAAATACAAAAAGATGAATCGTGCCACGATCGAAACTACGGGCCTGGGTGGGAGGCAACCCACCATTTTTCTAATATTGGTGCTCATGATGCAGGGACACAGGAAAGATTTGTGAAAACCAAGGTAAAATGACCCCTATCTGGCAGGCGCACTGTTGGCGCGCCACACCAGGGCATGAACTGTTGAGATGCATTTCGGGAACGTGGGTAGCGCGCTGCGCAAAGGCCTTCCCAGGCTGGCACACTGTTTGAGCTTAGCGCCTACCCTCGAACTACTGAAGGCATTCTTAGGCGCTTCCATGGTGCCCCACGCCCTTGTCGCGCCAAAACAAAATTTTGGCAGGTGGACCGGCCTATTTGACTAAGAACCCGACCCATACCCCCATATTTCCCCTTAAATAATCACCCCACCCACCCACACCTCTAATCTTCCTTTTTATTTCTTTCACCCTCTAATATTTTCATCTTCCTTTCTCTCTCTAAACACCCTACCCAACCCTATTCCCCCAAATGCTTTCCTTTCTCCAAAATTTTTCTTCTTCTTCTTCTTCTTCTTCTCCTTCTTCTTCTCCTTCTTCTTCTTCTTCACTCACTTTCTTCCCCAAACACCCATATCCTCCATTAATCCTTCACCTAAGATTTTTCTAAACCATATTCCTCCATCCCCAACACCCCAAACGCACAAACCATCAAGAAAATTCAAAACCTAAAAACCCCAACCCTACCACTGCCTATACCCGACCACCCCCACCCTTCCCCTAAAATTATTTTTTCTTCCCTTTTCTTGATCTGTTCTAGTTCTAATGGAACCTAAAGGAAAAAATTTGTAGGTTGGTTCAGGGAACAACCAATCACGGAAAGGTACTATCACCGAAACATCGAGTACACAACCTCCGTCTAGGCTGTTCAGGAAGCAAGCGGTGGAGCCCTATGGGGTGGATTGGTTTTAGTGTCAAAAGGAGGCCAAGTACCTCGGGGATGACATTTCAATGAGGTAAGGTTGCAACTTGAATTTCCCGGCATTTATGAAACTATCTATAATCTTGGGTTGCAGTACATTTTTGTTGATCAAGGGGATTGTAACCTTAACCTTGTACGTGAATTCTATGCTAACTAGCTCACAGAGCACCGGCATAATCATTCGGTGGATATTAGGGGACAGACGGTTAGATATGCTTCTATAGTGCCTAAATCATTTTTGGGCACACACCATTGCGAGGCTTCTGAATATAATTGGTTGAAAGACTCCCCTCCCTATAGGGATATTAGACATACTTTGTGTGGTGTTGACTCCACAGCCAGGTGGGAACGAAGCAAAGATACGGGTCGACAGGCCCACCTCCATTATTCTCATCTTAATCGAGAAGTAAGGGCGTGGTTGAAAATTATGTGTAGTGTGTTGTTACCTTGCAAGCACACAACGGAGGTGACTAGAGACTGGGTTGTGCTAATGTAATGTTGATATGCTAGTGTAATGTTGATGAAGGGTATGTCGATCAATGTGGGATCTATACTGAGGCAGAATATGATGAAGTTTAGAAACAACAAGCAGTGGCGCTTCTGTTATGGCAGCTTAATGACTCGATTTCTGCGAGCGGAAGGCATTGAAGAGGAGGTGCATGAATTGGACCTAACTAGGGCCCCATACCTAGTATGCAACCTCGTGTATGTGACGCACACGAAATCGCAAGATGTGTCTCATGGGTCTGTTTTATCTATGACTGATAGGCAAGCGAGAGATGATAGTTGGATGGAGCGGATATTTGGCATGGCAGAACTACAACTTCTCATTGGAGGTCAACCTGTCACGGATGAGGAGATAGAGACATTGGTCGAGCTCTATCTACTGCCGGATAGTGCCATGTACATGTCCAAAATGGGCCTGGCTTTTCAAGAGCCGGTAGATGATGACGAGGCCACTGTCGATGAGGAGCTTTAAGAAGAGGAGGACGATGATGGTGATGAGGCTGGTAGAGCATTTATGGCAGTAGATAGTGCCACATCTATGGCGGATGGTCGTGCTGATGATGACGACGAGGCCTAGAGGCCTAAGGGAGTTTTTCTCTAACTTTATACTTTTTGTTTTATTGCGCACTGGGGACAGTACTATCTTTAAGTGTGGGGAGGGAGATGAACTTCCTTGTAAATATTTTACTGCTTTATCGAGTCTTTTTCTATTTTTAGGTGGGTTCCTTGGCTTTTATTTTTGGTTTTTTTCCTAGGGATAGTCCCATTGAACCGACTAGGACTAGTGGTGTGCTTAATTTTATTGAGTCTTAGAGTCGTTATAGAAGTGATAGTTCCCAATGATGGATGGATGACGACCTCTTAAGGGAAAATTAGTCACTAGGAGTAGTAGATTGAGAAGCCGACCCGTTGGTGCTTTGAAACCTTGTCTTAAAAGTTAGTCAGACGTCATGGATAGTCACACTTTCATGCAACTTGAAATGAAGTGGTAACCTTGAAACAAACATAGGCTCTTTGTTTTGACTCTAAATTAACAAAGTTGGGCTTAATTGTGTGGAAACACCGTAATGTGATTTATATGAGCTTGCTAAAAGTGATTGTATCCTTAATTGTGTTGTGATGCCATGTGTGGTGAGAAATTGCTTAGTTCTTGCATTGAATGACATTTAGAACTTGCCCTATGCATGCTTAAAAAGTAACTTGTATGAGTTATGGAACATGATTGAGGCATTTTTTTGAATAGCCAATTCTCACTCTTTTGTATGCTTCCAAACGAATGATCCTTAGTTAAGCCCCTTTGAGCCTCTTAGCCTCTATTTTTTTATTAAACCACATATTGAGCGTAATCCATTTTTATTGATACCATGACCTTGTTTGATCCAAAATTTGATCCTTAATGCACTATATTAAGAAGCAAAATGCAAAGAATGGTAGAAGTGAAATAGGGTGAAAATGTTGTTGTGTGGTGGACTCCAAGAAAAGAGGCGAAAAAAAAGATGGCCCATGATCTTCAAATGTAAAAGCACTTGTGAAAAAAATAATATATATATATGAATAAATAAATTAGAAACAAGTGCGTAAATAAACAAAAAAGGGCAAAGCTTGAAACACTTGAAACATGAAGGATTTTAGTGAGAGGTGTACCACAAGAGAAGAAGAAGTGGATGAAAAAGTATATCGTAAAAATAAAACATGTGCATTAGGGAGGAATAGTCACTAATTATATCTTAAATGTATCATCCCTTACCTTAAGACGATGTTACAACCAAATTCAAGTCCTCTTGATTCCATGAAAAATACTTTGTGAAAATTGATGTACACTAAGGGCAAGCTCATGGCATGTTAGGATATGTAGGAATTTCATTTGTGAGAGTGAGCGTTCAATTTTGTAAAGATTCAAAAAAAAGGCCTTGTATTGAAATAAATGTGCGAACGTAATTTTTGTAGAAGTGAAGGCTATACTAAAAATTGATCAGGGCATCCTTGACACATGTTTGGGTGTATTGTTGTTTGGTGTGTTTTTATATAATTGCATTAGCCCGGAATTATAGAAAAAGAGTTATTCATTGAGGTTATATGTTGTTGAAAGGTATGCTAGCATAATGAATAAAAAAATATTGAGTGTTGCATAAAGTGTGTATTACAAAAGCATGATTAAATATGTTTGGTTGATTTTGAGGCGTGTAGATGAGTCCAAGGGTAGTGATGAAAAGGTGATAGTGAAAACTTTGTTTGAGGACGAACAAGAGTTTAAGTGTGGGGTGGTGATCTTAGGCATATTTATATGCCGGTTTACCAATAATTACCCACATTAGTCTTGTGTTTAAGAACAATCTTTACGCTATTCGTTGTGCTTTGAGTAACTTGCAATGATTGTGCACTAAGACATATGATTAGAATATGCAGGAGTTTTCAAAGGTAATTGGAGTCTATGGAAGAAAGAGTGAGGAGGGAAGCATAAATACAAGGCAAGGAAGCACGTGCCGGATGAAATGAAGAGAAGAAAAATTAGGCCTTGCAGTGCCCCATGCCAGGCCTTGAACTACTGAGGTATAGCAGCTGGTGCACTGTTGGCACCCTACACCAGGCAGTGAACTGCTGAGGCATAGTGCTGGGGCACTGTTGGATCACCACGCCAGCCGTTGCCCAACTTTTTCAGATAAATTTGGTTAAATTAGGACTCCTATTCAGTCAAAAAATGGGAAAACTATTTTTGGAACTCTATAAATAGGACCCTAGGGTTATTTTGTAAAGGGTCGACTACTTTTTGGTGTGTAAGAGTAAGAGATTACAAATCATCTTAGGTTTCAATCTTCTACTTCTTCTTTAAGTTTGAATTTGATGAAAACTATTGTTTTTGAGTTTGGGAACATTATGAATGGCTGAACGCCCTTGTTCTGGGGCTATAGCTACGGGTTATTGTTGAACATCGAATTGCATTTAAATTGATTATTGGTTATCGCTTAAATTACTTTTGTATTCTTGCTTTAGTATTTCATGATTGGCCACCATAGAGATAAATTTATTGTCTATTCTTGGACTCGAGAGTTGAAGAGGTAGATAGACCAAAGAATACAAAAAAATTGATCTAACTTGCATATAACCTGTTTAGATTTGTGTTTAGGAGTGACACCCATATACGAACACCATGCTTGGTTACTAAACAGGATGAAATATAAATGCTCGCCAATTAGGACTGCCTATCCCCGCTCAACGGTGTAGCTAGACAACTAATTGGAGTAGGCAATTAGAGGTCCGTAGACCATGATAATAACATTAACCCTGTAAATCAGTAATTTGATAACCATAATCGATTCATTGCATGAGATGTGATACATGAAACCCAAAGCATGCTACAGCCCTGAAATTGTCTCTTTCTTGTTTAAAAGACCAAAAATTTAAGTTGTCTGCATTAATTACTTTTACTTTTCAAATTATTGCAATAGTAGTATAGAAAATCTAAAGTTCCTGATTCACTTGTGTTACCTTATAGATTTGATAGAATTGAATACAAATTGATTGTAAGCCCCTTGGGTACGACAACTCGGTTCTAAAAGAGAGAGTTATTACTTCTGTGATCACGTACACTTGCGTGTGCTATTGGGAGCAACAATAGGGCTGAAAGAATACTTACCTCAACTCAACTTAATACAAAGCAATAACAAGAGATGAAAACATTTAAAACTTCATAAATAAAAGATGTTAACTCAAGGATGTATATAAAAATACAATAAAATACTTTTTACTCTTTTTTGGGAGATTCTCTAACCGACAACCATCACTATGTGATTATACAACGTCTCGCCCACGCTGCCAGAACTGCCCTCTACCGTGCCGGGGTATAGAACCTCTCAACTAAGTGAATCCCCTAAGCAATAAGGATTCATCTAAAAAGTATGATCTTTTACCCATATTGGCATACATGGTTTATGAAGATTTAGAGTTGTCTAAAATCATCCCCATATTGTACTCAATACTACTCCTAATAATATACTCATGCTCAAATGTATAAAACATACTCTTTCTCTGTTTTAAGGTAATTACTCAAAATAACCTCTTAAAAGAGGTCGCTGCTCAGAAAGATCTCTGAACTCATAAACTCATTTAGAAATTAAAGTTTCTTTCTCAATGTAAAACTAATACATTTGGGAAAAAATTAGTTCCCTTAAACTTTACTAAAAAATTCTCTTTAATTAGACTTTACTCAAACTCTGCTTTACTATTTTAAAAAAACAGTTGAAAACAAATGTTTATTGTGATCTGATCATTGATGACTCGAGAAGTCATACTGCATAAACATTGATGGCATATCTAGATGTCATACTAGTTACACATTTATGCCATACTCGACTGTCATACAAATCATGAATCATAGTTCTCTTCTCAATGTAACAAAATGATATAGTTGGGACTACTTAGTTCCCTTATACTCTTGATCAACTCTTGGTTAAAACTCTTTCTCAAACTCCTCTTTACATTCTCAAAAGTTAATTTAAAACAATTATGTTTTGTTTAAAAAGATTCTCAAAATAGGGTTCATGTTGAAATATAGACATGAACAACTAAACTCAAGGATCTCAATAACAATATAGAAAAATTCAATACACAAAACTTAAGAATTCAGAACTCAACTATACTACTCATCTCAAGAATACTCAATTAATAGGGTTCATGCTGAAATATAGACATGAATGACTCAACTCATCAATCTCAATACATAACATATAGCAACTCAACCATTAGGAATAGAACTCAAAACTCAACAACAAATTCATCTAAAAAATTCTCAAATCTAAGGATAGAACCCTAGATTTACTCTTTTACTAATTTGAAAGTAGATGTAGGGTGTGAGGACGAACTAGTCCAACACTGTGATAGTCTTACATACTTGGAAGAACAAAGTTCTTGAAGAATCTTGAAGAATAACTTGATTGGAAGACTTGAAACTCTAGCTTGAAGAAGAACAATCAAGAAAACCTGTCTTGAGATTCTTGAATTAGTTTCTTGAGAACTCTATCGCAAAAAATTATGATTTTCATCAATGATTCATAATTGTTTGAAGGGATTTGAGTTGGAAAGAATGAAATTCTTGGAGAAGGACTTACCTTGAAGAAGAATCTTTAAAAAGATTGAATGAATCTTGAATATAAGTCACATGCTTTGATTTTTCCTTAGGGTTTGAGAGAGAAGAGAATAGGGAATTAAGAGATGCAAATCTTATTGTTTTGGAACTTTTATTAGTCAAGAAATTCATTTAGGATTTTTTTAGAGGTAAAAAGACAAAAAATACCTTTTTTAATATTTTCCCGTCGGCTAATTCGTCACTACACTGTATTAGGTTACTAAAATTATCATAACTATTTACTCGGAACTCGGATTGACGTAAAATTAGTGGAGTTAGAAAGAAGATTCAAATACCTTTAATTTGATAGGTTATGGGCCACGTAACTCTTTATATTATGAGAGCTATGGTCATTTGAAGTTTACCCAAGTAGAATCTTATGTCAATACTTACTCAGTAAGGAAGCTTTCAACTCAACTTTGTGCTAGGAGATTCTTGTGACCTTAATTCATATCCAAATCTATTCTCACACTAAAGAATTGACCTTAACGCCTAAGCATAATTTAAGAATTACCTGACACGATCTTATACATAAAAGAGGAATAGTTCGGGTCTTAACTTAGAAATATTTGGGGTGTTACAATATCTCCCCCTTGGGATCATTTTTCCTCGAATGATGGTTAAACTGAGCATGAAAGGGAAATGAGTTACTATCACTATCTCTCTTAACTTCTAAACTTGCCTACTAACATAGGCGAAATTGATTCATGCTGAGAGTATTGAAACTGGACTCTAGCACACTTGGCACGAAGCTCACATAAGATTTCAAGATTATAGGCCATGACATGAAACAAGGTGTCCGGGCACAAAGTAAAAATATGACTACTATGCCTTGATTGATATGGTTGTTAGCCTTTAAGCTTAGCAACACTTCTCAACTATGCTCTCTTTTCTAATTACTACACTTCATTAGCTGCAACTCATAGCTCCCACTAGAGTACATGACTACTTTTAACAGGGTCTAAGTTAAATTATCTGCTCTTACTGTGTTCAAGCCTTAACTCTAAGTGACAAGGTGCTAAACATAAGGTGATTATACTAATCCAAATCACAACATTCAAGCTCTATCCCTCTATAGGGAATCTCATCCCAAGAATACTACTCCATACCATTGCATTCCACCAACCTCGAGTCTTAATCAAGAACCACCTAATGCATTATGCATTCATCCACATGTTATCAACACCTCATTAAATCCTAGAACTATAACCACTCCATGGACTCCTACTAACCAACCTTCTAAGAATTTCTCATTCTCCCATAATCTCTACCAACGGAAATTTCATGCATTACTATCAAGAACCGCTACTTTCTCTCATTTAACTATTACTCTTAGTAAAACTCCATCCTATTCCTCCTATACATTATAACCTTAGATGGAATAAGAGCACCACCACTACCACAACAAGAAACATCAAACCCTCTCCTTCTATCATTACTCAACTACTATCGACAACATCGCTATCAAAACTGAAAAAGATTACTGAAAGAACTTTAGGGCGGAAGATCATAAGCACGATTCATTTGAGAATTCTTATATAAAAATATGTATGACATAACATTATGTTGCTAGCCATTGAGAGTAAATCATGAATTTGCGAGACTGAGAATACTATGAGACATGAGTGCTTATATGAATAGATTCATATCATGAGGCTGATATCCATAACTTTATGGACTAAGATTGTGATCAATGGGCTAAAGTCCTTGCCCCTCATTCTGGGAACTGGGCGTAGATGTGAAGTGTATGAGCATAGGTCATGAACACAATTATGATATTAAGGACATCAATAGGATGTTGTAACGACTGAACTTTCAGGAATACGCTAGAGTATGACTGGATCGATATATCACTTTAACTCTTTCTAACACCTCACCATCTGATTCTCAAAACTTGACTTGGTTTCTCATCTTATCATCTCCCCCTTAGGTCTGAAGCTGACACTTTAAAGCTATGGATCTATTACATCATCTCTAAACTGGTCTACATTCAGTTTACTCTAATACTCGGGAAAGGCTTATCTCATGACTTTTGAACCCTCCATGTAAAGGTACTAGGGTTCCTTCTAAGACCTAATTCTAATATGCTCCTCTTAACCTCTTCCCATTGTCTTATAAGGCCACTTCATCTAACTCTTAGAGGAAAAAAATATTGCTTACATCAGCTTATTCCACATTGATAGTTCAAATATACTATCTAGGCATACATGAAAAATCATTAACTTGATTGGAACCTTGTCTGACTACATACGATCTCAGGTACACCTCCTAATGCTCTTGATAATCTCATGACTTAGCCACACTTCATTGCTCTCATCTAAGGGTAAAAATACCACACTTGTACCACACACTTATCAAAAGTAACACCTTAATTTCTCACCTAATTTATGTCAAACCTACTAGATCAGATCTCGAACTAATATCATCACCCTCATGTTGTCATCCTTCTTATCACGATACTCATATCAAATTCAAGCTTAGTGTCTATTACTAAACATGAATATCAGTATAATTGCTCACTTACTATAGTAACTTACAACTGCTATGTAAAATTAAGAAACACTCACCCACTAAGATCTCATGACAAGTAGTCAATCTTTAACTCTCAGTCTACCTATTTACAGATTACTACCACACTTCCATTTCACAACTTAAGTCCTACTTACTCATTCACTATACATCATTGCCTATTTAGTTCTACAACCCTCTGAATATCATGGGGCTCTCCTTTTAAGAAATCATAGCCCTAGATTAAATCCATCACATCACGAATACTTGGCTCTTCTATTCAACACTTACACTTGATCGACAATAATAGATTAACAGCTCATCATAAACTTCTCTCTGGTTAAAGTATACTCTAACTCATCCATACTAGTAACTCTTACTCTACCTTCTATCATGAAATCTACACCAACTCATCACTTCTTAGTCTACCCATAAGAAAAAAAACTCCTCATTAATAATTTACTAGGTGCATCACTCACACTTATCAAAAGTAACACCTTAATTTCTCACCTAATTTATGTCAAACCTACTAGATCAGATCTCGAACTAATATCATCACCCTCATGTTGTCATCCTTCTTATCACGATACTCATATCAAATTCAAGCTTAGTGTCTATTACTAAACATGAATATCAGTATAATTGCTCACTTACTATAGTAACTTACAACTGCTATGTAAAATTAAGAAACACTCACCCACTAAGATCTCATGACAAGTAGTCAATCTTTAACTCTCAGTCTACCTATTTACAGATTACTACCACACTTCCATTTCACAACTTAAGTCCTACTTACTCATTCACTATACATCATTGCCTATTTAGTTCTACAACCCTCTGAATATCATGGGGCTCTCCTTTTAAGAAATCATAGCCCTAGATTAAATCCATCACATCACGAATACTTGGCTCTTCTATTCAACACTTACACTTGATCGACAATAATAGATTAACAGCTCATCATAAACTTCTCTCTGGTTAAAGTATACTCTAACTCATCCATACTAGTAACTCTTACTCTACCTTCTATCATGAAATCTACACCAACTCATCACTTCTTAGTCTACCCATAAGAAAAAAAACTCCTCATTAATAATTTACTAGGTGCATCACTCACACTTATCAAAAGTAACACCTTAATTTCTCACCTAATTTATGTCAAACCTACTAGATCAGATCTCGAACTAATATCATCACCCTCATGTTGTCATCCTTCTTATCACGATACTCATATCAAATTCAAGCTTAGTGTCTATTACTAAACATGAATATCAGTATAATTGCTCACTTACTATAGTAACTTACAACTGCTATGTAAAATTAAGAAACACTCACCCACTAAGATCTCATGACAAGTAGTCAATCTTTAACTCTCAGTCTACCTATTTACAGATTACTACCACACTTCCATTTCACAACTTAAGTCCTACTTACTCATTCACCATACATCATTGCCTATTTAGTTCTACAACCCTCTGAATATCATGGGGCTCTCCTTTTAAGAAATCATAGCCCTAGATTAAATCCATCACATCACGAATACTTGGCTCTTCTATTCAACACTTACACTTGATCGACAATAATAGATTAACAGCTCATCATAAACTTCTCTCTGGTTAAAGTATACTCTAACTCATCCATACTAGTAACTCTTACTCTACCTTCTATCATGAAATCTACACCAACTCATCACTTCTTAGTCTACCCATAAGAAAAAAAACTCCTCATTAATAATTTACTAGGTGCATCACTCACACTTATCAAAAGTAACACCTTAATTTCTCACCTAATTTATGTCAAACCTACTAGATCAGATCTCGAACTAATATCATCACCCTCATGTTGTCATCCTTCTTATCACGATACTCATATCAAATTCAAGCTTAGTGTCTATTACTAAACATGAATATCAGTATAATTGCTCACTTACTATAGTAACTTACAACTGCTATGTAAAATTAAGAAACACTCACCCACTAAGATCTCATGACAAGTAGTCAATCTTTAACTCTCAGTCTACCTATTTACAGATTACTACCACACTTCCATTTCACAACTTAAGTCCTACTTACTCATTCACTATACATCATTGCCTATTTAGTTCTACAACCCTCTGAATATCATGGGGCTCTCCTTTTAAGAAATCATAGCCCTAGATTAAATCCATCACATCACGAATACTTGGCTCTTCTATTCAACACTTACACTTGATCGACAATAATAGATTAACAGCTCATCATAAACTTCTCTCTGGTTAAAGTATACTCTAACTCATCCATACTAGTAACTCTTACTCTACCTTCTATCATGAAATCTACACCAACTCATCACTTCTTAGTCTACCCATAAGAAAAAAAACTCCTCATTAATAATTTACTAGGTGCATCACTCACACTTATCAAAAGTAATACCTTAATTTCTCACCTAATTTATGTCAAACCTACTAGATCAGATCTCGAACTAATATCATCACCCTCATGTTGTCATCCTTCTTATCACGATACTCATATCAAATTCAAGCTTAGTGTCTATTACTAAACATGAATATCAGTATAATTGCTCACTTACTATAGTAACTTACAACTGCTATGTAAAATTAAGAAACACTCACCCACTAAGATCTCATGACAAGTAGTCAATCTTTAACTCTCAGTCTACCTATTTACAGATTACTACCACACTTCCATTTCACAACTTAAGTCCTACTTACTCATTCACTATACATCATTGCCTATTTAGTTCTACAACCCTCTGAATATCATGGGGCTCTCCTTTTAAGAAATCATAGCCCTAGATTAAATCCATCACATCACGAATACTTGGCTCTTCTATTCAACACTTACACTTGATCGACAATAATAGATTAACAGCTCATCATAAACTTCTCTCTGGTTAAAGTATACTCTAACTCATCCATACTAGTAACTCTTACTCTACCTTCTATCATGAAATCTACACCAACTCATCACTTCTTAGTCTACCCATAAGAAAAAAAACTCCTCATTAATAATTTACTAGGTGCATCACTCACACTTATCAAAAGTAATACCTTAATTTCTCACCTAATTTATGTCAAACCTACTAGATCAGATCTCGAACTAATATCATCACCCTCATGTTGTCATCCTTCTTATCACGATACTCATATCAAATTCAAGCTTAGTGTCTATTACTAAACATGAATATCAGTATAATTGCTCACTTACTATAGTAACTTACAACTGCTATGTAAAATTAAGAAACACTCACCCACTAAGATCTCATGACAAGTAGTCAATCTTTAACTCTCAGTCTACCTATTTACAGATTACTACCACACTTCCATTTCACAACTTAAGTCCTACTTACTCATTCACCATACATCATTGCCTATTTAGTTCTACAACCCTCTGAATATCATGGGGCTCTCCTTTTAAGAAATCATAGCCCTAGATTAAATCCATCACATCACGAATACTTGGCTCTTCTATTCAACACTTACACTTGATCGACAATAATAGATTAACAGCTCATCATAAAACTTCTCTCTGGTTAAAGTATACTCTAACTCATCCATACTAGTAACTCTTACTCTACCTTCTATCATGAAATCTACACCAACTCATCACTTCTTAGTCTACCCATAAGAAAAAAAACTCCTCATTAATAATTTACTAGGTGCATCACTCACACTTATCAAAAGTAACACCTTAATTTCTCACCTAATTTATGTCAAACCTACTAGATCAGATCTCGAACTAATATCATCACCCATGTTGTCATCCTTCTTATCACGAACTCATATCAATTCAAGCTTAGGTGTCTATTACTAAACATGAATATCAGTATAAATTGCTCACTTACTATAGTAACTTACAACTGGCTATGTAAAATTAAGAAACCACTCACCCACTAAGATCTCATGACAAGTAGTCAATCTTTAACTCTCAGTCTACCTATTTACAGATTACTACCACACTTCCATTTCACAACTTAAGTCCTACTTACTCATTCACCATACATCATTGCCTATTTAGTTCTACAACCCTCTGAATATCATGGGGCTCTCCTTTTAAGAAATCATAGCCCTAGATTAAATCCATCACATCACGAATACTTGGCTCTTCTATTCAACACTTACACTTGATCGACAATAATAGATTAACAGCTCATCATAAACTTCTCTCTGGTTAAAGTATACTCTAACTCATCCATACTAGTAACTCTTACTCTACCTTCTATCATGAAATCTACACCAACTCATCACTTCTTAGTCTACCCATAAGAAAAAAAACTCCTCATTAATAATTTACTAGGTGCATCACTCACACTTATCAAAAGTAATACCTTAATTTCTCACCTAATTTATGTCAAACCTACTAGATCAGATCTCGAACTAATATCATCACCCTCATGTTGTCATCCTTCTTATCACGATACTCATATCAAATTCAAGCTTAGTGTCTATTACTAAACATGAATATCAGTATAATTGCTCACTTACTATAGTAACTTACAACTGCTATGTAAAATTAAGAAACACTCACCCACTAAGATCTCATGACAAGTAGTCAATCTTTAACTCTCAGTCTACCTATTTACAGATTACTACCACACTTCCATTTCACAACTTAAGTCCTACTTACTCATTCACTATACATCATTGCCTATTTAGTTCTACAACCCTCTGAATATCATGGGGCTCTCCTTTTAAGAAATCATAGCCCTAGATTAAATCCATCACATCACGAATACTTGGCTCTTCTATTCAACACTTACACTTGATCGACAATAATAGATTAACAGCTCATCATAAACTTCTCTCTGGTTAAAGTATACTCTAACTCATCCATACTAGTAACTCTTACTCTACCTTCTATCATGAAATCTACACCAACTCATCACTTCTTAGTCTACCCATAAGAAAAAAAACTCCTCATTAATAATTTACTAGGTGCATCACTGCAATAACGTAATTTACCTCATCACTATCTCCCTTTCCTAGATTACTATACCTCTGCATGGATTCTTCTAACTGTGGGCACTTTTACTACTACTGGCTCATAAAATTGTAACTCATACTATCTTTTCGGGTGAAAATACTACCCAATTTCTAAAACACACTTCCTAATAAGGGTCTCAACTGAAACAACATTTAGAGAAGAGAGTCTGGGAGTACATTTTGCTTTTAGCTCGAACGCACGATTCATATGAATAAGAGTGCATTCTTTCAAATCTCAACACTTAATCTCACTCAAGGGCTCCTCTCAAGCCCCTCTGAAACCTCATGACTTTCTCAAGACTTTTGCTGAGAGTAATTCATCAATAAGGATCTGGGCTTTGCTTTTCAACTACCTTGAGTATGAGGGATAGTTGAATGGATATGAGAAATGTACCAGTTTGAATAAGTTTCTTAGGTGATAACTCTATCACACGGTCCAGAGAATGAAAGAAGGGAAACTTTTCTTAAATGTCTGCAGTTCCTCATTTATATAAGTGGGGCCCTCACAACCATAAATAAGATTTTACTGAAACAACTTCATAGACACCCTAGGACACTTGAACTTTGTGCTCTGATACCAAGTTTGTCACGCCCCGAGCCTAGACCCTTGATGTGGCCGGCACTCGAGAACCATTCCTGGCACCCAAGCAAACCCTCATCAGAGCTGGCTACAAGTGGAAGACTAACTCGACCATACATAAACATCAAACTGAATGAAATACTACATCAACAGCATATTAAATCTCAAAACTCTCTGAATATACTGAGTATTAAACATAAGTTTTAAACAAAACCTCTGAAACTGAAAGACTCTCCAAAAATGTCTACCTATGAAGCCTCTACTAGATATAGACGATTGTCGGGACAAGACCCACAACTACTCTAATGCTACTAATACGAACAACTCCAAAAAAATGGAGTCCTTCGAAAGCAAGGAGACCTCACTCGAAAGCTAACGAGAGCGGATGAAATGATCTCAACAGATTCTTGTTCAGGATCCTATGTACCTGTATCTGCATCATTAAAAGATGCAAGTCGAATGACGTCAGTACATTGAATGTACAAGTATGTAATATAACTAAATGGAGAAATAACTGAACTGATAGAGCAGAAAGAATACTTACCTCAACTCAAATACAAAGCAATAACAAGAAATGAAAACATTTAAAACTTCATAAATAAAAGATGTTAACTCAAGGATGTAGATAAAAATACAATAATATATTTTTTACTCTTATTTGAGATATTCTCAAAACATAGTTTAAAATAATTATGTTTTTTTTAAAAAGATTCTCAAAATTTTAAATTCAAAATAGGGCTCATGCTGAAATGTAGAAATGAATAACTCAACTCAAGAATCTCAATAACAATATAGAAAAACTCAATACTCAGAACTCAACGATACTATTCCTCTCAAGAATACTCAATTTATAGGGTTCATGCTAAAATATAGACATGAACAAATCAACTCAAGAATCTCAATGCATAACATATAGCAACTCAACTATTAGGAATAGAATTCAAAACTCAACAACAAACTCATCTCAAGAATTCTCAAATCTAAGGATAGAACCCTAGATTTACTCTTCTACTGATTTGAAAATATATGTAGGGCGTGAGGACAAATTAGTCCAATACTATGATAGCCTTACATATATGAAAGAACAATTTTCTTGAAGAATCTTGATTGGAAGACTTGAAACCCTAGCTTGAAAAAGAACAATCAAAAAAACCTTTCTTGAGATTCTTGAATTATTTTCTTGAAAACTTTATGGCCAAGAATTATGATTTTCATTAATGATTCATAATTGTATGAAGGAATTTGACTTGGAATGAATGAAATTCATGGAGAAGGACTTACCTTGAAGAAAAATCTTGAAAAATATTGAATGAATCTTTAATGGAAGTCCTATGCTTTGATTTTTCCTTAGGGTTTGAGAGAGAGAAGAGAATAGGGAATTAAGAGATGAAAATCTTATTGTTTTGGGATTTTTATTAGTCAAGAAATTCATTTAGGGCTTTTTTAGAGGTAAAAAGATCAAAACAACCTTTTTAATGTTTTCCTGTCGGCTAATTCGTCACTGCACTATATTAGGTTACTAAAATGATCATAATTATTTACTTGGAATCAGATTGACACAAAATTGATGGTGTTGGAAAGAAGATTCAAATACCTTTAATGTGATAGGTTATGGGCCACGTAACTCTTTATATTCTTAGAGATATGGTCGTTTGAAGTTGACCCAAGTAGAATCTTATGTCAAAACTTAATCGGTAAGGAAGCTTTCAAGTAAACTTTGTGCTAGGGGATTCTTGTGACCTTAATTCATGTCCAAATCTATTCTAACACTAATGAATTGACCTTAACACCTAAGCATAATTTAAGAATCACCCGACACGATCTTATAAGTAAAAGAATAATAATTCGGGTCTTAACTTAGAAATTTTTTGGTTGTTATACAATGTCTACCTAATATGTGTTAGCGTGTAACACCTTGAATTAGAGAAAGGCTAGAAAGGATTCAAGCGGGCATGACAAGAACCAAAAAGTGGACCATGGAACCCTCCATGTAGCCCTAGACGGGCCGTGAAGGGGACCACGGTCCGTTTGGGGACTCGTGGTGTAATTCCAGAACCTGCCCCAAGCAGGTGTCCCTCCCACGGACGCCTAGATGGCACGTGGTGAGGTTGACAGACTGTCAAAGGGGTGGTCAATTTGCCCCCTCATAAGGGGCTTCTTTCCTAGTCACTAGTCAAGGACCACAGAAGTCTAAACGTCCCGTGAAGCCCCACACAGCCCGTGAAGTCGTCCATGAAGGGGTTTATCAGACTAAGAGTTTAGGGTAAAATTAAAACAATCATATCTTTTAGCACAAAATGAATTAGATGGATCCTGACCTATCAAAGGAAAGATCTTTGAGTCCTCTTTCCAGTGCCACCAAGTTTGATTCATTTGATGTTTGGAGCAAAACGTTATTCCCAAAATAGTGAAGCCCTGTCATGCTAATGAATCTTCACGACCCTCTTCACGGGCCATCATGATCTAGACGACCCGTGAAGCCCTCCTTGAAGTCGTTTCGTTAGTTTTAAGGCAGGGTCATTGTGGTCATTTCCCTAATTGATTAATACCTAATCTATGTCGATTTGGCCCTTAACCTAGACCCTATATAAACCTTTTAAGCCTAATTCTATCAATATTTAGTCACTCCAAAACTCTCTCTAAATCTCTTCTCCCTAAATAATTCTCTCTCTAGAAAAGTTGAAGAAGAAGATTCTAGAGTTTTCAAGACAAGTCTCCTAATCCTCCATTGATTTCAACCTTTGGCATTAAGGTATGATAGTCCTTCACCTATGGAGTCCTTTCCTCCATAGGGTTCCAAATTTCCCCAATTTTCAAGCAAGAATTCCTCAATTGAAATTAGGGTTTTTGTTATATCTTATGGGTTCTTTCAAATTATGATTTGATTAATTGAATTATGCTTAATTATGCATGAATTGAGTTAAATTGCATGTTTCAAGTTGACTCCCCATGAGCCCATGTGAAATCCATGTTTTCTAGAATTGATCATATGATGAAGCTTTTAACTCATGAAAATTGAATTGAGATAATTGAATAATTTAAGATGAAATTGCATAAGCTCATGCATGATTCATGTTTTCTAAGCTATGATTTCATGATAAAGTTATGAAGGATCAAAAGATGGGTTTGATGAAGATATGCATGTTCAATTATGAAATTTATGATGATTTAAGGTTGCTTTGAGAGTAAAGCATCAATGTTGTTGTTATGAAAGGATTCCTCACATATACATGAAAGCATGATTGTGGAAGGCTTTTCCAACATAAATGATTCTTAGAGTTGAAAGGTTTTCTCAACTAAACTTTGAATCAAGATTTAAGGAGCTATTCTAAATGATGTAAGCTTGGACTAGTCCATGGAAGATGAAACGTCTATACACATGTTTTAGCTTGGATTGGTAACCCTAGGTGTACCTTTCCATGGATTAATGATATGAATATGATCAATGACTAATTCTGTGGGAATTTTACTTAGCACCGAGAGGATATTGAGATGGAGGCTCTCCCGTAGAAGAGGTCAAGTCTCTAGTAGCAATCTATTTATCCCATAACTATGTACCACCATAGGATGATTGTCTCAGATAGACATTAGCTAGTGGATCCACTTAAGCTAGAGATTTATAGTCCTTGCCTTGGCAAATAGGACGACCCTTTTTCGGTATAAGGAGGACACCGGATTCCATGTTGATAGCTCACATGGTCTTTATGTCTGTTAATGGTAAGCTTCCCACAAGAATGAACTAAGGTTACTTCTAGAAGTATCTCACAAGTGTTTTAAAGTTGTTAGATTGCATTGACCATGATTACGATGATGTTTTCTAACCTCTTATTTTATGGTTTTAACTTGGTCTTTGCATGACATGAAATGTCCTTTTTAGCATGATTTTGTAACTCTATGCATTGCTATCATACTTGGTACATCTTTGTACTAACGCATACTCTTGCCTACATTGTTTCACTAATGTAGGGTGTGACGACTCCTCTCCATCCACCCGTGGCTAGAGATTGCCTTAGTAGACATCGAAGATTGGTGAGTCCTCATGTTCCGAGGACCGAACTTTATTGCTTATTGTCTTTACTTCCTTTCAGTATTGTATGTGATGTAGGGGTTACGTCTCGATCACATTGTTTCACTAATGTAGGGCGTGATGACTCCTCTCCATCCACCCCTGGCTAGAGATTGCCTTAGTAGACATCACAGATTGGTGAGTCCTCATGTTCCGAAGACCGAACTTTATTGCTTATTGTCTTTACTTCCTTTCAATATTGTATGTGATGTAGGGTTTACGTCCCGATCACACTTGATGTACTAGATGGCTTTGAGACAATGTTAGACTTCGGCTACGTTTGATAAACTCTTATGATTTGAAATTGACTTTTTTAAATCTCTTGATTTTCTATTATCTTGTATGATGTATGCTAAGTGGCTTGTATAGGGCCTCTCGGGGTCTTATATGTCATGTTACGTCTAGGAACTACTTTAGGTCATGACATAGCGCCACACTTAAAAGTGAATATTTTTTAAGTTGAAACTTTTATTATAACAATGGCTAGCTATATTTCCAATTACCGAGCTGAAAAGTGGTTAGGCCCCACCCTATCTATTTAACTTAGTTGATTGATTAAGATGTCACAAAAATAAGGCTAAAATTGTATCGCCTTAAAGAGCTTAAAAGTGGCTAGCCCTTGTTAATTTACTACAATAGTTGATTGATTAAGATATAATAAATATAGGCTAAAAGTATAAATTGTATCACTTAAAAGAGTTAAAAGTGGTTAGCCCATGCTATTTCACTGTAAATTGTGTCACTTGAAAAGAGCTTAACAGTTTTTAGCTCACTCTATTTCACTACATAGTTCATTGATAAAGATGTCATAATAATAGCCAAGTTTTGTAGCAATTTTAATGGGAAAAGTCGGGGTAGGGGTAGGAGTTATATTAGTCTTTTCTGCTACTTCTCTCTTTATTAGTATTATTATTATTTATTACATGAGTAATGTTTTGTACTTCTTCATTTTATTAATTGTTAGTTGTTCCTTCATTGGTCGTGTCTATCTTCCCTCTTTACTACCGTTATTTTTTCTATTTTTTTGATATTGTTATTTTGTTGTCATATTATTCTTGCAATTTTGTTTCAATAATTTTTCTTCTGAGTCGAGGGTCTATTAAAAACAACTTCTCTACCTCACAAAGATAGAGATATTAGTTTTCTTAAGTCATGGCATTCTCATACCCCTCACTTATTAAATTACATTGAAAATATTATTATAACTATTATTGATATTATTTTCAAAACCTCTGTGTATTATTCTTGTTCCATTGAATAAGACATTTAATATATAGGTTTATATTTTTCAATAGCATGATAATGCATTTCTGTTCTAACTAACCTATATGTAATTAAAGAAAAATCATTTTTTAAGTTTATCTATTTTATGCATGCATAAACACTAATCAATTTAAGGTATGATAAGCGTGATAACAAACCTCTAAGGTTGAAAATCATTTTTCATTTAAGTATTACTTTATCTATTTCAATTTATTTATAGGCTGGAGTTGAGTAGGGTTCTAATTACAGGTTCGATAGAACACATGAGTAACTAGCCAAAACTCTGTATGGAAAGATAGTAACTTCTATTTAATTTCACATGGCCAAGGGAAAGATGTCCAAAAAATCATTTTAAAATGGATAAATAATTCATCCAACATCTTATAAGATATTGTTTCTATCTTTGAATCAATAAACTCAAAATTTTGAATTCTTCTATCGAAACCTTAAGCATTATATCAAAATGACTATTCTATGAGTTCAAATTACTCATTTGTTGCTGGTGCTACTAGCAATTAAAGGCAGTAAACCTAGCTGGATCAACGACTACTAGCTGAACTTCAATCGTCTCTACTCAAAGAATCGTCCAGCTTCCTCTTCTTTTCGTTCACAGAACTTTCATGTGAGTCGCGGTGCAATGAATCCATGAATTCTTCATCTCTTGAACACGCTTGCTTTATTTCCACATCCTGCAATTGATCTTCGCAATAAACTTGATATCCTAATGTTAAAAAAAACACAGTTAGTTGGTGTTGAAAGAAGATATATGTATTTGGAGTTGAAGATAGCTTTCGAATGTTGTGTTTGAACATATATTACTTTGTAAAAAAAAGAAAGTTGAATTTGTGCGACTGAACCACTATTTCACTCAAATTAATCTTCAAATAACAACAACAACAAACTCACTATAATCCTGAGTTCTAAGGAAGGTAGAATGTATACAGACCTTACCCCTACCTCTTAAAGATAGAGAAGTTGTTTCTGATAGACCCTCAGCTTAAGGCAAAAACCGTTATATGCAAATACTGAACTCAAAAACAACAACAACAACAATATACTGAACTTAAGTATTTGAAAATAACATGGATTGTCGAATAAATAGAAGTAGAAGATGAATTTACCAAGGGAATGATTATTCACAATCTTGTTCTTTAGAGATGTCTCATCTGCGGCATCATTCGATTCACCAACAGCAGAAGTTGTGGGGATAGGTAGATAATCAAAGGGCCTGTGGATTTGAATGTAATTTAAAAACCATGGAGTGCCTCTCTTTGCATAAAACATAATATATGCCTCCTCTGCCAAAACAATATCTTCTTCAACAAAAGCAACCTATGAAAAAATATCAAGTTAGTTTTCGTAAACTCAAAATATTTCTAACAAATAAGGAAATTCTACTATTTTCCATACCTTCTCGTCATCAAATTTTGTACCATTCATTTGGAGCATAACGAATGAAGTTGTAATAGGGTCCTGAAGAGATTGAAGGTCCTGAATGCACTATAATTGCGTAGAGATCGTATTTCATTTCATCCTATTGAGAAAAGGAAACAATATCATTTAACTGCTAACAAAAGATAAAATGTACGTAAAAGTCCAAATGAAGACACTCACATTATTGATTTCGTCGGTGTAAAGAAGCATGTCCAATTCTAGTAGAAATGAACATGCTTGTCCACCTTTTGAACAACTATCCCGTTATTTTTGAATCTCTTCAAATGTAGGGTAGCAACAAAAAGGGCACGATCAACGAGGTGCTGCTTCTCAAATGGCCCCTGTGTCTTGCACCTTTCACAAGAAAACTCAATTTTCTCAATTTTAGTGAATGACTCCAATGCTGTTGGCACACTGTCAACATCCTCAATCTCCAAGCTTAAGTCGATTAGAGGCTCGTGTGTGACAGTAAAATGACCACAATTGCAACAGCGGAGCTGTAAATTGAGAAAAATAGACTAACAATATAAATTCCATATTTACAAGTGGGGTATGGAGAGGATAGAGTATACACACACCTTATCCCTACCTTGGGAGGTAGAGAGAATGTTTCTAATAGACCCTCAGTTCAAGTAAAAGCATTACAACGCAGTTGAAAAAACGTAAACAACAGCAAATGCTTACCTTGCTCACAAGGCGACCACCAAAGGCCTCCTTCACAATGTTATCTTTTGTCTCTAAATTGTCACAGCAGCTTTCAAGTTGATTGAGAAAGCACTAGAAGAATTCATGTGCATCTTCTTGTTGGTTCCCATCAAAGTAAGACGAAAAATCTGATATTTTCACAAAGTTAAGGAACACAGAAATATAAGGTACATAGTGATAATTAAATGTGCTCTATAAAGTAAACTTCAGAAGGAAATAAATAAATGACTAGGTATGGATATACTTCTCAAATGGCTGACAAGTTTCTCCGGCCTGAAAAAAAACCTCCCATAAAACATCAAATAGTCAATAAGCTCTCGGATAATGCACACTACACAGAATCCAAGGTGGTACCCTGCAACAAGAAATGATGATAAGCTAAGGTAAAAGACACTAAAAATGGATTAAAATAAAAAGAAAATTCTAAGTTGATCCTTACTTTGACATGGAGAAACATGATCGATCGATGTAAGGAGTTGAAGCAACACCACGGTATGCATAAGCGATTGCACAACTGCATTTAGAAAGCATGTGTTGCCTAAGTTATACATGCCAATGCCCTAAAAACAACAACGAGTTAACAGCTAGTATACACACAAGAAACATATAGTAGAACTAGGAGCTTTATATATATATATATATATATATATATATATATATATATGACATTTCAATACTACAACAACAACAAACTCAATGTAATCCCACAAGGTAGTGTGTACGCCGGCCTTATGACAGTAGAGAGGTTGTTTGGTAATGTAGGACATTTCAAAGTATACCTAATATTAGTTAGCTCCACGCTGAAAAAGTGAATAATTTTTAAATTGAAACTTTTGTCATAATAGTGGCTGTTTTTTCAATTACCGAGCTAAAAAGTGGTTAGACCCTACCCGTTCTATTTTACTTCCTAGTTGATTGATTAAGATGCCATAAAAATTGGCTAAAATTGTAAAATGTATCACTTAAAAGAGCTTTAAAAGTTGTTAAGCCATACTATTTCACTGTAAATTGTATCTTTTGAAAAGAACTTAAAAGTTGTTATCCCGTGCTACTTCACTAAATAGTTGATTGATACAGATATCATAAAAATAGACTAAAAGTATAATTTGTATCAATTGAAAAAGCTTAAAAGTGGCTAGCCCGCTCCATTTCTCTACACAATTGATTGCTTAAGAATTTGATGTCATTAAAAAGGCTAAAATTGTATAACTTAAAAGAGGTTAAAAGTTGGAATTATACCATTATTTTAAAAGGCTTATACTCAATAGGCTTAGTTTCTTCCTCAACTATCTTTTTGAAATTCTCTGGCTCAGTTGAGCAAATGGGCTTGTAAATTGAAGCAATTGAATCAGAATCAACAACAGTGATCAATGTTGGAGCGGATTTGACCTGACCCGGTGACCCATCAACCAAACCCACATCCTTTTCTTTTTGTTCTTCTTTTTCAACTTCAATTTTCTCTGATGAAAAATCGATATTATTTTTCTCAATTTCAACAGATTTCAAAGTTGGATGATCAGGTGAAGTCAGATTCTCTGCAAGAACTTTTTTCATTGAGATTTCAAAAAAACAACAGAATTAGAGAGAAATGTAAAGACTGATTTTTTGAGGATTTTTAAGAAAGAATATGCTTTGAAATGATGAGAAAAACAACAGATACAAAAAGGGGGGTTTTCTTTGGAGATGAAATCAAGGAAAACACTAAATCCTGTGTCTTTCTTTAATTTGTAAAAAATTGAACTTTGAAGGAATTTGGAGATTTTGAGAGGATGTTTTTTTTTACTTGAGGGTTTTTGCAAAGGCTTTTGACAGATAGGAGAGAGTTTTGAAATGGGAGGGAAATATATATAGGGGTTTGGGGGTGGGGGGGGGGGGGCACTTGGAAAGTACATTAGTCAACAAGGAAAGGGATGAAATTTAATGTGATTGTCTAAATTAGTAGATTATCTCAATTCTATGATATAATAGTCACTTAACTATTGATAATTATTTGATGAAGTCATGTTATTTCTCTTTTTTAATAAGAAGGTCATTTAAGTTTATTTATATCTATTCAAAAGTAACCATATTAAATATTTGAATGAGCAAAATTTTATTTATTCTATTCGATTTTTATATTTTTTTTCAATCTATACTGCAATAATCAATGACTTGACCTAATCCTAACTTGTAACTTAAATTAAACTTATTTTCTCAGAAAAAATCATGAGGAAAATTTTAATTTTTGCTCTCGCCAAATCTTATGGCATACTTATATTTATTTAACGTAAGTATCGGTGCAGATATTTGCAAATAAATATTTAAATATTGGATAAATTTTAGCATGTGTATCGCTTCTTAATTAGTTATCTTTCTTTCTCGGTAGAATGCTAATTTCATATAACACGGTATATTCTATTAATCTATTTTATGGATGCATTTATATGAATGAATATTTTCTCTTTTTAATATAACTTTTAATTTAATTATTTTTATTCATAAGAAAATAAATACTACTCTTATAAAATTTACAAGTTATCGCAAGTTTTTATTTATTTGGGTTATGGCTAGGGTAGGATCAGACTGTAGTTTATTGATACATGGATTGAAAAAGAAAGAAAGTTCATGTAAACAAAATAAAATGATATGTCATATTTTGTTGATAAAATATTAATAGAGTGACTTTTGAAGATATATAAACAAACTTTGGTGACCTTTTTGTTACCAAAAAAAGAACATGACTTTGTTTGATAATTATCAATAGCTGAGTGACCTTTTGAGTTATTATCCCCTACATCCCCCCTCCCCCTCTCCTCCACACACACAATATAAATGTTTTGCCTATACCACGTGATCTATGATTTCGTTGAATTTACAACAACGCTTTTCTAAATATCTGATTATTTAAGATAAAAAATAAAAAGTAGGTTCTATTAAAAAAAACTAATAATCTAAACATAAATTAACCAAAATATTAGAACACCTCCTAAAATAGAGCATAAAAAAGATAGCAAGATGATATATCTTAATGGGAAAAAAACGCAAATATAGTAATCTTTGATAAATTTTCTTGATATGTTCTCTTAGTAACATTATCATTATTTTAGGTTGATTGCTCTTTTATAAGCATTTGCGTATTTTTATTTTATTTCCATATATATATATATATATATATATATATATATATTTCAGATTAGCTAAATTATTTCTCTCACACATGCCATATATAAAAACTAGTTATTTTTCCAATAGTCTAAATTATTTCATTGCATTTACGACATGAACTTTTTTAAATATCTTATTATTAGAGATAAAAAAAATAGAAAAGGTAAATTTTGTAAAAATGAAAAACTAAATATTGAGAATCTAATTGTAAATTAATCAAAAATGGTCAAAACACTTCCTAAAATAGAGTATAGAAAAGATATCATGATGACATATGTTGAAAAATAAAATAGAAGTAGTAACCACTGAAAAATATTCTATCTATGTTCTTCGAATTTGACGTTATCACGTTTTCATTGATATAATTACTTTCACGAGGTTTATTAATCTTTCTAAAGCATTTGAGCATTTTTATTTTATTTTTGAGCTGATAAGATTTATGACTCTCAACTATTTAATGCCTGTCTCTCTCTCACACATCATGTAAAATCATATAATTATTAAATTTATCCGCGATTCACATGATCTGATATCTGATTATTTAAAAATAAAAATAAAAAGTAGGTATTTTAAAAAATATATATATTAGTAAATTCAAACGTTAAATTTATCAAAATGACCAGAACGTCTCATGAAGTATAGTACATAAAATATAGTATGGTTACTTATCTCAAGAGGGAAAAGCAGAATTAGTAGCAATCTTTGGTAAAAGTTTATCTCTTTACTTCAAAAAGACATTAAAATGATTTGGTAATCAAGCTTGAAGGTTTCTTCTCCAAATTCTTAGGGCTTTTCTTGCCAAGGTATGTGGAAATTCACCAATGGATCCCTTTCATCCATTGGGTTCCAAAAGAACTCAAATCTCCAATTCAATTCTCACCCAATTTTATTAGGGTTCATGTTAATCTCCATGGGTCCAATTTATTATGATTCAATTGTTTGATTTAAATATTATTGTGCATTATTTGATTCAATTACATGGTTTTCAATTGATTTCTCATGGACCCATGCATTATACTTTATCATGACTATGAATTTATGAAGAAAATTTATGAACTTATGAATGATGATTTATGAAAGCTATGCATGTATTATGAAAATGATGTTTTATGAACTAAGGATGCTTTTGAGATAAGTATCAATTGATTCTGAAAGGTTTTCTCATATATTATAAAATTATGGTTGTGAAAGGTTTTCTTACATGTGTATGAATCATGATTTAAAGGAGCTACCCTTAGACGACTTTATGATTTGGAATGGTATTATGATTATTGTCTTTCCTAATGTTATGCTTTGATAATTCACTTTATCTATTCCACTGGATTTAGCACCGAGAGGAATTTAAGGTGGTGGCTCAAATAGTCTTTAGTAGCAATCTCTATTCCTAAACTACGTGCCCCCATAGGATTGTCTTAAGTGACCTAGCTAGTGGATCCACATATCCTTTATGATATGATACTGAGTTCTACCTTGGCAAGTAAACTCTCCTTTCTCAGTGTGGGAGTGACATCAGATTTTATGTTATAGCTCACATGGTCTATTGTCAGTTAAAGCTAATATCCCACAAAAGAACTACAATTTTTCTTCTCAGTGAAACCGATCAAAACTCACTCTCTTTCAGTTAATTACGTATATGACATAGCTCACATACAATGGACAACATCAGAAGTAGAACAGATGAATATCAAAGAAGATTTGCAATATGCAGTTGTGGGGAAATTTGCACATGGCTGGCCAGAAATGAATGATCTACGAGAGGTGATTACTAAACAATGCAACATCAAAAGCAAATGCAAAATAGGATTGTTTTGCAATAGACATATCCTTAGTAGATTGTTTTAAAGGAGGATTACTTCAATCTCATATTGTCACAACCCAAAGTATACCGTAGGTGTAACATAGTTTATAGCACCCCAAAAGTCTCTACACAAACCACTTAGCATACATCATACAAGATAATAGAAATAAAGAGAGTTCAAAAGAGCATTCTCATATCATAAAAGAGTTTGACAAAGTAAAAGTATAACATAGTCTCAACAAGCCACCTTATACATCAAAGAAGTGGTTGGGACTTAACCCATGCACCACGTACAAATGTCTGAAAACTGAAATAAAGAAAAGCTATAAAAGTGTCTTGGTCCTCGAAACATGAGGACTGACCAACTCTTGTTCTTCGAATCATCAATGAGATCAACTAGCCACAAGTATGCGAGGTAGGAGCGTCAGACCCTTCATTAGTGAAACAATGTAGGCACAAGTATGCATTAGTACATGGAATGTACAAGTATGATAGCAATGTATAAAAATATGAATCATGCTAAAATGACTTTACAGGACATGCAATGACCAAGCTAAATCATAAGATAAAAGGTTAGAAAATACAAGTCATAATCATGGTCAATGCAATCTTAAAATATTTGAAATACTTTGTGAGATACTCAGAAGTAACGTAGTTCATTATTGTGGGATGTTTACCATTAACCAACATAGACCATTTGAGCTTAAACATAGAATCCGGTTTCTATCTCACACCAAAAAGAGATGTCCTACTTGCCAAGGTAAGAACCATAAACTTCTAGCTTACATGGATCCACTAGCTAAGACATCATATGGGGGTACGTAGTTAGGAACAAGGAGATTGCTACTAGAGACCCGACCTCTACTAACGAGAGAACCTCCATCTAAATATCCTCTCAGTGCTAAGTAAAATCCCATGGAATAGTCATTAATCATATTCATTTCATCATCTATGGAAAGGCACAATTAAGCTACCAATCCAAGCTAAAGTCATTTAGAATAGCTCCTTAAATCTTGATTCAACTTAGGTGAGAAAACCGTTCAACCTTATGAATCCTTATGTGAGAAATCCTTTCACAATCATGATCATATTAATATGTGAGAAAACCTTTCACAATTTCATTGATACTTTTTATCTAAAAGCATCCTTAAGTCATAAACATCAATCTCATAAAAGTATGTATATCTTCATAAATTCATCGTCATAATTCATAAGTTTCATCATGTGTTCATAGTCGAAATTCATGGATCATGCATGGGTTCATATGAGTTTAACTAAAAAGTATGTAAATACTTCAATTCATGCATTAGAAGATAGAAAATAGGCAATTGAATAATTGAAAAGAACCCATGAAGATTGAAGAAAATCCTAACTTTGATCAATTGAATTTAACTTCGAGAATTAGGATCTTTGGAGACCCAATGGAGGAAAGGATTTCATTGGTCAATACTAAGATACCTTCATAATCAAAGCCCAAAATCTATGGTGAATTGGAGACCTTGAAGTGAAACTGTAGCTTGTTCTTCCTTTGCTTAAGAGAGAAATTTGAAGGAAGAACTTGGAGGGAATTTGGGATTTAGGAGAATGATTTTAGAATGGATAGTTTTAGGACTTAAAATACTTATATAGGGCTTTGAATAGGGGTCAAAATGATATAGGTTTGGTATTAAACACATAGGGAAAAGATCCAAAAACCCCTTAAAAATAACTATCGAACCCTTCTACTGTTTGGACCTACAGTTCGTAGGACTTCCTACGGACCGTACTGGTCATCCATAGAAAAGTACAGAAGCCTTAAGTTTTGACCAACTTTGACGAGACCTGTCTACGACCCGTAGAATTTTCTACGGTCTGTAGACTCCAACTGTAGAACTCAACTTTGACCTTAAAATTTCACTAAGTTCGGGACCTTTCTACGAGATTTACCTACGACTTGAAAAACATTTGATGGACCGTCCTGGTCAATCGTAGAATCAACTTCAGAAACTTGATATTTCCTAAAACTCTATCCACTTTCTACGGATGCCTTCTATTGTCCGCATAATCTTCTATGGCCCGTACACTGGACCCATAGAATCCAACCAGTAGCCAAAAATGAAATCTTTTCCTCTTTCCAAAATCCAAAGTATTACACATATCTAAAGGAGCATTCTACATTACGTGTAAAGAAGGGTACTTATACTTGATGAAAACCCTAATTTATGACGTAAATTTTAAGATTGATGAGGAAACCACCAAGACTATGGCGTGGATCTCTTTTCCTAACCTTCTTCCAATCTTTTCTGGTAAAGAGAGTCTTTTCTCTTTAGCTACAACCATTGCTAAGCCGCTACAACTAGACCAAGCCACCATCAATCAATCTAGGCCTAGTTGTACGAAGGTGAGAGTATTGGTGGATCTAGCAACTTCTCTTCCTATAGTAGAGGTTGTGAATGTTCTTGATGAGGCAACTAGAAAGTTGAAATCTGATAAGATCTCTATCAAGTATGACTACATTCATAAATATTGTTTAGAGTGTAAGATTCACGGCCACAACAAGAATATTTGCAAAATTTTACATCCAGAATTGCGGAAATTCAATTATTCAAAGGAAATAGCCAAGGGAACTGGTCTTTTGGGTGGATTTGACCCCGTTTTCAAAAATTCTTGATATGGCCGTTGTTAGATTCGATTTCTTATTGTGATTACTTATTTGAATAGATTGCATTGATTTGGAGTCCCAACAAAAAGGGAAAGCTCAAGTTCCAGAGTGATTTGTTTGATTGATTGAGATAAGTGAACTACTTAACCTTTGTTAAGTATGTAGAATCTCGTATTTTCTTATTGTATGAATTGGGGAGTAACGTGATTTGGTGATGGGTTTAACCTGTTTGTACTTAATGATTCCATGATGAAAATGGGGAAATAAAAAAAGGTAACTTGATAGTATATTGTTGTGTGATGCGTTCTGGATGATTGAAATGATTATATGATCTCATATTGATGAAATGTCATGATTATCTATGATTCATTGTTAGGATTGGAATATCCTTATTTCCTTGAGAATTTGTACGTGCCTATTTGCATTGGTTCTGAGGCACTGATTATGGTAAGTGTCATATGATCTAAGGAAGAATAAGGAACCAAAAAGGATACACCAACTTGAGGGACGTGTCGTATGCCACAATGGATAATATGATTCAAGGGTCATGTCGCACGCAGTGATGGATGCATAGACTAATAAGTCCCACATGGACCCCTGACTAAGAGACATAGGGTGTGTATCATTAGGACAGACGTACATTATCTTACTTGGCATTTCATTTTATTGCATTGCACATTATTACCATTTGTGAACTTGTGAGTGCTTTTTGTGGAACTTGTGATTGATGAACTTGATGTATGTCGATGATCTATAAATGTTGAGTGTTGTTATTGAGCTATGTGCCATGTGAATTGTGAACTATTAGGTTGAGCTGATCTTGTGCAGGTTGTAGTTGGAGGTTTGGTTAGAGTGTTAGGATTACCCATATTCTATATTATTTTACTTCGTGTGTAGTGGTTTACTTGCTGAGTACCGTGTTATTTGGTACTCACTCATTGCTTCTACATTTGTGTAGCTTACGAGCTTGGATCTTCATGATTATACTTCCTCTATACTTTGTCCAAGACTTTACTGTGGAGACTTAAGAGGTAGTTGTTTGTCATCTCTACGAGCCCTCTTGTTCCTTATTTATGTCATTGTTCTACTCTAGAAACAATGACATTGAGACTTGTATTTTTTTTTATTGTAATACATTAGATGCTTCTACATGTGATAATCAGATTTTGGGGGTTTGTTTAAGTTAATTATGATTTACATATTATTATATAGTGCTAGACTTTTATTCATGTTTTACTTCTGCATCTATCGTTATTATTTGGGCTGTAGGCTGACCTGTCTTGGTGAGATAAGGCAAGTGTTATCACGTCCATTTTTGGGTTGTGACAGAAATAACTTTACTTCAGCCTCTATAAGATTGTAACTCTTTGATTCTTCTTAATCAAGGCAGATTGGTATGACTTCTTTATTTTTCCCCTTTTCTGTGTTTGTCTTATTTTTCATGAAAACATTGGTTTTTAATAAATCTTATTTAGTGTTAAGATCACAACGTCACGGGCTCAAACATTTTGTCACCCGTGATATGGAGCCAAGGTTATCCGAGGGCTGTCAATTCGTACTCTATTGCTTGAAAATTACACTATGTACATAGGTAAAAGAAATTTTATATATATATATATATCATATCTTCATCATCATCATCATATCATCATATATTATATCATCATATATTATTAAAAGTGTAAAGATCCATAGAGCAAAGTTGGATTACCATATACTAAATTAAATATTGGCCAAATCCATCGGTGGACCCCTAAAGTTGGCACCAAGTTTCACTTAGACACCTCAACTAGGCGATGTTCATTTTAGATACCTCATTTAGGGTCCCGTTGTATTATTTTGACACTTTTTTTAACAATAAGCAAAAAGTTGAAGGAGAGTGTAATACACTCATTGATGACGTGGCAAACAACCAATTAAATTATCACATGTGTAATTTTTTAGTAAATAAAATAAAAGTATTATTCGAAAAAAAATCAATTTAACCTCCCCCCCCCCCCCCCCCCATCCCAATGGTAGTTGTCTTCTTCACTACACCAATAATTTTTTTTATTTTTTCCTTAATTCGCTGTAGTAAATTGTTACAGATCAATTTTTTTCTTTCATGTAATTTGAGAGAAAAAGAGAGGAGGAGGAGGGAGGGATAGGAAGAAAGAAAGAGAATAAATATGAAATATGGGTATTGGTATCCATTTTTCTGGTAAAAGAGGTGGAGGGGGTGATAGTAGATTTAGAAAAGTAATACAATGAAGAAGAAGAAAAATGACTTGAAAACAGATTTCAATAAAAAATTCGACCTCCATTGAAGGAGTTTAAGCTTAAAAAAATGGTGGGAGTTGGTGGCTTGAAAAATGGAGAAGAAAAAAAGAAAATAAAATAAAAAATGGCTAAATTAAGCCTTTCACGCGCTATTATTGAGTGTATCACACTCACTTTGACATGTCAGCAAAAAGTGTGAAAATGACACAACGGAACCCTACATGAGGTGTCTAAAATGAACATCGCCCAATTGAGGTGTCTAAGTGAAACTTGGTGCCAACTTTAGGGAGTCACCGATGAGTTTGGTCTTAAATATTTATTTAATTTAATAGTATTATTTTCATTATTTTTTAAATTATAAGTTATTTATTAGAAATACAATCAAAGGATCATTAATTAAATAGTAAGTTACAATGAATTGTTTAATTTACTAATTCATTCATCTAGGACAATGAAAGGATTTTTTTGTTATGAAGTTATAATTCAAGCAAAAGTTGAAAGCATCTCCACATCTCATTTCAAGATAACATTTAATATTTATCTTAAAATTGCTTTCATCATTAAACATTTAGCTCTCACCATTAGCTTAGTTTTTCAACAATAAAAACCATTCAGTTCTTGTAATTACTTGGAGCTTAATATTGAATAAATGGTAACTAATGACTTTTCACCTCCTATACGAAATAACTATTGATTTTCTTGTTTTCATGTTTTTCCATTTGCACAAATGATCCAAGTGAACCGTTAAGAAGTTCTTTATTCACCATTAAATGGATAATGAATTATATTATCTCATTCATTGTATATTCTCCTCAATAATAAGGTTTAATAAACCAAGAATATGTATAACACCACTACTGGATATGTATAACCCATGTTATTATGAAGCTGATTTGAAGTTTTGATGATTTAACAAACTTCTGGATCTAACAAGGGACCTGGTCGAGGAAAGATTTTACGTTCGTGAAAAGGACAGAAGACAGCTATATACAAGCTGTCAACTCTGCTGTGGTTGGTGCACGCCTTTTTAGAACAACAGGCTCCCAACCAATGGCGTTGTTCCAAGGGTTTGTGTCCCTTATACATTAGTTTCTTCCCCAAAGACACAACCAAGATTTGACAAACAAAATGTGAATTCTGAAAATTCACAAGCTCACAAAGAAAAAGCCATCTGCAAGCAAGAACACTGCTCATTATCAACAAGGGACTTGATGGAGTGTTGAAGCGTCTTTTGTTGTATTTTTGAGTTTTGTGTCTTATGTTTTTATATTGTAAATCCACTCCTAAGTTATAAAGGATAGTAGATCGGTTGCTTGTCATAGTCTTTAGTTGAGTCGGATTAACTAGAGTTAGTTAGTCGAATCATCTAAGTTTTAGTCAAGTCTCTTTTCATCATTGTTTTGATTTTCTCTTGGGTAGAGTTGCCTAGGAGTGTCAACTAGAGTTAGTTGACGTGTGGGTGCATCAGAGTTGCGGCTTGTCTCCTCTCTTATCTCCGAGATCCAAGTTGGTAGCTAGAGTTAGCAGTCTTGGGATCTTGTAGTCTAGATCAGCTAGAGTTAGTTGGTTTAGTAAGCAAGTTATTACTTAGGTTCCTTTGTAGTAGAGTTGCTACAGTAAGGGGGAAGGGATTCAAGAGTCTGTAATTTGAAGCATTGCTCCGTTTTGAGTGAAATGGAGTTTGGGTTGAAATTCTGTGAGTACAGGTTGTGATTTTCACCGCCCATGACCAAGGGAGTTTTCACGTAAAATCCTTGTGCCTGATCTTCTTTGAGTTATTTATTTTCTGCACTTGTATTTTGTTGAGGGACCTGGTCCAGTGATCACTAGTGGACGCATCCATTCCAACAACCCCACTACTGGAAGAAATAGTAGAGGAAAGCTCCAAATTTATGAGGTAAATGTTTATGTTCATTTTCCTTTATTACTTTATATGAATATTCATGAAAATGATAATATTGTCATATAAATTCTTATAGTACCACTCTCTACTGTTATTACTTCAGAAAATTATTTCAATAACTTCGGAGAAGCATATAAACGATGAAGAGATAAGATTTTTCTATGAATCATTACCATTACAGCACTAAATGTTTAAAAAAAGGTATAGTGTTCATATGTATATCATTTTAATGATTTGTGTTACTACTTTTCTGATTATAGACTACTGCTATTCTATTATTCTTTCAAAAATATTTAATTCATACAAATAAAAAGCAAATTCTCACAAGTAATATCTTTTTTTGTATTTTATTATTTTTCAGCTTCTGAAGTTTATCTTCGACGTGTGCTACTCAAATCAGATGTCGTCTTCCCAAGAATCTGATACCAAACATTCAAGTGCTTTATGAGAAAACTAGAGATTCTTCAACCCATATATATAAGTATTTTACGAGAAAATTAGAGTTAATGATACATTATTTATAGAAAGATTTTTTAGCATATTATATGTTTGCACCTATTATCATATCAAAATGCAATTCAGTAGGAATTTTCCCCCTAAATTAATCAGTTGTCCAAATTTTTTAGTTTCATATGATATATATATATATATACACTTTTAAACAAATTTTATTACAGATTACACTACAACATTAATATAATCTATATCGTATATACTATATAATCTAATTAAATTAATTAAATACTAACTTTAATTAAATAATGACATAAGTTGAAGTCCAATAACTTCACTTTAATTCTTTAATAACTTATTAATTTTTAACCAAAATGATAAAACAAGGATTATTGACATATCAAAATCTTTACTGCTATTAATATTTAGCCTCTTCAAATCGAGTTTTTGGTCAAAAACATCCTTCAACTATACTCTAAACTTAAACAACAGCCTTTTACTATCCCAATAAACAAAAAACAACCCTCAATTATCCAAAAATTGGAAACATTCACCCTTTCGTTTTTTTCTTAACAGAAACTATCAGTTAAGCAAGCTACTAGCTATTTCCTTTCATCTAAATGAAGTTTGGATTAATTATAGATAAATATGTAGCGGTTCCCAGTTTTTAAATTTATTTTGTACTTTTTACTCTCTTTTTTCTTAATCTTTCTTACAGATTATTATACATAAATTTTGTTTTTTAAAACCAATTTTTGCTTTCCGGGAGTTAATTTGTCTAAGTTTTAAAATTAAATTGAATTAGATTAGTTCAATATTTTAAAATTAAAATGTATATACACAAAAACTATAAGATAAGTATTATCAGTTGTAATTCTTCTTATGTCAAAATGATGAAAAAATACATATTAAAATATTTGTATAAAGTTCACATAGTCTGAATTTCAAGAAGCGAAAAGTGTCACGAAAAATAGGACAAACAGAATACTTTTTATGTAATTTTTAAATATGTTACTTTTATTTTAAAAAATTATAGTAACTACTGCTTATCGAATTTACACACCAAAAAAGTTTTTTTAAAAACTGTACTACATTCATACTTCAAAATTGTCTTGGAAATAAAGGAAAAACTATACATATATTTCTTGTGATACTTTGCTTCTGAAGTTTAGGTTGAAAACCTCCCTTCCTTGACCATCTAGTTTAGTTAAAATGTTTTTGGCCAAAAACTCTATTCAATCTAAATCAGTTATAAAAATTATTACAATGTCTCCTACAATGCATTACCTCTCATTAAATGATTTATTTGCACTATTTATTACTCCCTCCGTCCAATAATATTTGTCCATTATATTATTTTGGGATGTCCAACAATACTTGTCCACTTTATGAAATCAATGAATAATTTTACACTTAGTTCTTAATTTACCCTTATCATTAATTATAGTTATTTCGCTATTATATTTTTCAATACATTATATTTATTATATTCAAAGGGTAATGAGTAATACAGTAAAATCACCCTTCTATTTATTGTTTCTTAAGGGGTGTGCCAAGTCAATAGTGGACAAGTATTGTTGGACAGAGGGAGTATTTGTCTGCCACATAATTAATGGAAACTAGTATACGTATTCGTGCATTGCGTGGTTAGTTGATAAATGTAATCGTAAATACTGATTTATTAACAATTTCAAAATTTAACTTATTATAAGATGATATTGTAAAATTTATTTAAGAGAATGTTAACATTTAGCACCTTGATTTTATAATAGAATATTTATATAAATAAATAAATATATAAGCATATATTGTTCATTGTTTAAATTTGACAATAACATTTTTTTAGCATAACTTAATTTATTTATTTTTGTGAGTATTCAAAATAAAAAATACTCTCATCTTTTCTATAATATGTTCTTTCTTGAATTATTTAATAGTTTCTTCCATCGTATACTCAAAATTTAAATTTTCGCCCAGGTAATGTTAATTAAATTGGTTTTTGGCCCCAATTGATAATATTGAGAAAAAAATAGATTCAGATCTGTTGTGAAGCTTTGATTTTTTACTTTTTTATGTTAAAAAATATTAGTTTTTGCTTTCTTCCATCTCTCTAGCTGGTACGCTGTGGTTTTCGCATTGTGTTGTTCATGAATTTGATCTAGGTGTCTTCATATCTGTTTTTTTTTTCCTATTTGGCTTTGTTGTTGATGTTCAATTTTGATTTTGCTTAGGAGACCCCAGTAATTTAAAGCTTCAATTTTGATTTTGTTGTTTCGTCTTTTCATTCGCCCATATTGCGTTTCAAAGCTTTTTTATCACATGCAGTAATTAATTTGGCCTTCTTTCTGTTTATATGGGTTTTTGGTGTAATTAAGCGGAAGAAAATTTTACGAAAACTTTTTGGGTTAGCTTAGCATTACCTACGGCCACCAACATTTCAAGGGAGCATTTTAGAGAAGACAAAAAGAAAGAAGAGATATTAAAACTAACCATCTTGTTTCAACATCTGAAAACGATAGTATAAATACATAGCAAAGCAGCCATAATGTTTTGCACCCTTGAATTCAGATTTAATTAATTATATGATGTCTCTAACTCCATGTATGTTTTTGGGTCTATGTAAATGAAGTCTTTTTGGTGATGCAAAAGTTACGCGTTCAACTTTCAAGAAGAGGAGTGGAAATGCATCAAAAAAAAGAAGAAGCAGACATTGCATCACACATTTAAGAGACCAAATACTATATAACATGTGTCGTGCCTTTTATTTCTCATACACTTTCTCACAATCCACTTCACCTTAATTCCATCACCATGGTTCTTGGAGAGTTCACCGACGTCTCTTGTGCTTACTGCCTTCTTTGTACTCAACGTGAGTTTTCTACCATTCTTTCTGTGTTGTTTCGAATTTATACTCTCTCTATTTTCTTTTTAACCAAATTGGAACATTATATCGCAACAAACTATTTGTGTTTTATTCTATTCTTCACACAACTTAAAAGTAAAAAGGTTAACACAATATTATAATTTGAGTATAGTAGGATTCATTTCTTCTTCTTTGATTTAAGTTTTTAATTTTAGTTGTCCACTGTCCAATTTTTAACCCCAAAGTTCTAAGATTGTAGGTATGGAGAAAATAAGTAATATATGTATGTGTTGAAAGAAAGATAAATGACTAGCCAATATTTAATGACTTGATAGGGAGATACAATTTTTGAAACTGCACAATTATAATCTGCAATTACAATTCTCCTTTGGTCACTGTATAAATTAGAGATTATATGCATAGTCGCACAGCTAATTTTGAATAGAGGTTCATTGTTCACTTCGCACTTCTGGAGGGCTTTGCAGCATGGGCTAGGTACTTGTTTAAATATGAATACAATATTTCACCCTCAGACAGACGGTCAGTCCGAGTGGACGATTCAGGTGCTTGAGGACATGCTTCGTGCTTGTGTGATTGACTTTGGTGCTAGGTGGGATCAGCATTTGCCCCTAGCGGAGTTTGCCTACAACAATAGCTATTATTCCCGTATTCAGATGGCCCAATTTGAGGTGTTGTATGGCAGACAGTGTAGATCGCCGATTGGATGGTTTGATTCGGTGGAGATGGATTCCTTAGACACTGTCTTGCTTAGAGATGCCATGGATCAGGTTCGTTTGATTCAGGGTAGGCTGTTGACTGCTCAGAGTCTGCAGAAGAGTTATGCCGATCGAAGAGTCTGAAACCTAGTATTCATGGAGGGAGATCATGTTTGGCTCTGAGTGTCACCCATGAAGGGTGTTATGCTGTTCGTAAAGAAGGGCAAGCATAGCCCTAGATTTATTGGCCCTTTTGAGATTTTGGACCGAGTGGGGGAGGTGGCCTACAAGTTGGCCTTATCACCTAGCTTGTGAGCTATACATCCTGTGTTTCATGTCTCTATGCTTCCAAAGTACATCCCGGATGAGTCTCATGTGACACTCGATTTTGTGGAGTTGGGTCCTGATTTGACTTATGAGGAGGAGCCTACAACTATCCTTGATAGACAGGTCCGTAAGCTTAGGACCAATGATATTGCTTCAATAAGGTGCAGTGGGGTCACCGTTCAGTTGGAGAGGCTACCTGGGAGTCTGAGTCTGACGTGCGTGCCAGATATCCTCAGCTTTTCATGGCTTCAGGTACTTTCTTTTACTTTATGTTCGAGTACGAACATGGTTTTTAGTGGTGGATAATGTAATGATCCTGGAGGTCATTTTTGGTAATTTTTGCTAAATGACCATTTTACCCCTCCTGAGAGTTGCCCCGAGTCATGTTTGGCTGATATTCGAAGTTTGTTTTGTGAAAATTCTTGTTAAGTTATGGTTTTGGAAAATTTTGAATTCTAAAGGCTTAAGTTGTCAAACTGTGAGTTTTGAGGTCATTCAAAGTTTTGGGTCTCAGATGGGGATTCCGTCGATTCCATCAGCTCCGGATTGTAGAATTTGGTCGAGAAGAGTTGGCGGAACCAATTTTGGGGCTTTATCGTGGATTTGAGGCCTTGAGTTGAAAATTTGTGAATTTTTCATCATAGAGTTGACTTTGGTCAACATTCGGAGATCGGATACTCGAAATTTGATTCCGACAACTTCAATGGATTCGGGGGATGATTTTAGGCCCAGGGACGACCTTGGTTGAATTTTTAGAGGTCCCAAGCTTGTTTTGAGTTGTTGAGGCTTAAGTTAGTTTTGTTGTGCTTTGTCGGATTTAGGGTAAAGGAGACCTCGAATTCGAATTCCGATGGTTCCATTAAGTCTGGAACGTCGAATTTAGTAGGGTTGCATATTTTGTTTGTGTGTACGGGGTTCCGAACGAATCCCGACGGTCCTTTCGGAAACTTGATTGATTTCTAAGGTGCCAGTTTCCTTGGCCTTCGCGTTGGCGGATGGTAGTTTTCCGAGTTCGTGGAGTGTCATGTGTTGAACCTCTGCGTTCGCGGAGTGTTGGGTAATGAACTCCGCGTTCGCGGAGCATGACCGCGTTTGCGGAGGGTAGTGGGTCTAGTTTCCACGTTCGCGGAGAACAAATGAGGCCTGAACAATGTAAAAATCGAGAAATGTCCCACTTTCAACATTTTGAAGCTTGGGAAGGAGATTTGAAAGAGAAATTTTCGTGAAAACCTTTTGGGTAACTAATTTTAACCGTAAATCATGATTACCCATTGATTTTATCATGATTTTAACTTGGAAATTGGTTTTCAAAGTGAGATTTTGGGGGTCTTTAATTGAACTTATAATTTGTGATAAAATGGGAATTGTGGACAGATTTGAATTCCTTTTTAAAAATGGTTTTCACTATTGGGTTTCTAATACCTTGAGGATCATTTTCATGTAAGAAATTTCGAATTCAAACCTTGTTTTCGAAATCGAATTTTTGAGCCATTTGAACCCTTTTGCCCAATTTCATGTTCTTGATGTTGTTTGTTTCGAAAGTTGATTGTGATTCAGAATTTGTATAGATTGTGTTGCTTTGGGTTGCATTCGGACGGGAAAAGCTCCGGTTGATTGATTGATTGCAAATTCGGTTAAGGCAAGTGGACTTCTAAAACCTTGCGAATCTTGTAATATTTCGAATTTCTCCTTCTTGATTGTGTTGGGGAGTAATGGGATTGAGGTATGGGTTGAATTCTTGAATGGAGCAATCTAATCTAATCGGCGGGTTCAATAAAAATGGCTATGTGTGGTAAAGTGTGATAGGCGGTGATCTTGATATTGAAGTGTAATTGATGAAATGCTTTGATAGTCTTGACATGATTGTGAAATTGATGAATATGTCTTTTGCTCATTGTGGTTTATGGGACTAGACTTGAAATTCTTGCTTAGTGATTAATACTACTTGTAATGAAAGGAGTAGTGAAATGGAGACTAGGCAATTGATCTTGTTATAAATGATGTAATTGATGATGTTGATATATTGTGGTAGTGTGACGTGATTTGCATTGATATGAATTGCATTGTGACTGTGAGCACTTTCATTCTTCTCATTATTTGTGTGAACATGCTTGTGTGCATTGGTTCTGGAAACACTATGATGAGACACTTTGATGAATATGCCGATGGGAAATGGTTCTGGAGTGATGATTATGCCGATGGGAAATGGTTTCGGCGAGTGATGATTTATGCCGATAGGAAATGATTCCGGCGATGCCGATGGGAAATAGTTTAGGCGATGCCGATGGGAAAAAGTTCCGGCGATTGATGATTATGCCGATGGAAAATGGTTTCGACGGATACATGGTCCATGTGTATCCCCCATGGGTTTCGACCTGAGATTCAGCGGATGTGTATCGTAGGACAGACATGCATCACTCTACGTGACATTGCATTGCATTATCTCATTCTTGTCATTGTGGAGTTGTGTTTATGCCTTGAGACATTGAGATTTGTATACTTGATACTTATGTGAGTTATTTCGGTGATGCTGTTGAGCTGTTGTTGATCTATGTGTTATTTGAACTGTGAATTGGAATCTATTAGGTTGGGCTGATTTTCTGTGCATGTTGTAGTTATCGGAGGTTCGGTTGGAAGTAAGGGATTCGTGATTTTATTAGATTTTCCTTGTTTTATTTGTCATTTTGCTGGGTACCATGTGGTTTGGTACTCACCCTTGCTTCTACACTTGTGTAGGTTCCGAGCCTGGACCATGATCTAGTTCTCTCTACTTCTTACTCCGAGGCTTTTGAGGAACTTGAGAGGTAGTTGTTCGATGTTGGCGATCTCTTTTGACCTCTTACTTTATGTCTTGTTCTACTTGAGATACAAAGACATTGAGACTTGTACCTTTCTATTTCAACTTCTGTATTAGTGGCTTCTACATGTGACAACCAGTCTTGGGTTGGTTTTAAGTTTGAGGACTTCCGCTTAGTTATTTTCTCTTCTTTATTTATGTTATTTTCGCTTGTTGGGTTTTAGGCTGACTTGTCCTGATGGGATAGGACTAGTGTCATCACACCCGGTTTTGGGTCGTGACATGTCAACTGAGTTGGCCTCTCTACAGGTGAGTCTCTCAAATTAGCAAGTTCGCTTTGTATGTTATTTTAGTTTCATGAAAAATCTTTTGTAGTGTTGATGTATACCGCAGCCTCTTAAGTCCTATTGTTTTGTATAGAAAAAGGGAACACTAGATTTGGAGGAGCAAGTTGGAAAGGCTTGTGCACAAGCTGATCAACTTGAAAAGCAGGTTGAGAGATTAAAAGAGGAAGTTGAAATGAAGAATAAGGAGAAAAGTGACTTCGAAGCGCATAAAGGTGATATCGAGAAAAAAGTATTTGAGTTAAATTTGAAGGTTAACAAGGTGAGTGTTAAATATGCTTTACCTTTTTTATAAAATAATAAATAGCTCATTTGCTTTCTTTTCTCTTTTCTTTGTAATTGTGTAATCTATGTCTTAATTAATTGCTACCATAGTTATTCTAGCAGATGAAATTTCACTATAACAAATTCAACAACAAAGCATAAATGAAATTTCATGTATTGCATTTTCAGATAGGATATATCTTTTATACATTAAAACAATGAAGGGTACAAAAAAAAGGAACTCTAATTACAGGTGAACTGCATTGGTTCTTCCTTCTTTTTAAACTTTTATGATTTGAAGATTACATTTTTCATGTCTCAACTGCTATGTTTGTTGGATGTCTCAGAATTTTAATTGCTATTGTAGCAGCCCAATATGGTGATAATCCCAGTAGCACTACTAGCATGCCGATTGAATATAAATATTATATAAATACTCGATGTGACTTAAGTTTTTATTGAGTTCAGGTAACTAATAGTTCATTATAATATAGTAATGTCGGTTATAAAGCTTGAAGAAGGGTCTAAAGGTGGCGTCAATAATATCAGGTCTTGTCACCGGATAAGAAAGTGGATTTTGCTGCCCTCCCAACACAACTTACTTCACTTCCCATGTAATCTATATATGTATCTCCTTCATCTTTTCGATTTACTGTCTCAGGGTTCTACTCTTTGCTTGCTCTGCTTTTGGTTTTGTCACGACCCAAAACTGGGTGTGATGGCACTTATCCTATCCCACCAGGACAAGTCAGCCTAAAACCCAACAAGCGGAAGAAAACAACAGAAATAACGAAAGAAAGAGCTAAAGGCGGAAAACTTCATCTATAAAACCAACCCAAGACTGGTTGTCACATGTACAAGCCTCTATTACAGAATTCGAAACAAAACTTCAAGTCTCAATGTATGTGTCTCAAATAGAACAAACATAAGTAAAAAGGGCAAGAGAGTTCGCCGACATCGAACAGCTACCTCTCAAGTGTCCTTAACAAGTTTCGGGGAAAGAAAAAGGAAGAGCTAGCTCACGATCTAGGCTCGGAACCTACACAAGTGTAGAAGCAAGGGTGAGTACCAAACAACACAGTACCCAACAAATCAACTAATAAAATGAAGCAAATCTAAAAGAATCACGAAACCCTGACTTTCAACCGAACCTCCAATAATTACAACCTGCACAGAAACTCAGCCTAACCTAACAGATTTCCAATCCACAGTTCAAAAGATACAAATCAACAACAGTTCAACAACAGACCAACAAAGAAGCTCAATTCAGTATCAACAAGTACGTCTCAGAATCATGAAGTACAACATAGTATCACAAAAGCAAGGATCAGACAATATAATGCGATGCAATGCCAAGTATAGAATGCATGTCTGTCCTACGATACACAATCGCTGAATCTCGTACTAGTACCCATGGGGGCCACACATGGACCATGTATCTGTCGGAACCATTTCCCATCGACATAAATCATCAGTGGCCACACATGGACCATATATCCGCCGGAACAGTTTCTCATCGGCATAAATCATCACTGGGCCACATATGGACCACATATCCGCCGAAACTATTTCCCATTGGCATAAATCATCACTGGCCACACATGGACTACATATCCGCCGGAACCATTTCCCATCGACATAAATCATCAAGTGTCTCATTATAGTGTTTCCAGAACCAATGAACATGAGCATGTTCACACATATAATGAGAATGAATGATAGAGCTTACAATCACAACGCAATTCATATCAATGCAAATCACGTCACACTATCAACAATATATCAACAACAACAACAGTCAAAATCTCAATATCCACAACGTATTAATGATATCAATTGCCTAGTCTCCATTTCTCTACTCATTTCTTCACAAGTGGGATCAATCGGTAAAAAGAGTTCTCAAGTCTAGTCCCATGATCAACAATGAGCAAAAGAAATATTTAACACATTCATAATCACAATGAGACTATCATAGCAATACATCAAACTTACAACAATATCAAGTCCATGGCCCAAATCACACGTTGGCCTATCACATTAGCACACAAGCCATTTTATTAACCCCGCCAGTCATTATTAGATTGATTCATGCAAGAACTCACAGAATACCTCAATCCCATTACTCCCCAACACAATCAAGTAAGGAAGTCGAAATTCTAAAAGATTTCCAAGGTTTTAAGAGTTCACTTGCCTTAATCGAACCGAAATCAATCAACAATTGGAGCTTTTCCCTTCCGTAAGCAATCCATAGCAACACAATCTATTCTAATATAGAAACCCAATCACAATTCGGGTCTATCAAAGCAAAGAGTACGAAATTCGAAAAGAAAAGGCAAAACAACCCAAAAATTTGATTTCGAAAACGGGGTTTGAATCCATGATTTCTTTCATAAAAATCATCCCCAATACCATAGGAACTCAATGGTGAAAAACCCATTTGAAAATGAAGCTCAAACAACCCTCAATTCCCATTTTTATCAAATTTTCGGAGTTCTTTCAAAATCACCAAAAACACAATTTAAAATCTCAAATTCCAATTCAAAATCATGATTAAAGCCTTGGGTAATCAAGGCCAAGGGTTAAAATCACTTACCCACAAAGATTCCCACAAAAAATTCCTTCAAGAATTGCCTAAGAGAGCTCCAAAATAATGAAAATGGTGAAAATTGGACATTTCCCAATTTTACACTGTTCAGGTCCAAAATGACTCCGCGAACGCAGACAACCAACTACACGAATGCGGAGACCAACAATGCCATACTCCGCGAACACTGAACACCCTCGGCGAACGCGGAGACCAAATCATGCCCAGGGATAATTAACCCTCCGGGAACGTGGCTAACTTAGCTCGCAAACGTGGAGGTCAGGGGACACACTCTCCGTGAACGCGTTGGCCTTCCGCGAACTCGGAGGCTTACCAGTTAACACTTCGCGAACGCTGACCCTTTCCCTCCGCGAATGCAGAGGTTAAAACAAAAGATGACAGATAGCAGCAAAACAACAATTTCTCAAGTCTCCGAAAGGACCCTTGGAATTCGTCCGGAATCCCGTGCACACAAACCAAATATGCATCCCTACTAAAATTGATGTTCTGGACTCAACGGAATCATCTGAATTTTGATTCGAGGTCTCCTAGACCCAGAACTCGATAAAACACAACAAAACTAACTCAAGCCTCAACAACTCAAAATGAGCTCGGGACCTCTAAAATTCCAACCAAGGCCACCCCTATGTCTAAAATCATCCCCTAAATCCAATGGAGTTGTCGCAATTGACATCCGAGCATCGAATCTCCGAATGTTGACCAAAGTCAATCCTATGATCAAGATTCAACAATTTTCCAACTTAGGACCTCAATTTCATGAAACAGCCCCAAAACTGACCCCGTCAACTTTCCTAGGCCAAAATCCACATTCTGGATCTGATGGAATAGACGGAATTTCCATCCGAGTCCCGAAACTCCAAATGACCTCAAAAACTACAATTAGGCAACTTAAGCCTTTAAAATCAAAACTTTCCAAAAACTTCATTTTAACTCAACTTTCAAAAAACCAAACTCGAAAACATTTCAAATGTGATTCGGCGAAACTCACGGAAGGGGAAAAATGGTCATTTTGCAAATATTACCAAAAATGACCATTAGGGTCATTACATTATCCACCACTAGAAACTATGTTCGTCCTCGAACATAAAGTAAAAGAAAGTACCTGAAGCCTAAAAAAGCTGAGGATATCTGGCACGCATGTCAGACTTGGACTCCAAGGTAGCCTCTCCAGCTGAACGGTGACCCCACTGCACCTTCACTGAAGCAATCTCCTTGGCCCTGAGCTTACAGATCTGTCTATCAAGAATCGTTGTAGGCTCCTCCTCAAAAGTCAAATTAGGACCCAATTCCATAGAATCGTGTGCAATCACATGAGAATCATCTGGGATGTACTTTTGAAGCATGGAAAAATGGAACACGGGATGCACCGCTGGCAAGCTAGGTGGTAGGGCCAACCTAAAGGCCACCTCACCCACCCATTCTAAAATCTCAAAAGGGCCAGCGAACCTAGGGCTGAGCTTGCCCTTCTTCCCGTATCGCATAACACCCTTCATGGGTGATACTCGGAGCCAAACGTGATCTCCCTCCATGAACACAAGGTCACGAACTCTCCTATCGACATATCTCTTCTGTCAACTCTGAGCAGTCAACAGCCTACTCTGAACCACACGAACCTGATTCATGGCATCCTTAAGCAACCCAGTGTCTAAGGATTCCATCTCCGCCGAATCAAACCACCCAATCGGTGATCTACACTGTCTGCCGTACAAGGCCTTAAATGGAGCCATTTGAATGCTGGAATGATAACTGTTGTTATAGGCAAACTTCACTAGGGGAAAATGTTGATCCCACCTAGCACCAAGTCAATCACACAAGCACGGAGCATGTCCTCAAGCACCTGAATAGTTCGCTCGGACTGACCATCAGTCTGAGGGTTAAAGGCTGTGCTCATGTCTAGCCGAGTACCCAAACCATGCTGTAAAGCTTTCCAGAAATGCGAGGTGAACAAAGAACCCCGATCTGAGACTATAGATGCCGGCACCCCATGAAGTCTAACAATCTGACTGATATAGAGCTGGGCTAACTTCTCCGCTGTATACTTCACCCGAACTGGAATGAAATGAGCGAACTTAATCAGCCTATCAACAACCACCCAAATAGAATCATAACCACCCACAGTGGTAGGTAAACCCACAACAAAGTCCATAGTGATCCGCTCCCACTTTCAAGTAGGAATGGGCATCCTCTAAGACATGCCTCCAGGCCGCTGGTGCTCACACTTGACCTGTTGACATGTCAAACATCTAGACACAAAGTCTGCAATATCTCTCTTGATACCACATCACCAGTAGTGCTGACTCAGATCATGATACATATTCACTGTCTCCGGATGGTTAAAATATCTAGAGCAATGGGCCTCCTCTAGAATCAGTCTAATAAACTCAGCCACCTTGGGCACACAAATCCGACCTCCGATCCTCAAAAATCCATCGGAGTCAAGTGCAGCCTCCTTGGCTTCACCCCTCATGACCTTGTCTCGAATGAGAAACAACTTCTCATCCTAAAACTGGCGCTCACGAATCTGCTCAACTAAGGAAAAATGGGCGTCAATGAATCCAATCAAACCACCGGTCTCCTCAGAAACCTGTAACCTGACAAAATGGTTAGCTAACCTCTGAACATCCCTAGCCAAGGGCCTTATATCAACACTAATCGCGGTGAGACTCCCTATACTAGGAGCCTTCCTACTCAAAGCATCGGCCACCACATTGGCCTTCCCTGGATGGTACAAAATGGTCATATCATAGTCCTTCAGTAACTCAAGCCATCTGCATTGTCTCAAGTTCATATCCCTTTGACTGAAAATGTACTGAAGACTCTGATGATCTGTGAAGACCTCACAATGAACCCTATACAAGTAATGTCACCACAACTTAAGCACAAACACCACTGTGGAAACCTCTAGATTATGAGTAGGGTAGTTCTTCTCATGAGCCTTCAACTGTCTAGAAGCATAGGCAATAACCTTCCCTTTCTGCATCAATACACCTCCCAAACCAACTCAGAAGGCATCACAATATATGGTGAAATCCACACCCTCCTCGGGCAAGGTCAATACAGGAGCAGAAGTCAACAAAGCCTTGAGCTTTTTAAAGCTCGCCTCACACTCAACGGACCAATGAAACTCTACAGTCTTCTGAGTCAATTTAGTCAATGGCGCTGCAATAGAAGAGAAACTTTGCACAAACCGTCTGTAATAGCCAGCCAACTCTAAAAAACTCTGAATCTCAGTAGGAGATGTAGGTCGGGTCCAGCTCTTAACCACCTCACTATTGGCCGGATCAACCCTAATCCCCTCCTTGGACACCATGTGTCCCAAAAATGCTACCGAATCCAGCGAAAGCTCACACTTGGAGAACTTGGCGTACAACTTTTGCTCCCTCACGGTCTGAAGTACCAATCTCAGATGACGGACGTGATCCTCCTCGGTCCGGGAATATATAAGAATATCATCAATGAATACGATCATGAAAGAATCCAAGTACAGATGGTACACTTCGTTCATCAACTCCATAAATGTCGCAGGGGCGTTAGTCAACCCGAATGACATCACCAAGAACTCATAGTGGCCATAACGAGTCCAGAAAGCTGTCTTAGGAATATCAGATGGCCTAATCTTCAACTGGTGATAGCCGGACCTCAAATCAATCTTAGAAAACAATGCTGCACCCTGAAGCTAATCAAATAAATCATCAATGGGAGGAAGAGGATACATGTTCTTAAAAGTTACCTTGTTCAATTGCCTATGCACATCCTCATAGAGCCATCTTTTTTCTTAACAAATAGGACCGGAACTCCCAAATGTGACACGCTAGGGCGAATAAACCCCTTGCTCAGCAAGTCTTGTAACTGATCCTTCAACTTAGCTGGAGCCATACGATACGGGGCAATAGAGATGGGCTTAGTGCCCGTCTCCAAGTCAATAGCAAAATCAATGTCCCTATCCGGAGAAATACCAGGAAGATCAGTAGAGAACACATCAGCAAACTCCTGAACCACAGGAATGGACTCCATGGGAGGTGGCTCAACACTAGTATCCCGAATAAAGGCCAAATAGGACAAACACCCTCTATTAATCAATCTCTTGGCTCGGATGTAGGAAATCACCTTACTATGGTAAGGACCACCAGTGCCCTTCCATTCTACCCTCGGAACACCAGGCATCGCTAGAGTGACAGTCTTAGCATGGCAATCAAAAATAGTATGATAGGGAGAAAGCCAATCCATACCCAAAATCACATCAAAATCTACCATATCCAAAATAATCAAGTCTACCCAAGTGTCATACCCAGCCAAAGAAATAGAACATGATCGATACACTCGATCCACCACAAAGGGCTCACCCACGGGTGTAGAAATATGCACAGGCACAAGCATACGATCACATACCAAATCAAACCCAGATGCAAAGTTGGCAGACACATAAGAGAAAGTAGACCCTGGATCAAATAATACAGAAGCATCTCGATGGCAGACTGGAACAATACCTGTGATGAATGCATTAGAAGACTCAGCCTCGGGTCTCCCCGGAAAAGCATAACACTGAGCCCTCTACCACCATCAGTTGTAGCCACAACTCTACCTCCACGCGAAGCCACATCTCCACCACATGATGCTCTACCACCCCTACCAGCTGACTGACACCTGCCCTGACCCCTAGCCGAAGGCACTGAATCTCTCTCTCTCGAGCTACAAAATAAGTATGCTGGGGCCCTGAATGAATCTGGAGAGGACACTGTCGCATAAGATGACCCAGATCCCCATAAGTATAATAAGACCTCGAAACAATGATCTATTGTGATGATCCAGATGAAGTACCACGGCTACCCTAGCCAGAACCATGAGATCCACGGGACACCTGTCCCCTCTCAGCCGCTGGCATAGAAGCATGTATCGGCCTCTGACGCTGGAAGGAAGTACCACCTCTTTGAGAACCCCTACCTCCAGACGAGGCACCAGAAAACTGACCACTAGAGCGGGCCCTCTTGGAGTCTCCAAACTCCTCTCGAACCATCAACTCTGCCTCTCTGGCAATACTCACGATGGACTGGAAGGAAGCATCCTCACGGGATGATCTGAACACAAACGATCTGATGGAGAAAGTCAAACCCCTCACAAACTTGCAGACCTTCTCCTCCTCATCAAGAATAGCAGATGTGGCATGACGAGACAGCTAACAGAAACATGCCTCGTACACCGCAACCAACATGCTACCCTGAGTCAAACTCTCAAACCTCAGCCTGCTCTCCTCACGCACACTCCAAGGGATGAAACGATCACACAAAGCACTGGCGAAAGCATCCCACTCAACTGGAGGAGACTCCACAGGCAGGGACTCCGCCTAAGACCTCTACCACTCCCTGGCTAGCCCATGGAGTTGGAGAGCAACAAAACGGACACCCCTCGGATCCACCATCCTTACTTCGCCAAGCATCTCGCGGCACAAGGTCAAAAACTCATGAGCATCCTCACTCTTACCACCCTGAAATAGGGGTGGTCTCATCTTCTGAAACCTTTCATAACACTTCTGGTCCTCCACATTCAGAACTACATCCTGATCATCCTATGCACATACAGCTGGCACGGGAACCAACCGTGGCTGACCCACTAGATCCTGAACAACCGGACCCTGATGTTGCTCTGGGGTCTGTGCCCTTGCTCTGGTCTGTGAACCCTGAGGCGTGCCTGCAACACCCTGAGTAAAACTCTCCATCACTCCCAACATCCTCAATAAGGTCTCCTGAAAGAACGGTGCTGAGAAACCTGAAGGAACCTAACCGTGGCAAACTTCAATCTGTGGCTCTGGAGAAGCCTCTCGACCACGGCCTCTAGCAGGTGCCGCTCCTCGGGCACGACCTTTACCACGTGCTACTCCATGAGCACTGCCCCCAACTCAGGCTTAACCCCGACCTCTAACTGGGACCTCAACTGTTGCCTTAGGGACTGCCTCCCCTCCATCGCTCGAAACTGAAGCTCTGGTCCTCGGCATCTACCAAAAACAACATGCGACACTCATCACAAGCAATAGAACCACGCACGATAAGAGAGAATGAAATGAAAGAAGTTTCCTAAGAGTCTTCATTGCCTCTCGAAGATAAGTACAGACGTCTCCGTACCGATCCGCGAGACTCTACTTAGACTTGGCTTGTACACATGAGACCTATGAAAACCTGGGCTTTTATACCATTTGTCACGACCCAAAACCGGGTGTGATGGCACTTATCCTATCCCACCAGGACAAGTCAGCCTAAAATCCAACAAGTGGAAGAAAATAATAGAAATAACAAAAGAAAGAGCTAAAGGCGGAAGACTTCATCTATAAAACCAACCCAAGACTGGTTGTCACATGTACAAGCCTCTATTGCATAATTTGAAACAAAACTTCAAGTCTCAATGTCTATGTCTCAAATAGAACAAACATAAGTAAAAAGGGTAAGAGAGTTCACCGACATCGAACAGCTACCTCTCAAGTGTCCTTAACAAGCCTCAGGGAAAGAAGAAGGAAGAGCTAGCTCATGGTCCGGGCTCGAAACCTATATAAGTGTAGAAGCAAGGGTGAATACCAAATAACACGGTACCCAGCAAATCAACTAATAAAACGAAGCAAATCTAAAAGAATCACGAAACCCTGACTTCCAACCGAACCTCCAATAACTACAACCTGCATAGAAACTCAGCCCAACCTAACAGATTTCCAATCCACAGTTCAAAAGATACAAATCAACAATAGTTAAATAACAGACCAACAAAGAAGCTCAATTTCGTATCAACAAGTAAGTCTCAGAATCATGAAGTACAGCATAGTATCACAAAAGCAAGGATCAGACAATACAATGCGATGCAATGCCAAGTATAGAATGCATGTATGTCCTATGATACACACCCGCTGAATCTCAGGCCGGTACCCACGGGGGCCACACATGGACCATGTATCCGCCGGAACCATTTCCCATCGGCATAAATCATCACTGATCACACATGGATCACATATCCGCCGGAACCATTTCCCATTAGCATAACTCATCACTGGCCACACATGGACCACATATCCGCCGGAACCATTTCCCATCGGCATAAATCAATCATCAAGTTTCTCATTATAGTGTTTCCAGAACCAATGCACACAAGCATGTTCACACAAATAATGAGAATGAATGATAGTGCTTACAATCACAACGCAATTCATATCAATGCAAATCACATCACACTATCAACAATATATCAACAACAACAGTCAAAATCTCAATATCCATAACATATCAATAATATCAATTCCCTAGTCTCCATTTCTCTACTCATTTCATCACACGTGGGATCAATTGCTAACAAGAGTTCTCAAGTCTAGTCCCATGATCAACAATGAGCAAAAGACATATTCAACACGTTCATAATTCACAACAAGACTATCATAGCAATACATCAAACTTACAACAATATCAAGTCCATGGCCCAAATCACACGTTGCCCAATCACATTAGCACACAAGCCATTTTATTAACCCCGTCGGTAATTATTAGATTGATTCATGCAAGAACTCACCTAATACCTTAATCCCATTACTCCCCAACACAATCAAGTAAGGAAGTCGAAATTCTAAAAGATTTCCAAGGTTTTAAGAGCTCACTTGCCTTAATCGAATCAAATCAATCAACAATCAGAGCTTTTTCCCTTCCCTACGCAATCCAAAGCAACATAATCTATTCAAATATAGAAACCTAATCACAATTCGGGTCTATCAAAGCCAAGAATACGAAATTCAAAAAGAAAAGGCAAAACAACCAAAAAATCCAATTTCGAAAATGGGGTTTGAATTCGGGATTTCTTTTATAAAAATCATCCTCAATACCATAGGAACTCAATGGTGAAAAACCCATTTGAAAAGGAAGCTCAAACAGCCCTCAATTCCCATTTTTATCAAATTTTTGGAGTTCTTTGAAAATCATCAAAAACACACTTTAAAATCCCAAATTCCAATTCAAAATCATGATTAAATCATTGGGTAATCAAGGCCAAGGGTTAAATTCACTTACCCACACTGATTCCCACGAAAAATCCCTTCAAGAATTGTCCAAGAGAGCTAAAAAATAATGAAAATGGTGAAAATGAGACATTTCCCGATTTTACACTGTTCAGGTCCAAAATGACCTCCGTGAACGCAGACCACTAAATCCGCGAATGCGGAGACCAACAATGCCATACTCCGCGAACGCAGAGACCAACTCAAGCCCAGGGATAATCAACCCTCCGCGAACGCGGCTAACTTAGCTAGCAAACGCGGAGGTCAAGGGACGCTCTCTCCGGGAACACGGAGGCTTACCAATTAACACTCCGCGAATGCGGACCCTTTCCCTCTGCGAACGCGGAGGCTAAAACAACAGATGGCAAATAGCAGCAAAACAACAATTTCTCAAGTCTCCGAAAGGACCCTCAGAATTCGTCCAGAATCTCGTGCACACAAACCAGATATGCAACCCTATTAAAATCAATGTTCCGGACTCAATGGAACCATCGGAATCCGGATTCGAGGTCACCTTGACCCAGAACCCGATAAAACACAACAAAACTAACTCAAGCCTCAATAACTCAAAACGAGCTCGGGACCTTTAAAATTCAAAACAAGGCCACCCCTAGGCCTAAAATCATCCCCCGAATCCAACGGAGTTGTTGCAATCGACATCCGAGCATCGGATCTCCGAATGTTGACCAAAGTCAACCCTATGATCAAGATTCCACAATTTTCCAACTTAGGACCTCAATTCCATGAAACAGCCCCAAAACTGACCCCGTCAACTATCCTTGGCCAAAATCCACATTTCGGATATGATGGAATCAACAGAATTCCCATCCGAGTCCCGAAACTCCAAATGACCTCAAAAACCTCAAATTGGCAACTTAAGCCTTTAAAATCAAAACTTTCCAAAAACTTTATTTTAACTCAACTTTCACAAAACCAAATTCGAAAACATTTCAAATGTGACTCAGGGCAACTCACGGGAGGGGCAAAATGGTCATTTTGCAAAATTTACCAAAAGTGACCTTCAGGGTCATTACAGGTTTGATCTCGAGTTGTGTTTTTCCGTTTAATCAAATTTATGTCTTAATCTGAATTCCTTGTCCACTCAAATGGTATGACATTCTTGTTAAAAATGGTTGACATAAATTTTTCTTGTGATTTTTAGGCACAAAGCATGGCCTTGATGTCTCAGCCAGGTTCTTCACATAGCGTTTACTCTGAAAAGATAAGATGTATCGGAGGACATAGCAACATCACTAACAATATGGAGGTGTTCAAAATGAGGGAGATATGCTTTGGCATGGATATTTCTTCACGGAATGCCTCAAGACGAGTGCAAGGGAATTTTTTGAATCACATAGGAGTGGGAAGTAGACGTGGAGGCCTAACAATTGTTGCTGCGAGTCCTCCAATAGAGGATGCTTTTGTTCCAGCAGAGCCATTAACAAAAGAAGATCTTGTAGGATATCTTGCTTCTGAATGCAAATCCAAAGAAAAATAGAGGTTCAAAGTTAAACTTTTCTTAGTGTTCTTAAATTTCAGTTGCATATAGTTCACCAAGAAGATCAATATTCATTCTCTCATTTGGTCATTATAAGTAGATTAGTCTGTTAATTCACCACATATATGCCTTGATTGTCCGTTTCAACTGAATTTGGGGCTTTTTGCTTCATTGGGAGCCACAAGAATTTCTAATTTTGACACCCTTATTTTTTTTGGTGCCTAAAGCCTCTGCTGTGGTGGCTGGGTTTTATGATTGTGCTCTCAACAGTGTCGTAGATATCCTCCTATATATAGTAAAAACTTTTATGCATAGTGACATTTTGTGAAAAAATTGGAACAAAATGGTTTAGATATTCCACTTTGAGCCTAAATTCATTTTTCCTCTTCTTCCGCAGGTACTTTTTCTCAAGCTCTAGCTAACACCAGAAAGCAGGCAAGATGCAGCACTACGTAAATAGTGCAGGATGTAAATAATGCAGCCACAAACGATTATCAACAATATATATAACATTTATGCATATATATAATACATATATTGTACATTTGTGTAAGTGTGTCCATCTCTATATGTGTGCATTTAGCTCGCAAAAGCCTTTCAATCACGGGCCACCTCTGCCTAGTATATAAATAAAGAAATAGAGGGGGTAAAGGGTGGGGAAAAAACTGTCCCTTAAAGAAAAGGGAGGTGAGGGAAGTTGTGGTAGTTTATCAAATATATATAAACAAAATATAGAAGATTATTTGAACACATTAAAACTAAAATTGTCGTATTTAAAATTTGAAACTACCCCATTTTTCTAAAAAAATTAATTATTTTTTATATATATTTGATACACATTCAAAACAAAAGTTGCCGTATGTAAAATTTAAAACTTAAAACTGCATTTTTTTGCTATATACTTTAAAATTTGAATTAAAAAAATCTATAAAATTTAAAATCAAAGATTTAATTTTTGTAATATATATTTTATTAAAAAAAATTAATTTAATATGAATATAATTGTTTAAACTTAACCATTCACTAAAAGCCTCACTTGAAACAATTATGAAGAAATCAATTCAATGCAAAAATGGTTAAAATAATTAATGTAGAAAATAATAGTACTCATTTAGATATAAAGCAAAAAAAAATTACTACTAAAAAATTTTCATATAAAACAAAACGCTTCTCATCTCTCACATTCTCATTCGATACGAAAGACAATTAAATATATGTATAGTTTAGAAAATTAATTATCTATCAACGTGTATAAAATAACTAATTTAAAATTTAAAATTTTACATAGATTAGCAAAAATTATAATACATATTTATAGCAAGCATTGAATATTTGCATAATACACTGATTATAACACTCATATAGATTGCCAAATAGAAAATTATAGGATAACATCTCATTGATATATCAAATTATTATCAGTTTAAAGATATTAAGAAGCATGAGATTTTTATAGAAGGTAGAGATATATCACGTGAATAAAATAGAATAAAAACATACATATGGTTGGCTCGTAGATGATTTTTCGGTGAGTAAATTGTTTTAGTATTAAGCCTTTGCCTAATAATATCAGTTGCATTAACAACAAAATGAACAATAATTTTATAAAATACTATTATTATCAAATAAATGTTACACTTTAAATATGTGTAGATAATAACATTTACAAAATCTCAAAAATAAAAAGAAAAATTCAAATCCAACTAATTCATGCACCAATGATCCTGCAAAAAATAAAAATATACTTAAAATCATTAAAAATTAAAAACAAAAAGAAAGAAAAAAAAAATCTACAATAACTAATCTCATTGATAGTATTGATTCTAAATATGAAGTTAATTTTAGTGACTTTGACTCAACAAACACAAAGTGACATCTAAAGAAGGAGAAAAGTTAAATCGTCAAAGTAATTTATGCATAGATAGAAATCAAAAAAGAATAGTTTCTTTTATAGTTTTCGAAATAACCGTTTCCTAACTATTTGATTTTATGTACTATGGTTAAATTTTGAAGATAGTTATCTTTATTTAAATATTTTTGAATAATAAAAATTTTAAAATAGAAAAGTAGAGAGAAAATAGGAGCAGTTAAAAATCCTTTATTAGTGTTTTTTTTGTTTACAGTTATACAAAAATAAAATAAAAAATTAACTGGTCATTTCTAGTTTTTGACTATTATAAATAGTTAGATTAAAATTTCTATTTTTTAAGTTCTAATTTTTGAAATACTTTATTATGTACTTTTTAATTGATACATACAATTTTTACATAAAATATATAAAAGAAATTTTAAAACTAATAAACATAAACAAATATTAATTTAACAAATCAAATTTATAACTGTTAAGCACAATGTATGCATATATATTTTTTTTACATAATTTCATATTCAGGACAATAAATTTAAAACACTTAGTGACCATTCTATATCATTTGGCAACACATAGTTTCATATTGACTATAATAATAATCATATAATAATAACAATGCTTAATATTAAATAAGAACTTCAATAAATTAAAGCAATATCATTGCAAGAATAAGAGGGTATATGGATTGGCTTAAAAGTTGGTCAAACCTATTTTTAAGTCGGTTTTTGACTTCTGGAAATGTTTGACAAATATAAAATATAAAAATAACTTAAAATAAGTTAGGAAGTGTTTGGCAAGGTTAAAAATAACTTAAAATAAGTTTAAAATGACTTAAAATAAGTTAAAAACCAAATGTAAGCCTCCCCTACTTTATATTTTTTGACTTAAAAGTTATTTAAGTTTGACTTTTTATTTTTGACTTAAAAGATACTTTTTTAAGCCAATCCAAAGGGGCTCTAACTCAAGTTACATAAAAGAGAGAAAAAAGAACTATATCAAGTTTTTTTTTTTGTAAAAACTATACTTTGTATTATTCCACATCAAAAAAAAATATAAGAAATCAAATAAGGTTGTCAATTATAACCATTAAATGACACTCAAATCCTAATGACATATTCTCAAAATAATTAAGAATCACTAACAAATTCAAAACCTCGCAAACTTGGTAACTGTTTTTGTCCCTTTAGAAAAAAGGTGCTTAGCCAATTCACGTTATTGTTGTCTTGCTTGAAATCCAAATGTCATGATGCATTTATCTGAACACTTTGAATAAATAGATATTTTACGTCCTAAAAATATTCTTTACCCTTTTTTCTTCTTCTTCTTCTCCATTGCAATTTTATTGTTGAAAGTTTTTTTCGGTGTCGAATTATTCTCAACGGGCTTCTATTATGCCTAAAGAGAAATGAAAATATTAAAAGATTATTATGCCTTAAGAGAAATGAAAATATTAAAAGATTATTATGCCTTAAGAGAAATGAAAATATTAAAAGATTATTGAACTAAGAAACAATTTTTTTCCCTATGACAATCTATATATGCCTTCAAACAAAGTAAAAAGTGAAAATGTTGTTTATTCATTTATAGATGTGAAGTTACATGATTTTAACCACATTATGGTAACTACAATTTCCTCCCATCATTATACTTACAATTCAAAAAATAACTACAATCACAAAAATAAAAATTGATAATACTAATCTTAAAAAATTAATGCAAGCACACTAATAAATATCTCGAATAAAATTGTCCTATTTTTATAGAGGAAAAACATAAATATAACAATATTTACATATTCTTATCAAGTAATACAATCTATTTACCACCAAAAATATATCCGTCTAGAATCTTGACACACCAAAGTTGCTCATAAATGTTTTATGAGCCAAATAATGCTAATTAATAGATAAAACCTTGTATTTTTCCTCTTCCCCGGACAATTTCGAATCACCACTCGTTCAAGAATGATTAGAAAATTAAATGAGATAAGAGATAAGAAAAGATAAGAATAATGCAGTACTTACCTGGGATAAAATGATAACATGGTGCTTAGGAATAGATATATACTATCCTCATTATTACTAATTCATAAGAAAAAGTTGCAAACTCCTAAAATCGTATAATTTTTAATAAGGTAAACACTTAAATAACTTAGATAAATATACTATATTAAGAAAATATTTACCATTTATAGCAATAGCAATTTTTTTTCACTTTAATACTTATAATACATTTATAATACAATTTTAATACATATTACAGAGAACAATTTATAAAACACATATAATACAAATTTTATTGATGGGTAATACATTTATCACACATTTTAATACACTTATAATACATTGTGTCAATGTTCTTACCAAACAAGCATGATGTGTTTTAAAACATCTTATAATACATCTATACTACATATGTAATTCACTTTTAATACAAAGTACAGAATTATCATAATATTGCTATAAATGGTAATAAATAAAAAGTATTGCTAAAATAAGTAATTATTTATTAAAAAGTATTTCTTCTAGTAATTTTTCCAACACTAAATATATAAATTTAAAGATTATACTGTATATACTACACATAAAGCCTCGTTATAATTATTTCTACAACACTCATCTAAATTCTAATAGCTTGTGATCTTAAATAAATATCATTAGATGATTTTTTATTCCTTTACCTTAATCAATTTTCATCAATTCGACTACAATCATTATCACTTTGTGGGAGTAATAAATATAAAATTAAAATTAAAATAGCATAAAAGATGAAAAGTTTGATAAGCATGAAGATCGAACAAACCATGATAGCTTTTTTCCACGTAAAATCCAGTATTTTAGCAATATGTTCATCTCCTTGTATCATCCATTATTTTAGCAACGTATTTAGGTATAAACTTTATTTAATCATTTATATATTCAAGAGCAAACTATACTGACTATTTCTTCTGTCAACATAGAAATGTCTGATAAAAGCTTACTATTAAAGAATTTCATGTAATTTGTTAGGAATTAGAATAGATGTATCATAAAAATACCAAAGCAACAATATGATATCATTTCAATATTCACTTTATTTAAATATGAAGAGTTCATTTAGAACTTTTTCAACAGCGTGAATATTGACTAACTGTGTAACACCTCGGATTTGAAAAAGAAGGAAAATAAAATTTTTGAGTTGTAGGCTGTACCTATGGTTCCCACCTACGGTTGGTAGAAGTACCTGCATACCGCTGATGGCAGCTGTAGATGGTGGGGAAATAATTTTCTAAAAATCAAGTCCCAGTACCCTTTTTACGGTTCGCCATGATGTTCTGTCATTCCTCTTATGAATCGTAGATAGGTCTGGTAGGTGACCCCCAGACTTAGAGAAATTTTTAAAGCTTAAGTTGTGACCTACGTTTGGCCATGCACGGTCTGTAGATTGACCTACGAACCGTACATATGTCTCGTCGTTTAATGGTTCGAAAATCATGCCTCTGGATCCTACCTATGGTTGACTAGAACGGTCCATCGTTGGACATACGTACCGTAGGTCGAAGCCTACAGTTAATTTTTAAGAGCGTTTTCGTCATTTCCCTAATTGATTAATGCCTAATCTAGGTCGTTTTGATCCTAATCCTAGACTATATAAGTCTTTTAAGCCTAAAATCTAAGTATTCTAAATCATTCTTTAAAATCTCCAAATCCCTCCAAGTTTTTCCCCCAAATTTCTCTCTATAGCTTGAGGAAGAAGACTAGGGTTTCAAGATCAAGTCTCCAAATTCATCATTGATTGTGGGCTTTTGACATCAAGGTATGATAGTATTCACCTATGGAGTCTTTTTCGCCATAGGGTTCCTAAATTCTCCAATTTTGTAAAGTTAGATTCTCCAATTGAAGTTAGGGTTTTCCTCTATCTCATGGGTTCCTTTCAATTATGATCCAATTGATTGATCTGTCTTTTTATACATGAAATTGAAGAAATTGCATGTTTTAAAGTTGAATGCACTTGAAAATACATTATCTCTAGACTATGATCATATGATAAGGCTTTTGAACTATGAAAGATGAAGTTATGAAGCTATGCATGTTCTTTATGAAATTGATGTAAATGATTAAGGTTGCTTTGAGAGTGAAGCATCGATGTTGATGTTTTGTTGTGAAAGGATTTTCTCACATGAAGGATTTATAAGGGTTGAAAGGTTTTCTCAACTAAACTTTGAATGAAGAACTAGGAGCTATTCTAATGAACTCTAGCTTGGATTTACTACTTGTGCCCTTCCATGGATGATAAGACAAGTTAAGATTAATGATTATTCCGTGGGATTTAAGCTTAGCATTGAGAGGACATCGAGATGGAAGCTCTCCCATAGTATAGGCCGGGTTTCTAGTAGCAATCTCCCTATCCCATAACTATGTGCCACCATAGGTTTTCTTAGATAGACATTAGCTAGTGGATCCACTTAAGCTAGAAGTTTATGGTTCTTACCTTGGAAATTAAGGACATTTCTTTTCGATGTGGGAAAGACACCGTATTTCATGTTATAGCTCACATGGTCTATGTCGGTTAATGGCAAACTTCCCACAAATAATGAAGTAAGGTTAATTCTAGAAGTATCTCAAAATGTGTTTTAAAGATGTTTAGCTTGCATTGACCATGATGATGATTTATGATTTCTAACCTTTCATTTTATGGTTTATCTTGGTCATTTCATGGCATGTAAGTCCTTTTTAGCCTGATTTTCATAACTCTTATGCATTGCTATCATACTTTGTACATTCTATATACTAAAGCATAGGGCTAAATGACTCTTCTTCCTCCATTCGTGGCTAGTTCATTGTACTTGAGATCTTGAAGATTTGGTGAGTTCTCATACTTAGAGGATGATTTATGTCTTTTTTTCGAACTTTGTATTTGATGTATGAGTTACATTTCAATCACCTCCTTTATCATATATTAGATGGCTTTGAGACTTATGTTAGACTTCCACTTTTATCAACTCTTTTGTATGAAGTACTTACTTTGACACCATTAAATTCTATTATCTGGTATGATATATGCTAAGTGGCTTGTGTGGGGCCTCTGGGGGTCCTATATGCCATGTCACGTCTAGGGTGTACTTTTGGTCGTGACAAACTTAGTATTCGAAGCACAAGGTTTAGAAAGGTCCTTGAAAGTCTCATAAGCCACGTCGAGTAGAGTCTTGTTCATGAGTGTGAAGCACGCCACATTCATGAATGAGAGGCTATAAGATGATTAGGAAACTCCACTTCTTTCATTACTCTAAGTCGTGCGATAGAGTGTAACTCTACATGTCTTTCTCCTAAATCCCTATCCGATGCTTTTCAGGATATGGCCCCTCGAAGAGCATGCGTTAGGAGGAATGTGAACGAGAATATGGAACAAGAAGCTCCTCAAGTTTCGACCGACCCTTTGGCCGAACAAGTGACTAATGCGGAGTTTAGGGCTGCTTTTCAAGTGTTAGCCAAAGTCATGATGGCTCAAGACAATAGGGAGGTTGTGGCCCCCGTGAACCCAAATGTTGGTACGACGACATCTAGAGTGAGGGATTTCACTAGCATGAATCCTTCGGAGTTCCATGGTTCCAAGGTTGAGGAAGATCCTCAAGAGTTCATTGATGAAGTATACAAGGTTTTGATGATCATGAGTGTGACACTGGTGGAAAAGGCAGAATTGGCCCCTTATCAACTTAAGGGTGTTGCTCAAGTTTGGTTCAACCAATGGAAAGAAGAGAGGGCGGTTGATGCGGATCCTCTTAATTGGGAAAAATTTAAGGTCAATTTTCTTGATAGGTTCTTTCCCTTTGAGATGAGGGAGGCCAAGGTACTTGAATTCACCAACCTTCGTCAAGAAAACATAAGCGTGAAGGATTATGCTTTGAAATTCACACAATTGTCTAGATATGCTCCTACTACGGTTGCCGATCCTAGGCCAAGGATGAGTAAGTTTGTTTCAGGAGTGTCTGAAATTGTGGTCAAAGAATACCGTACCGCCATGCTTATCGATGATATGGATATTTCTCGTCTAATAGTTCATGCTTAACATATAGAAAAAGAGAAGCTTAAGGAAAAGTCTAGGGAGGCAAAGAGGGATAAGACCGGTGATGGTGACTTTTCACGCTTGAGGTCTGATGGACATGGTCATTCTAGGTTCCGTCAAAAGTTTTTCGATCAAGGTTCCTCCAATGCCCCTTCTAAATTCAACAAAGATAGGGTGTCCAACCCTAATCCTCAAAGAAGAAATGGTGGTGGATTTTCGTCGACTACTTGTGCTAAATGTGGAAGGAAGCATGAGGATAAATGCTTAGCCAGTACGGATGGTTGCTTTGGTTGTGGTAAGAGTGGTCATAAGATAAGGGATTTCCCATCACTTACGGCTAAGAGAAGTTCGGGTTCAAGGGCTCCAAAACAAAACCGATTCTATGCACTTCAAACTCGTCATGAGCAAGAGGGTTCTCTCGATGTGGTTACCGGTATGTTGAAAGTCTTTCATCTTGATGTTTATGCTTTGCTAGATACCGGTGCTACCTTATCTTTTGTGACGTCATATGTGGCTCTGAGGTTTGATAATCTTTCGGATGTGTTGTTTAACAATTTTTCTGTCTCTACTCCTATTGGTGAATCTATTGTGGTTAAGAGAGTCTATGGAAACTGTTCCATCTCTTTATCCCATAGAGTCACTCATGTTGATCTTGTAGCGCTTAATATATTAGATTTTGATATTATCCTTGGTATGGATTGGTTGCATTCCTATTATGCTTCTATTAATTATAGAACCCGAGTGGCCAAGTTTCAATTTCTAAATGAACCTATCCTAAAGTGGAAAGGGGGAAATTCTATGCCTAAGGGTCAGTTTATTTCTTATCTTAAAGCTAGAAAGATGATTTCTAAGGGTTGCATATACCATCTAGTTAGGGTTAGGGATATGGATTCCAAATTCCCTACTCTTGAGTCGGTCCCCATTGTTAATGAGTTTCTGGAAGTGTTTTTCGATGATCTACCCGGTGTTCCTCCCGCAAGGGAAATAGACTTCGGTATTGACCTTCTCCCAAATATGCAACCTATCTTTATTCCTGCTTACCGAATGGCTCTGACAGAACTTAAGGAATTAAAGGAGCAATTAAAAGATTTGTTGGATAAGGATTTCATTCGACTGAGTATCTCTCCATGGGGTACTCCAGTTTTGTTTATTCGAAAGAAGGATGGTTCAGTTCACATGTGTATTGACTATCGTCAATTGAACAAGGTTATCATTAAGAATAAGTATCCTCTTCCAAGGATAGATGATTTGTTTGATCAACTCCAAGGAGCGATCTACTTCTCTAAGATTGATCTTCGATCAGGTTATCACCAATTGAGGGTGAAGGAAGATGACATTCCAAAGATGGATTTTTGAGTTTTTGGTGATGTCCTTTGACTTGACAAATGCTCCAGCGGTATTTATAGATTTGATGAATAGGGTGTTTCGACAATACCTTGATATGTTCGTAATCGTGTTTATTGATGATATTTTGATTTACTCAAGGAGTGAAGATGAGCATACCGATCATTTGAGAATTGTGTTGCAAGTCCTCAAGGGCAAACAACTTTTTTTAAAGTTGTGTAAATGTGAGTTTTGGCTGAGATCTGTGGCTT